>CM056202.1:55830164-56430164 GCA_029692085.1 Gymnothorax javanicus
TTTCGAACGTGCTCGAAACACTTCGAATCTGCGTGTCGAAATTGCCATCTCTACTATTTGGGCTTTATAACTCAGTATTTGTGTCACAGACTGTGGAAAATCATTCCAGTGAAGCGAGACATTTGGAAATTCAATTACAAAATTATTTAGGAATTAAATTGCAGAATTTTTGGACGCCTGCATCTATATTTGCACAAAAGGGTTAAGGAAAGACGTGTGTCACATGAAGTCCCTCTCCTTAACAGTTTAACATTTGCTTTTTTTCAAATGCAGTCACAGGGAGAAAGACAAGCAAATCATATCATTGTACAGTCAAAAGCGCAAACCTTGGGTCTTTGTGGTGGCAGAGTTTGACTGACAGTTTTGGCAGTCTCTGTGGGTGTGAAACAAGGCTAAAGGCAGAATTTGCTCAATTTGTCAATCGGCATACATGTCAGTTTTCACCAGGGATTTTCAATATGTTTTTAAAACAGCAATTCAGTCACCAGTTTTGATAATATCAGTTTCATAGCCATTCAAGTGGATAGGGGGTTGTCTTGCTTGAGCTAAAATAACTGTCTACTCGAGGCTACACCAGGACGGCTGCTAAGTGGACAGACTTGCCTAAAATGACTTTGGCAAGGCATGCCCATGCTTTTCATTGCACCTTCTTTTTCTTGTTCTACAGAGACTATGAGGAGGATGGGCAGAAGAGGACAGAAACAACATACTCCTATAGTATGGACACTAACAAAATTCAGAAAGAGTTTGTACTTTCAGAAGGAGCTCTCAAATACACACAAACACATAACTAGAGGCAAAGTCCTTCAGTCAACACACACAGACACACACACAAATAACCTACAGACTTAAAATCTTCTCACTTAAAGGGACTGTGTCAGCTGGGGCACATGCATAGTAGAGTCCAGTCGATACAGTGCGATGTCAAGGGAGCTGAAAGACAAAATACAGAAATACATCACGATTTTGCGCATCTCTTCAGTGTGACACGGACACAGTTTCCTGTTCTCCCTTTTGCTCAGGCACAGAGTGGCGGAAGGACATTGTTAATAGCAGGCACTTTGACAAGGAGATTGGGCACATTAACCCCAGGTAACATTATTTATATTCTTAATATTGTCGTGCTGCTTACTTCTTTGAGCTGTATTTACCCAAGTATATGTTTTGAAAATGAGCCCACTGATTCCAATTTTGGAATCTAGGTGAGTGGAATATTCAAGAATTGTATTGCCAGTCAGTTGTGAGGGTACATGCAGCTAGTCAGTTTTAAGGCCTGGTTGGAAAGCCATGTTGATGAAGCAATTCTGTTTCTTTAGGAGCTTTGCTAACAAGTAGCCAGGGTGTACAGAGTTGGTCATTGAGTGCATCTTCATCGCGAATGACTATTAAGAGGGCTTTGTGAATATCTTAACTTTTGACAGGTTCCATAGCACATCCTGGAAGTTAATCCTCTGACCAAACAACATCACATAGCTGTTTAGAAAGAGTGGAGATGTTGGCGTGAATGCTTTGATCAAAGTCCACAAAAATGACTTGGCATTTTGATTTTTATCATCCCATCTATAGCTGATTGGCTTCACAGTGCTTGACCTTTTCCATCAAGTTAAATCACCAGGTCATCACACATCATGCATAACGGGCTTCTCAGATTAGCAAGGTCAGTTCAAAATAATTACAAACAGAGTATGGAGCGTATAGACAGACAGAGCCAGAACGTATGTGCAATGTGTGGACAAATGGTCAAGTAAATGTTGGAACTCAAGGTGCATATTCAAATTGCTCCTGTAAAATGACAGGAATGTGGACAAGATGAATGAGCATCTCACTTATTCTCTGTCACAGCCAAGTTTTAAGCCATGTGGAGTGTCTACTCACATTATAGAATGCATAGACTGTTAAACTGCTGTTTGTGCTAAACAGCATCTCATGATGCATGTTATGTGCACCCCAATTGCAGTGCAATGGCAGTAGAGAGTGTAACCGTGGTTGCTCCTGATGTCTGGGTGGGACGATTCTCCCTGTCCAAGGGTAGGTTTTGAGCTCACCTTAGTGGCAGCTTTGTGAAAGTTTGTGTGAGTGTGTTAGTATGCAAGTTGTGTGTGTGTGTTTATGTGTTAATGCATGTTTGTTAGATGTATTTTTGTTGTTATGTTGGTTTGTTTGTGGTTGTGTGTGTGTGTTTGTTTTGCTTTTTGTTCTTTTGTGATTGTAATTGTCTGCCATCCCCTCAGGCTTGGTGGAGAAGATTGAAAACTTTGAGAGGCTGAGTTTGACTGTGCCCACCTCTGACCCTGATTCCTTCCTCACAGTGGATGGGGACTACTTTTACCACACTCAACACCCCAACCGACCTGAGGTCAGTGTATATAACTGGTATACCCTCTCACACCACCCTAGCTGACTGGAGGTGAGCATACAGCAGTATACAGTCTCCATATCCCACTAAGCCAGAGACGCGTTCATGCTGGGTACAGTCAGTTCTATAAATATATGGTCAAAGTCATTCTTTCAGTGTCTGCTTTTGCACTTTGGAATTCATATTAAGAAATGAATGTGAGCTCAAAGTTCATACTTTCAGCTTTAATTTGAAAGGTACTTGCATCCAGTTTGGTTGAATGGTTTCGAAATTCCTGTGCTTTTTATACTGTATGTCCGAGGTCGCGTTACACTTTCTGATTGTTCGTCATTGTGACGGACAGGGGCATAAAAATTCCGTCATAATCAATTATTATCTGTCATTGTAATTTTTTTAATTTGTTAAAATGATAATCGTTTATTTTTCCAATAAAATGAACAGAATAATTTATGGATTACGCATTAGCTGATCAGAGATGCCAGGTCTCCCCTGAGTAAATTCAGCGTAACGCAGGTCTCCATGCACTAGGACTTCAATTCCGTGCGAAATGATGTATATTTAGCATTTTTATGGAGTATTCACCGTTTGTCCGCAATTATTCAATGAACAGTCTTATTAATGAGATTCTCGCAGTGGAATTAAAATCCTTGTGCACTGAAGTTTCAGTTTCACTTGTGTAAAGGTGGACCTCAACTCCAGTAACATGGAAAGCGATTTTGACTCCGGACTTCTCGTGCTTCTCTTTACTCAGGGATTGGAAACAATGCATGTGTTTCATGATCGTTTAAATTGTTCAAATGAAAGACCATTTGAAATATCTTTATGCAATTCCATTGCTTTCAATCCCTCAGTAAAGACGAGCATGAGAATTCCTGAGTCACAATCGACTTCCGTGTCACTAGTGGGGAAATCCACCGTAATGCACGTGAAACTGATTAACTTAATGCACAATGATTTAAATTCCGCGAGTGAATTTCTTCAGTGCGCTTTGATTGAATAATTGCTGACTGTGGCACAGGAACTGAATGCCACTAAGAGGCGAGAGACTCACGCCGCCAATCGTGAGACTTGGCATCTCTGGCTGATGCCAAAAGAAACAGTGAATCATGTAGACACACATTGCACTATGTTAAAAATCAATTTTATTACTAGCGTGGATTTTACGAACTTACTGCTGTATGAACTTCATAAAACATCACAAATGATTTCTCCCCCCACACAGTAACAGTGTGCAAATGAACAATGCTTTCAGTTAGTGCTGGGCTTCACTAAGCCTGACAACCGCAGTCTCGCTAAGCGGTCCTATGAAGCTGCTTATCAACTCGTTATGTCAACTGGGCCTTTCCCGACCTAGATATCTGCGTGTTCACATAACAGAGATGGCGTTTGTAGCATATGACCACCAAGAGCAAATGATCATATTACAAAAATACGAGGAATACAGGATCATACAGATCAAAGACTATGCTCTAGACCAGGGGTGGCCAACCCTGGTCCTGGAGAGCCGCAGTGTCTGCTGGTTTTTAGTGTTACTCAGCACTTGATTGATGAATTAAGGCAGTTGATTACAGCCTTCACTTATCTCACCTGGTGTCTTAGGTTTAAATCGGGTGGAGAAAACCAAACTCGGCACACCCTCTGGCTCTACAGGATCAGCGTTATCCACCCCTGCTCTATAAACTTTTATCCGTACTCTGTACTTCTATTTTGTCTGCATTACAACTACGCTGAGTATCCATCCACATTGACAAATCTTGGTTAACACGTAGATTGCTGCCACAACCTGCAAGTCTGCTTAATTGTCTCTAGGAGTCTTGTGGGTTGTTCCTGCTAATTGCTTGATTGGCTCATTATTACCAAATTAAAACTGAGACACCAGGTGAGATCAGTTAAGTGAGTAATCAACTACTTTAATCCATCAATCGAGTGCTGAGTAACACCAAAAATCAGCAGACACTGCGGCTCTCCAGGACCAGGGTTGGCTATCCCTGCTCTAGACAATAGGACACCCACCACCAATTGGACGGGGGTGTGAATTACATTCTGTCAAAATGACGGACGGCCTTCAAAATGTTCCGTCATTGTTAAAAAAAAAATCTGTCAATGACGGAAAATATTCGGTTGACGCGACCTCTGCTGAATGTCCCCCCCAATTATTAAGGGATCAAAGTAATTGAACAACTGACTGCTCAGCTGATCTAAGGTCAAGTATACCTTTTTCCCCACATTATTTCATTTTCAAATACAACCCCATATTTCAAACATTTGGGATGCTTTGCAGAAAGTAAATAAAAACAGAATGCAATAATTTGCAAATCGTGTAAACCCTTTATTTAATAACTAATAGCACAAGGACAACATATTTAAATGTTGAAACAGAGAAATGTTATTGTTTTTTGAAAAATATCTGCTCATTATGCCCCTGGCATATAATGCGGGGTGATATAGTCGTGAGTGCAGTCATCTCTCCGTCCGTGAACATTTTGTTTCCGGGACAGAACTCAAGAACTGTGAAATTTTTTCCTGAAACTTTACCGTTATATTGATTGACCACTGAAGTGGTGCCTTTAGCTGTTTTTTGAATATCTACTATTTTTATCCCCCTTACATATATTGTGGGGCATATAGTCACTAGTATGTCCCTCTGTCTGTAATCATTTTGTTTCTGGAGCAGAACTTGAATGCCGTTCAATATTGCTGCTCATAATTAATCAGGTCTTACTCTGGTAGCTTTTGATATTTTGGGATTTCTGAGATTAGATTTGCGGGGGCCAGAGTGAATATGTCGTCCTCTGATGACTCTTGTTTTGAATTTGATGTCGGCAACATGTGTCCTCTGTTGTTTGAGTCCCTTTAACTGGGGAGCCATTTAAAAAAATAAATGGGGTCACACTTTAGATGAAAGTGTTGCTCATAAAGGCTTTATACAGTATGTATAATGCCTTTTATAAATGAGACATAATATCTTCATAAATCATACATAAGCAAATGTCATGCTTTGTAAAGGGTGAAATAACACATCCTTATTGAGCATGTGATGCCAGATGTGACAGTGACAATGTCACTTAGCTGACAATGTCACCCTTTACAGCATTTAGCCACTAGCTAAGTGATATTGTCAGTTATATCACATCTGGCGTCACATGCCGTCGAGTAAGGATGTGTTATGTCACCCTTAACAAAACATGACATTTACTTAAGTATAATTTATGAAGACATTATGTCTCATTTATGAAGGCATTATACATGCTGAATAAAGCCTTTATGAGCAACACTTCATCTAAAGTGTGACAAAAAATGGTTCAAATTCCTACGTGTCTCATATATTATTTCTAAAAGGCCAGGAACTAATCCTGAAAGTATATACCTACGGCGCCCTCCATAATTATTGGCACCCCTGGTTAAGATGTGTTAAAAGCCTTAAAATAAATTCAATTTTTATTGCAGAAGCATACTCTCACACTGAAAATTGTAGAAAATGTTACCTTCAACTCAAGTGAATTTTAAGGGGAAAAAAAAAAACACCCTCTGACTAAGAAATAATTATTTTTCATAAAATCACCTGTTCTACAATTATTGGCACCCCCAACAATTCTCTAGGAAATAAATTGTAATTAAAACTGAACACCAGGTATTTCTGTCATTTCTACAAACACTGCAGCTCTCCAGGACCAGGGTAGTTTACAAAGTTGGTCAGGGTATCTTCTGTCAAAACATTTAATTAGTAATTCATCACTTCCTGTTTCCCCTGGGGTATAAATATGACGTGACACAGAGGCCATTTCTCTTATCCACTCTTCAACATGGGAAAGACAAAGGAACACACCATTCAAGTAAGGCAGATGTGTGTCAACCTTCACAAGTCAGGCAATGGCTACAAGAAAATAGCCACTGCTCGCCTGCACCTTCCAAACCCTTTATTTAATAACTAATAGCACAAGGACAACATATTTAAATGCCCATATCTACTGTCAGAGGAATCATTAAGAAGTTTAAAACAACTGGAACAGTGGTAAATCAAGCCCTGGACGAGGGGATTTCTGAGGTTATTTTGCCACCACGACACAGTGAGGAGGATGGTAAGAGAAATAAAAAGTTCTCCAAAAGCTCACTGTTAAAGAATTGCAACAAATAAGTAGCATTTTGGGGTCACATCAAAGTCTCCAAAACAACCATCAGGCGCCATCTACATGCCAACAAGCTGTTTGGGGAGGCATGCACGGAAAAAACATTTACTTATTTTTTATCATTATGTCTCATTTATGAATTAACATGCTGAATAAAGCCTTTAAAACGCCTGGAGTTCAAATTCTCGCTCATATACAGTGCCTGGTAAAAGGGACTTCAACTAGGACCGTGTGCTTTGGTCAGATGAGACCAAGATAGAGCTTTTTTATCAACAAACACTTTTGTGTCATAAAATGGGTCTGGCGGAACACAAAAGATGAGTATGCAGAAAAGCACCTCATGCCCACTGTGAAGTATGGGGGAGGATCGGTGATGCTGTGGGCCTGTTTCTCTTCCAGAGGCCCTCATTGAATATACCAAAATGTTTTATAATTTAATTTGTACAGAAAGGTCAGATTTAGCTTGGACAAAGGAACTTTGTTAGGGTGCATGGCATCATGAACGGTTTTTCCAAATACCCCTGAGGACATTTTAAATCAAAATCTGGTGGCCTCTGCCCTAAAAGAATGAAGATGGGTAAGTAGGGCAGCACTGGGTCTTTCAGCAAGATAATGACCCTCCCCATGTGGATGTAAATCATGATTTTTCCTCCACAAAAATGGTTCACCAGACACAGAATCAAGCTCCTCCCAATGGCCATCTTTCAGTCCCCAGACCTCAACCCCATTGAAAACCTGTGGAGTGAGCTGAAGGTTTTTGTTTTCTGTTTAATGCAGAGGAGAGGACCCAGGTCGCTGGATGATTTAGAGAGATTTTGTGCAAAGAGGAATGGTCGAGAAGGATCCCTCTTTGGTCTTTCAAACAGTATTCTCCCATCTTGTTTCTTCAAATCTTTTTCATAATAGGAGAAGATTAGGTGCTGTTTTGTTGGCAAAAGGGGGTTGTACAAAGTATTAACATCAGGGGTGCTAATAATTGTGGCACACATGATTTGATGTAAAAAATTATTTCTTAATGTGGGATTTTTTTCCCACTGAATAAATGCACTTGAATTAAAGGTTGGATTTTTTCTTTTTTTCATTGTGGTCCTATATTATTTAGAAAAAAACTGAATTTATTAGAACCATTTATTGCTGAAGAACACATCTTAACTATGGGGACTGCCAGTAATTTCTGGAGGAACTAATCCTGAAATTATATACCTACAAGCATATCTTGGTTCTTAAATTTCAAATCCATTGTGGTGGCACACAGAACCAAATTGGTGAAAACTATTGTCTCTGTTTGAATAACTATGGACCTGTATTAATCCACTTCAACTAGCCGTAGGTCATAACATAGCTTTGTACACATACGCTGTTTATGTGCAGTCTTTGGCAGTATGTGGATTCTACTCAAGTTGTGCTCTGGATGCACAGGTCGGGGATGTGAGAGTCTCTTTCTCTTATGCGGGGCTGAGTGGTGAGGGCTCAGACCCTGGACCTGCTCAAGTGGTGAGTAGTGACTAGCAACCAATTGTTCATTAAATGATGTTGTCAGTGTGTTGAAGTTAGGTTATTTGGTTAATCTGTGGTCTGTTCACAGGTTAGTGTGGTTGCGATGCAGAAGGGTGAAAAGCTTATGCCCTTCAAAACCAAGTCTGGAGAGAAGCTGGAGATTCTGTACTTGGAAGAACTGTCTGCTGAGGTGCGTGCATGCGTCTGTGTGCGTATGTTCACATGCGTGTGTGTGCATGCGCTGTTCAAAACCAGGGTCAAATACTTGAATTAATTAATCCCTTTGAACAGAAGTTACACATATGAACTACTGTGGGCTCCTGTTGTTGGTTTTTCTAGTTCTATACAAAATTTTATTTGCTTTTTCTTGTGCTGTTTGGTTAGCAACCTTAATGTTCGGATGTCTCTGTTTGTTTTAGGAGTTCTGTGTGTGTTGCACACGTCTGTGCAGCCTTTATCATTTATGTGCAATACCTGTTGGAAATGCCTTGTACCTTGTTGTATGAGGCGGTATGTATTCTCTTTGCCTGCTGTAGGAGGTGTTTGAGCGGGAGCACCAGGTGAATACCAGGCGTCTGTGGGCTCTGAGAGCAGCAGGCTGGGGACTCATGTTCCTGGGGATCAGTCTTACTATGAGGATATTCTACACTCTGGGTAAGACCACTGCAAATCAGAGCTGTCATACACCAAAGATGCGTCCTAGACTCTGACTGCTGCTGCATTGTTCGGAGATAAAATTGTCCTGCTTACAGGCTTGACGCGACATACGAGATTTGTTATCCTTGCATTTAACGTATTAAAAACATGCTTTGTTTTGGGCACAGGAAGAATTTCTCTGTTGAATGTAAATTTCAAGGCATATTCTTTTTCAGATCAAATACTCTTCTGATGCCGAGTACAGACATTTTTTGACCAATGCAGAGTACTGATCCAGCTCTGACCCCCCTTTTTAAGGAGTACGAACGTGTAGCTGCCTACAAGACCATTATTACCAATGCATTTAGCTAGGCATCATCCTTATCGATGTGAAAAAATAATGAATTAATGAAATAAAATTGTTCAAGCTGGAAATTAAAAAATTCTATTTAACTGTGTAAAGGTTTCTCATATTAGGCCTTATTCCCTAATGGAATAATGGCACGATGTGTTTTAGAACAAGGCATGATATTGGAGACTGTAACATAAAATTAATATCGTTATTATGCATAAGAATGGATGGTAGAATGTTGGTAGTGATGCCATCATGTTTCTTTGTTTGTTTCAGTGGACTGGGTTCCTGTCCTCCGAGAGCTCGTAAGTTTGGGACTGAAGATCTTCGCTCTCTGTGTCTCCTGCTCCCTCTCACTCCTCACTATTGCAGCTGGCTGGCTGTTCTACCGCCCCCTGGTGGCTGGGGCCCTCATTGCGCTGGCTTTGATACCAGTGCTCCTGGCCCGTACTCGTACACCACCAAAGAAACATCAGTGAGACTTGACCCTCACCCCTGCTCTCACCCTGGGAAGTATTTATACAGATTCTTTAGAAACACCAGATGATAATTAACTACATTCCTTCATGCCACTGCTTTATCACAAGTTTCTGCATGACAGGAGATAAAGGGATTTCCCAAGGAAGTCATGGCAATGGAGGTATAGCCATTTTCCTTGCCATGGCGACAGAACAGTTAGTTTTTAGAACAGTGATCTCTAAATCTGGTTTTTCTAAACAATCAGTGTTTTTTTGAAATGGAAGACCTTGTAATCACCATCTTCCAACTGGCTTTTTTTGAAGCTTTTACTCCTCCCTTGGTAACACTAAACAATATGGGTACAATAATTAACATTACTTTTTTAAATTATCAGTTAATTATCTGGCAACTAATGCGTTAGATAGCTGAATAAGCATTATGCAACCATAATTGACCATTTATTAATTTTCTGTTTCCCTTATTGTGAAGTTGAAAACATCCCTGAAGTATCCCTTATGCAGCACTCCAAACTGTTAAACCATAATGTATAAATTAATTCCTTATTTTATGTGAACATCATTTGTAAATGATTTCCAGATGCATTAGTAAAATGTGAATTGGCTGTTAGTAAATGCTTATTCCTGCGTTAACTAATGTTAATTATTGCACTCTTATTGTAAAGTGTTACCCCTCCCTCTTCAATATGTACATGCTCTAGCTTCTCATTCTCCTGATTAACGCTGATCAGTTCTCAGCTGAGGAGCAGACCTTGGCCTCATGATGACTGCCCCAATATCACTACCGTCAGTGACACTATAAATCATTTGAAAACCAGTGCTTGTGTTTCAGAGAAGCTCAAAGCTGTAGACCCATTCAGGAAGTAGGTTGGCCACCTTTAACTATGCAGATAACATAAAAGAGGAGGTTGTGTCCACCAGTTTATCTGCAGATCACATAAAGCGAGTGGGTCTATTGGATTTCAATTGGAATATATTACAGGCCGTGTATACAGTCTCATTACCGTGATAAAGGTGAAAAGCTACCAATACTGATGGTTAATGAGGCAGCCTATCGAAGTCAAGCATTTATTTGTTGATTTGCTTCTGTCCTGCCTTGGGATTTTATATTTGGATCTCAGTTTGGGTGTCATTTAAACATAAATGCAGCGTGCACTCTTCATGCCTTTATTAACGGGAATGCTTTTCAAAATGGGTGGATTTCATGAATGGTGAAATTGCAAGCACTTGTAGATCTGTACTAAGACCAAAGGAATGTATACAGTGTAACCAAAGTTATCTCTGATGTTCATTGTATTGCCTCGTAGGAACTGTAGTTATCTACTTTGTGAGCTCAAGTATTCGATTGGTTCACCACTGCCCTGTATTTCAACAGGGATGTAGTGGCTGCAAGGTGGACCATCTTTTCCCCAGGACACCATTATCATTAATCTCTCCAAAATTAAAATAAGAAGAAACTAGGACAAACAGATTTAATTGAAATTTAACCATAAAAAAATGCTGGGGTTTTTTTTTTTTTTTTTAATTTTCAGAAGTTTTAGTGGAACGGGTCAGGTAGTGGTGCATTGAGCTTTTCAAGATCTGTATGTTTTGTCATCAACCATGTTCACTGTACATAGTTTATTTGTCCTCAACCCCACTTTCGACTATTCTGTGTCCCCCTATGTATGGTTTCTGTGTGGTTTTTTGTTGTTTTGGTGTTAAGTGTTTCATTAAAAAAAATACTTTGCAAAAATAATCATAATTTAAAGTTATAAACTGTTCAAATATGAGTCTTCTTTCCTGAAGATCTTCTCCAAGTTGCATTTCTCCAAGTTTGAAGGGAACATATTTCATTGATCTATAATAATGGCTGAAACCACCTGTGAGAGAATCAACCCATTAATTGCAAATGCTCTAAATCTGAGCAGTAATGTGTTCAGAGTGATTCCCAGGAGAAAGCATCTACACACTAGCACTCATTAGGTTCTATCTTCTGGCCAACATCAGGAATCCAGTAATTAAATCTGATGCCCCGAAGGATCATTGGGTCCAGTCTAGACTAGAAAGGTCAACTCCTGCCCAGCCATAGCATAAGTCCTCATAATACCCACCTTAAAGACTGTGAGCAAGATGTTGCAAGTATGTTCTCTGTGGCAAACTACTTAAGACATTTGAAAACTATCCAGGGATGAGGTGAGGTGGGGTGGGGGCAGCTGGATCCAGTAAGTGGCTGATTTCAGACCTGTAGCAGCTAGAGGTTGCTGTTATTCTACAAACAGTGCCCTCCACTAATACTGGCAGTCTTGATAAATATGAAAAAAGTGGTTTTAATTAATTTCATCAGTGTTTATCCTCTTGGTTATTCTATTCAAAATATTAACAAATATAGAAAGCAATTACCATCTGAAATATTTTTTGCATGTGGATCATCCTCATGTAAATACTGTGCAGCCTTGCTGTGTCAAAGTCATGCCTTTGAGTGTTTTCTGTGTGTAATGAGGTTAGGGAGGGCATGACGAGGAATCTTCAACCATTTCTCAGAGCTGAATCTACACTAATTCTTCAAATTCCTAGATCCACACTGATGGACTGTTCTCTTCAGCTCTTGTGACAGGTTTTCCTCTTGGTTTGGGCTAGGGGACTTGGGTTGGCCATGACAAAACCCTGATTCTGCGGTTGGATAACAATTTTTTGTTGATTTTGATGGAGGCTTTGGGCAGTCATCCAGCTAGAAGATCAAACCACAGCTCAGTTGAAAGTTTCAGGCAGAGGCAATCAGGTTTTCATTGAAAAACTTTCTCTCCTTGATGAAATCTGGGATACCATTAATCCTAACATGATGTCCGGGGCCTTTGGAAGAAAAAATTTAATATAGAGTACTGGTACCCTCTACTTGATGAAGATGCACACCCGTAATGAGAGAGCAGTATTATGGGGTCGGTGGCACCAGAGCATTTTCAATGAGGTAGCCTGGATAGTACCGTATTGTTATGGGGTGCTGGTAACGTGTTTGGATGCCTCCTCTAATTTAAACCAGGCTGCTGCCACTGATCAAGTCAAATTTAATCTATTAGGACACAGTGTGCACCACTTTCATTTGTTTTCTTACTCGGAGGATTTCATTAAGAAAATAAATGTGTATGATGGTACACCTTCGCCTGCAGGTAAACCAGTTATTAACGGCACAAAATCCTCTCCCCACAACAGACCTCTTAAATTCAAAGGACCACAAACATTGCATATATAAAGAAATTTATTACGCTTCGTTCCAAAATCTTTACAAATCCAGGTTCCAGTCATAAATGTGTACTTTAATATGGATACATGTGCGGAAATACAACACATCTAAACTTTGTGTATTACTTTGCACATGCTTTCACACAATATTTTGTAGTGAGTTATGCACATGTACACAAGTACATTCATATACATCTGCAATCATGTGTTTACATGTGTATACTGCCAGGCTACCCAAATCTGACCCTCAATTGCAAATCCAGCCCTGGCTTGCTCTCTTTCCAGGTGATAAAGTGAACAATTATTGCCACTGACTGGCCAGACTGTCATCACACCTGACTCTCAGGTTAAGGAATCATGGAAAACCAGCAGTCTTTGGCCCT
Organism: Gymnothorax javanicus; assembly: GCA_029692085.1. Lineage (NCBI taxonomy): Eukaryota > Metazoa > Chordata > Actinopteri > Anguilliformes > Muraenidae > Gymnothorax > Gymnothorax javanicus. The sequence continues at coordinate 55,843,211 of CM056202.1, forward strand.
TGAGGACCGTGATTTGAGGAGCTCTAGTATACTGTATATTGGTGGTTCCCAAACTTGGTCCTGGGGGATCCTGGTGCATGCTGATTTTTGTTCTAACCACAAGTGCAATCGCAGGATTTTAATCTGTCTTAATTAGATGCATTTGTATTTCAAGTAGTTATTTATCCTCTTAAGCAACATTTTGACAGATTTATACATGCCATGAAGAATTGATACGTAATACACGTTTTGTCAGAAACTGCTTAAAAAGAGGAAAAAATTTAATTGAACAATCAGTAGGTTTCTAATTGGTGTCACTGTGGACACATGATCACAAAAACAGTTTAAGCGAACAAACAATAGCATCACACCAGTTTTGTAAAAAAAATTTCAACACCCGTGCATAGCATATTAATTTGGAACCTACTGATTTCATAAATGCCTAATTTTATAGGTTTTTAAAAATTGCAATAAAAAACGAATGCTCTGAGAGCACAACATCCCCACTGAAGTTGTGACAGCGATATGCACATCAGTCTGTGCAGCATATGTGCAAAGTTTCAGGGATGTCCTATGAAAACTGTAGGAGTTGATTTCACCAGCCAAGTTCCTTCTGCTATGGACAGACGGACGGACAGACAGCACCACGACTTACTCCCCCTTTTGGGCTTTCACCCAGTGGGGCATAAAAATGAACACATCATATTCAAGGGGCTGTCATTCTTCATGGCACACATGGATGCTGCGGTCAAAATGTGGCTTAGGATGGTAAACAACTGCTTTAGATGCAAAATTCAACGAATTATGGCAAATTAACATCTTAAATCCCAGAAATGCAACTGTGGTTGGAACTGTGGGTGCCCCAAGACCAGGTTTGGGAACCAGTGCTGTGAATGCATGTCATACACACGTTCATTGTCTACATATAAACATATTAATGCACATTTGTAGTCCTATGCACGTATGTATATGGAAGTATATTTTACACTCATTTATAGCCATGATTGTGCACATGCGCATGAGCCCTTAACACCAATAGATACAGTATGTGTGTACAGCAGGGACAACCAAATCTGGCCCTTGAATCAAAACTTCGCCCTGGTTTAACAGCTTCTGACTGGCCACGCTGTCTTTAGTTGAGTTAAGCCAGCAGTTTGTGGCTCTTGAGGGCTAGGATTTGATGATTCCTGGGGTATAGGGTCTGCTGGCCTCCCTATTCCAATACTTCACCAAGCACTTGCAAGCAGCTGTGTTTAAGCACAGAGACTGCCTTACAAGCAGGTAACACTTCCATCCAAGTAAAATATTACAACAGCAGGGTGGCTGTGCCACGTCAGTTGCAGCTCTAGACCCTGCTTCACAGATAGCCAACTGGATTAACCCGATTAATTCACCATTTTGGGATTAACCCAGGATCTTCTGCTTCATGAATCGAGTTTTAAATCGACAGGTTGCTGGGACAAGGCGAAGATACAAAACTGCAGTTCAGCTCAGCTGGATGAAATGCAGATATTCTGTAAATCACAGGCTGAGATTACATCCAGTAGAAATTTATGCACAATTTCTGCAAGATTTTTGTAGATTAAAGTGTCATATTGCAGGAACAGCATGTAGAGGAATGTAACTGCATGAAATTCCATCTTAAAGCAGTCTTAACTGGGAGAGCTGGATTAAGCCGTTTACACTGAATTTTAGCTGGCTGACTAGCTATTCAACCACTGATCAACTAGTCCAAGCTAGAGTTGTCAAGCATTGAGATCAAACATTCTGTAACTGAGAGTGAACTTGCAGGTTCCCAAAAAACACGATCCTTTCTGTGTGTTGTCACATCCGTGGCTCATTCACTAATGAGAAGCACTCAAAATGCATTTATTCCTGCCATCAGCAAGTGTGACTTCACCGTGTGGTTACCATGTTATGTTCATTTTAAACCACCAACTAGCTGAAGCATATGGTTTTTCTGGTTTTCAGCTCACAATATATTTGCAAGTTGGCAGCACGGTGTAGCATGGTAACAAGTTAGGCTAAATAACAAACTTGCTTTGTAAATCTGGGTTTGTCCAAAAATGTCAGCAAACTGAGCTAGGGTTAATGCAGCTAGTCATGTTAGCATAACAGGACCTGGGCTCGGGACCAGCATTGATGAGACATCCTCACTGGTCATATAACAAAAGGCCACGAGGCAAGTTGAGGTTAATACATTTTTTTTTTTTTTTTTTAAAAAAAGCATCCAGTTCTGTGCTCCTTAAATACTGACATTTCTTAAAAACATTAAAAAAAGAAATGAATGAAGACTGGCTGTGATTAATCTCCCTGACTCCCTGAGCAGAAGGGAGGTCATAGCACTACAAAGTGTGTAACAGTGTGTGTGTGTGGGGTCTGTAAGCACCTCTGTGCATCAATGCACATCTGTAGGGATGTGTGCACACAATAGGTACAGTGCATTTATCTGTAGGGGCGAATGACATGGGGATTGTTTGTGTTACGTTCGTCTCATTTGTTGTAAATTTGCATGTCCACCTAGCCGCCCCAAACATCCTTTTTTTTAAAAAAAAAATTCAAATTTCCGGTTTCCTTGAGGAATGTCCTGGCTGGCTCTATTATAGGACAAAAATGCCCAATTCTTCATTTAAGTCAATGGAAACTTGAGTAAAAATAGTCTACATTTATCTGCCAATTAATATATGCTCATTTGGGGTTTCTCTCCTTCACACAACTGTTTTCCAGTGTGCAAATCTGTGTGGCACTGTGCAAGTTGGACAACAGTGAAATGTGAGCTTCTGTCCCAGAATGCTTTTCACAAAGACTGAGGAAAGTTGATTGGTGGCATCACCGAAAGCTTGGTCTACAGTTTTTAATGCAGTCTGTAGCATCCACAGATTGCGTGTATAAAATGTGAGCACCAGTAGGGGTTTGTGTAAACATGCATTACTGTAGTGCAGGGATCAGCAAATCTGGCAGTTGATTCCAAAGCCAGCCCTGGCTTTCTTTTCTCTCAGGTAATTAACTGAACAATCTGTTCACTGATTGGTCTTCATACCAGGTAAAGGGAAGGTAGAAAACCAGCAGTCCTCAGGACTGTGAGTTGATGATCCCCGCTGTAGTGCTAGTGGGAGTGTATGTGTACCGCTTGTGTATACGGTGTGCGAGCCCGCACTATATTTGTATGATGTGCATATAAATGTGCATGTCTGCTGGGTGGTTTGCCCTCTCTTCCACTCTACAGTAGGAGACATTTGCTACTCTTTTTCCCTCTGTGTGCCTGCAGCGCCGCCCTGGTGGCCATTTCAAACACTTCTCTCACTCCATCTTTTGTCTTTGCTGAACATTCCATGTAGCCGAAAGCTGCGACGCAATTGGCCATGTCCTGTCCCTCCTCCTGCTTCACGGGCTCCTGTTGAGTGGAATGGTGAGAGCATGAGAACTTCGGAAGATGACAACAGTCAGATTTTAGAAATATTAGAATTTTATGCAGCGGTTAGAGGAGGTGGTGTGCTGGTGTCCATTTCTGCGCATGGGTTCTCACCTGCTTCATCTTGGCCAGCTCCCGGCGCGTGTGTTCATCGTTGCGGAGATCCTTCTTGTTCCCCACAAGGATTATGGGAACATTGGGACAGAAGTGCTTCAGCTCAGGTATCCACTTTTCTGGAATGTTCTCTACAATACAGGAGAAACTGAATTTATTACTGTGCCAGCACTATCAATTTGATTACGGTCAAATCACAGATTCAGTCCCTCAGGTCTGTCCCAGGAAGCAGATACAGGGGCGCAAAGGTCGTGGGTGAGGGGGGGGGGGGTGCGCCCAGTGTTGCCAGGACTCACCTAAACTGTCCGGGTTGTCAATGGAGAAGCACATGACCATGACGTCAGCACAGGGATAGGAGAGAGGACGGAGTCGGTCGTAATCCTCTTGACCTGCCGTGTCCCACAGAGCCAGCTCCACCTGCAAGACACACCTGTGAGCAACTCCACCAGAAACAAGATACTCCACCTGAAACTTTCCCAATCTGAAAAAAGGAAAAAGTCCAGTAATCGGCAATTGAGACGCGCAACACAGAAATAATTTTATCGTCTTCAGATTTAGATACAGAACTTTTGACTGCACTCCAGCCTGGGAAATTTGCCTACATAGCATTATTTTTTTAGACGATGAAAGGTAGGTATTTTGCATTGCTGCAGTTCAATAGGAAGAATTGAGGATGTGATGCAGTGCCATAAATGTACAAGTAAACACCCAAATCAAAGGACAGGAGGTCAAGAGGACTGCACTTGTTCTCAGAAGTTAGTTTGAAATCACTGGGAATATGCCTTTTGGCATTGCCTGCATTCCCTCAAAACAGTAGTTCTAGCAAAAACATTGGTTGATTATAAAACAAATAAATATACTACAGTAGTTTGTTTTTTGCAGAGCATTTGGGTGCATTTGTCCTGTGACCTTTGACCCAGGTGAATCTAACATGGTGGAAGCACAACTTGACATTGGTGTAAACACATCCATAAAGTAAGCCCTAGTGCCAAGCAGTTGCTGAGATCTCTTCCACACAAGGAAGTGTGACTCCAACACCGTCCTAGACGGAAAACCAGGGTAAGCCATTGAGGTACGCCCATCAGGTGACCTCAAAAATAAATCAACAAAACTAAACTAATGGTGTGGTTTGAGGAGAGACTGGATGAAAAGGGGAGGAAATATCCTGGCCTGTATGACTCGTCACAGACGCCTGTTGTCAAGCCTTGCTAGCATAAAGCTGCCTTTACTCTTGCACTGACATTTAGCCCATTCACCCACTATAAGCTGAACTGCCATGAGCTGATAAAGTAATGACAAAGCATTTATCAGCTAGCTTAAAGGGACTATGTCAGCTGGGGCACATGCGTACTAGAGTCCAGTCGATAAACACTTTCATACACGCAGTGCGATATCAAGGGAGCAGAAATACAAACCCCAAGCTTATGAGTACGTGTGTAAAGTGTACCTTCGTCGCTGTTTTAAATACAGAAGATGGCCTGCAAACGAGGAGTTGCTAGAGTAACCGCATTTATCTTTGCCGAAAACCACGGAAAATAAATTATACTAACCATCCATATTTCCTTCGGCGAAAACACATTGAAAGTGTGAGGTAAAGTAAACCTGTTAATTCGTTGTGGAGTTTCAATCTGTTTGCATCGCGTGCATCCTTGAGAAGTTTGGGGAATTTTTTTTATCAAGCAACTGTCTTTAATGTTCGCAGAACCTGTTTGTCGCAACGTTTTGTCTGACATGCAGCTGTCATAGATCCAATCAACGCAGGCTAACTGAAAAGCAATAATAGCACTACAAAAATCCGAACTATGACAAACTGATGCTACAAATAGGCTCTACGATCAATAAAGATAGTTTTTTGGAAAAAATTTCATCAAACTTCTCAAGGATGAACGCGATATAAACAGATTGAAAAACGCTTTACACGAAATCGCCGATGAACTTGAAATAGTTGTACCAACGTTTTCAAGATGCTCCGCTTCGTCGCGCGCATGTGCCCCGGCTGACATAGTCCCTTTAAAGCAACAGAAGAAAGCACTACAAATGAAAATCCTGAGTATGACTTACTCGGAGGGAGGGAGTTGGGGCATGCGAGTGTGAATTTATCTTCTTGGAGTGCAGCCCATTCATTGACTTCATACCAAATTCAACCCATGATCATTCCATACCATCATCATGCAGTTTAGGAAATGTCACAGGTTATCAAACACTTCAAATCAAAAGCTCATTAATAAATGCTGAAACTGCGCTCACATGGCTATAAGACAAGTTCTATTGAGGTTTTAATCCATAGGTGAGCAATGTTCTTCCAAAGCCACGGAGAGTTGAGCCTTTGGAAAGAATGAACAAAACCTGCATGCAACACGCCAATTCTCCCCGCCCACATTGGTGCCCGATTACGCTCCTAAACCGGTCTTTATAAGTCAGCTTATACAGAAAATTTATACTGTTTTCAAGTGTCTCACAATTGTTTGTATGCGAGCGCGCGCAGTGCACAAGCTGGAAAATTTCTGCGTCAATTCGAAAGCAGATATTGCCTCTGAGTCACCAGATTACTGTGTTTCTTTGATGTGCTCCTCGGTGCGTACCGAGATGCCTCTAATTTTCATAGATAGATGCCATATTTAGGGGTTCAAGCCCGTTGGGCTGAAACCCTATTGTTTTTGTGCTGGTTTATCATAATTATTATTCATTTTCTTCTTCAGAAATGTTTTTGCAAATTCCTGTGAGGTGGTAAATGATAGAGACCTGAAATTTTGCACATTGGTTGGAAGTTGTGTGCAAATGCTGCCCAAGCCATTTTTAACATAACATAACATAAATGGTGAGAACAGGCCGTTCAGCCCAACTAGGCTCGCCAGTTTCTTTATACTATTGTTAATATATCACTTCAGATACTCAATGACTCAATGGTATCTAGCTTTAAGTCAAGCCTGCTCTTGAAAACTCCCCAGGTCTCTGCTTCAACAATATGGCCAGGCAAGCTATTCCACATCGCAATTACTCTTTGGGTGAAGAAATATTTCGGAATATCAGTGCTAAATTTACCCTTGGTCAACTTCCATTTGTGACCCCGAGTTCTACTAACAACACTTGGTCAAAGGAATCCTGCGCAATTCACTTTGTTAATCCCTTTAACATATTTAAAGACCTCAATCAGATCACCCCTCAGTCTCCTTCTCCTAAGACTAAAGAGATTAAGGATCTTCAGCCTCTTCTCATAGCTTTCATCTTTTATAACCGGAATTAGCTTAGTGGCTCTTCTCGGAACTTTTTCTAGAGCCTCCATATCCTTCTTAAAGTATGGTCCCCAGAACCGTACACAATACTCCAGATGTGGTCTGACAAATGTGTTGTGCAAAAGAAGCATCACCTCCTTAGATTTGTACTCAATACTTTTGGCAATGTATCCCAGCATCCGATTAGCTTTTTTAACTGCTCCAGCGCAATGGCTAGAACCTGCGAGGGTTTGGTCAACAATCACTCCCAGATCTTTTTCGTGTGGAGCACATTCCAGTTTTAAACCTCCCATGAAGTAATCCTGTCTGATGTTTTTATTACCTACATGTACAAGTTTACATTTCGCTACATTAAATTTCATTTGCCACATTTCTGCCCAGTTCTGGATTCTATCCAAATCATCCTGAATCACTTTAGTGGACTCTAAACCATTTGCCAAACCTCCCAATTTAGTATCACCTGCCAATTTAACTAATTTGCTCTCAATATTCCTATCAAGGTCATTAATGTAGATGAGGAACAGCAGGGGTCCCAACACCGATCCCTGAGGGATGCCACTCGCCACCATACCTAGCTCAGATGAGATACCACTGACCACCACTCTTTGTGTTTTGTCTTGTAACCAGTTGTGAATCCACTCCAGAATACCTCCTGTAACTCCAATGGAGCTCATTTTAAAAATTAGTCTCTTATGCGGTACTGTTTCAAATGCTTTCTGAAAATCCAAGTATATGATGTCATAAGCCCTGCTCTGGTCATAAGACTTGGTGGCCTCTTCAAAAAATTCCAGAGGATTGTCAGGCATGACCTTCCCTTACGGAACACATGTTGGCTATCCCTCAGATATTATAACGTTCAAGAAATAAGTCCAGCTCATCTTTTATGATAGATTCCAGTATTCTGCATGCAATGCAAGTTAAACTGACTGGCCTGTAATTTTCTGGCTCAGTATGGTCCCCTTTCTTATATATTGGAATAATATTGCCCTGCTTCCAATCATTTGGTATTTCTCCAGTTTCTAAAGACCGTCTGAAGATGGCGGATAGCGGCTTAAAGATGATCTCACTAACCTCCCTGAGCACTCTAGGATATAAGCCATCAGGACCCGCCGCCTTATCTGCCATAAGTTTATGCAACTTGTCTAATACTTCGTTATCCCAAACCTCAATTTCCGCTAAATAATCTTGAGCATTGGACATGCCCTCTGGCCGAATAAAAACCCGCTCTGAGGTAAAATTCTCAACAAAGTAACTGTTTAAGGTATCCGCAATATCCTTGTTATCATATAGCAGCAATCCATATTTATTCTTTATGCACTTAACCTCCTCTTTGACTTTCCTTTTTCTGCTACAGTGCTGAAAGAAGCGCTTAGGGTTAGTTTTTGCCCCTTCTGCAATTTGTCTTTCATACAGTCTTCTAGCATTCCTCAGCTCTTTTTTGACCACAGCCCGCATTTTACAGTATTCAGCCTTAGTGTTCTCATTGTTATCCTTTATGTACATCTTATAAAGATTCCTTTTTTTCCCCTCAAACTCCTACGAATAGCTGTGGTCATCCACTGAAGATTCTGCTTTTTCAGCTTACTTCTGGACACCTTTGGAATGAATTTGCATTGTGAATCAGGTAAAACCCCCTTAAATCTTTCCCACATCTCATTTACAGACTCACAGTCCAGGAGTCAGGGCTCAAAACTAACGGTGTCCCGATGTCCCGGGGCCTATAAAAATTGCTGCCGGGACATAATAATTATATGACCGGGACAATTCCGGGACAGTTAAAAAAAAAAAAAAATAGTCCAAGCAATTTCGAAACCGATGTTAGAATGGGTATCTAAGTGTCACTTTCGTTGTTTGAATAATTTCAATAAAAACTTAGGTATCGCAAAAATACTGCGGCGGTTGTTGCGCCAGATCAGGCTTCACTCGCGCGCATGCCCACACACAGGGAACCCCTTTTTGGGCCCACCCTCTCCCTCTCCACTGCCACATTACCTCAACTTGATAACGCGTCTAATCGGCTTTCTGAAGTGTCACCTCTTCAGAGCAAAGAATTTCAATAATGTTTTGAAATTCATGCTTTTTCCAAATCATTACATTTAGACGTTACATTGACGTTCCGTTTAATCATTTCAACAATCACTTAAAGACAAGCCAAAAAATTGGCAATCGCCCGCCTGCAAAATGCATCCCGGGATACTAACTCAACTGAACTCACTGCTTAACGGTCACGTCCCGTCAAAGCAGCGCCCTACTACTCGACACCACCGCCTCATCCAGAACATGGCATTGCTGAAAAGGCTTTAAGAAAAAAAAAAAAAAAAAAAAAACACATTCAAGCTCATCTAGTGCCTCTCCAGTGGAAGGAGGATACGGTACTTCGCTTCGGGACTCAGAAGATAACGTTTCATCTGCCTCTGTCCCTGTGGTAAGTTAAATTTTTTTAAGTCGACTACTGTGCTCATGTGAGAGAGAGCAAGTTTAACCTTGCCTCAGAAAGCATCAGTTAGCGCCCAGTTGCGTTCGTCTCTCTGTGTGCACCTGTGCTGGTGCTCATGTGTTCGAGTGAGCATGTGTCGCTCTGCTCGCATCATTAGACCCTAGCTTGACGGTTGTTCAGCTAGTTCTAGTTCGTTGCAATAGCTAACACCAGAGAATTTCTAATATTGAGGAGAAGTGCCACTCTCGTTCAACTTCCGGTTCTCGGAACACGTCTCTGTCCATGTGGGGGCGCTCGCAGGCGAGTGCAGAATGAATGGGAGTCGATGGGGATACACCCCTAAAAATCCACTTTTCTCTGGAAATAATTTTTTTTCAAGTAATTTGAATATTATTTTCAAAAGGGGGGGAGCAATAAAATGCACTTGGTTGAATATTGGATTTTTTAAGTTCTGTTTTTTAAGTTTATCTGTTCTAAAAAGCCGTTAAAAAAACCTGATGACGTCACAGCCAGAGGTGCTGCTTTACGGCAATTTCTGAGTCACCTCAGAGCCCAGTGCCCGATGAGACTCCAGCCGGTCTACGGAGACAATCGGTCACTTTGGCACTCAGCCACATGCATTGGCAACGATAACATCGGCTGTTGGTCGAGGTAAGGTACTATTTTGTTTTATCCATGAACATTGAAAACGACAGCGACATTGATTTCTAGCTATCAGCCGATTACCGGGTGGTTATCTACTAGTTGGCTGGTTACGGTGGCGGTGAAGAGTAAAAAGACCTAATATATTATGTTAACATCGTTAATCTACGAACATGTAGTGCTTTTCACCGTCTATCCTGTCTCATACTGTCATTTGTATTGGATTATTTTACCACGTGGTGGTTAGCTTGCTTTGCTGTTCCATTTTAGCAAATGCATCGGCAACGGGTACAATCAGCTGTTGGAGCTCTCTGGTTGAATAAACATACGCACAACGCGGTGGTTAGCTAGCTTTGCTGCTCCACGTCGTTTTTTTATCCATTATCTTACTTTTGCTGAAAGGTAATAGAACAGTTACCTTGTAAGTTGGGTTAATATCCCGGGGACATCTCCCTTTTTTCAAAGCTCAGAGTTGATGGGTATGTATGAAGGAGGAAAAATAATTTTAAATAAATCAATGATAATTTCTCGTTAGTTGACAAATTCATTTATTTATGCGGTGGAGTGATTGTGTGTGGTGTTGATTAAAAAAGTAATGGAATGATAGCAAACAAATTATCATATCAATATGTGATAATTTGTTTGATTTCATTCCATTACATTTTGACATTCACCAGTACTTTTGTTGAAAATGGTTCAGATGTCATTTCACAAAAAACCAACATGAACAGAAAATGTACACTGTAACAGATCTGATGCAAGTTTGCATCTTAATGTGACATTGGCAACATTCATAGTAGTCCTATTATGTTTTTTCCACAGCCTTTAATTGAACAATCTTACAATAAACTGTAAAACTCGAACATTTTCATTATATATCATTTAATTCTGCAAACATCATATGTGTAATCAAGGATATATAATGCCTGAGACCAGAAAAAATTGTTTCTTTCCCATATAAACCTATTTCCAGAGCCCAGAGGTCCCGTGGAGTTTTGCTGTTGAATCCTCCAGCCTGTCCAACACCACCAAACAGCCTATTTTGATTATGTTGTTGCTTATTGTTCTGTCATACACTTGTTTCCACCACCCCAAACATAGTTGTGTTCAGGTAATGTTTGTTTTTGTTAAGTTCAGAATAAAGGAGAGTTTCTGTTAATGTTTTGACAGGGATGTGATTTGGGTGAAGTGAAATTATCTGAAAATTTAGCCGGGGGCCCCCAGCTGGATCCAGGGCAGCGCCCTGGTGGGGGGACAAGGGGGGCAAAGCCCCCCAAAGCTCCTGGGTTTTAGTCATTTTTACTGCCATAAGTGTACTAAGAATTCAATATAATAATAAAAAACAGAATTATTATCCAATGTATATTCAAGCCAACAAGCATGCAATCTTTGATTTTTAGGTCAAGTCAAAATTAGTCACAAGCTCCAAGCTTTTAAAGAATTTAATCTGCCACTATTGCACTCACATAAAAGTAAAATAATAATCATTAAATATAGCCAATATATCAATAAAATCATTGACTTCTTAGTCAACTCCAAAATCATATCACAAAGTCACATGTTCTGGGATTTTATGAATTTAGACTTCCCTAATTGTACAGTGTAATAGCAAAAATGAACAAATAAGAAAATAATCACTGTAGATACACACCACCAATAAATCTTTTTTCTTTATTCAATCATCTGTAGAAACCATCCATGAGTTCTGTGAGTATTTTCAGCTTCCAATTACTGACTAAAAACACAATCCTGATGGAACTCCTGGAAATATGCATTGCATATTATAATAATTAATAAGCCAAACGGCAACGGAAAACAGTGTCACTAACCAGCCACGTTCGGCTATATTCGGTGTCCAGTGACGCTCCATTTACACGAAAAAACAAAAGTGAAACTAAGAGGAAGAGCCCCTCGTCGAGGTCCTGAAGCACCTTTAATTATACGACGCAATAGAGAAGTTGCGTGTCGTAGGGGAATCGTTCGCTAATATTGCTAAAGGTCATGGATTAGCTGGGCAGCTGATGAAATAACCATGATTTAGCTTTGGAGCTAGACGCCCAGCTGCGTTAGCACTGATAATCCGTGTGTATGCTGGCCACAGTAACCAATTAATTCAGTATTCACCGAAGTCAAAATGTAGGGTGAGAATGCTTCATATCAAAATGTGCGAGAGCGAGGTAGGAAAATAAAGGTCCGTCAGGTTTGTCAATAAGGTTACGTAATACAATGTTATGGTTTGACTGGCCATACTACCGTTAATGGGAGCTGGCGAAGATGTGTCAAAGAGCTAAGACGAGCACCCGCTCGCACTCGCAGGGGGATACTGATAAACACTGAGCCAACCGCGCAACTTCCCAGTGGTGTACAGCATTTGTCTCGACGAGGTACATAAAGAGACGCAGCAGTGTTCAGCCGTCGACCACTCACGCCGCTGAAACTTAGGCTACTAGACTGCTTCATCCTCACTCCACTAGCCTAGTGGGCTACACAAAATACAAGTGTACTGACTATTAATTATTATTACTATACTATACTACAAACTATCTGTCGTCTCGAATATCCGCAATATCTCCGTCGTTTGTTTTCTGCAGTGTTGAAACTTGCCGCCGCGGCACCGCCCACACCCACACAGCATGACCTTTGACCGGAAGTGCCTTAGCTGGATAATTTGAAAACGGAAGTTCTGTAGAACGCATCGTGCATAAGGTCAATTCAGTTACGGAAATACAAAAAGTCGGAATGCTGTAGATACGAAATCGGATTTTCATGACCGAAAAATCGGAGTTTTAATTTTTTTATTTTTGGAGATTAAAAAAAAAAAAGAGGAATTCCGCGAATTAGCGGAAAAATCACATCCCTGTTTTGATGCTTTTTTCCCTCTGAACTGTGAATAAACTTGCCTCGTTGCAAGGTCCGTATTACTGTTTCAATGTGACCATGTGAGTCTGTGTTAGATCATGATGACCATATTCCTCATTTATCAAACGTGTAATTTGTGTTGTAGGACAGGTGGTTAATAATATATATAAATAAAAAATGTATTTTGTTTAATAAAATTAAGTAAAAATTTCTATTCAAAATTAACTAAATTAAAGGTTGAATACGTAGAATTACCAGAACAACAACAGAAAAAGAATTCCAGCAGTCGGTTGCCAGACCGTTGCTAGGTAAAACGGACCGTTGCTAGGGACGCCGCTCTGATCAGAGGACACAGAGGAGGAGAACTATGCCGGATATTTACCTTATGTTTCATTTTTACCGTTATTAAACAGCGTAATAAATGACTTGTAGCTTGTTACAGGGAGAGTGGAGGCTCTCTGCCTTCCACACCGCTGCTGAAAACCAAACCTGCGCTCAGAGCCTCCGGTGTCACTGCTCTCGTCTCGGTGAAAAAAATAAATAAATAAAAAAAAGCTCGGTGGCACCGGGAGTCCGCGACAGTAAACGCCCTGTATAAACCTTAATCTCTTGTTTATGACAGATAAGTGACAGCACAAATACACCCATCCTAACATGTTTATGATAATCCATCGATCCACCGATTGATTATACGACCAGTAAGAGGCAGAAAAACAGCAGAGAATTGAGCCACAGTGTCGGCTACGGGCAGGTACGATGTGAACAGAACCAGAGCCATGGAGATAGAACATGACAGAAAGTCATTGTCAAACCCGTCAAAAAATTTTAAAATAATTAATTCAGACTAAATATAATTTTTTATGGAAAAGCAAAACTTTCATTCTGCACCCCTCTAAACGCCCCTTGGGTGTATTATTTTTGAAAAAATATTGCTTTTAATAAAGACTCTACATATTCAACCTTTAATTAGATCATTGAATGAATAGAGACCAATAAGTAGTGTAGACTTTTCCATATGTGCAAGATGATTAGCCCATGATATAGGCAAGCCTATGCAGTCTATAGCATGTCTTGAAGTTTTTTAATCATTAACAAAACTATCTGTATGGAGCAATATATTAAGGTAAGTTAAATGCTGGGGTCCCGACAACATAGGCTATTGCGCTACGTGATGAGATCATGCGCTCCAGCTTTTGCGATCTTTCCCTCCTGTGTGCAGCCCTTTAAGCCTGGCTCATTTATACAGAAGCAAGAACGTTACCTTAAGTTGTCTTCGGGAAATGAAAAGAATGACCATCCTTTCCCACTGTTTGAGCAATTAATAACAGCACACCTTCGAGGCATTTTCTCCTTTATTGAAAATGGCTGAGATTTATGTTTAATGTTATTGAGTGGGATATTTACAACAAGCGGGAAATTTACTGTATTATTTAACCCTTTAAGGCCAAATGCAAAAATCCCAGCAGAGAATCATGCTGCCATGTTTACCATAGTAACCTGTATTTGGGCTGAAGCACAGCTTCTCAGCTTTCAGGAACAGTTGGAATTTTTTTTTCTATTGCGCAAAAACTTACAGTAATTACGGCACTTTCAAAATTACGCGCATATCTGTGTCGGCAACGAAACGTTCTTGAAATGCGCACATGCTGTCCCGGTTTAAATGGGTTAAGGGACATATTATACCATGTATATTGAAACAATGAACACAAGAATAAAGAGAGTCAAATTCCATTTATACCCATGTACTTTCACAATGCATATACGACTATATGAAAAAAGGGCCCACTGCGGGGAAAAAAACCGTTACTGTACACAAATATTAAGTTTTACAGAAAAATCCTCCTTAAGAGTGTTTCTGATTCTCTTGACCGGCCGGCTCAGTTGTCTTGGTCTTCAGATGTCATCAAGTGGGATCTCTGGTCGTAAATAGTCGCAGGTCCGCAACTGACCAATCAGCATTCATTAGCAGAATGCTAGCGTGTTATAATAACAGCAGCCCAACCTGTAGGAAATCGAAAGGACATAACTTCTCGGCAATTTCACTTTTAACCTATAATCCATATTGAACTTGCAGAAAATGCAACAGTATTTGCGATTTTTCAACGATTACCAGGTGAAAGGGACAAATTTAGCCTTCTAGCTCCATAGGACTCCATTCATTCTGCACTCGCCCGCGATCACTCCTAGTGGAATTCTGGTGGAACAGCAACCAAGTTCGATACAATGGGGCTGAATGGAGAGTGGTAAGGCTCCTTGTAGATAGGCTCTGCTAAAGCTAATTCTCAAAAAGATAATCAGCACTCACGATCAGGTCGAATTGAAGGACAATTTAATAGACACAAAATGCACAGAAGCAGCATGCGGACGTTTCGACTTACAGGCTAATGCTAGCAACTCAGTTAATCATATACATGAGGGCCACATAAACCTATAAAATGCGACAGTGTTATACATTGTGATGTTTACGATAATAACGTTAAGTGCAGTTGGTCAGAAATGTACTCAGTTAATTCCAGTGTTTCCCCCACATACTTTACCTGGGCGGCCCGCCCAGGTACATTAATGGCCGCCCAAGTAAGAAAATAAGAATAATATAGGCTAATATTAAATCCATCCGTAAATAAATCCATCCTTCAGAGATAACAAGGCGACCTGTGCTTTTTGCGATCGATTAACAAGTTTAACGGGGCTTTTCTTGAAAAATCTGAAGGTGCACAAATATTTTCGAATGTAAACTTTATTCTTCGGCCTTAAGCTGCTTTCACAACGGACGCGAAACGAATTTTTCGCGCGACAGATTACATTAAAAGTCAATGCAAAGACGCTGCGAATCGCGTCTCGCGCGTGACTTTGAACGTAGCCTAATCTGTCCAGCAAAAAATTCGTTTCGCGTCCAGTGTGAAAGCGGCTTTAGGCGCGCATTTTTTTTTTTACTAATCTCAAAAATGCAATTTTAAGCACGCACTCACAAATGCGCGCCTTCCATATAAAGGTATAAGGTGATATCAATGTTGTGCATAATTCATCTAAACTAATTAATGCAACATAACCATGTTAGACATGGCGTGTCCGTTCTTTGAGACAGTGGACATTGAAGCGCAAATACTGAGAAGAATTCTCCGTTAGGAGAGAGTTATCCGACCACGTTTGGATGTTTTATCGTTTCCGGACGAATATTTATTTGAGCGTTCCCTTTCTCTGTGTGATCTATAATTTATTTCAACAAAATTCTCAGCCCGCATTCGTGGGACACACCGAGGACACGCTCTCAGTTCAGAACAAATTGCGTAGCTCTTCGGGGTTTTTTGTTTGTTTGTTTTTTTTAATAGGTGTACGTACTCTGGGTACGCCTTTATTTATTTGTACAACTATACTGGTGAAAAGTAAGACACGCGACTTTTTTCCTCCACCGTTGCCATGGTGAATCGTGATATCTGTGTTCCATTGATGAGGGCTTTTAATATCCTCGTGCACACTCCTGACTCTGGTGTAAGTTAAATCAGAGTTGATTGAACCAAGTGTTATCACCTGTTCCCGAGAACTCCGCAGTCAGCAACTCAAAGTCAACTCACAGTTGCAGAACAAACTCAGAGTTTGTTTACCCTGCTTTCTGAAACGGGACCCGGGTCTATTGTTTTTGTTAGGCTATCTTGCAGTGATCATGCTGGTCAGAATGAATCAAACGGTAGAGAGATCGATATTTCCTCTTTGGAGCGAGTTAGCAACCTCTGCTAACTCTCGGTTGGCAAGCTGGTGGGTTTGCTAATTCTGTCTGATCAAACCAGAGTTCGTGTTTGCATAATGACATTTTTTCTCTGGTTAGTACACAGAGCTGAAATTCGTCGATGAATGTATTACCGCATAATAAGTTTAGCTAAAAGTGGTGATCTATGTGACGTTGTTAATGCTCATTTTGTTATGCCTAGCTAAGCAACTTTTCAGATACCTTGTTGTAGCTAGTACTAATGGTGTAAATTTATCGTCTGGCAATGGTCAGCATTATTGCCACCGGGCGTTTGTTTATTATCATTTATCTCAATGGGCTGTACATGGCCATTTCTAGAACAGCAAGTTACCCACCTGAGTGAGTCATAATTACTCAGACGTTTCACTTTAAGGACTTGCTGTTGCATTTTTATGTTAATACGTGGATATTTGGGGAAAAATACTTTGGGACACTGTTGGTTACATCTGGGACAATACCGAGTAGGATTCGGGACCATTGCGGGACACTAAAGAAAAAAGTTAATTTCACATTTATGTTCTCGTTCACATAGAGTGCTACACCCCCTCCTCGCCTATTGCATCTATCCTTCCTAAAGAGCTTATAACCTTCTATATTATATTCATCTCCATCCTCTTCACTAAGCCATGTCTCTGTAATCCCAACCATGTCATAGCCCTCACTAATCATAATGGCCTCAAGTTCTGGAAATTTATTTTTTATGCTTCTTGCATTTGGATAAACATTTCAGGTTATCACGAATGCTCTTCCCCTTCGATTTCCCATGTGCCCGCTGCTCCAAGCCCCTCACAATGCTTTGTTGCTTTAAAATTATATCATCAACAGTGCATGTAACGCTGTCAGCTTCCATCAGGGCAGTCTGCATTTCCCTCTGTATAACACTCTCTAACCTCCCTGCCCACCAAGTCCCTAGTTTAAATAACTCTGTGCTACCCTCAACATACGCTCACCCAGTGCAAAGGCAACCCTCCAGAGTAACTTTTGGACCCACGAGCGCATGCGCTCCCAACCTGAAAAAGTTGGGCGCGCAGGCCAAAACTGTGGTCACGCAAAGTACCATGATACTTTTCTGAATATTTACAAGCCCAAATAAAGAAACCTGAACAGACTATCAGTTGTTGCTACATTTATTTAAGAAACATTATCAGAAAGCACTTGTGAACTGAAAAGTAGATATTGATGTTCACAAGAATGTTTGAAAAATGTATAAATGCAGTTATCATTTTGGAGAGTTATCATACTAGTCTGAATGTATGTACAAGTCTCCATTTCCCCAAGGGACAACTTTTCATCAAACCCTCCCCTGTACATAAACTGAATCATTCATAGAAAAATTATGGCCAAATTTAGATGAGCACCCCCCCTAAAACCAACATATGGGGATAAATCAATGAATAACTCCCAATTATCACAGTGCTAGTTCTAAAATTTATAACTGTTATTGTTGCTGCCATCCCAATGAACAATTTGACACCAAACATGGCTTAAAGCCCATGGTGCAAGTTGAATACCCCTGTGAATGAACGTGTAGATAAACATTGTAGGAACTCTATTTGCTGAAAGAAATTAATCAGATGTGTGCATTAAGAGTTTTTGAATTAAATTGTGAGTAAAATGACTTCCGCGTCTCAAAAACGCTCCGACGGGACGTGACGTAACGACAGGTAAACATCTCTGCTGAAGTAAAGTTCGCAATGGAATCAGACAGTGACTGCGTTTGCATGCACACCATATTCCTTTATTAATCAGAATATGAGAATATTCCGATTGCGTACCTGTCATGTAAACACGTGCAATAACCCGATGAAGGTAATTTTCCGATTAGAAATATTCCAAATAAGACCCCTGGCATATGCCTGTTTTAATCGGAATATTGGCTCATGTATACACCTTAATCGGAAAATATCCCCAAACAGAACATTCAACTACATCTGCGCCTGTTCAATTCGCAAGGAATTAGCCTTCTTGGAGGGAAGAGGAGACGACTGTGTGCATTCAGATAATGAAAGACATGAATATATTGGAATATATCGATGGGCGAAAGCATTGTAACAACCATATCTTTAATGTGCGAAAAGTGGAGAGAGGCTGGTTTTGTGTTAACTGCCAACCAAGTTATGCATCGCTGGAAAACTCTGAAGGCGGCATATTCCGAAGTGAAAAAAATACAGGCAGTGGCTATTTTTACGCCAATCGTAATCTTACTCCAATTTGCTATTCTTACGAGCTTCCGTATGTTAATGCACAATGTTCTATGCTTATACCACGGCATTAACTATTATGTATCAGCTGACGTTAGATAGCGGGACGGCTGTAACATTACTTACGTTTTCTAGCAAGTTGCTGAACTTAGCTAACGGGTTAGGTAGTTTTGAGAGTGTAATTTTAGGTTCAACGTTTGTTCCCTAATATTTGGGGAACTGTCAGGTCGTCACTCTCCACAATCAATAGTCAGTAGTGATTAGTGTTTTGTTGAAGAGCTGATAGATGCACAAACTTTGTCCTTGCAAGAAATTCAAGAGAACAAATTGGCTAATGAGTTAGATGGCAAGCTGGCAAAGTTAGCTGGCAAATAACTAACCCTACCGAACTTGAGTAGAGGACATCCTGACTGTAACTTCAAGTAAGTAAGCAAGCTAGCTGGTCTAGTAATGTGAACCACAAGGCACGCAGCGAAAGCGGGATGTTTTCAACCCGGTTGAGAAGCATTTTTTTCCGAGGCCGAATTTCCTATTGTGCATGCAGATACGGAAGCTCGTAAGAATAGCAAATTACAGTATGCAGTGATGATTCTAGAAAATTTCAAAAGTGGGCCAACTCCCCCCCGACTTAAAAAAAGTGGGCCAATGGGAAAAAAAGTGGGCCAACTGGGTATACCCGGTAAAATTCCATTTATATCAAGTTTTTAAACAGTACCTTGACTGGCTCGCTTATATTTATGTACACACATTCAGTTTTTACACCTTATTGACAAAACTAAGACATGAATGACAGTTTGAGTTTAAAGTTTTAATAGAAAACCTTCACAGTCTCTGCCAATCATAACAATTATAAAGTCAATGAGAAAATAGCGCATAAAATAATAGTTCCTAAGGCCCGATTTGGTGCATTGCTGAAAGCCCGCCTCCAAACCGAAGTCCTACTGCTAAAGTTTTAAGTACAGATTCACCAAGCAGTGAAGCCATTCTCCTCATAGGTGTACGTCGAGCAGCGCGCAGAGACTCACAATTTACCTACATTTCGTTTTATTCATTCAAACGAGTTCTGAGCCATGTATCGTTTTTTTAAACCTATTAGCAAGCCTTGTGCTGCTTCAACCTCAAGCGATGCAGAGATGCCAAGTCTCACGCATTCGTTAGTGGCATTCACGTACCTGTGCCGTAGTCACTCACTCGCGGAATTGAAGTCATTGTGCATTGAGTTGATCAGTTTCACGTGCATTACGGTGGATTTCCCCACTAGTGACACGGAAATCGATTATGACTCGGGAATTCTCACGCTTGTCTTTACTGAGGGATTGAAAGCAATGGAATTGCATAAAGACGTTTCAAATGGTCTTATTTCATTTAAACAAATTAAACGATCATGAAACACATGTATTGTTTCCAATCCCTGAGAAAAGAGAAGCACGAGATGTCCAGAGTCGCTTTCCATGTTTCTGGAGTTGAGGTCCACCTTCACGCAAGTGAAACTGAAACTTCAATGCACAAGGATTTTAATTCCGCGTGAGAATCTCATTAATAAGCGTTCATTGAATAATTGTAGGCTACGCTGAATAAGCGAAAAAAAAAGTGCGTCAGACCTACACCGAATGCGTGAGACTTGGCATCTCTGGCGATGCCGTAGCTTGCACACCAGAAGCTATGAATGTGGCTATGGCTCCAGTACCCTCCACAAGCACTGACCCAAACCAGTTCCCTCTCTCTGCTGCCTCAGCCCGACCTCAAGCGGTTAGCGACTTGAATGGCGATGCTCCATCCCAGCCAATATTAGCTAGCTACCCAGAGCGTGCATTCAGTGCTTTATGGGGATCATTCAATCCAGCCTGGTATCATTCACGACCGTGGCTGGAGTACTCAGTTCAGCGGGATGCATGCTTTTGCTTTCCCTGCAGGAAATAT
Source organism: Gymnothorax javanicus (assembly GCA_029692085.1). NCBI lineage: Eukaryota > Metazoa > Chordata > Actinopteri > Anguilliformes > Muraenidae > Gymnothorax > Gymnothorax javanicus. The sequence continues at coordinate 55,863,753 of CM056202.1, forward strand.
GTTACTGCCGGTGAGAGGGATGCTGTTTTTACCTCGCGTGATTTTACCGACTGGAAAGCAGCACTCGAGCGTGACAAGGGGTTACAGAAACATGCATCCAGCCGCATGCATGTACAGGCATATATAGAAGTCTCTTGCTGCCGACATTTTGACGGCAATCTTTGCAGTAGGTTTATAAATTTGTTGAATAAATGCACGGAAGTTTGTTATAGACCATGTTTTCATATCAATCTACGCACTAGAACAAATGATTCGCGCCAAATTATTATGTAATGCGTAGTTGCTGGCGCACTGAAATCTTCGTTTAGCGCCAAGTCTGTAAAACTTGCGGGATCCCGCAAATTACGCGTCCTAGAATCATCACTGGTATGCTCACGACTGGCGTAAAAATAGCTAGGCTACTGCCAAAAACAAAACAATACCAGCGGCCTTAATCCAGCCAGTTTCATTTATTTCGCGGTCATGGATGAAATTCTGGGACACAGACCGCTGTCGATGGCAATGTCCAAGAGAGTGGAGTCGATGTCGGCTTTGAAGCTCTAACTGAAGGCAACCAAAGCCATGACGATTACTTTCGGGCGTTATATTTGCTGAAAACCCAATGTTGAGATCGGATCAAAGTGGTGGATATGCTAATAAACATGTAAACGGAATATTCCCATCGCTCAGCGCTTATTCGGAATATTACCTTAACCCGAATATGGACCTTAATCGGAATATGGCGTGCATGCAAACGCAGTCAGCGAAGAGGTGAATGTTGTCAATTCATATGATGGGCCACTGCCTTATAATTATGAGCCACTGAGGCGAGAGAGGGGACAGGCAGAAGTAAGGGAAGGGGTCAATGGACAGAGCAGAGAGATAGAGCTGTGGTGTGAGGAGAATCGGTGGAGGTGTCTTGGTGAGTGACCAAGGGCTAGCCAATGGTGGCTAACGTTGTCTCCATGTTTATCGCATTGCAGTATCTTTAATAAATGTTCTTTAGCAATATTGCTGTCGACTTTGTTGTTTTTCAAGCATGTAGATTGTCACCATTTAAGCCAGCAACATTGCGTCTTAAAATGTTTACTTTAGATCTCATACTTTTAACGAATACTGTAGGCTATAGGCTAGGCTAGCTTACGTCTGTGACGGTCGGCTAGTCCATATAGAACAGCGATACTAACGCAGTTCCGCACACCGTAGTTTATCGTGAAATTTTGTTGAAACTGCTAGTGGATTTTTAATCTGTGTTCCGGTTCGGACAGGAACATGCTGTTATGTAATCATTGTTTCAAGGATATTTTATTGTCACATGCACAGAGATACTGGGTGTAAAGCATGCAGAGAAATTGCATCTAATTGACAGCCGATATTGTGCACAAATGGAGGGGAGGTATCTTTCACAGTGCATATTTACTTTTTGGAAATAAGTAGTCTGTAGATCACCGGATCACGACAAGCTCCCTCTTCTCTTACCACCACTCAAGCCTGATTCATGCTTCTTGCGGTCGGCGCGGTTTCAGCAGTCGGACGGCGCGCACGGTCCCCACGAACGTCGAGTCGTTTCATGCTTGATGCAGTCAAAGCGGCTCCAAGAACGGGCCTGTTCTATTCTTGCGCTATTGAATCTTATTTCTTTGATCAATACGTTCATTTTTACTATCATATTGTAACTATTAGCTATTATTGTTGTTGTTAATAATAATAATAATAATAATAATAATATTAGCCTACTACCAAACACACGGCTCGATTATTTTGAATTAGATTAGACAGCGCGTCGCTGTGAAAACAAATATTACTGGCCGCTCTTTCTCCACTATTACGATAATTGGGTCACTTGAAACTTCCGAAAACTAAGTTGACATGGTTTGCATTTCAGCAGTTTCTGCACCGATGTCTGGCAATGAGCATCCTTGTAGATCCGACAGGAACTGTAGCGAAGATGTTTGTATTTTCAGCTGTTTGTATGTGCAGCTGGCTTTCTTTAAAGCTTTCCATTTTTAATTTTAATTGGTATACGTTCTTCCGGGTCCTGAAGCTAGCCAATCATTGCAACGCGGTCTGTGCAACCCCGGCCGCGTTGTTACAAAATCCTCCAGGTGCGCGGCTCGGCGTTCAGAGCCTCGGCGGACCCTCCGCGCTCTGTCGCCTTGGCCGCAATTGCGTCATTTCACCGTGTGGGCCGTGCTGACCGCGCCGACCGCAAGAAGCATGAATCAGGCTTCAGACTACAAAAACCCACAGTGAGAACCTGGGCAGAGGCGCCAATGTTTGCCTGTCGTTACGTAATATGACGCGTTCTCTGGGAAAGGGGCGTTTTTTGGGAGCCTCTTAATTGGTACACTTTCTTCTCAATTTCTGCCCGTGGGTCTTGTAAAACATATTTATTTTTTGTATTTCTTTTTAAATTGACATTTTCATACAAGATTATGTGTAAATTCAGTTATAAAATCAACTTGCAAGTTGCTCTTTAATTGCTTTGAAAATATGAAACCCAGGAGGAATTGAAGCCGTAAAAAGCATAATTTGGCTACATTTTTTCATCACAAATTGAAAGTTTAACATTAAAATTAATATAGTTCCCAAAGTGATCCACCCTAAATATTTGGTAAAAAGTAGGTGCAGTCTGCCAAGTTCGTTTGCACAAAGTTTCCAGAAATTCTTTCACCGGTAACAATGTAGTAGGAAGGCTTATTATAATTATTATTTACCTGGGTTTTTTTTTTTTTTTTCTCTATTTAGATTTTGCACATTTCGAAGGGTAATGGAAACGCACACAAAGAGTGAGGGCGATGTCCGACGTTATTAGCCCCAAAAAAACAGTCTGTTTTGTGACCGAACACTGTTCATGACACAGACTCATATTTGAGGCATTGTGCTGATAACCCTATGGTTGTCGCTGGAGTACATTGGGCAGGCGTCACCAGTTAGTTTTTCAATCAGTTTTGAACATTTGCTGCAATCGACAAAATACTATTCCTCTGACAGCTGGCCAATTATCGGAACCCCAAAGAAAACAGACTATAAATCTAGAAGAACTGTAGCTTTTTTCATCTTTATTGTACTCCAGTGAAAATAAATAATATTGCACTCGGACCAACCAGTCACCGAGGTCATACATACTGCATGAATAATCATGTACATGCGGAACTTCAGATCAGAGTGGAAGTGCGCATCCAACCTAATCCATCAGGATAGAAGGTTAGCGATTGATATTGAAACGCTAAATAAAACCATTCGCCACTGGACGCAAGCACCCACAGCTGGTATCAACAAGACTCAAAACTGTGTCACGAACAGTCTACGGTCACGAAGCAGACTGTGTTTTTGGGCTAATAACGTCAGACATCGTTCTCACTCTCCAGGTGCGTTTCCATTACCCTTAGAAATGCGCAAAATCTAAATAGCGAAATAAAAAACCCGTAATGAAAAAACTTTCTGATATCATGAAATTTGCTCTCCGATCTGCAGTATTAGTCACCTGTAATGTGGGAAAAAAAAAAACAGCCACTAAATGGCAGTATTGACTTTTTTTTGTTAAGCCCAGTCTGGAGCTAGGTTTTGGGGCATGTCCTGGGCATGCCTCAGAGGGGAATGTCCCAGAGAATTGGAGAATAGTCTGGAAGGTGGGAGGGGGCTGGAAAAGAGTATATAAGGAGAAAAATTGAGAGAGTGAAAGGTAGTAGGAGAAATTGCAAGGAGAAATTGTGGAAGGATACATTTGACCAGACCTGTCACTCTTTCCAAGACCTGTGAAGCTTTTGTGGATTTTTGCCTGTGTTGGAGTATTTTCCTGTCCCAGGACATCGCAACATAGCAGCCCCATCTCAATTACCAAGGGACTGTAAATATCTCTTTTTTTTTATTTCAATCTTGGTCAGTAGCGTAGATTGTAGTTTAGTTCAAAGTGTTTGTTTAATTAAAGCTGTTGAAGTTTTTAAAATTTTGTCTGTCATCCCTTGCTGTCCGCTACGCCATAACAAATTGACGCCATAACAAATTGGGGCCATAACAAATTGGGGGCTCGTCCGGGATAGACCATTGTGTGAGTCATTTATCGAAAATCTAAAATTTCAAATTTTGAAATTGTTTTTTGAATTTTCCTAGATATGTATTGACAGATCAACAGCAATGGATGATTTCTTGGCATCACCAACCGTAGAGGTTTTGAAGTCTTTTAAAAAGACAGAACTGCTAGAAATATGCAGACAGTTAGAGCTGACAGATGTAAAACCAGCCATGCGAAAAGCAAGACTGGCTAGAGAGATTGTTGAATATTACATTGATGAAAATGTGTTTGCACCAGGAGATCTGGAAGTTTCCAGTGGAAAATCCAAATGTAGAAATGGAACTTAAATTAAAAATGCTAGAGATTGAAAGAGAGGAAAGAGCATTCGAGAGAGCAGAAAGAGAGAAAGAAAGGCAGTTTGAGTTAGAAAAATTAGCAAGAGAAAAGAAAAAAGAAAGGGAGGAAAAAGAAAAAAGAGAATTTGAGAGAAAGAGGAAAGAGCAGAAAGAGAGAGACAGAGACAGAGATTTCGATTTACAGAAGTTAGAGAAGAAAGGCTCCAAATGGAGCAACTAAAAATCAAAATGGAAGCTGAAAACAAATTTCATGCTAGCCAAGAGGTAAAGCTGGTGCCTCCATTCTCGGAAAAGGAGGTTGATAAGTATTTCCAGTGCTTCCAGAAGGTAGCTAAGAGTAGTCAGTGGCCAAAGGAACACTGGCCTCTGATGTTGCAAAACTGTCCTCAAGGGTAAAGCTCAACAAGCCTATTCAGCTTTGTCTGCAGATGATTCCTCTGATTATGAGGTTGTCAAAAAGGTTATTTTGACAGCTTATGAGTTGGTTCCAGAGGCTTACCGACAGAAATTCAGAGGTCTGAAGAAATCCGACAATCAGACTTATGTGGAATTTGCTAACGAGAAGAAGGTTTGCTTTGAGCGCTGGTGTACTTCTATGGGAGGTAAAGGATGATTTCAACTCACTAAAAGAGATGGTGTTAGTTGAAGAATTCAAGAACTGTGTCAAGGATGATATTAAGACCTACCTTAATGAGAAGCAAGCACTGAATTTGCAATCAGCTGCCAAGTTTGCAGACAAATATGTTCTCACACATAAGTCCAAATTTCAGTCCAGCAGTAACAATAGATGGTCCCAATTTCAGAAGAAAGGTAACGGTGATACCCAAGATTCCTCACCCAAAGACAAAGACAAATCTGGTGATGGTGCTCAGAAATCCAGTCAAAGGTCTAATCAAAGTGTGAAAGCTGACAGTGACAAAAGTGGTTTAGTTTGCAATTATTGCAAGAAATCTGGTCATGTTACAACTAACTGTTGGTTCCTTAAAGCTAAGAAAGAAAAATACCGTGCAAGCACTGAGGACCCATCGGGCTTTATTAAGTAAATAGATAATACTATAGAAAGGCACTTTGACTGCTGAAACAGCAATATTGGCTATGTAGGTCACTAGGTCACAGATATAGGTCACTCATAGAATTGTTCCTGGGCACTTTCCTAGCACTTTGGGAACTAATGTAGGTCACTACGTCACAAATGTAGGTCACTCATAAAATGATTCTGTATTGTCCCTGGGCACTTTTGGCCATGTTATAACTGAAGTTATTGCACCCACAGGCCTGTCAAAAAGACTATTTTGGCCTATGTGACATCAAAACTAGGTCATGATGACCTAATTCCAAATGAATTCAACGTCTTGTCCAGGTGTATATTTTCTGGCAAACTGAACTTCCTAGATCAATTAGAACTGAAGTTGTTGCACCCACAAGCCAATCGAATTGACAATTTTGACCCCTGTGACCTCAAAACTAGGTCACCATGACCCATTTTCCAATACATCAAAAGTTGTATCCAGGTGCATGTTTTGTGAGATTTTGGCCTTCCTAGGTCAATTAGAAGTAAAGTTATTGAGGCCAAAAGCCAGTCCAAGCGACCTTATTGACCCCTCTGACCCCAAAACTAGGTCAACGTGACCCATTTACAAACTACTCTGTAATCATCTCAAGACTAATGTTTTGTGTAGATTCCATGCCCCTAGAGCCATTAGAACTGTAGTTATTGTGCCTACAAGCCATTTTGAGGGACGTTTGTGACCCCTGTGACCCCAAAAGTAGGTCAATGTGACCCATTTCCATTCTCGTCCGAGAACTTCTCAAGACTCATGTTTTGTGGAAATTTGAGGTTCCTACAACAATTAGCAGTCGAGCTATTGTGCCTACAAGCCATTTTGAGCGACGTTTCTGACCCCTGTGACCCCAAAAGTAGATCAACATGACCCATTTCCAAACTCGTCCGACAACTTCTCAAGACTGATGTTTTGTGCAAATTTGAGGTTCCTACAACAATTAGCACTCAAGCTATTGTGCCTACAAGCCATTTTGAGCGACGTTTCTGACCCCTGTGACCCCAAAAGTAGGTCAACGTGACCCATTTCCAAACTCGTCCGACAACTTCTCAAGACTGATGTTTTGTGCAAATTTGAGGTTCCTACAGCAATTAGTACTCAAATTATCGTGCCTACAAGGATAGTGGACAGACAGACGGACAGACAGACAAAGATGACGACAATACCCAGCGGGCCATTATGGCCCGATGGGTAAAAAGAAAAGGATACCAAACCCAATGCCTTTGTGGAGACAAGGTTAGAAACCCCTGTAGTAGATGACCGATCTGCTAAATTGCCTGCTCCTTGTGAGGCTAAGAAGCCTGATACTGCTGACTTTGTGAGGGAGGAATTTCTTCCATTTGTGTCAGAGGGATTTGTGGCTCTGAATGAGCATTCTCCTCCAGTACCCATATATATCCTAAGGGATACCGGAGCTTCTCAGTCACTTTTGTTGATGGACTCCTTGGAGTTACGTGATGAGACCGCTTCTGGGGATTTCATACTTGTACAAGGTATTGAAGGGAGGACTGTATCTGTACCCCTGCGCTCTGTATTCTTGAAGTCAGATTTAGTTACAGGACAGGTAAAGGTGGGACTTATGTCAAGTCTACCTATCAAGGGTGTTTCTCTGTTGCTAGGCAATGACCTGACTGGGGGCAATGTAGTTCCCCCTGTTCATCTTACTTCACAGCCGAGCACTGAAGATGGCGATGAAGACCCATCTCTGTATCCTTCCTGTGCAGTGACCCGTGCTATGGCCAAGAAGGCTCAAGAAGAGGATGATGTGGTGCCGTCCAGTACATTGAATAGTCACGACTAAGGTGGTTCACCTCATTAATCTGTTCAGCCTACTATGGTTTCTCCGTTTGAGGACTTATCAGACACTTTTATCAGTTCTCTGTTCAGCCAGCCAGATGGGTCTGGTGATTCTGATGTGTCTGGAGACTTGTCTCTGTCCAGAAAGTGGTTGATTCAGGAGCAAACCAATGATCCTGAAATTTGTGTACTAAAGAAGAGAGCCCTTCCTGATGAAGAAATAGACGCAGTTCCAGTTGGGTATTATCTCAAGGATGGAGTGTTGATGCGGAAGTGGCGCCCTCCTGATATCCCTGCCAATACAGATTGGGCAGTGGTCAAGCAAATTGTTGTTCCGAAGGTCTACAGGAATGAGATCTTAACAATGGCTCATAGTTTGCCTTTAGGAGGTCATCTTGGTGTTAACAAGACTGTTGACAAGATCATGAAACACTTCTTCTGGCCTGGACTTCGGAAAGATGTTTCCAACTTTTGCAAAACCTGTCACACTTGTCAGGTAGTTGGAAAACACCAGTTAGACCCACCTGTAGCTCCATTGCAGCCAATCCCAGCATTTGGGGAGCCCTTCTCCAAGGTCATCGTTGATTGTGTTGGTTCATTACCCAAGACTAGATCTGGAAATCAGTACTTGTTGACAATCATGTGTGCATCTACCAGATTCCCTGAAGCCATACCTCTACGCAACATCAAGGCAACTGCAATCTCGAAGGCTTTGATAAAGTTCTTTACGTTGTTTGGCCTTCCCAGGGAAATTCAGTCAGATCAAGGTAGCAATTTCACTTCCGGATTGTTTCAGCAGGTTGTGTATGAACTAGGTGCGAAGCAGATTATTTCCAGTGCCTATCATCCAGAGAGTCAGGGTGCCTTAGAGCGGTTTCATTCCACTCTCAAGACAATGATGAGGACTTATTGTTATGGCCATGAGAAAGACTGGGATGAAGGTGTTCATTTGCTGTTGTTTGCAGCTAGAGAAGCAGTGCAGGAGTCTACTGGATTCAGTCCGTTTGAGCTAGTGTTTGGCCATGAAGTGAGAGGACCTTTGCTATTGTTGAGTGAACAATGGCTAGAGAAAGAGCCGCATATCAGTCTGTTAGACTATGTTAGCAAGTTCAAGGAAAGACTGCGTGCAGCTTGTGACCTAGCCAAAGAGAACTTGAAATCAAGTCAGGGAAAAATGAAAACTTGATATGATCATAAGGCTAGAAGCCGTGAGTTTAAACCAGGAGACAAGGTCCTTGTGTTGTTTCCCTTGCAGTCCAATCCATTGCAGGCTAGATTTCATGGTCCTTATGAAATTCTGACAAACCTCAATGATCTCAATAACATTGTGAAGACTCCAGATAGGAGAAAGCCAAAACAGTTGTGTCACATTAACATGCTGAAGCCTTATCATGATAGGAATGCTAGGGTTGCAGCTGTCACTTCAGATCCTCCTATGGCGAGACTTGCGAAGATGAGGGGAGTTTCAAGATGATGAACCTAGAATTAAAGCTGAAGTTCTTTCATGTAAATTGTCAAATTCTGAAGTGTTGCAAAATCTTGATGTAAAACTCCAGCACTTAGAACCCTCACAGAAAGATCAGTTTGAGAGGTTGATCAGGAAATATAAAGATCTATTTCCTGATGTTCCAAAGAGTGTTTATATAGCCTCTCATGATGTAGATGTTGGTGATGCCGAACCAATAAAACAGCATCCGTACCGGATGAATCCTGAAAAGAGAAAGATTGCTGAGAAAGAGGTTGAGTACATGTTAGAACATGATATTATCAGACCCTCTAACTCCGATTGGAGTTCACCCTGTGTTCTAGTTCCAAAACCTGATGGAAGTACTAGATTCTGTACACATTATCGCAAAGTCAATGCTGAAACTAGAACTGATGTGTTTCCAATACCTAGGATTGATGATTGTATCGATAGAGTAGGGCAAGCAAAGTTTCTGACCAAGATTGATTTATTGAAGGGTTACTGGTGTGTGCCTTTAACTGAGAGGGCCAAGAGCATCTCTGCTTTTGCCACACCATCTGGGTTATACCAGTATGAAGTCCTACCCTTTGGCATGACAAATGCCCCAGCCACGTTCCAAACTATGATACAGCCTACAATCGCCGGATTGCCACACACGGGTGCGTACATTGACGACCTGATCACATGGAGTGACTCCTGGGAAGAGACGTTGTTCCAGGGCTTGACCCAGGCTAACCTGACTGTTAACCTGAACAAGAGTGACTTTGGTTGTGCTACTGTCACGTATCTTGGCTACGTCATAGGCCAGGGTAAGGTGGCACCCATAAATGCTAAAGTCCAAGCCATCATGGACTTTCCAGTTCCTGACAACAAAAAAAAAAGCATGCCGCTTCCTTGGAATGATCGGTACTACCGCAAGTTCTGCAAGAACTTTGCTGAGATTGCTCTCAGTCTCACCAACCAACTGAAGAAAGGCGTAAAGTTCACTTGGGATGAAGCATGCCAAAGAGCCTTCGATCGCCTGAAGTCTCTGCTGTGTCACTTCCCCGTGCTCAAATCTCCTGACTTCAACAAACCGTTCTCCATGGCGGTCGATGCTAGCGACCAAGCTTGTGGATCCGTGTTCCGACAGAGAAGTGACTGATGACATTGAGCATCCGGTGGCATACTTCTCCAGGAAGTTCAATCGCCACCAAAAGAACTATTCCACAATTGAGGAGGAGCTGTTGGCTCTGGTTCTATGCTTACAACACTTTGAGGTTTATGTTTGTACAGGGCGAAAGCCAATGATTTTATATACTGACCACAATCCGTTAATGTTTTTGAGTAAGATGAAAAACAAGAATCGGCGATTGTTGAATTGGAGTTTGATTTTACAGGAGTTTGACTTGGAAATTAAGCATGTAAAGGGTACTGACAATGTAATTGCTGATTGCTTATCCCGTGTTTGAGTATGTGTATATATATCACGTGTTCATTAGCATATTGTATTATTTATATATAAATATATATATATATACACACACACACACACACACAAGTGTCTACTTAACCATTTTTGTATTGAAAAGAAAAATTTTGCCTTCATGAGTCAGTTTTGGAATGGAGGTGTAATGTGGGGGGAAAAAAAGCCACTAGATGGCAGTATTGACATTTTTTTTGTTAAGACTAGTCTGGAGCTAGGTTTTGGGGCATGTCCTGGGCATGCCTCAGAGGGGAATGTCCCAGAGAATTGGAGAAAAGTCTGGAAGGTGGGAGGGGGCTGGAAAAGAGTATATAAGGAGAAAAATTGAGAGAGTGAAAGGTAGTAGGAGAAATTGCAAGGAGAAATTGTGGAAGGATACATTTGACCAGACCTGTCACTCTTTTCAAGACCTGTGAAGCTTTTGTGGATTTTTGCCTGTGTTGGAGCATTTTCCTGTCCCAGGACATCGCAACATAGCAGCCCCATCTCAATTACCAAGGGACTGTAAATATCTCTTTTTTTTTATTTCAATCTTGGTTAGTAGCGTAGATTGTAGTTTAGTTCAAAGTGTTTGTTTAATTAAAGCTGTTAAAGTTTTTAAAATTTTGTCTGTCATCCCTTGCTGTCCGCTACGCCATAACAAATTGGGGCCATAACACACCGAAGCAAAGGCCAAATACGTAGACTATTGGACTTCTGCAGCAGACCAGCTAGTGTACTTGTAATTTCGCGTATTGTGGAGCATTTACATCGTTATTGTCAGACAAGGTTTTACAAATTTGGCACGTGCACAACTCAGCTGACAGTGACACGGTCGAATGCTTTGCCATTCTCATCGATGCATGAGTACAGCCGAGCTGTGATTGGCTGATGGCAGCAGCTGATCTGTGATTGGCTGATGTATGTAATGGTACCAACAGACCTGCAGAAAAAAAATTTGCGGCCTGCGGCTGATAATTAGGGAGTGAATCGCTGCCCAGAATAAGCGCACAGTGCATGAAGTGTTGGTCGCGCAGTGCGCGACTGATGCGAGAATGTAAATCGCAAAACAAATCTTGGTCGCAAATGCGACCATTCTGGTCGCAGACTGGTGCGCTGAAAGGTACCCCTCCGTTTCAGGTGTAGCCCGTCCAGCTTGAACAGGTCACCCCTGTCCCAGAAGTAGTTCCAGTGCCCCATAAACCTATACCCCTCTTTCCTACACCAGGTTCATAGCCACGTGTTAAACCTCCAGATAAAATTCTGCTTCCCTCTGCTTGCACGTGATACCGGTAGAATCCCGGAGAAAACTACCGTGGAGGATCTGCTCCTAAGCTTTCCAGCTAATTCCACAAATTTGCCTTGCAGAACCTCAAACCTACCCTTACCTATGTCCCATTTGTCCCAACATGGACCATGACAACTGGATCCCTCCCCGCTCTGGCCAGGAGCTAGTCCGCAAGCTCCAGGAGGTCTCCTACCTGGGCACCAGGCAGGCAACACACCGTACGAGACTCCTTGTCGCGTAAACAGACTAAGCTGTCTATTCCTCTAAGTGTTGAGTCCCCCATTATCACCAACTCTCTTTTCTGAGGGGTAGAGGCCAACAGGGTGCCCTGATGCTCATCAGTCCCCCCACTCTCAGGGTCAGGGGCCAAGTCGAGTTCCTGCAAGGGCTGGAATCGGTTGGACACCTCAACCACTGGAGGAACTGTCGCTGTATGGCGTGCACGCCCTTTCCTGCGCTGACATCCTACAGTCACCCAACTTTCTCTCCCTGCCTGCTCTGGGGTCCCCGCACCACCCTGCTTTGGCGTAGACACCATTTCTCTAAACGACATACTACTTAGTTCCTCTAGGAACTCTACTGATTGCGAACTATGTTGAGCCGCCACCTGGCCCCGAAGATCAAGGATCTTGCTCTCCAGATGCTCAATTAGTTGTAAACGGTGGCAGACAAACCCATCCTGGAAATCTCTTTCCAAAAGTGCGATCATCCTGCAACCGTCACGTAGTTTTGGCCACATTTTGAACCCCCTAACCATAGTTCTAGCCAGGCCATTTTAGCGTACCGGCCCGACGAACGCAAAAGTCGCATGCTGGTACGCTGGAAAAATCCGCCGGTATGCAAAAAATTAATGCCGGTACGTTACAGATAGGACACCAGTACCAGTATCTGCAACAACACGGATGGCTTCAGACTGTACTGATCGACCTAGTTTTATCGATTATCTGAAGATAGGCCTGTATAGCCGCCGCTGTCGCAAGTAGCCTACCTGTCAAGGCATAGCATATTAGGCTCAGTACCAGTTAGCGCGCAAACAGCCGATCATGGACACTTGGCTGGTTCGTCCACCTAGTTCCCAAAATGAAACCAGTGCCGCGAATGTCTCGACATCAGAAAGTTCGGAAGACGATGATGCGATCGTCAGAGTAGAGCCTAGTAGCAAGCGAAAGCCATCAACGACGGCGGATCTTGTTTGAGCGAGTAAATATAGTCAGCTAGAATTAGAATTGGCTCTAGGAAATGTCTATTTAACTGTCCGATGGATCCCGATCTTTTCTGCCACTTTGCAGTCTCTTCCGTTTCACCTGCGCAATTGGCACAGTTTAAAATAATCACGGAAACTAGGTAGCTATATACTTCGGAGATACTGATATTGCAAATTGATCATTTCGCTGGCGTCAAATTAGCCACAAGTAATTGGACTAATATCTTCACGAGAAGCATCAGACGTTATTGCACAACACTTCCTATCAGATATAAAATACTGCATTGTCTTTGACTATAAAGTTAGATTGGTTAGCTACTGGAATTGACATTCATATTGTGAATGGCTACGTCGTAAATTCATGCCAATTGCCTTACTTAAATTGACTAGCTACAAACATGTAGTATAATAATATATAATATTGTTGCTAGCTCGTCATTTTAGCCATGGGTATCTTTCCAATATCAATTAACATTTCCCAGTTAAACTTGCTGCCGAATCAGTATGTGCGGACCTTTGTAATGTGTGTTTAGCGACCTTGCCATGATATAGCTAGCGAACTTGAAATGTAGGTATACCCTTCGCTAACAGTTCTTGCTCGTCTTTATGCATGGTCGAAGTAAGTCGTGTCTCTTACGCCTAAATATTTTTAATGTTCTCCCTCTGCAGCTGCTGCGAAGGAAATGCTGCGGGTACACTGTGCATTTACAGAGGGCTCGGCTCCGAGCAATAGTAATTTCCAATGACAGTAAAATTTTCCAGTCATATTTCCCTTATGAATGGGAGGGCTTTGTTATCGCTAATATTATGACAGGTTCCGTCCGCTGTCGCCCAGGCGAATCACAAGTTAGCGAAATAAAAATTTAAAAAAAAAAAATCGGCGGTAAACAACCTGGCGAGTTCACATGAGTTGCTGGTTCGTGATAGCTGTGAATATCGTTTTGAGTTTATGAAGAACGTTTTCTAGACTAATATTCAGTGAGAAGTTTGAGTTGATCAGCTTGGGAAAACCTACACCAGACCTTAATTTGATGCAAAAAAAAAAAACAAGGTTTTTGAGACGCATTTCAACACCAGCAATTATGCGCGATACCCATGGATGAAGGAGGAAAATCTGCATTGCTGGGATTGGGTCCTGGGCCAAAGATGGACTCGCGGAGCGGGTGAAAAAGGCAATTAAATGATCATGAAACGGTAAGCTATTTATAGGGCCCTGTGCTAAGTGATTTTTGTATTTTTTCCGTCGCTGCCAGTGTTTTGTGTACGTTACAAAATTTATTTGGGGAAAAAAAAAAAAAATTATACGGTATTGCTAAGATGGTGAAATAAATTAACTGGTAATACAGCACAATGCTTTTACCCAAATTAACTTTACAGGGGAAATGGAATAAAACTTTTAGCCACTGAAATAATTTTTGTGACCTCACGGATGCGTAAGAACACAGCGTTAATTATTCATTAATTAGATCCCCCTGACTCCTTCGGCGTACGGTACTTCGTTTACAAACACTGACGTCATATTCAGCCATACGCATTAGCGTGGTTGGCAAGAACAAGTGTAAATCAATACAACAAAACAGGGGAAGTATGGCATCCTGCAGTTGTGGAACCGAATCGGCGGTCTCTGAATATGCACAAAACCTTGACAGTGCCGCGAAGGCAAGATATTTCTCTTAGCTTAAGTACAACGAAGGTCTGTAAGCTTCCGGATCCTTACGAGCTGAAAGGTTGTAGGAGCGACCCCTCTTTGGGTCTGGGTCGGCTGGATCATCACTTGATTTTCCTTCATCGAACAGAAATTCAACATTTGTTGATCATTATTGATCAGTGAAAATAATCCACAGTTGTACATTTACCAGAACGATTTTAAAAAGGGGCGCCAATATATTTTGGGGGGTTTTATTCGTGATAAGGGGGTTTAGAATTTATGATTAATATTTAATATTGCGAATGCATATACTGCGCATTCCCTAGCCACGTGGCGTGTAATTGGTATCAAGGCTGCCGCTGTTAGAGCTGCAGTACACATTTAACTCTTAAATTTTCTTGACTGGATGTACGATGGACGTTTTTACATACTCGAATGTTTCTCTGGCTACGCAAAATTCAAGCCGAAAAAGTAGGCTACTGATCTTAGTCGATACTGATGAAGGTTGAAAACGGAATGCTTTTCAATATTAATATCCGAACTGTCACTTAAATACTCGCAATCGGAAAGTAAGGAGCCTATCGAATTACCCAACACAAAAAAGATCAATCCCTTGCCATGACCGAATAATAAAATGCGAAAACTTAGCAAAACATCATGGTAGAAATGATGGAAAATAACTTGCGACTGACCTGACAGAAAGTGAAAAGTACAAACACGCCGCCAGTAGGTCGACAGCATCCAGTTCTTGCATTGAATTGCATCAAAGTACATTTTTTCGGTTCTTGATCAGGAATACGTAGGAACCGTATTCCTGAACCCTTCACGAAACGGTTTGTGCAGTTAATAACGCTGCAACTGACTGGCATTATAACAAAAAGTGGAGGACAACCTTACTTCACCAATAAAATCAATTGTCATGTTGTGGCTTTTTGCCAACCATGGTAGTCAACAAACCCACGTGACCAGGTTTGTGACATCACGAGAAGTATGGCTCCGGTATGTTCAATAAAATTTCTGGCTAGAACCCTGCCTACCTAATGACCTCGCTCACCCTAGTTAACAAAGAAAATTATTAATGCCAAGACAGAAGCTCAGGAACCACAATTTATTAACCTGAGAAGCCCTAAGCAGCAGTTACAATAGAAACCGTGGGGAAACTATGTAAATGGATAATAAGCCTCTTTTAACAGGGGCTTAGTTTCAGTTAACAAAAATGAAATACCAAATTGAGACAAACTCTATATGTAATAAGCATTCCTAATAAGCCGACTTGACTTTATATAGTCCCAGTACTATTAATATACCAACCTAAAAATATCACAGGGCTTAGCTGAGAATCCAGATAAAACAGACTGGCTACAACGCCCAGGAGAAACTAGAGGAGGGAGGAGGCGGAGCACTCCGGCAAACCTTACCGTTTAAATTCCAGCCTAACCGAATGGACGACTCAAGTGACTGCTGCCCTACCAACTAAATACTAAATCTCAGATCCCAAGTCAAAAATGCAAACAGTAACTATCTAGCTAGCTAGCCACAAATAGAACCAAAGGTAACCAAAACAGAGTAAAGCTCCGGTTCTCTTTAATTAAAAATTAAATTTTTTACTCAATAATAATAATTTTTTAACTCAACTGGCCTGATGGGGGCGCTATAATTCAAGAAAAACAATTTTTCACTTTAAAGGTCATAACTCCTACGCTGTACGTCCGATTTACACAAAACTTGGTACAGAAATTCCTTGGTCCAAACCATACAACTTTCCCATAAGGAACCTAAGGTCCGCCATATTGGATTTTCCACCATTTAGAATTTTTTGAAAAACACATTTTTGACATTTCCTCCAAGGCTGTGGGTCTGAATCCTTCAAAATTCCCTGCGGATCATCATTGGACCAAGCTTATCAAAAGTTGCATAAGGCTTGTTGAAATCTCATTTCGTTTTCAAGATATTCACCAATGAACCTCAGCAGGGGCGTGGCTTAGCACATAAATGGACAAAAGTCAACAACCATTGGGCCAATCATCACGGAACTCGCAGGATATGTCCATATAAGTACAAGAAACATGCCTTGACAGTTTAATGCAAATCGGCCTATAGAAGGCGCTATAAATGCAAAAAATGGGCATGGCATGACACAAATCAGACTATAAATCAGCAATTGTTTGTTCAATAGCCATAAAACTCACAGGATATATTCATATAAGTACCTGAAACATACCCTGAAAATTTCATTCAAATTTACCAATAGAGGGCACTATAAATGCAAAACAAAACAGTGTGGTATAACACAAATCAGACTATAAATCATAAATAGTTTTCCCAATCATTACAAAACTCACAGGATATGTCCATATAAGAACCTGAAACATAGCCTGAAAGTTTCAATCAAATCGACCACTAGGGGGCACTACAAATGCAAAAAAAGGGCGTGGTATTACACATATCAGATTATAAATCAGAAATTGTTTGTCCTATCGCCACAAAACTTGCAGGATAGGTCCACATAAATACCTGCAACATACTCTTATAGTGGTTTTTAATTTAGCTGTAAAAGCTTTCAACTACTAATGGTCTTTCTTGGCTTGAACCCCGGAATTGCCGCTTGCGGCTATATTCATAAACTTGTTTTTCCATTTTGTATCCAAATACTTTTGATTAAATTTCTGAATATGACTTAACGACTGTCATTTAGGTTTCAAACATTTCTTCAGTGGCGCCCGTTGGACAGAGAACAAGGAGGGCGATAAACGTCTTTAAACTGCTTATTAGTCTGATCTGTTTCAGTCATTTTCCTTGATAAAATGATACTTGAACTCTCCCTTCTCAGGTGTAGCTAATTGTCTTCGTTAAGACGAAAGATAAAACACATCAACTGAAGGCAAAAAAAGTGTGCATTTCTTGCTTTGTAAGATATGGCAAAAGTTAATGCGGAAAATCCACAGTAGATTTTTTTTCGTGAAGGGTTACCCATTAAGGCACGTGAATTTAAACATTTTTACTGAATTTATTATTCACTCGCCTTGCCATTTCATTAAAAGGGAAACTGTATTTCACTGTAAATGGATTTTTCATATTGTTGGAAAACGTGTTAACCAAAAACAATGATTAAAATCGGGTCAATAGTCTCATCCGTTTCAAGGTATGTTTTCCGCCCCCTCGGTTTTCCGTCCACCGACCGCCATGGTTATTAAACACTGATAGATTAACATGTAAAGAATGTTACTGTCCTCGACAGAGATTTATTTAGTTTTGTTGTCGTTTATATTACAAGAAAACTTTTCTCTCGACATGCAAATTTCAGCACTACAGAAATCAATCACCCTGCCCGATTATAATTGCCTGTCTTTCATTAGATTGAGACAACCGCACCAATCATTTCCCCACAGCCTCAGATTCAATTAGCCATGAATACCCAGCACACACGGGCTTGGATGGCGCTCGGCGTTTTCATCACTGTTGGGCAGGTTTTTCAGTATCAATGAAGACCAGCGCAGACAGGGCGTGGGTCGAAAATGAAAGTTCGCTATTCTGACAATAACAAGAAGGGGGGGGGAGCATATTTAGAGTCATTTATGTTTTGTTTCTAGCAATTTTATTGGACACTGGATACATTCATTTTAACTGATCTTTGAAAAAATAGCTAGTGCTTTTCCCGACCAGCACTATCTGAACGGAGTGGTGGTCGGTGCATTCCGAGTGCTGGTCGGCGCCAACCACCGCCGACCAGCATCGGCAGAACCCTGCATCTCATTAACGGAGGACTCACACTCAAGTTATAAATTTACTATAAGACCAGGGTTCCGATATATACAGGAGTTAATATATGGGCTCGAAGTTGAGAGGTCTGCAAAATAAATAGGACAGTTGTGGTGCACCTTCATCAAACCACTGTTTACAGAGCACTTTGGCATGCAAAAGGGAGTACAAACCATGTAAATGCTGTACTTGCATGAAGATGCAAAGATTGAGCCCATATTAGGGCTGCACAATAAATGGAATCAGCGGTTATTGCAAGCACAATAAAATTAACTGCCACTATGAGGCAGACAGACGAGCTTGCTTATTACCTTTTCTATGACACATACCTAATGCGGTCATTTGAAATGCTTCCGGGAAGAAAACTGCGTTTTGAGGTCCGCTAATTACCAGCAAGTTGGACAGCCTCCATCGCCTTGGCCTAATTAGCTTACCTTCAATCAATTCCTGTGTACTTTGCCTAACTTGCAATCAAGCCGTTTATTCAGCCAACTGACTGATCAAAACCAAAATGTGGCCAATAATGATTAAGAGATAATGAGAAGCAGACGGACCTAACCAGGCTGCCGTGTTCGATTGAAAAAATGTTAATAATCTGAATTAATGGCAGACCACTGAATTCTCTTGCAGAATTTTTACATGTCATTAAAAAGATTTCTTAAAAAACAAACCATTTCAAGATGGCCTTGGTTTTTAAGCGTTTCAAAACATACACAAAGTGGAAAACATTTTGTGAAGCATCTCGAACGTGAAAGTGGGAGAAATTATATTTTCGCATTGCACGCAAGAGACAAATACAGCGAAGACTTGGCAAACAAGTTCAGACGAATCTGTGCCACAACAGTGATGATTCTATTTTTCATTTAAAAAAAAAAGTTGGGGGAAAAAAAATGGGCAACTGGGTATACCTAAAATTTTAATCAAGTTTTTAAAATAGTACCTTGACTGGCTTGATTTTTATATGTACTCACATTCAGTTTTTACACCTTATAGACAAAACTAAGACATGAATGAGAGTTTGAGTTTAAAGTTTTTTTAGAAAGCCTTCACAGTCTGTGCCAATCATAACAATTATAAATCAATGACAAAATAGCGCATAAAATAGTTCCTAACGCCTGATTTGGTGCATAATTCAAGCCCGCCTAAAACTGAAGTCCTACTGCTAAAGTTGTAATCGGATACCTAGGCAGTGAATCCATTTTCTTCATTGGTGTAGTGAGCTGGTCACTCCAATTTTACCTACATTTCGACATTCATTCAAACGTTCTGAGCCATGTATCGTTTTTAAAACCTATTCGCGCCTTGTGCCCTTCAACCTCACTGCAGAGATGAATATATGAACAGTGGCATTCACGTGCCTGTGCCTTAGTCAGCAATTATTCACTCGCGAATTGAAGTCATTGTGCATCAAGTTGATCAGTTTCACGCAACGCATTTGTGGTGGATTTCCCATTAGTGACACGGAAAAATTATGACTTGGGAATTTTCACGGTCTTTACTGTGGCATTGAAAGCATTGGAATTGCACAAAGACGTTTCAAATGGTCATGTTTCATTTAAACAATTTAAACGACCATGAAACACAGGCATTGTTTCCAATCCCTGAGTAAAGAGAAGCCTAAGTCCGGAGTCGCTTTCCATGTTTATTTGTGATGAGGTCCACCTTCACGCCAAGTGAAATAAAGGCACGAGGATTTTAATTCGCGTTAAATCTCATTAATAAGCGTCCATTGAATAATTGTAGACTACGCTGAATAAGCAAAAAAAAACTTGAGACCTACACCAAATCGTAGACTTGGCATCTCTGGCGATGCCGTAGCTTGCACACGAAAGCTATGACTATGGATAATGGCTCCAGTACCCTCCACAAGCACTGACCCAAACCAGTTCCCTCTCTCTACTGCCTCAGCCCTACCTCACGCAGTTGGCGATATTTGAATGGCAGCTCCATTCCAGCCAATATGCCAACTCTACCGCTTTTTGGCGGTAGACTACCGCTTTCGGGGCGTTTCATTCTGAAAAACTATAATTTGTATGTATCAATTTAGCTAGCTGCCAGAGCGTTATTCGATGTCATTCAATCCAGCCTGGTATCAAATCGTTGTTCAGTTCACCATGCTTTTTGGCCCTGCAAATATGTTAGCCTACTGCCGAGAGGGAGGTTTTTTTTTTTTTTTTAAACCTTATCCTGGAAAGCAATTCCATTTTGCATCCAGCCACAGACATATACAGGCATATAGGCCTATAGAAGTCTCTTGCTGCCGACATTTTGACAGCAATCTTTGAAGTAGGTTTATAAATTTGTTGAATAAATGCACGGAAGTTTGTTATAGACGATGTTTTCATATCAATCTACGCACAAGAACAAAGGTTTCGCGCCAAATCATAATGTAATACGTAGTTGCTGGCGCACTGAAACCTTCGTTTAGCGCCAAGTCTGTCAAACTTGCGGGATCCCGCTAATTACGCGTCCTAGAATCATCACTGCACAAATTTGTTGCATTTTTTTTATTTGAAAATTGAACAAGATTAATTTAAAATAAAATAATTCATACCTCTTGATTTTGCTTACTTTTGAGCGTCTAATAGCCAACAGTTAAGGTGGAAAACATTTTAAGCGTATTTTTAAGCATACGAACTTGAGGTAAATTGTTAACGTATTTGCATGCAGCGCAGCAGAATGTAAAACAAGAAATAATCTACCTAGCCTGGAATCCATACTGATAAAGTGCTGGTCGCTCCCAATGATCACTGATTTATCAGTCTGCCCTCAGGTAGCCAGCGTTTAGCCCTTAGGACTAATTAAGTGAATATATGAATATTCATGTTTTCTGCTCTTATTTTTCCACCAATCGAACATGAGTTAGCTGGCCAGCAACGGCATTCGTTAATGTTATTTGACATGAGCTTAAAAATTAGATTGTGGCTTACTTTTCAATGTCTTGGAGTGGTTGTTAGGTTTTGAACAGGAAAATGTTTGGCCCTATCTGCATTTTGTTTATTTCAGTGGGATTCCCGGTATAATAAATTTTAAATAATACTCAAATTACATAACGTCAATTAGCTATAGCTCGAAGGCATGATTGCATCAGCTAGATTAAAGTGATCTCCACCCAAAAACTATAATTTGTATATCAATTATTCACCATTAGATGTCTTGAACGGTCAAAGTTGTTCTTCACCTAAGCGCAACTTTATGGCCACTGGAGAGCCAATCATCCAAATTCCTTTTTTTGCTGGAAGCAAATGGGGTCGGATGGGAAAACTCCACTAAACGTCCGTTGACAAACTTTCAAACCATCGTCCAACAGTATAATCCAAGTCAATTTGTCCATGTATCCTCAGAACTCTATTTAAATTTCAAAAAAAAAAAAAAAAAAAAAATCTGCTTCAAATAGGCTCAAATTCAATGACTCCGTCAACCAATTGCCCAAACTCTGCTGCCATCAGATGAATACTGAGCAAACACAGCGGGCGGGACTTTTGAATGCAGAACTGTGGTATTTTTTTTATTTATTTTTAAGTCTGTCTAAATGGGAGGGGGCCCCTTGGTTGAGAGCCAATCACAGATCTCGCATGGATTTTGTAGAATATTTGAAAGTCAAACGCTTTACCGACTGAGACAAGGCTTAACAAGCTTGACCGTTTTTCAAGCTGATAATTGGATTCCTGGCTATAATCTAACAGATTCAGGCAAATTCATGTTTCATGGTCATTTAAATTTCAAAATGTAAAAAACAAAACATATTCAAATAAATCAGGCTGTCAACCAATTTAAATTAGCTGCGTGCTAATGCAATTACAATTTCTACACGTCACGTTCGATACGCTTAAACAAAATGTTTTCCACCTTCACTTTAGGCTATTTAGACGCTCAAAAGCAACCAAAATAAACAGCCATTAATTACTTTATTTGAAATCTTGTTCAATTATCAAATAAACAATGCTCCAAATTTGCGTTTGTCTGAATGTGTTTGCCAAGTCTTCGCTGCATTTGTCTATTGCATGCAATATGAAAATAATTTCTCCTTTCACGTTCGATATGCTTTACAAAATTTTTCCACTTCGTGTATATTTTGAAACGCTTAAAAATCAAGGCCATCTTAAAATGGTTTATTTTTAAGGAATCTTTTTAATGATAGGCTATGTAAAAATTCTACAAGAGGTAGAATTCAGAGGTCTGCCATTTATTCAGATTATTGACACTCTTTCAATCTAACACAGCAGCCTGGTTAGGTCTGTCTGCTTCTCATTATCTCTTCTTAATCATTACTGGCCACATTTTGGTTTTGATCAGTCAGTTGGCTGAATAAACGGCTTGACTGCAAGTTAGGCAAAGTACACGGGAATTGATTTAAGGTAAGCTAACTATGCCGAGGCTGTCCAACCTTGCTGGTAGTTAGCAGACTTCAAATCACAGGTTTCTTCCCGGAAGCATTTCAGAAGACCGCATTAGGTATGTGTCATAGAAAAGGTAATAAGCAAGCTCGTCTGTCTGCCTCATAGTGGCAGTTAATTTTATTGCGCTCGCGATAACCGCGATTCCGTTTATCATGCAGCCCTAAGCCCATATGCACATAAAACTTAAAATACATACTACCATCCAGGAGTACCTCATCACCCAAAATACACTCAACAATGCTACATGATACCAGATACAGTGGGTCACACTGAACTTTTTTCTCATCAGTGATTAATTCATAGCCCCAGCTAGTTACATGAATAACGAAGCCATTTGCAGCCGGCAGACAATTGGCTAACAGTTCAGTAAATTGCATTGATGAGTCATGTGGACAAAAAAAAAAAAAAAAAAAAAAAACTGACTAAAAATAACAAAGTAATGTATTAATCTCCATGTATTAAATTTCTTTCGAGGTCAGGGTCAAAATTTATGTATATAATAGCACATTTAAAACAACCCCATTGCCCAAAGCGCTGTACAAGTTTAAAATTCAATGTAAAGTAAAACAACAAATTCGACTTAAAAAAAAGATATATTCATTTTGAAGAATAACACTTGTAAATTTAAGTCTGCAATAAGTTTATTGCCCTTTACCGATTGATTTTTTAATTAGGTGAACATGTTTTGTTGCAGGTAATGGATTAGAATGTTTTCAAGAGTGACCAATTGTGATGTCCATTTAAGATCATATGTGACCATAGGAGAGCTTCCTGTAAATAGGTTTGGACAGCACTGCGTCAGTGTTGATATCTTTTGACGGAAATGTCATGCTATGAACCAAGGTCTTAGCGCTTATGTTTTATAACTCAGACCAACAAACAAGACAGAGCAACTTTGGGAAAATAAACTGAGGAGGCAAAAAAACCCACGTGATGCAGTTAGTTTTACCATGCATTAGATTACTCTGGGGCTACCAAGTAGACAAGGTGTGGTAGTGTACATGTCAATGCTATAAATGTGGGTGCTGGAAGAGCCCACCTGTTTGCCATCCACCTCAACATCAGCAATGTAGTTTTCAAAGACAGTGGGGACATAGACCTCTGGAAACTGGTCCTTACTGAACACGATCAAAAGGCAGGTTTTTCCACATGCACCATCTCCCACTATCACCAGTTTTTTCCTGATGGCAGCCATACCTACAAAACAGGAAACACATTATCAGAAACACACCCACATACAGAATATTAACATTCAGAATATATAGGCATGCAGAAAGAAACAGGAACACTCCATCTTTCCAGCAAGTACGCCTTAACCACCTTCAAATACTTAGGCCAGGAACCATGGGCTTTAACTTCCAGTGACCCAACTTGCCTGAGCTTCACTGGCTAAAAACAAACTTCTGATTACAAAAGCAAGATATAAATAGATATTTTGTGACATGGCTACAACCGAGCTTTTCTAAAAGCCAGCAAGCAAACTAGAATGACTTGATAATGTCAGCCAAGAAATTGTGAGAAGCGACAAAGGCAAATTCATTCAAAACTAGCAACGTAATCAAACATTTGAATCTAGACGTTTTGACCAACGTAGATAAAACAGTGTTTTCTTTGTGGTTTCTATAAATACTGAGGAACTCACTTTGGTACTTGGAATCAGTAAGTGCCTAAAGATGGGTTCTTGCACTCATTCTGAAAAAAGTGCTATACAGTGGGCTTCAAAATTACAGGCACCCCTGACTGGCAATGCATGAACAATACTTTTAAAAATTTCTAAAAAATATGACACACTCTAAATACCAACATGAGAGAAATGCCGCATGATATTACTGTTCCAATGGAACCAACCAAAATCATTTACTGATTTAATTAAAAATCAATTTCCTCCACATCAAGGTTACACAATTAATGGTACCCTTAAAGATTACTGTAAATAACATCCACCAAAATTAAACCAGGTCTTAAATTTTACTTATTTAAGTTATCTCCTCAGCATTAAGGAACAATGTTGAGCCATTACATCACTTCCTTTTTCACTAGGATATAAACATAACGCGTTGCTGAATACCTCTCGACCTGTGCACATCTATGGGTCACAGAGAGTTACCATACCTAAATTGACGAAGCTGCTATCAATAGTTACTGAGTACTGGGCTGGACAAGATTTCCACGGTGAAGGTCACAGCGCTAAGGTCAAAGGTCAAATCCAAAAACCCTGGTCAAATGGGTCAAATTACCATACCAAAACCCATGGCACTGCACAAGATCTATAGGTCACAGTGAGTTACCATACCAAATTTGGTGAAGCTATGATCAATAGTTACTAAGTGCTGGTCTGGACAAGATTTCCTGCATCAAGGCCACAGCGCTAAGGTCAAAGGTCAAATCTAGCCAAAACCCTGGCATTGCACATCTATGGCTATGATCAATAGTTACTTTGTACTTGGCCAGACAAGAATTCCACGATGAAGGTCACAGCGCTAAGGTCAAAGGTCAAATCCAGCAAAAAAGGTGACGTTGCACATCTATGGGTCATAGTGAGTTACCATACCAAATTTGGTGAAGCTGCGATCATTAGTTGCTGAGTACTGACCCGGACAAAGTCATGGACAGACGACAGACAGACAGACACGCAGGTGACGACAATACCCCTCTGACCAGAATTTGGCCGAGGGGTAAAAATGAAGCAATACGCATGCAATTTCCCTTTGTCATCCAACATCACGCAGAAAACAAAACAACTGCAGTGTTTCCCACAGAATTTTTGGAGAATATGGGGGCACCTGTGGTGTCAGACAGACCGATGTCTTGGGGGGGTGATTGTCATTTTGTTGAGCAGGGGGGAGATTATTCTCATTTTGTTGAGGCAGGAGGGGGGGATTGAATTGCGCAAATTCGCGTCTTCCAGTACCTTTCCTATTTTAGCATTTTTTTTTTTTTTTTTTTTTTTTTGCATGTTTCAACATGTTACATCAACACTATGGCGGAAATTAGACTATGGCGGGCCGCCATAGTCTCATCAATGTATGGGAAACACTGAACTGTCAGTTCAAATGAGGCAGATGGTCAGGGACCTTCGTAAATCTGGTAATGGCTCCAAGAAAATTCACAAACTATTGAATATGCCATGGTGCACCATCAGAGCAATTATTACAAACTTACAAATATATGGAACTGTTGAAAACCTCAAGGGTAGAGGACGCAACTTTATTTTACCCCCTAAGATATTGAGGAGGATGGTGAGAGAAGCAAGAAAATCACCAAGAATCACTGTAAAAGGAATTGCAGGCCTTGGTGGCATCTTGGGTCACAAGGTTTCAAAAAGCACCACCAGGCACCACCTCCACAACCACAGGCTCTTTGGAAGGGTTGCCAGAAGAAAGCCTTTTCTGACCAGAAGACATGGAGGCAATTGGTTGGAGTCTGCCAAACATCATTTAAATTATGACCTAAACAAGGTGCTTTGGTCAGATGAGATCAAAATTGCACATTTCGGTCAGATACAGCATTGGCATCTTTGGTGTTCAAACAGAGATGCATACAAGCCAAGGAGAAGCACCACATTCCCACAGTGAAATATGATGGTGGGTCAGTCATGTTTTGGGGCTATTTTAATTCAAGAGGTCCATGGACACTGGTTAAGATTAATGGCACAATAAATTCCACCAAGTAACAGGATATTTTGGCTAAAAATCTGGTTGCCTCTGCCAGAAGGCTGGGACTTAGTCGTAGGAGGACTTTCCCACGAGACGATGACCCAAAGCATACATCAAGATCCAAACATAAAATGGTTCTATAACAACATAATCAACATTCTGCAATGGCCATCTCAGTCGCCAGAGCTCAATCCAATTGAAAACCTGTGGGCTGAATTGAAGATGGCAGTTGATAAACGCAAACCAAAGAATGTGAAAGCTCTGCTTCGAAGAATGGTCCAAAGTCCCCCCAAATGAGTCACCTTGTCAAAACTACAGAAAAAGACTCCATGCTGCTATCCTTGCCAGTTAGAAGGGTGCCAATAATTATGAAACCTTGATTTTTTTTTTTTCCATTTATTTTGTATTAAATGATTGTCATGATTTTGGTAGTTTCCATCAAGACATTAATAAAGTATTTCACACATGTTGATATATTCCGATTCTCTATAATTATATTGTTTATTTCTTTTTTCTTTTTTTGCATTGTTTGCGCGTTCCCAGTTAGTAGTGCCAGTAATTTTGGAGTCCAATGTAGGTGCATCCCTAATCATATCATATACTCAAAGGCAATGAAAACGCAACACTCTAAATTTTGGTTTATTTTTGCTCAGGACCTGAGTAGTCCAATTTGAGTTCTTAAGTGACCATTGGGGTCACAACGTGTACCTCGTTACACATGAATGATCATCATTTAACTCAACAGTGTGAGTCGGACTCTCATCAATCCACATTGAGTACAACATATGGGATTAGGAGTTGTGCAAGTACAGTGGTTGAAATGAAGGAGGGGTTGTCTTCCCTATATAAACGCATGAAAAAACATTTTGAAGTGTCATAATGCCACGTCTGTCGACTGAACAATGGAACAGGGCCCTGGGTATGCTAGAGGCGGGAGTAAGTGCCCGGCAAGTGGCTCACCGTTTTGGGTGTAGTACGTCCAGCATCAGTACATTTTGGGTGTAGTACATCCAACTGGGACGAGCTCTTTCATTAAGAGTACCCAGACCTCAAACCAGGCAGCAACTCCAGAATGCACTACAGGCAGAGCGGCGACAACTTCCCCAAGACGACCTGAGACGCTTAGTCAGGTCCATGAGGAGACGTTGTTCTGCCTGTGTGGATGTTCGTGGGGGTCACACCCGATACGGACTGTTCTTTTGAGGTCATTTTTAAATGTGTGTTCCGTTCAGTCTTGCTGTGATTTTTCATTTTCAACTTGTGCTCGTTATGTTTAATTCATCTGTTTATTATTGTCCAAATCGGCCCATTAACACATTTAATTCATCAAAGTCAACCCACCCAACATATTTGAATTGTTAAAATAAGAAAATAAATTTGAGTCACAAAATTATTTGAATCCAAACTGGTGTTGCATTTTCATTGCCTCTGAGTATATTTATAACAATGTTATTGATCGTGTGTGAACTTCAAACATTCAAACCCCAATTTTTTTGAATTTCAAAAATATCCTTGGCATGTAATAGAAGCAAAATATAGCTTAGTTCTATTCATTAATTTAAAAAATTGAGAAACCAAAACTGACTGCATAAACGGAGTTCAATGTTACGCCATGAACCAGAAAATTCAGATGAATTTCTGGTTCTGCGATTAAGCTTGTGGTGATACAAAATTTAGTAAGACAATGATCAAGACAAAAACAAAAGTAAATCTGCATTCGACTGGCTGACAAGAGACAAAATGCAAGTTTTGGAGTGGTCAATCCAAGTAAGTCCAGACTGCAGTCAGTAACTCTAGAAAAAAGAGCAAGACACAGAAAGATTTTGATCATACACACCACAGCCCTACCCTCTCTGCTCCTTAATTCCCTCCAGTAGCCCTTCCTTCCAAGCTTCTTTGCAAAACTGTCCGTGAAATTTTCTGCTTGCTAGCCTGCTCTAGTTTCCTACCATCACGAAAATCTCAGGTTAGCTGAACAAAAGGTAATGTAACAGAAGGCATACGCCATCTTGCCTTCTGTAAAATGTGTCCTTGTCCAAAATATCCTTTGCACTATTATTCTGGGGTGCCATTTCCACTGTTGGAAAAGTAGCTGGCTAGTTTGCAAGACAAGCAAAAACAGCAAAGAGGTTTTGATTTTGAGTGGCATTAAGAGCACGCCCCTCGGCCACCCAGAGGCAGAGACTTCAAATCCAAGCCGAAATCCCTTGTAGTTCTTCATTACCTCCATCTACGTCACTGCTCACATCGGATAATGCCACTGGAGGGGGAAGTAACAGATTTTGCAGCCAATTCCCAGAGAGAGAAAGAGCACTGGCAAAAATGCACGCTTTTCTATGGAGCTAGAACGGTCTCAAAACAGATAAATGCACAGAAAAAATTCACAAATGTATTTGGGGATTTATGACTCAAAACACAAATACATTTTCAATGCACACACAAATATGTTTCATACACAAATACATTTTCAATGCACATACAAATATGTTTCATTCCATATATAAGTAAAAAAAATCCACATATATAAAATAAGATTCATAAGAATATTTTCGATGCACATACAAATAGAAAAAAAAAAAAAAAATCACAAATATATGCATGTAAAAGCATTTGCAATCTTCATCAAATACATATGTGGAGCTTGTTACATCCATATATGAACTGTTGGATCTGCATTTACAAAGTGCTTTTAATTTGTAAACTTCGCTGCATTTGTGTGTGAGACTTTTGAGACTCCCCTGACGAGACTCCAATCCACAAATGCATTTTTTCTAAGAGGGATCGTGTGTAGCCAATCAGATGTCTCACTCCTTTACAGCCAATCACCTGAGTGCCTCCCCACGAGGGGTGTTTTATGACGTCATTAAAACGCGCATAGGCCGCCAGAGGCTGGAGGTTTTTAGCCATGGATCCCAGAGCCACAGAGAAACGGAGTTGCGACAACTCCATTGACTTCAATGGGCCACTGCAATGGCGGATCATGGAGGTGTCCAATAGTTCCAAATGAAGCTTCCTGGGAAACCGTATCGCTGTGGAGAAGTCTTTGTCTCGCATCTTCTAAGTGATTATTTAAGGGTAAGAAGTAGCAGGTCAATGTATTATGATCACCATTTTATAAGCATATTTTAACCAAACTAACAGTGTGATTTAAAACATTATAACTCATATCTTTTCGAGCAGATTTTAAGATATAACGCAGTTAGCAAAGATTGACGCTTTATGTCCGTCTTTGTTAACTGTGCTTAACGCCTGTGAACGAAAAGTTTCACCGAGCTATAATTAAGTTTAATAGCGCATCTCTGATGTGTGAATTGACGTTATATGGTTCACTTAAAGCTCTAAATAATGCTAAATAGTTAATATAACATTATAGGCCTAATAACTAAAACGTAGATGCTAGCATTAGGGCTGGGTTCAAAAATTTAAAAAAAAATCGATTTTCCGATTCAGATCGATTTTTATTTAAATTTTCGATATCGATTCATTTTATTCAAAGATCGATCTTTTATCAGTGCATTTCCATCTTGCTTGTGAATATTCAATAACTGATCCGGGAGTGCCATCTAGTGATACAATATTGTTCTGCATGCATAAATTTGCAGCTCCATGTCTGCTGGCGGACACGTCTGCACAAGGCGTTTAAGATAGCCTGCCAGCACCGTTGTTCTTCTCGAACACGCCAAATCCAGATAATCCTTAAATAATGAATTAAATTCATATTTTAATTTGTAGCGAGTAGCGAAGTGGCCAGTGTCAAAGTAACGAAGTAAAAGTATACTTTTTATCTTTTAAATGTAGTAGAGTAAAAGTAAAAGTCCCAGTTCAAAAAAAAAAAAAAAAAAAAAAAAACACTACTTTAATAATTAATTTCCCGACGTTACGGATAATAAATAAGTTAATTGCAGGTAGAGGTATTTTGACTACGTGTCATATAAATGAACATCGAGCAGTGTTTCATTGATAGAAAGCATGCTGCAAATGCGAAACTACTTGTTGAAGGTAAAATGTACTGTGATCCGCACGTAACTGCAGTGGACACAACTGATTAAGCACGGCACGGTAAATTGAGGCCGGATTTTCAAGCTACAAGTAATGATGAGAGAACGAAATCAACGTTGGATATAAATTTCGGTAATAGATCTTTATTTTAAGCTCAACTACATGTGTTGGGAGATATATTTTCATTAACAGCGTCAGGTGGAAGTTTAGCAATAAAACATGTCCCATATTTCGTCCACCATTTCAACCAGTTTTCGAATAAAAAAATCCAATGTTATTTTCTTTGTTGAATGTATCGTAATATTTATTTCTGTACAGTCGAACATGTCCATGTGGGGTATTTTGGTTTAAATTCAATAGCATTTACTGGAAACTGAACTTGCGAAGCGAAGCATGTAATATTGACCCAGTTTCAGAGAATAATAGTCTGACTGTTAAGTCACTTTATTATGTTGATTGATCAAATGTGTTGGTCAATAAAAAGTATTTTCAGGAAACAAGTTTGGGGTTACTTTTTAGTGTTAACTTTAAGATTTTAAATATTGTGCCTAGTTAGGTTTCTTTTTAATAATTAAACTGAAAGTATAATTTCTGCCATTAGTTCTCCAAGACTGCCTTTCATATTCAAGCAAAACAGGTACTGTAGCGGAAATATCCTTCAATTAATCGATATTGAATCGAATCGGAAATCGAATCGAAACCTTGTGAATCGAAATCGAATCATTCAGGAAATCAGTGGCAATACCCAGCCCTAGCTAGCATGCTATGCTGACCATGCGAACCATCAACGTTAGTCATCTTAGCATGAATGTTCGTGGAATATTCAATGATACCATTGGAAACAAATTTACAATATTTGATCACAAAATTAGATGCTCCAGGAGACCATATGCATCTTTTTGATCTCATGTAATTTCTTTATTTTTGTGAATGTATTTTGTGACTGAGTTACTGAATTAAATGCATATTTTAGTCATGATTGATTCACCTAACCCTAAAGTATATTGAACTAGTGTTAAAAATGGCCTGTATGTGTTGTGTTATCATTGAAAGGTTTTGAAATTGTCAAAAAGTCAACATGGATGAACAAGATTTCCCTCCAACTACAGAACTCTTAGTATGGACTGTCTATGCATATTCTCATTCATCCAGGTCATAGGCAGACTAGCCAGTCTAGCCTAGTGAACAGTATGAACTGATGAAGCCATTTGTAGGGGGCTGAAACGTCTTCTAAGACATAACTAAGCTTAGTTGACCTGATTCAATTTCCTTAGGATACTTTGTGTGGACTCCATGCAGTGACAACCATCTGACTGTGATAATGAATTAATGAATTTGTTGTACTGCATTGGTAGTTATTACTAGTACTAGCAGTAGAAAACCACAATTCTTGATTTCTATTTCAAGACCACGGAGGAAACAATATCCCATATATATCCCATTATCCCATTATATTGGTTATCATGGCCAGGTAAGACAAGAGTTGGTCTTGCTCTCTGTATTTATTTATTTTTATGGTAGCTCTCAAAGGCAAATTTTAAGAAGGAAATAAGGTAAAGGTTGGAGAACCCCTGCATTAGATGGCTTTTTTTTAGAGTGCCTATTATGATCACACTGATTTTCATCCTTACAAAGAATAGTTTTTGTTTTTCCTAATACTGAAAGTTGCAGTATCTTACGATGGCTATTATGTGTGGTCAGTGGAGTGATCATTTCTGATATTGTATGCTAATCAAGACAGAGGTTATGAAATGGCTTTAAATTTACTTGGCTACAACAGTCATTGTATGTATATATACATACACATATATACGCACACACACACGCACACGCACACGCACACGCACACGCACACACACGTGTTTTTTACCCAGGAAGATCCACGAAAACCTTTTCACTCCTCGTCTTGTTCTATTCCAAATCGTCTCTGCTGGAAGTCAAACGGAGTGTGATGATATTACTCGTAAAAAGTCTAGAATTAAATATATCAGAGATGGTAAGCTATAAACAGGGAAAATTAGTACAGCGTAAAGCAGTGATTTGCTAATCAAGAGGCACTTAATTACACAGATTCCGCAACAGCCGCAATGATGACTCTACACCGCCTTTGTGTGCTTACAGATCATTTCATGTCAAATCAACCAAATATTTGGAACTTCCCCACCAAAAAAATGTTTTATTATATTCCCCACAGTGGAAGATTTATGTATCTGGTGTGAAATGGTAAAACAATTAAGCTCAATTACAGCCAGTTCCTGAGATTTAGCTTCTTTTAGGGGGGGGTCAGTTTTAAGAAAATCGCCATAATTTTGAATTTTGGAGTAAGTTTGAGGGCCTGAGATATGCATTTGCAGAGCAAACAGAGCCATAAGTTTCATTTTGTCTTCAGAATAGTTGCTGAACTCTTGGCTTAAGATACCTTTCTTCACTCATTGTGTTTAGTTTACCTGTACTGTGACCTGGAAGAAGCAAAAAAAAAAAACCAATCGTACTAATTTTTTCAAAATTTAATGCATTTATTATTCTGTAACTAATTAAGATAGAGCCCTGAGACTTGGTATGCAAACTGTCGGTCAACTTTCTGAAGACCACAAAAAATATCAAAGTCACAATCGTTGTATTAAATATTTTAATAACCTTGGAAATTTGCTTCAGAATGAAAAGTGCGTATTTTGGGTCATTGTATCTCCAAAGGGACACAAGTGATCAATGTCATATTTTTAGTGCTTGAAGGCATGGGTCTTGTGTCTAACACATTAAAAAACTGGAGATGGGTCATTCCATATGAAATCACCCAAAATGGGGGGTGCTCCCAGCTCGATGGTTTCAGAATTGCTTCATTTGGCGATATTTTGTTGCATGTGATGAGCAAATCAAATCGCAGGTGGTTTCAAGTTGATATCTCGTTCCGTTCTCATTTTATGGGCCCCGAAAAAGGGCGTGGCCACGTTAACCCTCTGGTCACAGTTTGTGACCATTTTCAAAGGGTTATAACCGATGAACTAATAAGGATACAAATATCATTCTTTCAGGATATGTTTATTCTGTCTAATAGTCTGCAACAAAGCTTTAACAATAGTGTTTAACCCTTTGTGTGCTTTGTAATTAATCCCTAAACATTGATATTTGGTTTACGCATGTGCCAAGCATGTCGATTTCAAATTAAATATTATGCAAGTATCCTTAGAATGTTCCCTTTTCCATTTACATTGTTGATAGTATACCTGATGGAGTTTCAAATGAAGGTAAAAACATCTTTCTATCTTCATCCAATTTGGAGAAACATTAACCCCTTTTCAGCTAATTACCGAAACGGTGCACTTTTTGAACCTCATTTTGACCATGTGGACCTGTTTTGATTTTCAAAAAGTTGGCCTCAAATGAAAGCTTATTCAAAGAACTTCAAAATGCAACACAATCAAACTTGGAACAAATACTCCTACTTTGAAAAATAAGACCCCTTTTGAGGGCTATTTGCACATCGGCACAACTACTCTCAGTGTACGTAAATGTACAATAATGCACAGGGAATACTGAACTCCTCTCATTTATTTCTACTTTCAGTTGCATACTCTTTGATCATTTGCAGCCTGTGTCATTTTCTTGTATTTGTTTTCCCAGTAATTTCAAGATAATTTGATAGACTAGGCAGAATTATTACTAATGTCGATGAAACCCTTCAAACCGTACCTGCCCCTTCATGCCCTTTATTTGCGAAAAGGGAATTGGGTAACTTAAACTGCTTGAGCCTGGTTTCCTTCTCTCTTGTGCTCAAGATTTCGATTATAAATACTGCCTGTAGATGTCAGCATAAAGGTGGTAGGTGGATCCCCTTAGCAGGCCTACATGGTTTCTGAAAACAACGGCTGAACCATCATCTTCTTCCGAATCTAATCCCCCATGCACTGTTGGCATTGTGAATGAGTCTGAAAAGGAATGCCATAAAAACACATATGCAAGGTAGGTACTGAACATGACAGAAACCATGTAGGCCTACTAAGTTACCTGGCGGTATTGTTGCATTCCAGCGCCAGGTGGCAGCAAAACCCAAAAGCACGGCCCACTGGAAAGACTTGAAATCTCTGCCAGCAAAGCTGGATTTGAACTTTGGCCTATATCTTAGCTGTACTTTGGCCTAGATATTCCCAAATTTAAGCACTTGTTCCTCTTGTGCTATTCTAACAATTTGGTTAAAATCTAAATCGGCCGTTTTTGAGATATCCTGCTAACAGACAGACGGACAGACAGACAGACAGACAGACAAACCAAAGCCGGCGAAAACATGCACCTCCTTGGCGGAGGTGAACAAGTTTATGTGTCACATTCATCTTTTCACTTACACCATGGCTAAGGTGTAGTAAGTTATACACCTAATATGATTTGCATGCCGTACAGTCTAAAGGAAGAGTTTTACGTCTCCAGTTTTGCAATATGTTAGACCCAAGACCCATGCCTTCAACCACTAAAAATATGACATTGATCACTTGTGTCCCTTTTGAGATTTAGACCCACTATAATGACCCAAAATATGCACATTCTGAAGACAACTTCCAAGGTCATTAAAACATTTAATACAACCATCGTAACTGATATTTTTTGTGGTCCTCAGAAAGTTGACCAACAGTTTGCATACCAAGTCTCAGGGCTCTATCTTAATTAGTAACAGAATAATAAAATGCATTAAATTTTGAAAAAATTAGTATAATTGGTGTTTATTGCTTTTTCCAGGCCACAGTACAAATAAAATAAACACATTAAGTAAAGAAAAGTAGCTTAAGCCAAGAGTTCAGCAACTATTCTGAAGACAAAATGAAACTTGTGGGCCTGTCAGCTATGAAAATCCATTTCTGAGGCCCTCAAACTCCCTCCAAAATTAAGGCGATTTTGTTAAGATTGACCCCCCTTCCCTAAAATAGGCTAAATTTCAGGAACTAGCGATAATTGAGCTGAAATATTTGACCTCAGTACTGCCAATGCATATCTCTTGAAATGTGCAGAGTTTTATCAAAATGAAAATTTTGATGTGGGGGGCTCTGGTTGAGTTGACACGGAATGACCCTTACACAGATACTAGCTATCTTTGTTAACAAGCTAACTGTTAGAATCAAGCTAGCCACCGAGATACGTGAAACACTGGCTGCTCAATGAGAGCTATGGATTTCCTGTAACGTTACTAGCCAGCTAGCTTGCTACGAAGGTGACTTTAGTGCAGTGTCCTGCAACAGGTCCGGAAACACGAAGGAAGCATCGTTTGCATAATTGGTGAAATCGAGACTTCAACGAGATTCGAATGGACCGCGAATAATTTTATTAGCGTGATAGCTAGCTTGGTTAGCAAGGTACAGAAATGTAAGTCCTGCCGTTGTTGGCAAGGGTTGCTGCCACTGATAAACATTTTGCCCAGGTGTGATACAGCCTGTATGTAAAAGGTGATATCACAGGTGCAGATTCCCTAAAAACCTCCAGGCTCTGGCCGTCTACGCGCGTTTTAATGACGTCATAAAACACCCCTCGTGGGGAGGCACTCAGGTGATTGGCTGTAAAGGAGTAAGACATCTGATTGGCTACATACGATCCCTCTTAAAAAAAAATGCATTTGTGGACTGGAGTCTCGCCAGGGGAGTCTCAAAAGTCTCACACACAAATACAGCGAAGTTTACAAATTAAAAGCACTTTGTAAATGCAGATCCATAGTTCTAGCCAGGCCATTTTAGCGTACGGGGCCGGTACGCTGACGAACGCAAAAGTCGCATGCCGGTACGCTGGAAAAATCCGCCGGTACGCAAAAAATTGCTGCCGGTACGTTACAGATGGGTCACCAGTACCAGTATCAGCAACAACACGGATGGCTTCAGACTGTACCGATCAACCTAGTTTTATCGATTATCTGAAGATGCCGCTGCTGTCCCAAGAACCTGTAAAGGCATAGCACATTAGGCTCAGTGCCAGTTAGCGCGCGAACAGCCGATGACTGGTTCGTCCACCTCCTGGGACTAGTTCCCATTCCAAAACCAGTGCCGCGAATGTCTCATCATCAGAAAGTTCGGAAGATGATGATGCAATCGTCAGAGTAGAGCCTAGAAGCAAGCGAAAGCCATCGAAGACGGCGGATCTTGTTTGAGCAAGTGAATATAGCCAGCTGGAATTAGAATTAGCTCTAGGAAATGTCTATTTAACTGTCCGATGGATCCCGATCTTTTCTGCCACTTTGCAGTCTCTTCCGTTTAACATGCGCAATTGGCACAGTTTTAAAATAATCACGGAAACTAGGTAGCTATAGAGATACTGATATTGCAAAATGATCATGTCGCTGGCGTCAAATTATCCGCAAGTAATTGGATATCTTCACGAGAAGCATCAGACGTTATTGCACAACACTTCCTATCAGATATAAAATACTGCATTGTCATTGACTATAAAGTTAAATTGGTTACTGGAATTGACATTCATATTGTGACTTAACAGTCCGGTAGCTTGATTACTGGCAGCAGGCTACGTTGTAAATTCATGCCAATTACCTTAGGCTACTTATATTGATTAGCTACAAGCACGTCGCACACAGATGAAAAAAATAATATAATATTGTTGGTAGCTTGTCATTTTAGCCATGGGTATCTTTCCAATGTCAATTAACAGTTCCCAGCTAAACTTGCTGCCGAATCAATATGTGCGGACCTTTGTAATGTGTGTTTAGCGACCTTGCCATGACATAGCTAGCGAACTTAGAATGTAGGTATACCGTTCGTTAATAGTTCTTGCTCGTCTTTATGCATGGTCGAAGATGGACCGTGAACACACCGTCCCTCAGCAAGTGAACGTGTTAACAGAGTGAATGTGAACCTCAGGCCAGGGCTGAATCATGACCTGAATGACGGATCGTTTGGCTGTTTATGGGAGTCGGAGAACAATGCACTATGCAGTCAGGGTTCTTGCTAAGCATTGAACGATTCGGTGAACGAATTTTATGAACGAAACATTTTAATGAACTGATCCTAGGGATTCAGTACCGTCAAAAGAACTGCCGTTCCCATCACTAGTCGAAGTTAGTCGTGTCTCTTACGCCTAAATACTTTGAATTGTCTCCCTCTGCAGCTGCTGGGAAGGAAAAGCTGCGGATCCGCAGTGCATTTACAGGGGGCTCGGCTCCGAGCAGTAGTAATTTTCAAAGGACAGTAAAATTGTCCAGTCATATTTCCCTTATGAATGGGAGGGCTTTGTTATCGCTTATGTTATGACAGGTTCCGCCCGCTGTCCCCCAGGCGAATCACAAGCTAGCGCAATTAAAAAAAAAAAAAAAAAAAAAAAAAATTGGCGGTAAACAACCTAGCGAGTTAACCTGAGTTGTTGGTTCGTGATAGCTGAGAATATCGTTTCGAGTTTATGAAGAACGTTTTGTTGACTAATATTCAATGAGAAGTTGGAGTTGATCAGCATGGGAAAACCTAAAACCTAGGGTTTTGAGGGACATTTCAACACCAGCAATTATGCGCGATACCCATGGATAAGGAGGAAAATCAGTATTACTGGGATTGGGTGCTGGGCCAAAACTGGACTCTCTGAGCGGGTGAAAAAAGCAAATTAATGATCATGAAACGGTAAGCTATTTATAGGGCTCTGTTCTAAGTGAGTTTTGTATTTTTGCCACCGCTACCAATGTTTTGTGTATGTTACAAAATTTATTTGGGAAAAAAAAATTATACGGCATTACTGAGATGGTGAAATCGATTAACCGGTAATACAGCACGATGCTTCTACCCAAATTAACTTTACAGGGGAGACGGAATGAAACTATTAGCCTCTGAAATATTTTTTGTGACCTCACGGATGCTTAAGAGCACAGCGTTAATTATTCATTAATTAGATCCTCCTTACTCCTTCGGCGTGCGATACTTATTGTTTACAAACATTGACGTCATATTCAGCCATACGCATTAGCGTGGTTGGCAAGAACAAGTGTAAATCAATACAACAAAACAGGGGAAGTATGGCATCCTGCAGTTGTGGAACCGATTCGGCGGTCTCTGAATATGTACAAAACCTTGACAGTACCGCGAAGACAAGATATTTCTCTTAGCTTAAGTACAACGAAGGTCCGTGTAGGCTAACAGGATCTCTACGAGCTGAAAGGTTGGAGGAACGTCACCTCTTTGGGTCTGGGTCGGCTGGATCATCACTTGATTTTCCTACATCGAACAGAAATTCAACATTTGTTGATCATCATTGATCAGTGAAAGTAATTCACAGTCGTCGCGCTTACCAGAACGATTTTAAAAAGGGGCGCCAATATATTTTGGGGGTTTTATTCGTGATAGGGGGTTTAGAATTTATGATTAATATTCAATATCGCGAATGCATATACTGCGCATTCCCTAGCTAGCTGGTGTGTCATCAGTAACGAGGCTGCCGCCGTTTCAGCTGCAGTAGACTTTAAACTCTAAATTTTCTTGACTGGATGTACGATGGACGTTTTTACACACTCGACCGTTTCTCTGGGTACCCAAAATTCAAGCCGAAAAAGTACTGATCTTAGTCGATACTGATGAAGGTTGAAAATGGAATTCTTTCCAATACTAATATCCGAACTGTCACTTAAATACTCGCTATCGGAAAGTAAGGAACCTATCGAATTACCCAACACAAAAAAGATCATTCCCTTGCCATGACCGAATAATAAAATGCGAAAACTGAGCAAAATGTCATGGCAGAAATGATGGAAAATAACTTGGGACTGACCTGACAGAAAGTGAATGGTACAAACACACGAGGGGGTCGACGGCATCCAGTTCTTGCATCGAATTGCATCAATACAAGTAGATTTTCTCGGTTCTCGATCAGGAATACGTAGGATTCCTGAACCCTTCACGAAACGGTTTGTACAGTTAATAATGCTGCAACTGACTGGCATTATGACAAAAACTGGAAGACAACTTTACTTCACCTATAAAATCAATTGTCATGTTGTGGCTTTTTGCCAACCACGGTAGTCAACAAACCCACGTGACCAGGTTCGTGACATCACGAGAAGTATCCCTCCGGTACGTTCAATAAAATTTCTGGCTAGAACCCTGAGATCCAACAGTTCATATATGAATGTAACAAGCTCCACATATGTATTTGATGAAGATTGCAAATACTTTTACATGCATACATTTGTGAATTTTTTCTGTGCATTTATCTATTTTGAGACCGTTCTAGCTCCATACTTTTCACACTACATCCCCAACTCGCAAAGAGGGAGATCAGGTTGAAAATAGGCAAAGTGTCCCATCAAGACCAAGACGTTGCAGCAGGACCAGATAAGAGAAATATCATGCTCGAAAACAAATCAATCTTTTCGAATTAAAGCAGTTTTGCAAGGAGGAATAAGCTGAAGTTCCTTGACAACAATATAATGGACTGATTTTAAATCATGGGTTTGCTTGCAGTTATTGCTGCTAAAGGTGGGGCAGTGTACGCAATAAAATTAAGAATGCAAATACTTCTTTTTACCAAGTTTAGGTCCAATCTTACATTCTGAAACTATTAAATGCCTATAAAATGAGACAAATATGCAATCAAAGAGGAAATTAGCAATGGGGAAGCACTTTCTCCCCGCGCAGCATTTATGAAACTGCAATCATGGTTGTGACAAAATGGTACCGTTATTTGCATGGATCCCAAACAACTGAAATTATTAGCTAGCTGACTCCGTGAATGAGGAAGTGTAGGTCCAGACAGGCTTGCAAGCAGCCACTTGATCATAAGGACATTAACGTTTCCACGCCAACTTAAGTTGTACGGTCGAGAAACCAAGCTCATTGTACATACGTTAACTGTCTGTACAAAACGATCGCTTGTGTTAGACACCTAAGTCGAGTAAGCAAACATGAGTAAAGCTGCTTTCACACCGGCGTGTTCTCGCGTCTTTGCATTGACTTTGAATGTAATCTGTCGTGCGAAAAATTCGTTTCGCGTCCAGTGTGAAAGCGGCTTCAGCGCTGTCGTCCAATACAGTCATAATGTAGCTCACGCTGCTACGCAACGACCTAGAGGGACAGGCAGCCAACCAGAACTTGGACCACTCATAAGCTAATGTCAACAAGAATAGCTTCGCCCACAACTCATTGATAAAACTTGACCAATTGTTAGCGAGCAAGATATCGCTAACTTGCATAACTAGTTCAGTTAACTGGCTGGCTAGTCAGGCGACCGAGATAGTTACCCTTCGGGCACCTAGTTTGCCAAGGTATCAGTGTTCATCTAGCCGCTGACGTAGGCTAGGGGAAATCAAGTCTCGTCTAGTTTTAATCCAATGTTAAATGGTAACGGGCTCTTCGAAGTTCAATTGAGTAACGTAAGCCAGCAAGCAACCCAGCTTGCCGACTTGCGAATCGAGATTGCCAGCAAAACGGCTAAAATTTAACGTTAATAATCATACACTGAGTTCCATAGGATAGAGTCATCTTGCTTACTGGCTAACGGCGTTAACTAACGTTAATAACGAGCTAACAGTTAAGTTACTGTTCGCTAACGTTACCAGATAGCCATAGCTACTTACCCCCCTCACGTCTGTTGAGCGGAAGCTACAAAGAGATCAACAGCAATCTAAAGAAAGGAAAAAACTGGACGAGAACAAAACTTAACTTATAGCTACTTTTCTTCGTTTGGTTCAAACGCGACGATCAACCCCCGAAATTCTTTTCCAATTAATCCCCAAATAAAACAGTTTAGTTAGCTATCGCTTTTCTTTGTTGACTGTTCCTGTTATCCGCTTCCGCAGGCAGTCCTCCCCTCCTTCACGGTGAAGTAGTGATGTTTCGTCTGGCACTGAAGCCCCGAGGTCGGGAATGATCAAAGGGGGCGTGTCCAAATGAAGCCTGTTTCGAGGCCTGTATCGTTTTTCAGAATATCACGTGACCAAAGACAAATGAGGCCCCGGTTCTCTGAAATCACGTGATTGCCTCGTTGTGTGATTCGATTCACTGAAAAAGCCGCGAGAAATTCAAGACCTGTTCTGCGTTATCTGGTGAAGTACATGCAGAACAGGTGAACATCACAATAGCACTGCAGTACATAAAATGACCAGCAGACGTCAGTACTCCCTAATGAGCTGTTACACGGGGTTTCATGATCAGCCTTTTCATGAATCAATTGGCTGGAAAGATTCGATACATTCACGGGGCCTCATCACACCATCACTACGGTGAAGCCCCACTACCCACGGAAAATCCGCATGTCATCCGCACCGTCCAGCGGAGTTGCTCGTTCATGGGCGTATCTGGTCTGCTGGCTTGTGGGCGTATCAGACAATATGTCATCAAATAGAGTCCATTCCCACTGGATTTTGATTTTTATGCTGTTGTTTTAAATACAGAGTTGATGGGTTTAACAGAATAATAATGTAGCTAAACTGTGACGGCCTGATACATTTAATCATGTCAGACACCCTGAAAAGATACGTTCATGTCGCCTAGTTGTAAATCCTCGTTTACGATAGTGAGCCACGAAGCTCAAAACGTCGCTCAGCATGTTAAATTGAACAGTAATGTAACGTTGGAATTATGATAAGTGAAATTGCGATTTGTATCTAGGCCTACTTCACCACGGCTGAACTTTTGCACAGGAACTTTTTATAGCCTACCATTTAAAACTGATATAAGATAGCCAGCTGGCTAGTCAATAACAATTTCTGCTTGTTGTTGGTCCCTGATAAAAAGTTCCCCCGCTCATTTTCAAGCGAAAGCGACTGGTTCACACAGCACCGGAACCGTATTCATTTCAATATGGCTTGAAAATTTCATCTTCGTCCTCTCCCACTTCCCCGCACCGGAGCCCGGCTCGTATCGGATGGTATCCCAGAATGCATCGCGCACCAAAACGCACGCATGCCATAGAAAATGAATGGGATGCGGAGGAGTGCGGAGATTTCCCGTGTGTAGTGGGGCTTCACCGTCACAATGTGCGCACATCGGGGAAGGCGCGCCCATGTGCGGAGGATTAGGGGAACTGTGCGCGCGTTCGTGTACTGAAATAGACTATATGGGCTCTAAATTCGTTGACCAGGCGCAGGCGCGGCGAATGGGGGGAGCGCCGCGCCAAAGGGGTTTGCATCCAGGCGTATTTTGCTATGGGGACCCGCCCGATATCTAAAAATAGCCTGTACGTAAGGTGAACGTCATTCTCCAAACCCGGAAGTCGGGCAAGCGAACATCAAGAGGCAATGTGTCGAGTTAGAAAAAATAGGTTTTTAGGCGATTTTATCAACTTTTATTTTAGATCGAACTTGTGTTGACAATGGGGACCTGGGGTGTGTTTCCCAAAAGCATAGTTTTTAACTACGCGAGCAACTTAGGTAGTTCGTCCATTCACTGTCAATGGCTCCAACTATGTAAGTTCGCACCTGTTCTTTCGAGAAACGCATTCCTGGCTCGACAGAGCAGACCGAGCAATAGCAGCAATGGCTCTGAAAAAATTCCCTTCACCATTGACAGCTTAACGGGGAAACACAGATAAGGGGCAGTCCAGATAACACAAACCGCGACAATAACCACCTTTTTTTTCGTTTGCGCTTAGCCAGCTACAGAAATGGAAAAGCAACGTGTTCAATGCCCGAATCACGGCAGGGTACGGGGGAGACTTCACATTCATACTTGAATTTGTGACCCCTGTGACAGGTTTTCAACGGTAAGCTAGCTTGGTAACAGTTCGTTAACCTACTGGATAATACACTAGTTGTATGATTCTATGCTAGAATTTGAAGTTATTCCATCTGTGTTGTTAGGATTTTCTTTCGCAGCGGCTTCGATTTATTGGTCCGGTATCGTTCATTTTGGTTCGAAAGTAGGAATTTTTAGATGGCAACTGTGATGCGATACCGCTTATTTCAAACCTCGCAGTGTACGTAAAATATGTTGATGTTCAAGAATAATGCTAGGTAAAGGAACAAAGCTTGTGAAGACTACAAAAGGAGTTTTGTACACCTATCGCTGCTGGTGGGTCTACATAAGTAGCTATCAGAAGGCAGCAGGTTACCTGAAGCCGCAGCCCAGGACGGGGAGAAAGGGAGGAGTGTGACTAAATTTACCGCTCGTCATTCGCCCATTGATTGATTTAGTGCAATCAGTTAATATTCATCGATATATGCCTCGGGAGGAGTAATTCTATTTTTAAACTACCTTTGAGCACACATTTCCGCTTCATTCCATGGAGAAAAAAACGAATAACAAGCAGTTTAGTGCGTCTCGTTTTCAATGGTTCTCTATGGCAGATGCCTGATTCTTGCCCGACATCCGCATCACGTGACGATTATTCACGTTTTTCGTGATGTCATCCGGGCGGGT
The DNA here is from genome assembly GCA_029692085.1 of Gymnothorax javanicus. NCBI lineage: Eukaryota > Metazoa > Chordata > Actinopteri > Anguilliformes > Muraenidae > Gymnothorax > Gymnothorax javanicus. Next base: position 55,907,143 of record CM056202.1, read on the forward strand.
CCCCATTTTGTGCCCGGCGCAAGTACTCCTCTGTCCCGCCTCTGTCCCTCCTGCTGGCGCAAGTGGCAAAGAGGGAGGAGAGAAGGCCTGAGTGGGTTTAACACAGCCGAGTCAAATCTTCACCAATCAAATGAGCTCCTCTCCTGACCTTTAAAATGTTGGAATAAAGAAGCCGCTGTCCTATATCTGCATGGTGCGTTAATGTTGCATTTTACTTTGCTGCTTCAGGCATGTTTTCTGCACCGCTTACGTCTATATTAATCATTACAAATATGAGTTAGCTGGCTAGCTAGGGCATTCGCGAATTACTACCATTAGCGAACTTGAATGGAATTTCAAAACAAAACTGTGTCAGATCATTCAAACTTATGAAGTTGGAATGAAATACGACGGCTGCTCATTTATTTCTTCTGCGTGCATCATTGGGAAGAGAAACGATGGATAGCGTGTTCCTATTATTACACCCTGTTGCTGCTTAAAATTTTGGGATTAACATGCATGGACAACAATGCAAGATACGTTACACTTTTATTTTCAATATGTGATCTTAACTCAGTACGAGATCAAAGCAATCAGGCTGTATTCCTTTCCCCCATGAAAAACGATACTGAAAAACCTAAGTGACAATAAAAGTAGTATTAAGCCGCTTGCACACTGGACGCGAAACGAATTTTTCGCACGACAGATTACATTCAAAGTCAATGCAAAGACGCGAATACAGGCATGTATTTTAAATGAGCCTTGGCCCGCAGAACACGGCGGCGCTTCTGGATATGCTCAACAATGGCTTCCTTTTTGCACGATAGAGTTTTCGGTGGCATCTGTGGATGGCACGGTGGACTGTGTTTACTGACAGTGGTTTCTTGAAGGATTTCTGGGCCCATTTAGTAATTTTAATGAACAGAATCATGCTGGTGAGTGATGCAGTGGCGTCTGAGGGCCCGAAGATCACGGGCATCCAGTAAAGGTCTTCGGCCTTGTCCCTTCCGCACAGAGATTTTTCCTGTTTCTCTGAATCTTTTGATGATGTTATGCACTGTTGATGATGAGACCTTCAAAGCCTTTGCAATTTGACGTTGAAGAACATTGTTTTTAAAGTATTCCACAATTTTTTTACGCAAGCCTTCACAGGTTGGAGTGCCTCTGGCCATCTTTACTTCTGAGAGAGTCAGCCTCTCTAAGACATCCCTTTTAGAGCCAATCATGTTACACACCTGATGCCAGTTAACTTAATTACTTGCTAAATATTCTTTCAGCTGATTCTCTTATATAGGCATGGGCAATACAAATGAATAAAATAACAACATTTCTTGAGTTGCTCAGAAAAAAGTTATTATTATTTTCTTATGATTTTTTGCAGGTAAGTACAGAAGACACAGAAAGAAAGAGTTTGCCACAAGTCCAACGCCTTTACAGGAAAGGGTCTCAGAGCCACAGGGTCCCAAAAATGGCTGATTTCGGCATTTATCAACAAAACCCATTGTGAAAATTGGGGGGTGAAGCCTGAGGGCATTTTCGAAAATGCAGTCTACTCAGAAATAAACCTGGCCAAATTATCCAAGTCATCAACCCCTTTTCTGAAGTACAGCAGCGCCCCCTAGGCCCTTTTTAATGGAAAATGCATTGAATTTCACCCAATTATGTTCAACAAACATTAGGTTTTGCATTGATATTAAAAAATGGTATGAATGGGTTGCCTGTGAAGTTTTTTTTTGATCAATGGCCTGCAAAAATGTCAAAATTATCAGTGGGAGGGCAAACATTAACGCTACTCGCCCATTACTGTATAAAATGCAGTGAAGTCGCTGATGCCGCAGTTGTTTGCCCTCCCACTGCTACTTAAACGTTCCCCCTTCAATAACCCGTGGTGATTAAAAAAAAGAAACTTTACACAGTTTTTATAATGTCCATATACCCTCCTCCCATGATAGTTTCAATGAGCTACTGTGAATAATTCATAGTAAAACACAGTGACGTGCAGTCGGAGGTTAGTTTGGCGAGGCAGAAACCTCCCCTTGCTTGATTAGCAATCAGACGATTAACTAGTTTAGTAAGACTATTCGGCAGAATGACGGGCCAGTTTAGGTTTCCGCGGCGTTATTACTCAGTATATCGAACCTGAAATGCTCACAGGACAGCAGATTTGCGCATACTTGCTTCCAGGAAGCCGAAGTAATGTCATCAACAAATATTAAAACAGTTCGACTTATGCAGAGTTCAATGCTTAATCAATATACAATGTTATTCTCCTTTAAATACGCGCTTTTACACCCAAACAAAAAGCGGGCGCTTATTTTCAGTCTTCTTTCATAATCCGATTAACAAAATGTTTAAACGATATACAGAATTACCGAGAGCCGAGAATTTTTCCTAATTGATTATTCAGATTTCCATCCTCGCAGTCTCGAATTGAAGGGTATAAGTGAATGAATCTTGTGACCGGTGTTCGCAAGGTGGCATAGGTAGCAAAATTCGTCAGAACACTGGTAGGTTTTGAACGCCTGGGGCTGGTTTATTCCTTAGTATATTTTACTGAAACTTCACAAATAGGGTCACAGGATATTCTGTCAACTAACTATGTATGTTTGCAGTAAAAATACACTCACCTTCCTTGCTATTGTTGAGATGAAGTCACGGCGAACTCTCGACGAACTTCAACAACTTCTGTCGAACTAATTTCACATCCCCTGGAGGTCTAGACTGGACGAACAGACTCGTAATTTCTCAAATTAGATGGCTGTAAGGCAATAAGGGCCGTAGCTGGGATATCACGTCAGTGCGGGCTGTCTGAAATCTACCTCCAAAATTGATATTTTTGCCACGCCGTGCACTTGAAAGTTTGTAAACACGGCGCAAATTGAGGTCACGCATTCATCCAACGGGCGAATAATAGCTCTGTTCAAATCGCTTTATTGGCCGTAATAGGCAGAGTTCATGTATGAAATGCGGGTATCCTATTGAAAAGGTTGCTTTTAATCAAACCATGGTGTTCTTTTTGAATGAAAATGGTATTTACATCATTTTTTTATAAGTTTTCTGAGGCTTGTGTACCGCCCCAGTTCAGCTGTTACGCATTCCATTAGAGTTTATGCAGAGCGTTGCCCATGCCTATCTTATATATTAATTGCTTTTCAGCCCTTTTTTTGCCTGTGTCCCAACATTTTTGAGACCTGTTGAAGCCAGAAAATTTGAAATAAGCTCATTTTGTGGATAAAAATGTAAAATGTTTCAGTTTCAACATTTGAAATGTTATCCATGTTCTATTGTAAATAGCATATTGGCTCATGTGATCTGAAAGTCATTGCATTTTGATTTTATTCACAATTTACACTTTGTCCCAACTATTTTGGAATTGGGGTTGTAGTTTAAAATGACATGCTTTGCATAAATCTGCAAATAAATTGTAAAAAAAAATTTTGTTGAATGAATAATTTATTTTTTTTTTATTTACTATTTTTGTTGCTTGCTCACCTGACATTTGTGCCCAGCTTTTCAGTCTTGACGTTCAGATTTGTCTCATCAAATCATCAAATACAGGCTTGACATTGCACAACTGCATTCATATTACCCAGAAATCATCAGTGAATATCTGTATATGACAAAAAATACAGAAAAATGAAGAAATTGTTCATTTGATAAATAGTTTTTATTGTTTACTGTAGTTTACCATCATATCTTGTCATAGATTGCTACAGATTATCTTACAAAATAGAATAAAATAAGAAACATAATGGAGATCAATTACCTACACCATGTGAATAGATCTCTCCTGCTGAAAATAAACTACATGCAGAGTTTCCGCTGCTGCTCGTCATTTTCGTCATTGACGAATAAAATCCATCAGTGACGAGAAGAAAATTTCAAGCAGTAGTCACATTGGCGAATGTAAGTGCTTCATGACGAATAAAAATTCCACATGACTGAACGTCAGTAAAACGAGACCGCACACCGCAGTGCTGTATTTTTTATTTTTTTTAATCTTCAATGAACAGAGGCGGGAAAGACCAACTAGAGAGGGTTTATTAGTGGAAAATATACGTCCTAATGCTGCATTATTGGCTGACCAGTCTCCGTGGGTTTGATGTGTCAAATGCAGTTCACACAGTCAGGTAGTGTGAGAAAATAAATATACGCGAATAACAGCTGAAGCAGGAGCACAAACATCCTCTCTAGTTGAGCCAGGAGAACAAGGGGTGTAAACGTCTATATGAGTCCTAAGCTACGTGAATGTGATAGGAGCAGAGCGTAAGCTATACAGCTAACGTTCGGTGTGACTCTCATTATGCCTCGGTGTGCGCATGCGCAGAGCGAGCATACGGTACTCAGTCTGTGTATTTGTTTGTTTGTCTGTCTGTTACCATCATAACTGCGACAGCGTGTGCATCCAAGCTAAAGTAACAATGCCAACGAGTGACAAACACTGTTCTCTTGATTTTAAATGTGCCAGAATTTTGAAAAAGGATTCAGTTCATTTTTTGTAGCACTTCATGTTTCAGTATACACGTTTTGTGTACATAATGTTAAGCCACACCCACATGATTTTGGCACAAGGACCGCACTCTATTGACTGTTTATGTATTCAAGCTTGCTTTTATGTTACTGTACAACTATTGTACATCAGTAGTGGCTAAGCGATACACACCGAGGCATCAGCACCTCTGGTGCTTTCATTGACTAGGGACACCAAAATAACCTAGCCTCATGTTATATGTAACATTTGGTAACGAAACTCACTTCCTTTATAAGACTGGTTATTGTAATATTCCTATCTACCAGACCGAATCGCAGCACAGATTTTGGTGCCTAATTTTAGTGCCCAATAACTCAGCTTTAAATATGAGTTGCCAATTTTTAAATATTTAACACTGGTGCTGCGAAACGGGATGTTACGTTACAGGCAAAAGAAACTAGTTAGCATGCAATATGAATTCAGCGTGGTCGTATTACTTCTGCGCTTTGTCGTCTCAAGAAAAAAAAATATATGCATGAAGCTTGTTATGGCCCCAATTTGTTATGGCGTCAATTTGTTATGATGTCACGGACAGCAAGGGATGACAGACAAAATTCTTAAACTTCAACAGATTTAATTAAACAAACACTTAGAACTAATCTACACTCTACCCTACTGACCAAGATTGAAATAAAAAAAAAATAGTTACAGTCCCTTGGTAATTGAGATGGGCTGCTATGTTATGCGATGTCCTGGGACAGGAAAATGCTCCAACACAGGCAAAAATCCACAAAAAGCTTCACAGGTCTTGAAAAGAGTGACAGGTCTGGTCAAATGTATCCTTCCACAATTTCTCCTTGCAATTTCTCCAACTACTTTTCCACTCTCTCAATTTTTCTCCTTATATACTCTTGTCCAGCCCCCTCTGAGGCATGCCCAGGACATGCCCCAAACTAGCTCGAGACTGGGCTTAACAAAAAAATGTCAATACTGCCATCTAGTGGCTTTTTTTTTCCACATTACACCTCCATTCCAAAAGGGAAAAATTTTGACTCATAGAGGCAAAATTTTCTTTTCAATACAAAAATGGTTAAGTAGACACTTGTATACATATACATATAATACAATATGCTAATAAACACATGTGATATATATACACATACTCAAACACGGGATAAGCAATCAGCAATTACACTGTCAGTACCCTTTACATGCTTAATTTCCAAGTCAAACTCCTGTAAAATCAAACTCCAATTCAACAATCTCCGATTCTTGTTTTTCATCTTACTCAAAAACATTAACAGATTGTGGTCAGTATATACAATCATTGGCTTTTGCCCTGTACAAACATAAACCTCAAAGTGTTGTAAGCATAGAACCAGAGCCAACAGCTCCTCCATTGTGGAATAGTTCTTTTGGTGGCGATTGAACTTCCTGGAGAAGTATGCCACGGGATGCTCAATGTCATCAGAGTCACTTCTCTGTCTGAACACAGATCCACAAGCTTGGTCGCTAGCATCGACCGCCATGGAGAACGGTTTGTTGAAGTCAGGAGATTTGAGCACGGGGAAGTGACACAGCAGAGACTTCAGGCGATCGAAGGCTCTTTGGCATGCTTCATCCCAAGTGAACTTTACGCCTTTCTTCAGTTGGTTGGTGAGACTGAGAGCAATCTCAGCAAAGTTCTTGCAGAACTTGCGGTAGTACCCGATCATTCCAAGGAAGCGGCGCAAAGCTTTTTTGTTGTCAGGAACTGGAAAGTCCATGATGGCTTGGACTTTAGCATTTATGGGTGCCACCTTACCCTGGCCTATGACGTAGCCAAGATACGTGACAGTAGCACAACCAAAGTCACTCTTGTTCAGGTTAACAGTTTGGTTAGCCTGGGTCAAGCGCTGGAACAACGTCTCTACATCTTTCAGATGTTCTTCCCAGGAGTCACTCCATGTGATCAGGTCGTCGATGTACGCACCCGTGTGTGGCAATCCGGCGATTATAGACTGTATCATCCTTTGGAACGTGGCTGGGGCATTTTTCATGCCAAAGGGTAGGACTTCATACTGGTATAACGCAGATGGTGTGGCAAAAGCAGAGATGCTCTTGGCCCTCTCAGTTAAAGGCACACACCAGTAACCCTTCAATAAATCAATCTTGGTCAGAAACTTTGCTTGCCCTACTCTATCGATACAATCATCAATCCTAGGTATTGGAAACACATCAGTTCTAGTTACAGCATTGACTTTGCGATAATCTGCACAGAATCTAGTACTTCCATCAGGTTTTGGAACTAGAACACAGGGTGAACTCCAATCGGAGTTAGAGGGTCTGATAATATCATGTTCTAACATGTACTCAACCTCTTTCTCAGCAATCTTTTTTTTTTTTCAGGATTCATCCGCACGGATGCCGTTTTTATTGGTTTGGCATCACCAACATCTACATCATGAGAGGCTATAGAAACTCTCTTTGGAACACCAGGAAATAGATCTTTATATTTCTTGATCAAACTCTCAAACTGATCTTTCTGTGAGGGTTCTAAGTGCTGGAGTTTTACATCAAGATTTTGCAACACTTCAGAATTTGACAATTTAGATGAAAGAACTTCAGCTTTAATTCTAGGTTCATCATCTTGAAACTCCCCCTCATCTTCACAAGTCTCGACCATAGGAGGATCTGAAGTGACAGCTGCAACCCTAGCATTCCTATCATGATAAGGCTTCAGCATGTTAATGTGACACAACTGTTTTGGCTTTCTCCTATCTGGAGTCTTCACAATGTTATTGAGATCATTGAGTTTTGTCAGAATTTCATAAGGACCATGAAATCTAGCCTGCAATGGATTGGACTGCAAGGGAAACAACACAAGGACCTTGTCTCCTGGTTTAAACTCACGGCTTCTAGCCTTATGATCATACCAAGTTTTCATTTTTCCCTGACTTGATTTCAAGTTCTCTTTGGCTAGGTCACAAGCTGCACGCAGTCTTTCCTTGAACTTGCTAACATAGTCTAACAGACTGATATCACGGCTCTTTCTCTTGCCATTGTTCACTCAACAATAGCAAAGGTCCTCTCACTTCATGGCCAAACACTAGCTCAAACGGACTGAATCCAGTAGACTCCTGCACTGCTTCTCTAGCTGCAAACAACAGCAAATGAACACCTTCATCCCAGTCTTTCTCATGGTCATAAAAATAAGTCCTCATCATTGTCTTGAGAGTGGAATGAAACCGCTCTAAGGCACCCTGACTCTCTGGATGATAGGCACTGGAAAGAATCTGCTTCGCACCTAGTTCATACACAACCTGCTGAAACAATCCAGAAGTGAAATTGCTACCTTGATCTGACTGAATTTCCCTGGGAAGGCCAAACAACGTGAAGAACTTTATCTAAGCCTTCGAAATTGCAGTTGCCTTGATGTTGCGGAGAGGGATGGCTTCAGGGAATCTGGTAGATGCACACATGATTGTCAACAGGTACTGATTTCCAGATCTAGTCTTGGGTAATGGACCAACACAATCAACAATGACCTTGGAGAAGGGCTCCCCAAATGCTGGGATAGGCTGCAATGGAGCTACAGGTGGGTCTAACTGGTGTTTTCCAACTACCTGACAAGTGTGACAGGTTTTGCAAAAGTTGGAAACATCTTTCCGAAGTCCAGGCCAGAAGAAGTGTTTCATGATCTTGTCAACAGTCTTGTTAACACCGAGATGACCTCCTAAAGGCAAACTATGAGCCATTGTTAAGATCTCATTCCTGTAGACCTTCGGAACAACAATTTGCTTGACCACTGCCCAATCTGCATTGGCAGGGATATCAGGAGGGCGCCACTTCTGCATCAACACTCCATCCTTGAGATAATACCCAACTGGAACTGCGTCTATTTCTTCATCAGGAAGGGCTCTCTTCTTTAGTACACAAATTCCAGGATCATTGGTTTGCTCCTGAATCAACCACTTTCTGGACAGAGACAAGTCTCCAGACACATCAGAATCACCAGACCCGTCTGGCTGGCTGAAAAGAGAATGATAAAAGTGTCTGATAAGTCCTCAAACGGAGAAACCATAGTAGGCTGAAATGAGTCATGAGGCGAACCACCTGAGTCATGACTATTCAATGTGCTGGACGGCACCACATCATCTTCTTCTTGAGCCTTCTTAGCCATAGCACGAGTCACTGCACAGGAAGGATACAGAGATGGGTCTTCATCGCCATCTTCAGTGCTCGGCTGTGAAGTAAGATGAACAGGGGGAACTACATTGCCCCCAGCCAGGTCATTGCCTAGCAACAGAGCAACACCCTTGATAGGTAGACTTGACGTAAGTCCCACCTTTACCTGTCCTGTAACTAAATCTGACTTCAAGAATACAGAGCGCAGGGGTACAGATACAGTCCTCCTTCAATACCTTGTACAAGTATGAAATCCCCAGAAGCGGTCTCATCACGTAACTCCAAGGAGTCCATCAACAAAAGTGACTGAGAAGCTCCGCATCCCTTAGGATATATATGGGGACAGGAGGAGAATGCTCATTCAGAGCCACAAATCCCTCTGACACAAATGGAAGGAATTCCTCCCTCACAAAGTCAGCAGTATCAGGCTTCTTAGCCTCACAAGGAGCAGGCAATTTAGCAGATCGGTCATCTACTACAGGGGTTTCTAACCTTGTCTTCACAAAGGCATTGGTTTTGGTATCCTTTTCTTTTTCTTTCTTAGCTTTAAGGAACCAACAGTTAGTTGTAACATGACCAGATTTCTTGCAATAATTGCAAACCAGACCACTTTTGTCACTGTCAGCTTTCACACTTTGATTAGACCTTTGACTGGATTTCTGAGCACCATCACCAGATTTGTCTTTGCCTTTGGGTGAGGAATCTTGGGTATCACCGTTACCTTTCTTCTGAAATTTGGACCATCTATTGTTACTGCTGGACTGAAATTTGGACTTATGTGGGAGAACATATTCGTCTGCAAACTTGGCAGCTGATTGCAAATTCAGTGCTTGCTTCTCATTAAGGTAGGTCTTAATATCATCCTTGACACAGTTCTTGAATTCTTCAACGAACCCCATCTCTTTTAGTGAGTTGAAATCATCCTTGACCTCCATAGAAGTACACCAGCGCTCAAAGCAAACCTTCTTCTCGTTAGCAAATTCCACATAAGTCTGATTGTAAGATTTCTTCAGACCTCTGAATTTCTGTCGGTAAGCCTCTGGAACCAACTCATAAGCTGTCAAAATAACCTTTTTGACAACCTCATAATCAGAGGAATCATCTGCAGACAAAGCCGAATAAGCTTGTTGAGCTTTACCCTTGAGGACAGTTTGTAACATCAGAGGCCAGTGTTCCTTTGGCCACTGACAACTCTTAGCTACCTTCTCGAAGCACTGGAAATACTTATCAACCTCCTTCTCCGAGAATGGAGGCACCAGCTTTACCTCCTGGCTAGCCCGAAATTTGTTTTCAGCTTGCATTTTGATTTTTAGTAGCTCCATTTGGAGCCTTTCTTCTCTATCTAATTTTTCTAAATCGAAATCTCTCTGTCTCTGTCTCTTTCTGCTCTTTCCTATTTCTCTCTCTTTTTTCTCTTCTCTTGCTAATTTTTCTAACTCAAACTGCCTTTGTTTTTCTTTTTCCTCCCTTTCTATCTCTAGCATTTTTAATTTAAGTTCCATTTCTACATTTGGATTTTCCACTGGAAACTGTTCCAGATCTCCTGGTGCAAACACATTTTCATCAATGTAATATTCAACAATCTCTCTAGCCAGTCTTGCTTTTCGCATGGCTGGTTTTACATCTGTCAGCTCTAACTGTCTGCATATTTCTAGCAGTTCTGTCTTTTTAAAAGACTTCAAAACCTCTACGGTTGGTGATGCCAAGAAATCATCCATTGCTGTTCATCTGCCAATATATATCTAGTTAAATTCAAAAAACAATTTCACAATTTGAAATTTTAGATTTTCAATAAATGACTCGCACAATGGTCTATCCTGGACCTGAGCCCCCAATTTGCTATGGCCCCAATTTGTTATGGCATCAATTTGTTATGACGTCACGGACAGCAAGGGATGACAGACAAAATTCTTAAACTTCAACAGATTTAATTAAACAAACACTTAGAACTAATCTACACTCTACCCTACTGACCAAGATTGAAATAAAAAAAAAAAAGATAGTTACAGTCCCTTGGTAATTGAGATGGGCTGCTATGTTGCGATGTCCTGGGACAGGAAAATGCTCCAACACAGGCAAAAATCCACAAAAAGCTTCACAGGTCTTGAAAAGAGTGACAGGTCTGGTCAAATGTATCCTTCCACAATTTCTCCTTGCAATTTCTCCAACTACTTTTCCACTCTCAATTTTTCTCCTTATATACTCTTGTTCAGCCCCCTCTGAGACATGCCCAGGACATGCCCCAAACTAGCTCCAGACTGGGCTTAACAAAAAAATGTCAATACTGCCATCTAGTGGCTTTTTTTTTTTTTTTTTCCACATTACAAGCTGAACTCATGTGATCGGAATAAATTACTTGCTAATTTTATCGTTTGATCTTCTATCCTTTCAGTCTTTTACAGTGGGTATGCGACCGAACTTCAGTGGCCATATGTTCACTTATCTAGTGACACACCTTGCAGCGCACCTTTAGAGGTCATTTATAAGTTTAATGAGTCTTCAAGATGAAGACTGATCATTCACACGATTACGGTGTACATTTTAGGACATCCTCAGGTCTCAGATTGAGGTATCAGGTGTCAGGAAAACCTCTGTCATTTATCAAACTAAACGGCCTCATCTGTCAAACCCAACGGCGTCATGTCTCAGTCAAACCTCTGTCAGAAAAAACGGCCTCATTTGTCAAACCAAACGGCGTCATGTCTCAGACGAACCTCCGTCAAACCAAACGGTCTAAGGCCTCAAAATAAAAGTCATCAGATAAAACGGCCTCAGGTTAAACGGTTTCAGACGAAACGGCCTCAGATTAAACGACTTAAAAATGAAAATCATCAGACAAAACGGCATCAAAAAACGGCCTCAGGCCGTAAAACACAACATAACATTTTATTTTGAAGGAACCGGAAATATACAGTGGCTACCTAGCTAATGTTAGTTCGCTTGCTTAGCTACCAAGTTCGCTAGCCTAGCTAGCCAACAGTTTGGTGCACGGATGTCAATAAAAAATAAATGAATAAAAAACCATTATTTTGCTCTCTCACTCAGCTAGAGTTGAACCGCGAGCATTTATTTCAAACCAAATATAGCTGCTCCCTATCGCTAGCCTTGCTGGCCAATAGTTTGGTGCATGGAAGTCAATAGAAAATAAAAGAATGAAAATTACCCATTATTTCGCTATCTCACTTAGCTAGAGTTGAACCGTGATCATTTATGTTATACCAAATATAACTGCTCGCTAGCTAGCTCGCTAACGTTAGTTCGCTTGCTTAGCTAGCTAGTTTGCTAGCCTAGCTAGCTGACAGTTTGGCTATATTTAGTATAAAGTAAATGCTCGCGGTTCTACTCTAGCTAAGTGAGATGGCAAAATAACAGATTTTTTTATTCATTTATTTTATATTGGCTTCCATGCACCGAACTGTTGGCCAGCAAGGCTAGCAAACTTGCTAGCTAAACAAGGGAACTAACGTTAGCGAGCAGTTAGTTATATTTGGTAAACATACCAAACATAAATGACAGAGGTTTTCCTGACACCTGATACCTCACTCTGAGACCTGAGGATGTCCTAAAATGTACACCGTCGTACGGCTGTCTTCACGCGTAAGTCATGTACGACCCACAGAACAGCAATGCTTAGAGCCGTATATAGAGAGAGTCTGGCCAACTCAAATCATGGGCGCCACGTTTGCTACCAACGGCAGATGATTGTACGGCTTAACCCTATGGGCCGGATACTATGGTCGCATCAAAATCGCTAGTTTTAAAATACTCAGAAGACTCGACATAACATGACACTTTGCTTGTAGTATTACCAGGGTCCCTACACATGAACTCGAACATTGAGAACACTGTTCGTATACAAAGAGTTTGCTTAAAAGACTTTTGTTAGCACGGGACCTACCTCGCGTTGTCTTCAGGGTTGTTGCCTTAGGTGAGTCCAGTGTTAAAAGCGGTATTTAAGTAAACTCCTTGTACACAAACAATGTTCACAATGCTCGAGTTCATGTGTAGAGAGCCTGGTGATACTCCGAGCAAAGTTTCATGTTGTGTCGAGTCTTAGTGGTTTAAAAATAGCGATTTTGATGTGATCATAGCAGTGCCCGAGCGCTCCCATTCGAAAGCCAATTGATGAAAGGTCGCCTGTATTCGCGTCTTCGCATTGACTTTGAATGTAATCTGTCGTGCGAAAAGTTCGTTTCGCATCCAGTGTGCAAGCAGCTTCAATCACATAGCTCTAGTTCTTGATTTAAAAAAACCGCTCTGCGTTTCGTCACGCTATTAATATGTACCGAAACTGAATACCAAGTGTAATGGAGTTAGCGCAATGCTACAATCAATGCCTAATAACTAACGTTTCCATCAAGGCGCTGACGGAAATTACATTTGTCTTCTATTAAATTATGCTTCTCTGTTATATGATAAACAGAACCTACACTCTTGGTGTACAAGAAATTAAAAGAAATTTATGAAACGAGTTGAGTAAATTTTACGTTTGTTGCGAGCTTTAACTTTCATATGACACGTCCACTCTAGGAAGATCTCAATGCCGCTGGCGTTACAGTAAATGAGCATTTGCAGTGTATTATCTATTGAGTGCGTTTAGTTACATGGACTTCAGTATCCCGGGTATGATCGGGTTTTTGGAGAATCCCGTTTTTGCATGTAAACATTATATCCTTATTTTAAAAACCAGGATAAATAAATAATTAAATATATGTACAAACAATTGATAATTGAATTTAATTACCTCATATTCGACACTTCGCTATGGGGATCACTGGATGAATATTGATTAATGGTCGCAAACATGGCGTCCATAAAACATGTGACCAGCTCAGAACCAATCAGCATAGCGGGATAGCTCAGACGTTCGATCCCCGAGTTGGCCAGACTCTCGCTATATACGGCTCTGGCAATGCTAAGCTGACAGTGCCATCTACTGGCGAACAGGTTAAATCTAAACTTTTTTTTTTTTAGATTTATATTTAGCAATTTGATTTAGATTTAACGTTTAGATTTAGTATTTAATGTCCTTTTTCCTTCTACAAAAAGTTATACTACAAAAAACGATATCACCTTTTCTACACCAATTCACACATATTTGTGCGTAAATGTGTGAAAAAGAGAGGGTTTAACATGGCAACAATCTTTTTTCCCGGTTTTTGACGCTAAATGTGCAGAAACTGGATGGTATAAAACAACACACCCTATTTTACAAACGGCGCCCCATAGTACGTATTTCTGTGACTTCCTATTCTCTCAAGGCTGCTGGAAACTGTCCGACTTGATTGCAGCTTGTTGTCGCCGCCCCCCGCTGCAGCCGCCTGCTCTCGTCTACTTTCCAGGCGAGGCGCTGTTCATCTGGAACGAGCCTATGGTAACTGCTGTGATGCACTTAAACGCAGTTTCAAATCTACGAAAGCTTTTTCTGATTTGCGAAAACAAAAGATGGCCGATTTGCATGTTTTTATTTTCTGATGCAGACCACTTAGGAGCAGGTATAGATTAAAACTACACCCCCAACAGGAGAAAAGAAACTAGCATCAGTCCGCGGATTCGACAGGAAGCCAACACGAATTCTTGCGAAAGCAACACGTTGTCTACACGATACTGGCGTTAAAAAGCTCCAGCTCGGACATCCGCGAAAAAATTAAACCTGTTCAATTTTTTCGCGAATTTCGGCGGTGATGGTGAATGGTCCCGTACCACTGCGAATCAACTCACGGTTCTTCGAATCAATTCTTCTCTGCGAAAGAAGAGAACTATTTCATCCGCACACTTCTGCGGGCTCAACGCAGCTCAGTGAGAAAGGGGTTTTAGTTACCATTATAGGGCAACTCGACTGAGCGGTCACACTTTTTCATGAGTGACAGACAGCAACATTTTTATATCACTTTTCTGCCATTTAGCAAAAATATAATCTTTAAGAAGTCTACATCTTTAAATCTGATTAGATTATTTTCTAACCTGAACTTTCACTGTCGTCTGCTGTCAATTTGTGAAGTGCGCCATCTTCTCAATTCACTTCTGGTTCTTGCTCTGCTTTCAGACGATGATTTTTTTTTCCACAACACTGCCACCGAGTGGGTCTAATTTGTATTATTCTTTCTATTCCATGATGCTAATAGGAACAAACTTCCAAAAATGGATTTTGACCAGTTTTTATTGCCACAATTGATCGCGAAAAAAGGTCGACCATGCGGATACAATGCCCGTTAAAATTTTAATTATATATGGGTTAGTGCCTAATACATACTAATGTCTAAAGACATTATTAAACAAGGAAATAAATAGATTGATTTTGTCACATGACCTTGACCTTGAAGACCAAAGTCAAATCCAATATGGTGTGTTTGATCAGCATACATGATTTGTCATAAGTATCCAATACATACCGTAGATCTAAAGCCAACATTAAAGGACTTTTAGGCCGTTTTTGTCATTACCTGGACCTTGTTATCCAAGGTCAAATCCAATATGTCGAAAACAACCAGCATACATGATTTGCTATTAGTGCCCAATACATACGTCTAAAAATAATATTAAACAAATATGGGCCATTTTTGTCATATAACCTTGACCTTGAGGCCCAACATCAAATTTGACTGACTGCCTAAGAATGTTCAGCATACATGGTTTCCTATAGGTGCCCCAAACTGTGCTCTAATTACCATATTCAGCAAGTTATAGCACATTTTTGCCATTTGATCTTGACGCCCAATGTCATATTCAACTTGTCGAGAATGTTTGGCTTACATGATTCCCTATAGGTGCCTCACACATACCTAAGCTCTAAATGCCACATTAAGCTCTTATAACACATTTTTGCCATTTGACCTTCACCTTGAGGCTCAAGGTCAAATTCGAACAACCGAGAATGTTTGGCATACGTTATTCCCTATAGGTGCTGTATGAGCCATATTCATTGTGCTTTATTATATGTAATTGTACTCCATGTCACTAGGGGGCTGTAATTGCTGTGTGGCTCAACTTACCTCAGGTAGGCCCAATGAGGCCATTTAGCCTAGGGAAACCCAGACACAGGTGTTGCTGAGTGAAAGCAAACAGTTTTTCGACTGTGCCTATGTGCCTACGTGCCTATGTGGTTTGATGGCAATTCGTTTTATTGTTTTTCGTTACATGTATTATGAGTTATTGTCGCTGTATATGTGAAGGAAAATAAACCTTCGAGATAATTGCAACTATACTGAACTCTCCGTTTTTCCGATGTTCGCGTGCACTGGGCGCACGTCTAAACTAATCAATCCTCCGCAGCAACCAGTACTGCTTTGTTTAGGACTTAGTCAGTACAGGTGCCTCATACATATCTAAGCTCTAAATGTCATATTAAGCAAGTTATAGCACATTTTTGCCATTTGGCCTTGACCTTGACCTTGAGGCCCAAGGTTAAATGTGACTGACTCATAATGTTCGGCATACCTGATTCCCTATAGGAGCCTCATACATACCCAAGCTCTAAATGCTATATTAAGAGAGTTGTAGCACAATCTTGCCATTTGACCTTGACCTTGAGGCCCAAGGTCAAATGTGACTGACTCACAATGTTAGGCATACCTGGTTCCCTGAAGTGCTTCATGTATACCTAAGCTCTAAATGCTATATTAAGAGAGTTATAGCACATTTTTGCCATTTGACCTTGACCTTTCGGGTCAAGGTCAAATTCGACCAACTGACAACGCTCGGCAAGCATGATATGCTGACCATGCTCAATTCATACCTATACATTGAATTCAGTAAGCAAGTTACGGCACATTTTGTGGCAAAACACCCCGAAAAATGATGAAGTCCAGCCTAGGTGGCGCTATGAAGGAGCGATTCAATCAAAATGCCGTTTACACCGTTGAAGCAGGTCACGATACTGATTCCGTTGCTGCAATAAAAAAAAATAATTCAGACAGTTTTTGAGAAAATTGCACCTAAGTGCCAAAAATGGCTATTTTCGACATAAAAATGGCCGCCAAGTCTAAACGAACGATTCAATCAAAAAAATGTTTTCTCGGGCATTAACTTAATGACCCATTTGATCACATCCCCAAATTAAAAAAAAATTCATCAGACCGTATACGGCTTTAAACGGATGACGCCGATGACGCCGCCGGATGCAAAATGACGACAATTAGTTACTGGCTTACGGCCGGCAACCTAAAAACTGCTACACTTAGACTCCTCAAACCTGAGGTATATTTAAGATAAGAACCTAAAATACACTTATAAACCATGCCTCAGATTTGAGAAACGTTTTCCTGATTTGTATTTCCCCTATACAGACCAACAAACAACAGATCTTGTTAAAACAAAAATATGTAGACTCTGTGATGGTTCTGCCCTGCAGTCCCTCCCCCTCCTGCTGCCTTCGCCTCCACTTCAACGAGCCACACCTGTTGCTCGTTGAAGTGGAGGTGAAGTGTAGAGTATTTAAGAGCTGCATTCTGGCATTTGTAGCTCCGTGTTTGTTGCTGCTGCTCCCCTGTCTGTTTTTAAGTAAATTTATTAAACATCTTTTTGTTTGTGCCAGCCTGTGCGAATGGGTCCCTTCACCCAACCATCACAGAATGCAGCTGCCAGCTTGGGACCCAGCCAGGCTGGTTGTGAGGGGAGCAGCAGCAGTGTTCTTTTTGTAGGGGAGCAGTGTTCCGGGTCCGACGGAGGTGTTCTCCAGAGTGTTCCGGGTCCGGCGGAGGTGTTCTCCCGTGGTGTTCCGGGTCCGGCGGAGGTGCTCTCCCGTGGTGTTCCGGGTCTGGCGGAGGTGTTCTCCTGTGGTGTTCCGCATCCGGCGGAGGTGTTCTCCCATGGTGTTCCGCATCCGCAGAGGTGTTCTCCCATGGTGTTCCGCGTCCGTTGGTGCCATGAGTTCCGGGTGGCCCTTTCCTGGCTCGCCAGGAGGCGTGCCTTGGGAGCGTACTGTGATGGTTCTGCCCTGCAGTCCCTCCCCCTCCTGCTGCCTTCACCTCCACTTCAACGAGCCACACCTGTTGCTTGTTGAAGTGGAGGTGAAGTGTAGAGTATTTAAGAGCTGCATTGCAGCTGCATTCTGGCGTTTTTAGCTCTGTGTGTGTTGCTGCTGCTCCCCTGTCTGTTTTTAAGTATATTTATTAAACATCTTTTTGTTTGTACCAGCCTGTGCGAGTGGTTCCCTTCACCCAACCATGACAGACTCATGAAACCAGGACTACATTATCCCAGACAGTTTAAAGATTGATCAGAATGTAGTTTCAGATTTGTGAAACTTTTTCTGATTTGGTTATTGCTGTCATGGTCTTGTATGGAAAAAGTAGAACGGATTTCATCATCCTCATACAGGTACTGGAAATAAGTGACAAAAATAATTAAGTCTTTTTTTAATGGCAATGCTCACAAATATTTGACAGCAAATAATTAAAGTAGAGCTGATGTACAATCAAAATTTCATTTTACACATATCGAAAATGCGAAGAAGTGGAAATGAAATGGGTCTTTTTTGGTACACCTGCTGTCGACAGAACACAATGCAAGCACTCTTCAAAAGCTGTGTCTGGGGCTTTTCATCACCTAAGTTTTTTGAGATATGAAAAAAATACATTGTTTCCCCCAAACAACGGTGGTAAGATGAAATCTGTAATAAGTTAGCATTTTGATAATCAAATGACATCTCAAGGAGTTACATTGTTGTGGGGACAGCAGCTGTCCATGAACACAAACACTAGCACTATTCATTGGCCATCTATGGGACATTTACAAAACAAAGTTTGTAAAGCTAAGATAACATTCTGCCTCCAAACAATGGGGGTGGAGTGAAATCACTATCATGTAAACATTCCAAAAGTGAAAGGAAATCGACAAGAATTATGTCTGCGTAGGTACAGCACCTATCCATGTACACGACTACAAGCACAATTTTCTGGCTAGCTATTGGAGGATTGCCAAACTAAATTTTGTGAGGCTGATAAAACTATACATTGTGCCCCCAAACAATGGTGGTAAAATTTAAATCCATTTCATATAAAAATTCCAAAAAATGTTTGTCAATCCTCCTATAGCCAGCCAGAGAGTGGTGTTTATAGTTGTGTGCATGGATAGGTGCTGTACCAACACGGACATAATTCATGCAGGTTTCTTTTCTTTTTAAGAAACCTCACATAATATGGTTTTAATTTTACCCCCATTGTTTGGGGGCACAGTATAGTTATATCAGCCTCACAAAATTTAGTTTGTCAATCCTCCAATAGCCAGCCAGTGAATTGTGCTCATAGACGTGTACATGGACAGGCGCTGTACCAACACAGACGTAATTCATGCAGGTTTCTTTTCATTTTTTGAATCTGTACATGATATAGTTTTAATTTTACCCCCATTGTCTGGGGGCACAATGTATAGTTTTCTCAGCCTCACAAAATTTATTTTGTAAATCCTCCAATAGCCAGCCAGTGAATAGTTCTCATAGTTGTGTACAAGGATAAGCGCTGTACCTACACAGACATAGCCTAATTCATTCAGGTTTCTTTTCATTTTTGGAATCTTTACCTTTTATGTGAGCATTACCATAAAAAAGAATTTTTAATTCAGTTTTTGTCACTTATTTTTTGTACCTGTTAGAGGAAGATAAAATCTATTCTCCTTTTTTACATACTTGAACATTACATCAACAACCAAAATCTGAAATCCAATCTAAACGGGAAATTTTTAATATTTGCTTTTATTTTGAAATTGAGTTCACTGCCGCGACCGGATGTCTTCTGGATCCTTATTGAGGCTCACTTCGCACTGGGCGCTCCAACGTCCATGCTTGCACTAGCTATTTGTACTGATGGCTTGTGCTGTTGCTGACATTCACTGAATGAAGAATGAATTTTTTTTATTTTCAAGTAATGAACAGTTCACGAGCGTTGCTTAGTCTGAGTCAGCATGGGCCAACTTGGATTCATCTTCGTTTGGACAAAACTGGACCTTGGAGCCTGCGACAAAATTTGCGTCCTGTGATAACCCGGGCGAACTCCAAAGATGCTCAGGAGTCAGAATCGCTTCGTAGCACAGCGGACAAAAATACAGACTTCAGAGCAGCCGATTTGGCTGAGAAAATTCGGCGTGAAAAAACCGAAATTTTGAACAAGGTTCGTTACTTCCTTCGCTTACCTTTCACGTATGACTTCTCGCTAACTATATAGTGAGCTCGATAAGACGCATGGGTATTCGAACAAGTTCGCAGTCAATCTAAGCAGCCTGGTGATCGTGACAGTAGTGCAAGTAATGGTTAAGGGTCCGTCGCACAGTAGCCAATAGGGACTTTAAGCAACGGCGAATTTTGCGGCGGCTACGGCACCCGGAAATAAATCTCTCCTGACGCTGGTGCTGTGGCATGGACCTATAAGGAGAAAATCAAATTTACTACTTGCGCGTGCACATTTACACTCGTTTCATCAATCTTTTTTTTTTTTTGTTTTGCGGTCACGTCGACTGAGTTACCATAAGAGTATATTAACTAACTAGCTAACCTGCGTTTCTTTTGTTGCTCAGTATATTTTAGCCATTATTTTAATTGGTGAATGGCCGTAATGTGTAGCAACTCGATTGCCACACCATTATGTAGCGCGGCAAAATGTACTGTAAGCTAAGGCCGCTGTTGTAACATCCTAGAACCATGTACGCAGCCAACACTCACCTTACTTTTTTAATATTAAAAAATGATACGGATATATCCATAAACTGAGTTGTACATTTCCATTAGTTTTAATAGCACCAATTCACATTATTGGATTTTGATGCGTTATGCATAATGTCAGTTGAGTAGCATCTAACGTAATGTCCATATGAGTGGACATTATTATATCCGAACATGTTTGTGAGCAGCGTCTGAGACCAGCTGGAGTGATGCGGGTAGATTCGACGGTGTGGCTGATTTTCATCTGAACGAAGATGATACGAGAATGCAAACAGAATGCAACAGTTGAGCATGAGACGAGGATCGATTAGGTGTACATTTTAGAACAGAGATGGTGATTATGAGATAACAGGGGAAGGACAGAAAAAAGGAGTGATAAAACAAAGGTAAAAATAACGCAGTACAGTGTGCGTAACATTTCAGGGTACATCCCACATTTTACTATACTGCACGGAATGGTTAGGAGTATAGCGCGAGTCTTGTATCCTCTTTGGCCAAGTTACGTTAGCGAAAAGTAAATTAGCTTGCCAGAATCGGCAAAAGTTTAAGGCTCTTGACTTCAAAACATATCGGTTTATAAGGCACGTGCAGTGCGTTGTGTGTTCGGTTTATCGTCTTGAATCCGGAGAAGATAATGGAGTTCGCACGCAGACAAGCAAGAATCGTCTGACTCTAAATGTAGGGTGCGTTCGAAGTCGGCAACACGGAGCAAAACGTATATTTAAACGGAAACAGTGGTGCGCAGAACGCCCAGTTGTATCACGCAAGCGTTGCAACTATGGCAGCCGATAGGGCCATACTGTGCGTGCTCTTGGAATAATTCTCGGAGCCTGATGAAATGGGTTCAAATTCGTGTTTGATTTTTAAACTTTTTACACTTCTACTGACCACAAACATGTCGTTTGATGTCATCAACCGTGGTGAATACCAAGCTGCAAAAGATGCATTTATATACTACCCTCGTTGGATTCATTGTGCCACTGCCTTTCTTCTTCTTCTTCTTCTTCTTCTTCTTTAGGTTTTATGGTGGCTGACAGACCTTTTGGTGTATTACCGCCAGCTACTGGATTTTACCTTCGCTTGCAGTGACTTGAACAAAAAAAAAAAAAAGAATAGAAAAAATTCTCGATTATTATACCTAAACATATCTATTCAGTTTAAGTCTCGATCAGCGGAGTGCAGATCGATTTCCTGGTGCCATAGCTGTCGCAAAATCTGCCGTTGCTTAAGTCCCTATTATACGGATTACTACTGCAATGAGTTTCATATAGCTAGCATCCACTAGTAAGCGATTCTGAACAAACCCTAGGTTGCTAACGACCGTTTAGTTCGTTGTGATGATTTTATGGATATCAGTGGTTATGGATGATCATCGTCAGCGGGAAGTTATTGTTGACAAATGAGAAAAAAATATTACTATGAGGGAGAGAGAAGAGGGAAGGTCCAGCAAGACTGAGAGGGTGCAGAGCACACATGTAGAGCTGGTAGGAGTGACCTATAGTGGAAGGTCTGTTAGTTGAGTATGGAAGGAATTTCAATCTATGTGTTTCAAATTGAGAGGTCTAATGGCAGAACTGGGGATTCATAAAAATGTACTTTCCTTGGGCTGTTAGATATATCTCATGGACCACAATACATGTGGTCTCTGAACTGGTAAAAAAAAAAAAAAAAAACTTTTCATAATACGTACTCTTGAATTCTGTGTCTTGGCATCTGTTTATCCTTTTTCTGGAGTATATGTCTTATAATCAAATGTGTATAATTGTCTTATTTTCTTATTGCGTGCATCGCGTCGAGTAGACACGGGTGTCCCCAGTGCAGAGGAAAGTGCAAGAGCTGCAACAGCTGACCCGCCAGTTGCAGGTTGTGCACCCAAACGTTCTGGCCAAAGCCCTACTTAGGGGTTTGCTTTTCCAAAACCAGGAGTTCCTCGCAATCAACAAGCCGTATGGAGTACCTGTGCACGGTATGTATACCAAACTAACAATTACCATGCCCCAAGCTTTCTACTAGGCAAAAAGCTGCCTTGGAAGGCTATACACGTATGGGATTCATGTGGGCGAATTGGTTTGTAGGTATTGCCTGAAGACATTTAACACATGAACTGATTCATTTGGAACACTCCATCCTGCAGGTGGACCAGGAGTCAGAAATAGTATTGCTGACGTTCTGCCCATCATGGCCAAGATGATTGATGGTGTGAGAGCAGAATCTGAGCTACATCTCTGCCACCGATTAGACAAAGAAACGACTGGCACAATGCTGCTAGCCAGGAGTGAAGACGCTGCCCGTCGCATCCAAGAGCTCTTCAGAACTCATCAAGTGGAGAAAAAATACTGGTGAGGTGAATTAGCGAACGGAAAATATTAATGTGTAAATGATGGCCATAAACCAACCATCCTTAAACCCGCCACACTCAAGGAGAGTTAGGATTAGTACCAGTATGATAATGGCTGTCCGTGTATTGTTGTGTAGCTGCATAAGCTGTGGTCTAGTAATTGGACTTGTTCTCCTTCATTTAAAGCAGTCTAAATGGAGGCATGGCAGATGTTAATGGAATGCCTACGAGTTACTGTAAATGGGTTTAGTTGCCCAATGCCCAGTAGATGTGAAAGTATTTGAAAGTTTTGATGTTTTTGCATGCTTAATGTGGTCCATTGCCAGAGCTGAAGCCGTCTGTAAAATTGAGCTAGTACGCTACATTGCTTTATAGATGATCAGCATTAATCGGCCTGTGGGGAAAAAAAAGGGAATGAAACTGGCTTGATGGTGAGGGGGCAGGGGGCTGGGTAGATGGATGTGTTTTTGTTATGCCAATGGACATGAGCACTGAGGGTCTGATAAGTTTTTAGAGGTTCTGGCTTAGCATTTTTACTTAGCTTGAGACTCCTGCAAAGGGCTTTATATTATATTTTCAAAAAAACAAGTGTGATTAGCACCCATTAACTCTATGCAAAATTTTACTCTTATGTCTTCATTAGTGTCTGTGATATCGGGGCTTGAAAATGGGGCGTGGCCATTAAAATCTGATGTTGCAAAAAAGAACACTCAAGCTCACTGCATTACTTTACATCTACTGAACCTAGTTGCCAGAACACATCAGGGATTGTTCTTTGGTACAAGCTCTTTAATGACTACAGTGGATTAAGAGTCGGTAGCCTATAAAGGTGGTGTTGCGTCTGTATGGGAAAAATGCCCATGAAAGCTTTTGATTCCTTACCATATTGACTGTGTGGAGAGATGTATGTGGGCCTAGAAAATGCATATGTTTTTTGTATCATATGTGCTAGGACAGATGTGGGCCAAATTACAACCCCAATTTTGAAATAGTTGGGACAAAGTGTAAATTGTGAATAAAATCAAAACGCAATGACTTTCAGATCACACCAGCCAGTATTTTATTCACAATAGAACAGTGATAACATAGCAAATGTTGTAACTGAGAAATTTACAATTTTATCCACAAAATGAGCTCATTTCAAATTTGATGGCTACTACAGGTCTCAAACAAGTTGGGACAGGGGACTGTTTACCATGGTGTAGCATCCCCTCTTCTTTTTAAACACAGAGTGGAGGCATCTGGGCATTGAGGAGACAAGTTTCCTGAGTTTAGCCATTGGAATTTGATTCCACTCTTGTTTAATACAGGCTTCCAGCTACTGGAGAGTTTTGGGTCTCCTTTGACGGACTTTTCGTTTAAAGGAGGACTGTACTGACCTACACGTTTTGACTTAATCTTATAGTAATTCACTCCAACATAATATGTTGATCATAACGTCACTGCGGCTGCCACATGCATTCATGCGCATGATGCACGCGATGTCAAAATGTCTGAATACATGGAAATCTAAATAAATTGGACTACCAACCAATTTAAAATTGTTCATTGAGCGAATCAACTGTTTGATTGCAGATTGAGCCAAGTAAATGGGAAGGGGGTGAAAGCAACTGTCGAGTAGAGTAGGATGATTTTGAAGACCTTAACTTTGCTTAGTTCAGCACGCATTTTACCTGAATGCGTTTGCTTGATTATTACATTTGGCCATTTTGTGCGAATCTTGTTCAATTATTAAATAAAAAATGTTGAAAATTTGCAGCACAGATTTGCCTGAACGTGCTTGCCCTGTCTTCGGTGCATTTATCTATTGCTTGCAATGCAAAAATAATTTCTCTCTCACATTCACGTTTGATGCGCTTCACACAATGTTTTCTACTTCGCGTATATTTTTAGACGCTTAAAAACCAGGGCCATCTTAACATGATTTTATTTAAAAAAAATCTTTTTTAATATACTATTCAAAAAAAGTAGGGGATATTGGATTGACAAGTACCATGAAATGCAGATCATGAGGTCAGGAAGGAAACAAATGACATAAAAACATTAAGGAAACATTTGTCAATTTATTCGAAACCCTGTGTACAGTCAGTAAAGGACAGATTCTCCAGAATAACGGTCGACACAAACACAGGGTCACGCAGCAAATTTACCACCATTGTGAAACAGAGTCAGTAGCGGATAAATCCCCCTCGGTTGGCGAGACAAGCTCGAATTCGGCGTGGCATACTCCTAACGAGACGTACCAGGTCATTTTGGGGAACGTTATTCCATTCCTGTTGCAATGCTGCAGCAAGTTCTTGGACATTGGCAGGAGGTTGTTGACGTTAGGCGTGGCCGCTGTCCAAGCATGTCCCAGACATGCTCGATGGGGGAAAGGTCCGGACTGAGTGCTGGCCATGGTAATGTGGTGATATTCTGCTGCTGGAGGTAATCTGTAACGATCCTGGCCCTATGACATCTGGCATTGTCATCTTGGAAAATGAAACGGCCCATAACGACGCGTAAACGGCACAAACATGGGGTGCCAAGATGTTGTCCCGTAGTACTGCCCTGTGACACGTCCAGCAACAACATGCAAGTCTGTTCTGCGGCAGCAGTGATGCCTCCCCACACCATTACAGATCCACCCCCCATACGGATCATGTCTAATGCGTTAACGTCATGGAAAACGTTCGTTACATCGGGCGCCAAACCCTCCTACGCCTGTCAAGGAAGTCCACAGTGAACCTCGACTCATCTGAGAACATTACGTTGTTCCATCGGGCGATTATCCCAGCGTTGATGATGATGACACCATTGGAGTCTGGCCCTAATGTGACGATCCCTCAAACAGGGAATGACACGAGGACATCGGGCGTGTAAGTGAAATCTGTGCAGACGATTCCTGATGGTCTGGCCACTCACTACCAAGCCAGTATCCCTTTGAAGTTGAGACCTTATCTGATTTGCTGTTACCATACGATTTCTCAAGACAATAGTGCGGATGAATCTGTCCTGAGCCTGAGTTGTTGCCCTTGGTCGACCGGATCGTGGTCTATCCTGAACAGACCCTGTAGCACGATGTCTGGACCATAATCTGCTGATGACAGACTGGGAAACATTCATTGCCCTTGCCACAACGACCTGTCTTGTGCCAACCTGTAGCATGCCAAGGGCACGTAACCTCTGCTCCTGTGTTAGACGGCGCATGGTCTCTGTTTAATTAACGACTTCAACCACTGATAATCTGATGCTTTCTCTTCAAAATCTTCCTTTACAGTGGCTCTAACCTTCCAATTCAGAGTCATGCAAATTTGTGGCAC
This sequence comes from Gymnothorax javanicus, assembly GCA_029692085.1. Lineage (NCBI taxonomy): Eukaryota > Metazoa > Chordata > Actinopteri > Anguilliformes > Muraenidae > Gymnothorax > Gymnothorax javanicus. Next base: position 55,933,053 of record CM056202.1, read on the forward strand.
AACCCCCTTGATCATCAATAGCATCCCGTGCAGATCGTGAGTGTGTCATTGATGTGTTTGGGTGATGAATTTCTTTGGAAATGCTTCCTCAGTAAGGAACTATACAACATGGTTTCGTATCCCTTTGTATATGTGAAAATTTTGATCTCAAAATAAAATATCCCCTACTTTTTTTGAATAGTATAATACGTGAAGGTTTTCCGACGAGGGCATCTAGCACGGTTGCCTGGTTCGGTTGTCTCATTATCTCTTCTAAATCATTATTGGCTTGATTTTGGTTTTGATTGGTCAGTTGGCTGAATAAATGGCTTGATTACAAGTTAGACAAAGTACATGGGAAGTGATTTAAGGTGAGCTAATTATGCCAAGGTGACGGCAGCTGTCCAGCCTCACTGGTAATTAGCAGACTTCAAATCGCACTTTTCTCTCCGGGAGCATTTCAAATGGCCTCTGATGTTAGTTCACCTCTAAATTAAAGTTGTGTCAGATAGAAAAAGGTAATAATCAAGCTTGTCTGCCTGCCCCATAGAGGAAGCGGGAATATCTCGGTCATTCAACAATCTCAGTGCAGGACCGCAGGACAATGGAAATTCATGGCGCTGACAGCCGCACTGACGTCACGATTAGGGGCGCCCCAAGCGGATCGAGGGTGAATTTCAGCTGCTGTGGTGAAAATGGCGCGGTCCACTAGTTTTGTAAAATCGCTCATAAAAATTAAAGAAATCACAAAATAAAGAAAACAAAGTTGTAGGAGCTTTTTTCATGATATATTGAAATAATAACACCCAACTTTCCCAGCCATGATAGTCCTCCTATAATTATGCGCCAAATGTTCTCAATCGGTGAAAGATCAGGACTGCAGGCAGGCTAGTTCAGCAAACGGACTCTTCTACTACAAAGCCATGCTGTTGTAATAGCTGCAGTATGTGGTTTTGCATTGTCCTGCTGAAATACACAAGGCCTTCTCTGGAATAGATGTTGTCTGGAGGGGAGCATGTGTTGCTCTAAAACCTTTATATACCTTTCAGCATTCATGGTGCTTTTTAAAACATGCAAGTGTCCCACACTATATGTACTAATGCATCCCCATACCATCAGAGATGCTGGCTTTTGAATAGAAAGCTGATAACAGGAGGGGTGGTCTTTCTCCTCTTTAGCCTGGAGGACATGACGCCCATGATTTCCAACAAGATTGTCAAATTTGGACTCGTCTGACCACAGGACACTTTGCCACTTTGCTACAGTCCATTTTAAATGAGCCTTCGCCCACAGACCACGGTGGCGCTTCTGGATCATGCTCAACAATGGCTTCCTTTTTGCATGATAGAGTTTTAGGTGGCATCTGTGGATGGCACGGCGGACTGTGTTTACAGACAGTGGTTTCTTGAAGTATTCCTGGGCCCATTTAGCAATGTCAATGACAGAATCATACCGGTGAGTGATGCAGTGGCGTCTGAGGGCCCAAAGATCACGGGCATCCAGTAAAGGTCTTCGGCCTTGTCCCTCACGCACAGAGATTTTTCCAGTTTCTCTGAATCTTTTGATGATGTTATGCACTGTCGATGATTAGACCTTAAAAGCCTTTGCAATTTGACGTTTAGGAACATTAGGCGCGTTTCCACTAGGTACTTTTTGCCCTCGTGAGCCGCTATGGGTGTGGCTTGGGAGAGAGGATCCGCCCACATTCACCGATAAGTGGCTCACGAAGCGGCTCAGAAAGTACCAACCTCGGGTAGGTACTTTCTCAGCTGCTTTCTGAGCCGCTACTCACTAGTCGATGCTGATTGGATACCGTTGAGACGGGATATGACGTGAGTAGAACTCGACACAAACCACAACATAAACATCGCCAAGAAATAAGCAGAGCAACATTTGAAAGAATTGAATTCAAGAATAGAAAAACAATAATGGAAAAAGTTAAAAAAGAAAGACCGCTGACAAGTGGGTTGACTCACGAGGTCCAGGCCTTGCTCGTCTACTGGGGGAGTATTAACGTCACACTCCAACTCCGTTGGTGAGCTGCTACTAAAGTACCTAATGGGAACGGAGGGCCGAGAGGAACTAAAAAGTGGGCGTAGCCAAAACACTCAGCCGCTTTCCAAAAAGTACCCAGTGGAAACACGCCTATTGTTTTTAAAGTATCCACAATTTTTTTACGCGAGCCTTCACAGGTTAGAGAGCCTCTGGCCATCTTTACTTCTGAGAGACTCAGCCTCTCTAAGACCTCCCTTTCATCGCCAATCATCTTACACACCTGATGCCAGTTAACTTAAATACTTGCTAAATGTTCTTTCAGCTGATTCTCTTATATATTAACTGCTTTTTCAGCCCTTTTTTGCCTGTGTCCCAACTTTTTTGAGACCTGTTGCAGCCAGAAAATTTGAAATAGGCTCATTTTGTGGATGAAAATGTAAAATGTCTCAGTTTCAACATTTGAAATGTTATCTATGTTCTATTATAAATAACACATTGGCTCATGTGATCTGAAAGTCATTGCATTTTGATTTTATTCACAATTTACACTTCGTCCCAACTATTTCAGAATTGGGGTTGTAAGATGAGCACCCTCCTAAAACCAACATATGGGGATAAATCAATGAATAACTCTCAATTATCACAGTTCTAAAATTTATAACTGTTATTGTTGCTGCCATCTCAAGGAATAATTTGACACCAAACATGGCTTAATTGCTTTGAAAACATGAGACCCAGGAGGAATTGAAGCTGTAATAAGCATAATTTGGCTACATTTTTCATCAAAAATTTAAAGTTTTACATTAAAATTAATATAGTTCCCAAAGTGATCCACGCTAAATATTTGGTGAAAAGTTGGTGCAGTATGCCGAGTTCGTTTGCACAAAGTTTCAAGAAATTCTTTCACTAGTAACAATGTAGTAGGACGGCTGTATGTACACCATCCTCGGAAAGTGCTGATGTCGAGTTTCCTGAACTTTCTCTGGAATACTTACAAACTTTGGCATGTGGATGTTATCAGATCAAACAGGCACCAGGACACATAGCTGAACACTGTAATGATGAGGGAGACTATGAAGTTTGGGTGTACAAACACCTTGATAACCTTATACGTTGTCAGATACATTCACGTCACAGGAGTCAAACTAAGTACAACATATGGATTGAGTTTGATGTTACTCTAGTTAATGACCCTATTACAGACTATTATTAATTGGTTAAAGGAGGACTATCATAGCTGGGAAAGTTGGGTGTTATTATTTCAATATATCATGAAAAAAGCTCCTACAACTTTGTTTTCTTTATTTTGCGATTTCTTTAATTTTTATGAGCGATTTTACAAAACTAGTGGACGCGCCATTTTCACCACAGCAGACGAAAAATTCACCCTCGATCCGCTTGGGGCGCCCCTAATCGTGACGTCAGTGTGGCTGTCAGCGCCATGAATTTCCATTGTCCTGCGGTCCTGCATTGAGATTGTTGAATGACCGAGATATTCACGCTTCCTCTATGGGGCAGACAGACGAGCTTGATTATTACCTTTTTCTACCCGACACAACTTTAATTTAGAGGTGAACTAACATCAGAGGCCATTTGAAATGCTTCCGGAAAGAAAAGTGCAATTTGAAGTCTGCTAATTACCAGCGAGGCTGGACAGCTGCCGTCACCTTGGCATAATTAGCTCATCTTAAAACAATTCTCGTGTACTTTGCCTAACTTGTAATCAAGCCATTTATTCAGCCAACTGACCAATCAAAACCAAAATCAAGCCAATAATGATTTAGAAGAGATAATGAGAAGCAGACAAACCGAACCAGGCTACCGTGCAAGATTGAAATAACGTCAGTAATCTGAATAAATAGCAGACCTCTGAATTCCACCTCTCGTCGGACAACTTTCGGGTATTATTAAAAAAGATTTCTTAAAAATAAAATCATGTTAAGATGGCCCTGGTTTTTAAGCGTCTAAAAATATACGCGAAGTAGAAAACATTGTGTGAAGCGCATCAAACGTGAATGAGAGAGAGAAATTATTTTCGCATTGGAAGCAATGGACAAATGCACCGAAGACAGGGCAAGCACGTTCAGGCAAATCTGTGCCGCAAATTTTAAACATTTTTTACTTAATAATTGAACAAGATTCGCACACAACGGCCAAATGTAATAATCAAGCAAATACATTCAGGCAAACTGCATGCTGAACTAAGCAAAGTCAAGGTCTTCAAAATCATCCTCCTCTACTCGACAATTGCTTTCACCCCCTTCCCATTTACTTGGCTCAATTTGCAATCAAACAGTTGATTCGCTCAATGAACAATTTTAAATTGGTTGGTAGTCTAATTTATTTAGATATCCATGTATTCAGACATTTTGACATTGCATGCATCATGCACGTGAATGCGTGTGGCAGCCGCAGTGGCGTTATGATCTCGCGAGATCTCATGCCACTTGTGGTGTTAATGGCGGCCTCCTGGAAACAGCAATTCCGGCTAATTAATGGTCATTTAAAAGAACGGGGTATGTATGGACAAAAAAAAAATCGACCGTGGATATTCTGTTGGAGTTAATTACTATAAGATTAAGTCAAAACCTGCAGGTCAGTATAGTCCTCCTTTAAGTATGTTATTGCTCGCATACAGTAAAAACGGCCTGCCAGTATATCCTGTATTGGCTGAGTTCTGCAGGTGCACAAGCAGTCGCGGACCTAGCATTTAGCTCTTTAATGAGTCTTGAAGTCGCGTACTTCAGAAGTCATAGTCATAATATTGTCATGATAGCACAACATACTTAACCAATTAATAAAAATATTATAAATTGCTTATTTTCGCATTGCCTTGGTATTGTCCTTTGGGTCGCGGTATTAGCCCTCGGCCTACGGCCTCGGGTCAATACAGCGACCCTCAGGCCAATACCAAGCAATATGGAAATAAGCAATTAATAACATATACTATTGCAAATGCCCTGCAGGGAAAAGAACAAATGGCATGTGTGCGCATGTTGCAAATGTATTATACTACCTGGGTTATTTCAGGTCTCAAACCAAAGACATTCAGCCTTACACGTATACATTTCGACAAGCTCTCAACAAATGAAAAGAAACAAATAATTAGTGGCTTAGATGTCAACTTAAGATTAGATATTCAACTAATTGAACCACAACATATTGCTGACCATAAATCTATCATCTTCATAATACGCAATACACATGATACATGCTGGATCTTTTCAAGGGAGATCTGATCCAGAAGAGATCCAGATATAATCTCTGCTTTTTAAAATTATTCCTATGATGGTAAAGGCCCTAAATGATAAATACTGGATCCACTGTGACCTATTTACTCACCGTTTTCATGATCTAGTTTGCCTTTGCCTCAAAATGGCTTTTTAGATTTTCTTCTATTTTCCAAGGATGGTGTACATGCAGCCGTACTACTACTTTGTTACCGGTGAAATAATTTCTTGAAACTTTGTGCAAACAAACTTGGCATACTGCACCTTACCAAATATTTAGGGTGGATCACTTGGGGAACTATATTAATTTTAATGTTAAACTTTCAATTTGTGATGAAAAATGAAGCCAATTTATGCTTTTTATGGCTTCAATTTCTCCTGGGTCTCATACTTTCAAAGCAATTAAGCCATGTTTAATGTCAAATTGTTCCTTGGGATGGCAGCAACAATAACAGTTATAAATTTTAGAACTAACACTGTGATAATTGGGAGTTATTCATTGATTTATCCCCATATGTTGGTTTTAGGGGGGTGCTCATCTAAATTTAACCCACATCTGTCCTAGCACATATGATACAAAAAAATAAATGCATTTTCTTAGCCCACATACATCTCTGCACACAGTCAATATGGTAAGGAATCAAAAGCTTTCATGGGCAATTTTCCCATACTGACGCAACACCACCTATTATGGTTCACTGAAGTTCAAGAAACTTTGTTAATTGGAGCAGATTTAGCCCCTTCGATTTGCTTTAAATGCTTGACACATCTTTCTGTTACGGTTCTCTTTGGCTGTTTCCTATTCATTGCTCATAATGGAGAGCACTTTTGTCATGTGGGTTTGTCTCGAAGGTATCAGACTGAGTCATTAAAAAGAAAAAAATATTGGGTCCATATTTCAGGCATGTATAGCTCCTGTATGACGAGGTCTACTTTCAAAAACAATGATCCCAGTTGAAATCCATGATTTATTGACTTCATGCAAGAAAGTATGAAGTTGCTATCTTGAAGAAAACTTGAAATTTTTTTGGTGTCAAAAAAGCATATACTTTTCCACAATGCTGTTGAGGAGAGTGCTGAGTGTTTGGTATGGTGTTTGCCAGTTAAAAAAAAAAAAAAAAAAAAAAAAATGTGGTGTTTGCTTTGTCTTGCAGGGTACTGTGTGTGGGTGTACCTGTGCCATCCGAAGGAGTAATTGATATTCCTATTGTGGAGAAAGAGATTTGCCACCCCCAGCCCCACTATAAAGTACGCAAGGACTCTATTGAGTTTATCAAGCATGCATACGGATGTTTCCAAAGACCAACACAACATTATGTGAATTAAATTATTTTAATGAATAGGGACAAGTTAAATATTTATTTAATGTTTATGCATTGTATGTGCCACAAATCTTTGGGGGATAAAGCTTTTTTGGAGTAATAAACAAATTGTTTGGGCTAAAACTTGCTTGGAGTTGTACACTTTGCAAAACTAGGGATATAATATTGGCTTAATATTGTATTTTATTAATTTGCTCAATAAAACACAAAGTCCACCTAATTGTTTGTAAATTATCCCTTGACATTCACTCGAAGAATGCTTGCACTGTTTTATATGCTTGCACTAATCACTGGTGTGAAATAATAGCCACAGTATTTTTTTGGGTCATTAAGGATCAAATTGCACCAATTCATGTGGACAATTTCCAGTTCTTCCCTTACTTGACATTCTGCTGTAGTTTTATTTGGAACAATTTCCCCCATGTTCCTTCAGATGACCCTCAGTCCGATTTACCGGCTCCGTGAAGGAGGGGAGGGAGTGACTCGGATTCGAGCCAATCAACAGGCCCATGGGGCTGTGACTCGATACAGAGTTCTCGGCAGCGCCGGAGGCTGCAGTCTGGTGGAGCTACACCCCATTACAGGTACATTCACGCAGGCTCACACAAGAGCGAATGCAAACTCTCACTCAAATATATGCATTTGCACTGAAACTCACTCACCCTCACACACCCTCATAGGAAGTTTTTCACATTCTCACCCAAGGACACAAACACCAGAATGTAAGAATAGATTCATAAATTGGCATAATAATGTGCACATGTACTGTTTGCAGTCCGTAAACATAAGTATATGGTCACAGATGTGCACAGACAGTACATGTGAGCACAAGGACCTGCATTCACTCAAATCACAGTCATGTACGTCCACATACTTATTTTTGCTTAACACGCACACATACACTGCAGTTTTGGTGACTTCTGACAATTTAATGACGGTGCACTAGGTGAAGTAGTCAAATATGGAAACATATAGTTAACAATATTAAAATGAAAATTCATTCTCAGTAATGCATTTTCAAGATGCAAATGCATTACTTGTGTCATCTTGTTAATTAAAATGTATTCTTCCACTTCGCGTTTTCATTTAAGTCCATGTATGCAATTTCTATAACAAATTGAAAATTAAATTGCATTCCTCATTTGTGTTGTTTTCAAAAAGTGCCCCGCAATATCACGAACAAAACGAAAACGGAAATGCTAATCTTAAAATGCAAATACATTCTCAGAAATGCTTTTTCTTTTTCGAGAAGCAAGCGTGTGATTTGTATCATCATGAAAATGACAATGTAATCATCCGCTTTGCATTTTCATTTTCAAGTCCATGTACGCACTTTTCATAACAAATTGAATAGTAAAATACATTCCCCATTTGAATTCTTATTTGCAAAAAGTGCACCACCATATAGCCAACAAAATGACAATGATAACGCTAATCTTATTAGCGCATATTTAGATTATAAGATTAGCATTTTTGTTGGCGTTATGTCAGTGATATTGCTGGGCACTTTTTGAAAAAAAAAAAAGTAAATGGGGAATAAATTGAAAATTAAAATACGTTATAAAAATTGCATACATGGACTTGAGAATGAAAACTCAAAGTGGAGGATTACATTTTCATTTCCATGATGATACAAATAATGCGCTTGCATCTTGAAAATGAAAACGCATTTCTGAGAATGCGTTTTCATTTTAATATTGTTAGCTATATGCTTCCATAGTCAAAGGGCTTGTTTGCACGCTCGTGCAAGTGTGTGCGTGTCTGGAATTTCACACTGTGGGACCATTGTTGGGACCATTGAAATGCTAATTTAATTTTTAGGGGTGAAGCATCAGATCAGAGTTCATATGACCTACGCCCTTGGCTGCACCATTCTCGGCGATCACAAATACTCCCACTGGAATAAACTGGCCCCACAGGTAAAGGCACCTAAAAATGGCACATATTGTCTAAAGTGGCATTTGCTGCTTTTTCATCAAGTGGACTAATCCAGGCTTGCAGATGTATTCTGAATTTAATCTACTGACGTCTTGGAGTTTGTCGCTGGTGTAGATCAAAGTGTTGCAGTCTATATTGACTTAAGCAGCTCTTTAAAACGATATTTTGTCTTTATGTACACAAGACAAAGTTTACCAAAAATACTACAAACAATCATTCTAGGCCCATTTAAGAGGTCACCTTAAAAGAACTTGCCTGAAGCCCTCACGGAAAAAAAATGGAAGCACTTAAACTGATGACACAACTTCTCTATTTATCAGCAGACTGACTCAGCAAACTTAGAAATGGTCGGGTGTTTGTATACTCTGGCTGATCAGGCCATTTTGACATAAGGAGGGAGTGACAAAGACATTACATAATTTCAAGAAATAACAACTACCACAAAACTGTTCGTCTGATGCTCCAGAAATAATAATAATATTACATAATAATGTTGGCACAGAACAGTCCAGTACAGTTGGCAGATCTCGCGTTCTTAAGCAGATCTTCTGTAGGGCCCTCTTTTGTTCAGGCAGTTGGACAACTCCAGGAGCTGCAACAGGGCTGGTAACTTAAAGTAAAGCTTAATTAAAACGCAGGCATGGAAATTCAGAGAATTAAAATTGATTGGAGTCCCAGTAACGGCGTTTTCTGGCCCAAACCACCGATTTCAAAATAATTTTCAGCATTGATAAGCCACCACATGGGGTCCATGAGTCCACCAGAGAAACCTGCAATATCAATTTTCTTTATGACAAAAAATGATATTTTTAACATTTTTTAGTTTTTTTGAAGGGGGGGGGACCCTGCGACCTCATGGGTTTAGCCCCTGAGTGCCCGTTTGCGATATCCTCAAAACTTTGACCTCTAGGGTATTCACAAGCCATACACTGATATGGGCACATTTTCAGCGTGAAATTGTGCTTTATTAGGCCAATTGTGTTGCCATGGCAACCAAAATTGTTAGGGGTTGTGACCTAAGCAATATTCTATGCCCACACCAAATATCAAAGGAATCCATTGAAATTTGTGACCTGTAGATCGTCCACTGGAAAATCTCTACTTACATGGCCGCTCGTCAGAGACGACGACCACAGATCCATAGTGGCCGCTAGACTTCGTCCGGGGGGGCTACAATTATGCATCTCGGATGTAATTAAGATTTCTGTCTAGTTTTGCATTTGTTTATCTACATACTTGGTGAGTGATGTGTGTGCACAAAGTACAAATGAAACACATTGAGTAAATAATAGGTCTGAAAGGAGTCGCCATCTTGGATGCAGCTCCTAGTGTGGCTGCTGGTGTGGCTGTCACAAGGTTAGTACATATAGTACATTCCACCTGAGTGCAGCACTGTGCAGAGGTACACAGCTATAGGCCTGCTCACGAAAACCATCAGTAGAAGTGCTTTGTATTAACAGAAGTATGCAAACTGCTGACAGTTTTTATGTCTCTGCTCTGGGGGGATGACATCATAAAGAAATTGTTTTTAAGATTCAGGTGGATTTCTATTAGAGGGTGACCAACCCTCCGATTCGTGTAAGGTTTTTCTTTCTACCTGCAGACCATCCACCAAAAAAAAAAAAAAAAAAAAAAAAATCATCGAGGCAAATCTGAATTAAAAAAAAAAAAAAAAAAATCTCTTAAACATATTGGCAGGATGTACAAGCCAGGCAGCATGAGAAATTTTGCAGTAATGCATTCTAATCACTTCTATAAACCATTTAGTTTAGAATTAATTTCACTTGAACTGTGGTCAGATGAAAACAGACCTTTGTTTTCCCTGCAGAAGTTGCCGGAAGGGGTTTTGCGGAAATTGGGTCTGGAGCAGAGTAAAGCACGATATCTTCCTCTTCACTTGCATGCCTCTCAGCTGTCTCTGCCTGGGATCAGAGGTGATGCTGACATTACGGTCCAGTGCCCCCTGCCAAAGTTCTTCATCAGCTCTCTGCGCAAGCTGCGGATTCCTCTGCCGGACAAAGAATGACCTCTCGTTCTGATCCACATCATACTGAGCTCTTAACATGTTCCAGTGCCCAGCATACCCATCTGGGCCTGTGCTTCAGGGACAAGCCAGATTCTGTTGGACTGAAACTTCCACTGTTTTTTCAGCATTTTGCTTATATCAGTGAAATTCTCAATTTAATTTAAACTCAAAGATGAAAGCTGTTTGGAATGGATCCTGTCATAAATAAAAATTGTGTCATGGGCACTGTAGCTGACCTGGATTGTACTTGTACAGGCTGTTAAATAATGTCATAAACAAACTTTGGTGTCCTCATGGGTTGGAACATATGTAACAGGTTTCAGTTCTATAGGTCCAGTGGTTTCGGATAAGATGGTGTTTTAAGTAAACACCTTCTAAAGTGGGCGTGGCCAAAGTGCCGAGGTCAAATTTCAAGATTTCACAAAACCTGTCAAATATGTTTTAGGGCTTTCCTCCATCTACCCATATACAAAATACCAGCTTAACCGCTTCAAAAACTGCTTCGCAATGGCTCCATATGGCATTTTCAAAATGGCCGCCAAATCAAATTGGAAAGCCATGAACAGACTTTGTAGTTCTACATGGGTAGGAACATACAGTGCGTGAAAAAGTATTGCCACCTTCCTGATTTTTTTGTTGCATATTTGTCACACTTAAATGTTTCAGATCATCAAACAAAGGCGGCGTCCCATTATCAGGAAGAAATCCTCAAGAATTTTTTTTTTTTTTTTTTTCAAATTTCAATCAAACCATGGTTTGGAATCTATTATTTAGGTGTTAATCTGTCTAGAAATGACAAAATTTTCATTTATGTGTAATCTGTTTGATGCTTTCTACACATTCAAGGTTAGGCATACCAGCCATTTTCACCAATTTTAGTGGAATTTTTGGCATTTAAGGCCAGAAAAAAAAACCGCACACAATAAGGCCATTTTTTTTTTATTTGCTTATTTGAATATAGTTTGCTTCATTTTTGAGAAATAAAATTTTTGGCCCGATGTTGTGCTCTATGTTAAAAAAAAAGACTAATAAAAAATGGCAATGGCAGACCTGAAATGTGTCAGATAACAATTTTGGCCAGAAAGAAAATAAGAACCCCACTCATTCATAAAATACATTGATGTGATCGAGCATAACAATCATATGGAGAATATATTACTGATTTTGAGCAGAGAATGTGAAATTATAGGTCATAATTTCAAAATTTTTGTTGCATCTTTGAATACATGTACTTGTCATTGGCAGAGAATGTCAGTTTTATGGACTCCTATACATTACTGTTGCAGTAGAATCTCTTGATATGTGATTATCTTTTACTATGGCCATTATTATGTGAAAATTATCAAACTCATGCGTGACAGCTGTGTATGAGACCTATATTCCAGAAGCAACTCGTAACATTTTGCTTTCTTAATCCTCTGAGTTGTTTATTCATGAGATGAGAGTTACTCTCATTCTTGACATGAGCAATAAATGTCTGGAAAATATATCCAATAAGAATTGACATGATAATTATCAGACCAATCACATTGTGGGACATATTCCACCAATATTAAAAAGATTAACTAGCATATCCCAAACCAATCAAGATTCAAGATTAAGAATTCATAAACCAATCATCTCTGGGATATTTTTGACCAATGAACACACGAGAGGTGGTATTTATAGCTGAGATTTGGAATGGGCTTTGTCAGTACAATGTTCCAACATGGTGAAGTACCACTGCTGTATTTAATGCAAGAAGAGGACCACCGCTGCAGAACAAAACAAGCTATAATATGCTTAGATATCAAGTACAAACTGTTACAGTGTCCAGTTTGCTGCGTAGGCACCCCAAACTTTAGTATTCCTGTGTAATGGACAGAGTCGCCATTCTGGTAGGGCCAATTTCAAATGTCAAAATTTCTAAGAAATATGCTTGCTAACGCTTATGAAATAGTGTCTGAAATATTAGAAGGTATATACTAGTATCCTAAAAAGAAATAATTTTTAAAATCAGGAGGGCTGATTTTGATGCTTAATGGGACGCTTCCTTTTAATATTACCCACTTGGAAAGAACCTATATAAACATATAGGTTTTAATATAGGGCCACATATAGGTTTCGCATATACAACCCCAATTCCGAAATAGTTGGGACAAAGTGTAAATTGTGAATAAAATCAAAACGCAATGATTTTCAAATCACACCAGCCAGTATTTTATTCACAACAGAACAGAGAGAACATAGCAAATGTTGAAACTGAGAAATTTTACAATATTATCCACAAAATGAGCTCATTTCAAATTTGATGGCTGCTACTGCTCTCAAAAAAGTTGGGACAGGGGCCTGTTTACCTCGGTGTAGCATCCCCTCTTCTTTTTAACACAGAGTGGAGGCGTTTGGGCATTGAGGAGACAAGTTTCTTGAGTTTAGCCATTGGAATTTCATCCCACTCTTGTTTAACACAGGCTTCCAGCTGCTGGTGAGTTTTGGGACTCCTTTGACAGACTTTTCGTTTAATTATGTGCCAAATGTTCTCAATTGGTGAAAGATCAGGACTGCAGGCAGGCCAGTTCAGCGCACGGACTCTTCTACTACAAAGCCATGCTGTTGTAATAGCTGTAGTACGTGGTTTTGCATTGTCCTGCTGAAATAAACAAGGCCTTCCCTGGAATAGATGTCATCTGGAGGGGAGCATATGTTGCTCTAAAACCTTTATATACCTTTCATCATTCATGGTGCTTTTTAAATAATGCAAGTGTCCCACACCATATGCACTAATGCATCCCCATACCATCAGAGATGCTGGCTTTTGAACTGAACACTGATAACAGGAGGGGTGGCCTTTTTCCTCTTTAGCCTGGAGGACACGACGCCCATGATTTCCAACAAGATTGTCAAGTTTGGACTCGTCTGACCACAGGACACTTTGCCACTTTGCTACAGTCCATTTTACATGAGCCTTGGCCCACAGAACATGGCAGCACTTTTGGATCATGCTCAACAATGGCTTCCTTTTTGCATGATAGAGTTTTAGGTGGCATCTGTGGATGGCACGGCGGACTGTGTTTACAGACAGTGGTTTATTGAAGTATTCCTGGGCCCATTTAGTAATGTCAATGACAGAATCATGCCAGTGAATGATGCAGTGGCGTCTGAGGGCCCGAAGATCACGGGCATGCAGTAAAGGTCTTCGGCCTTGTCCCTTCCGCAGATTTTTCCAATTTCTCTGAATCTTTTGAAGATGTTATGCACTGTCGATGATGAGACCTTCAAAGCCTCTGCAATATGATGTTGTGGAACATTGTTTTTAAAGTATCCACAATTTTTTTACGCGAGCCTTCACAGGTTAGAGAGCCTCTGGCCATCTTTACTTCTGAGAGAGTCAGGCTCTCTAAGACATCCCTTTTATAGCCAATCATGTTACCCAGCTGATGCCAGTTAACTTAATTACTTGCTAAATGTTCTTTCAGCTGATTCTCTTCTATATTAATCGCTTTTTCAGCCCTTTTTTGCCTTTGTCCCAACTTTTTTGAGACCTGTTGCAGCCAGAAAATTTGAAATAAGCTCATTTTGTGGATAAAAATGTAAAATGTCTCAGTTTCAACATTTGAAATGTTATCCATGTTCTATTGTAAATAACACATTGGCTCATGTGATCTTATGGAAGCCCATAGTGGACAATATTCAAAAGAAAATGTAATCCCACTATTGCATTATAATTTTCCACTTAAGAATGAGTTATTTGAGACAATATTAAATTGAAAATGCATTAATCCAAATATCACTTTCATTTTCACGTACACATATGGGAAATCTATGACTATATTCAAATGATAATGAAAAGATGATTGACATTTAATTTTCAAAGTCATGCTCTGCAATACAGTGGACAATATTCAAATGCAATAAGCAAAACAGCACCCCCAGCCTATTGCATTTACATTTACATGTCATCACGCTCTTTCAGGGTCAACATGATAATGAAAATGCTGTTTTCTAATCACTTGGAAATAATAATGATATAATAATGATGACGACATTTGACATTTCATTTTCAAAGACTCATCCTGCAATACATAGGACAATATTCAAACGCAGTAAGGGAAACAGCGCCTCCCAGTCCATTGCATTTTCAAATACATGTCACCACGCTCTGTTTGGGACACAATGAAAATTAAAATGCAATCTGTCAGCGTCTCATCAAGGCGGGTCTTCCGCTAGGACGTCACTCATTAGGGGCGCGAGCGGAAACCATGTTCCTTATTTGCATACCAACCAATCAGCTTCTGGGTAGTGCTTGTACGCACGGAGGCTTACTGATAATGTCATGATGGCAAGGCTGCAATGTATTGTGTGCCATCGCGCATTAGGCTACGTTGCGCTTTGGATGTAGCCATCTTGGCAGCTAGTATGCTAGCTAACGTTAACTAAGGAAAATATTTGTAGCTGATCATATTAAAGCGATATGACTTGATTTTTGCCCCAACTCTGTTCACTGAGCTAGCTGTAATATGCATGAACTTATTCGAGGCTTCGCGGCAGTGTTGTGCAACTGCAACCCAAGTGTGCTTGCAGATTTCAGAGACGTTAGCTAGCTTGCTAGTGAGTCTAAAAGCAATCGCTAGCTATGACGCCTACTGGAGAAGCTCTTACAGCCCTGATTTGTCACTTTAAACGCCATCTCGCACACACGACCTCTTTCACCATTGATTAGCAGCTTCTTTTACCTAAAGAACAAACTGACAGTTCAGCCTGAGACGTTATTTCCTAGCTAGTTAAAGCAGCATTATCCTTCCATGCGTGCTATAGCGTATTACATCACTCCAGACGAAACGCTATCTGTCTTCCGACCCTGCTGACGCTAGTTAGGGGAAATGTTTGTCATCATTTTTATACTTAATCAATGTGATTCGGTTTTTGCTAGCTGACGATTGCTCTGGTGCTTGCCGAGTTGCAGGTTCGCCACTCCTGAAACATGCACAATGTATGCATAAATATATATAAAATACATAATATACATAAAATTGGCCATTTAATTAATGGAAACGGCCAATTTTATGTATGTCGCATATATGCGAAACCTATATGTGGCCCTATATTAAAACCTATATGTTTATATAGGTTCTTTCCGTGTGGGAATTTAAGAATCCTTGTTATTTCATCCCTGTAGGAAAAAGTCTGGGACCTTTAGTTGCTATACAAGCATCTCAGATAAAAGACAAGTGTGTGTTCATTAAAACTGTGAACAGAAATGTAGACTTTGTCTTCAAATTCATTAACCACAGTGAAATGCTCAGATAGATGTGGGGATGAAAATGACTTTTGAAAGGCATGTTTACTTGAATGTATGTTCTTCTATGTACTTTTATTTTGTTATTTTTGTTTTATTTTGCTACATTTAGACTAATGGCCTCTGAGCCATATTCATCTAGAAACTGCATTACAGTCAAGATAGAAAACATTGCATTTGGTGGATCTAACAGTGTAATGTATTACCTTTCAGTGGATGTGTATGAGCTGTAATGATGTGAATCCAATTTTATCTAATGTGGTGAATCTGGCAGTGACTTAAACTTGAAAAAATGCTTAATTGATGAAATAAACATAATCAAACCATTTTGTTTTTATACATTTCCTTCTCTTCCACGATACACAACTCAATCTTCATAGAATGAAAATAAGTATGGTCAAAGAATTGATGACCTTGTTATTGTTAATGTTTCAGGAAAAAAATGTAACATAGTATTAGATATGTGTTGATATCATAGCTTTTTGTCTCCTCTCACTTGCCATAGTTAATAATGACTGGTTTACACATATCATGCCGTTATCACATGTCAACATGTATTTAGGATCAAATGTGATGCCAATTTCACGTGTTCACATGCGATTAATAAGTTATTGCGTGAAATTCTTGTTATTTCTCTCAGGGACTTTGGACTAATATGCAGATATTACCTTGAGAATAAAAATATGAGCTAGGCATCATGTATGACAGTTGCAAAAGTGAGATATGAGCTATGCAATAGGTATGACAAACAGAACCTGCCACTGGGTATATCAGCTATATAGGAGACATATACCTTGTATGTACATATAGGGCCTATATGTGGATATAAAGAAGCGATATAGGAGACCTATATGCCCTGTATATGCACATATATGTACCTGAATTTGGCCTATATGCGGCCTAAATGCAGCATATATGCAGCATATATGAGGCATATAGGTTGCATATGTGCGCATGTATGTTCATATAGATTCTTTCCATGTGGGTAGACAAAGATATCTTCCTGGTCAAAAGTTTTATGACACTCCAATTTTTCCAGTTTTTTATTGAAAATTATGCAGTTCCAGTCCAACGAATAGCTTGAAATAGTTCAAAAGGTAAGTGGTGAACTGTCAGAAGTTTTAAACAGAAGTTAAGGTTACCCAGGTTTTTTGTACGCCGTTGAGTAAGTGAAAGGATGGTTCCCCAGAGTGTAACATCAACTGTCAAACATGGAGGAGGAAGCGTGATAGTCTGAGGCTGTTTTGCTGGATCCAGGGTCAGTGAATTACAGAGTGAAAGGCACCCTGAACCAAAACGGCTACCACAGCATTCTGCAGCGCCATGCAGTACCCTCTGGTATGCACCTAGTTGGTCAGGGGTTCATCCTACAGCAAGATAATGACCCAAAACATAAGTCCAAGCTCTTCCAGAACTATCTTAGGAAAAAACAAGATGGAAAGCTTGAAAACATGGAGTGGCCAGCACAGTCTCCAGACTTAAACCCCATCGAGATGGTTTGGGATGAACTGGACAGAAGAGTGAAAGCAAAACAACCTACAAGTGCCACACATTTAGGGTAACTTCTGTAACAGAGTTGGAAAGAACTTTCTGGAGAATATTTGATTTCCATTGTAGGATGAATACCACCAGTGTGTTCAGCTGTTACATCTGCCAAAGGTGGCTACTTTGAGTCAAAAGTTTAAAATACATTTTAGTTTATAAATTGATTCCATGATTTCTTTTTTAACTTCGATTGTTAATTTGTTCTATCGTGTCTATGCTTTCATTCCAGAGTACAATGGGACATTATACTGCATAATTTTCTAAAAAAATACTGGAAAAATTGAGGTGTCCTAAAACGTTTGACCGGTAGTGTATTATGCCTCCTGACAAGATGACAAAATGCAAAATTAGGCCTTTGGTGTGTTTTAAAGCCATTTCAGATGGAAAAATCAAGAATTTTGTCACCAGGGCAAAATGCAATAAGGTCTTGCTTTTCAGAAAATCTGGTCTTTCAAAAGGTGGCAAGAAAAAAAGCCATCCTAAGTTAGTTGATAAACATCACCATTAGATGGCAAATGAGGTGAGAACTTGATGAAAAATAGTAGGTACACACCCTTAGAATGTTGTGAGCGTGCATACGCATCTGTGCTTTTGCTACATGGCAGCATTGTCGTCATTCCATTACTTGGAAGACTGACCAGAAGTTTGGGGGTATCTGTCTAGTGCCTGACTGTCCACTGTTTGCCAGCCAAGGTATAAAGTAAGGAATCAAGATCATTCAAGTTGTCTGGTTGGGTAACGTGCATGGTCACAGCCGATCAGTGACTCCGACAGCTCACCAAGGTGAAGTCAAAGGGGTCGCGTGTCCAATTCCACAGTCACAAGTCGCCTAACAACTGCGAAAGTATGGGACCATTATTGTAACAAAAGTATTTGTAAATGTGTAACTCAACCGATTATGCACACACAGATTGAGATACAGTAACAATTCTCCGTACACATTTACAAATATTTTTGCTACAGTAATGGCGCCATACAAAATTGGGTTGTTAAACCCCCACTAGAGCCCATTTTCACCTAAGACTCCACTGTTGCACTATTTAAAAGCAAGGGTTTCTCCAAACTGGAGGCAATAGATCTAACCCTGAATCATGTGGTCTGTGTCCAATTTGATCATTGGAAACATCAATCTGAATTTGTTGTCCTCGCTGCTGAGGACGCTGAAGGTGATGTCGAGTGAGAATGGGCTCAAATGGGGTTGTTACATCCCACCTCTGTTGCTTTCAGATGACTTCTGATTGTGGATTTGGACTCTTGGTTCTCTTTAATATCGCCTTGGCGAGCTGTTTGAGTTATTGGTTGCTTGTGATCATATACTTGTGCTACACAGATGGACTCATTTAGACTGACCTTGATTATTTGATTTACCTCATAGTTTATAAACTGGACAATCAGACGAGGCACAGATACCCCCAAAACTTTTTGAACGATCTTCCCAGTGATGGAATAATGACAATGCTGCTACCTAGCGACAGCAGGGACGTGCATGCATGAACACAACTTTCTAAGGGTGTGTTCCTACTCCTTTTCATCAAATTCTCACCTTGTCAGCCACCTGATGATAATGTTAAATGACTGACCTAGAGTGATTTTTCACTTGCCTCTTGAAAGACCAGATTGTGTGAAGAGAACCAAAATGCTGTCATTTGATTTTACCCTGGTGACAAAAATCTTGATTTTAGATTTTTTGGCCTGCAATGGCATAAACACCTGTCAAAGACCTAATTTTGCATTAGGCCCTCCAGTCAGGAGGTATCAGGCACTTCTATAACACTTACACCTCATTAACATACGTAATTAGTATCTTGGCCGTAAAATTAAGGTGGTGTGTTTTCAATGCTGGTCAGTATATCATCTTTTTGATCTTTTTTGTATGGACTTAAGTTATCATCTAGAGCCAAAAAGGTGAAATAGCAAAAATTTTTAAGATTGTATAAATTTATGGTGCTACAGATAGCGGCTTGACCACTACAGTCCATCTGTGTCCGTGAGGCAAGTGGGTGACCAGCTTTTGACCGCAACGAAAAATTTGGCATTGAGATGATATTGCCATTAGATATGGATTGAAGTGGGATATTTCCTTAGATAAAAACACGTTGTGGATTTTTGAGATGAATGCACCCATCTTTTTTCAGTGTTTTTTTTTTAATTTTATTTTGGAATTTGGACTTCCGGGTACTGTGCTCTTGTAGGAAAATGTTTGGATCACGAGAGCCTCAAAGAATCCTCCACAGCCACCACTGACATCTAATTCTAAAAAGTATAATACCAATCATATTAGCATAACCAAAACTTTGTCAGCTGCTGTGCATAAATAGTGGGTTTAAGCAGAAGTACTAGGTCTGCTTGACTTATTGATCCTTTACCTGGCTGTTGTGCTGTTTAGAATCTATGGCCTCTATCATGGTTCCAAAATGTCTGCAGCTGAATCATTTTGTGTACCCATGGCACTGTCTGTGGTGAAGTAGCAGACAGATTTGTAATTATCACTTTTTTCTCTCAGTCCCGTCCTTCTATCGTCTTGGATCTATGTTCTCTAAACTATAGGCATGAGTCATTCATGAGTAAGTTCATTAGTTGTGAATGAACTGAATCACATTCCCCCAGTTAAAAATAAACAAATCACCTATTGCGCATGTACCATAAAAAGGGTGGACCCTAGTACAGAAAATGCGTTAACCTTACTTCTTTCCTTAATTCTGTAATTCATACCATTTAGATGTATTCTGATTCAAAGATGCTCTTTTTCCATCGGTGTAGATGCCAACAAGTGCGTCCATCGGTGAGCATGGTCATGTGCAGCACGGTGAGGATGACGAAGAGGAGGAGGAAGAACAAGGAGAGGAAGAAGAGGACCTTTACCTGTGTGTGTGTGTCTTGTGCCTGCAGCAGGTGTGTATGCATGCGTGTGTGCGTGTATAAATTGGTTAGTGCATTCAAGTGTTTCATTAACCTGTGTGCCTGATGTTCAATATAACCTGTGTAACATAAAATAAAAAGTGAAAAGAAACACTATCTGGAGTCTATTTCTTTTAGCTTTAGGGGAAAAAAAAAAAAAAAAAAAAAAATCACATTATAATTACTATTAGTACCAGCAATAATAATAGTAGTAATAATTTAGTCATAATTAATAATAATAATAATAATAATAATAATAATAATAATAATAGTAGCAGTAGTAGTAGTATCTGGACGTCTAGAGGACTTTATTAGGACGTTCAGAGGACTTTATATAAACATCCCTGTAAGGTCTTCTAGACGTCCTGAGGACGTCCTCCTAACATCCCCTAATAACGTCCCCAGGACGTTAAGGGAACCCCACAAAATTCCGTTTAAAGGACGTTAGGGGGGGACCTTTAGAGGACGTCCTGGGGACATTATTTTGTTTGCTGCACCTAGCTAGCGAACCCCCAATCACGCCTCATTGGAGCTAACCTTGGTACAATTAGCTAGCTTCCTCAGTGACTGAACGATATAACATCCAACCCTAGTGACCACTATGCAATGTCTGAGAGTAGACATAGCTAGGTAAAGTTAAAAAAGAAAAAGAAGAAAAAAAAACCATACAAACAGCGAGTTTTACAAACACAGGCATTTATTAAGTCATAAAGTTCTATGCTAGCTAACATTTTTGCAGGCAAGTTAGCCAAATTAGCTGAAATGCCAGCTATCCTAAGCCATACCTATACAATCAAAAACAAATTAAGAAAAGGCTAACCTAATAACCTTAGACAAATTTATACCTCCTTACGCTCCCCTGTAATTCCAAAATACGGACCACAACTGTAATCATCTCTTAAGACAAAGAAAGAGGAGATTGCGAGAAGACAAATTGACAGTATATGCCTCTATGCTACTGTAGTTTTAACCACAGGAAGTGTTTTTACCTGCTTTCTGGTAGGCGTGGCCATCTTGTGAAATAGGCTAATTGGCTTCAATTTTCAAACCCGGGTGCTGCGTCCATCTTTTTATACAGTCTATGTTCAAAACGAGCCATAAACGAAGTTAACATGCTGCATGGGTTCGAGTTAATCTTCAAAGAATAGCTACCTAGCAGCATGTCGAATTGCGCAGCAGTTTCAACGCACTGTTCGAGCTGACTCGCACCGCCCCTGTAAACGTACCATGTGACTGTGTGATGTGCAGACTGCAGATTAGCTCGAACATAACCCGTTTTTTCATCTGCTGAAATTACATGATGTGATCAAAGAGGGGAAAATAATCATTGGCAAATGACATTTGTATGCCTTGCAGTCAAATATGTAGCTTAGCCTTGTTAAACTGTTTTTTTTTTTAAATAAATAAATACACTTTATTGAACCCCTTGGGGTAATTTGTCCTCTGCACTGAGCTGTGGGCAGCCACAGAGCAGCGCCTGGAGACCAACTCCAGTTCTAAAGCCAGTTCCTTGGTCAGGGGTACTGGTTGGAGTGTTCCTATGACGCATGTTTTTGTAGGTGTGGGAAACCGGAGTACCCGGAGGAAACCCACGTGAACATGGGCAGAACATGCAAACTCCACTCAGAAAAGCCCCAGGCCCAGGCATGGATTAAGAATGCAGAGGCCCCTGGGCGCAAAATCTTGGAGGCCCCCCACCCCCCCAGCAAAACACATGCACTTGAGGGTGTGTGTCTGTTTGGTTTTGAATCATAAGTTTTTAGCATAGGCTTCTATCTGTTTAAAACACCTGTAGCCTATACAGGATTTACACTGACAGGCGACAACCTATGACCACTACCTGAAAGGACAATATCGACAACACCTGTAGATATCTTCTATCATACAGGATTTACACCACATGACTGCAGCAATACTTTCCGTGGCCAGCACAATAATATCAAAGCATTTGTCTACAGCGTGTAACTACATGGCATAGACGAGCACATACTGCTCTACCTCCACCAATACAGTTCAATGATTCAGATTCTTCCACCAATCATACACACACTGTCACGTAACCACATGCACACAAAAATACACACAGTAATCGATACAAACTGCTTTGCATAGGAAGACCTATAACTAATAATAATAATAATAATAATAATAATAATAAATATTTGTAACCTGTGTCATACAGGATTTCCACCACATCACACACCCTGGTATAGAGAAGCAATGATGCAATAGTGCAATTCTTTATTTGGATTAATCCCTTGAGATGTGCCATCTCATTTTCAAGGGGGTCCACGATGCAAGTCATACAATACACACACAAATAGACAAAACAATGTCAACATTTCCAAGTTATAAGAATATGACAACCTAAAAACAAAGGACAAAACACATAACAGCACAAAAATAAACAAAACAAACTGCAAACATCATCAGCACAAATGCAATAAATATCAGATACTAAGGCATACAAGATGAGGAGATTGTGCTCCAAACGGAGCATGATAGTGGATCATTTGTTCAACTGTATAAGGGGAGATATTAATGAAAATAGTGTCACTAGTGTCATTAATTAATGTCAGTGATAGTACTATGACAATAGGATATATTCATAGAAGTGTTATTATAGCCCAATGTTTTCTAAAAATAACCAATGTCAACTGCTTCTCATAAATGCAACACCGTGGAGAGAAGAATGTATATCTTAAAATAAAATAATCCATAAAGTGTGTATTATATGAGAGATAGATTGTTGTCTTGTGTTTTTTTTTTAAATCTATTTTATCTAGTTCTTAACCTAGTCTTTGGTCAGCTGTATTTGATTACAATTACTGTTATTACAGCTTTAAAATCTATTTTATTAGGGCTACATTTTTATAATTTTTATTTTCTTGGGTGCACTCTCAAGACTGAAAAAGCCATACAGAACAACAGGAAACATGAAGACATAAGGACAGTAATACAGCAACGTCAAACATCATTTATATAGCAATGCAAGCAACATGAAACAACAAAACACAGCCAGGCTGAGCCATCAGTACTGGCCAGAACCATCTGTTGATACATGCAGACATGCAGAATAGCACTAAACAGTGGAAATAAATAAAATATAATAATCATTATGTTGATCTTGATAAAATGTTCAAAGATGCAATCATGGATAAGTAAAATGATGGTGTACACTAACACACAAGCCGTGCAACACTGAGCTTAATTAAGGACACAACTATAGAAAAACATACCAAGTTCTTAAAATATCTTATCCCATAAATGATGAAAAATCAGTGTGATATAACCCATGAGATACAGGTTTGGTATCACACACGTGTAATAGCCTACAACTTTCTCGCGTTGCGATTGATCAGATTCCGTTCACTGGCAAATACTGTAATGTCACCAATCCCCCTCCTGCTGGTAACCGGTAACCTACGCAAGCATTAGTTTCTAGTTTGCAGTTTATTCAAGTCAATGCGATAAATAATTATCTAGCTAGCATGCTAGCGCTTTTTGCCATTTAAATAATATGTTATATCAGTAACTGTTGTTGTATAAACATAAATTTATTAATTTAATAATAGCGTTATCATTCTAGCAAGCTAGCCTAATTTATCCCATTGACTTGAATAAACCGCCGAATAGAAGCTAACACTTTTCATTAATTTTGCAAATAATATGACGTTGACATTAATGGAATAAATAGGATGTCATATGTGTGAGCCTGAGATATCAAATTTATGAGACTCCAGCGGTCATTTTCGTTTCATAAATTTTATATCTCCGGCTCACTCATTAGAGATCCTCTAGCTATATATCATAGTAGCCTACCTGTGACCATGGATTTACTGAGCTAGCTTCAACATTTACACAGGCGGACCTTACTATGCGAGTAGTCTGATTAATAAATTTGTATTTATTTTTAACAGTAGACTTAGGGGTAGTGTTCTGTATATGTAGCCTACCATTCACAGACGGGAGACAAACCCTCTGTGCTGGGATGAAGTTGAGGAGCTTGTCAAGTGAGAGGGAAAAAAAGGCTCACCGCTTCATCCCAGCTGTCCCCAGCGCTCTGCCATCGCTTTTCTGCCATAGAAAAATTGCTAAATAACAAGCCATTATGTTGTTGTTGTTTAGCCATGTGGTTTAATCAATTTATTTTAATGAAAAAAATCCCAGCTCAAAATTTTTAACAGCCTGCTCATTCTCTTCATCCTGGCGCCTGGCCTGAGTGGGTGAAACAGCTAATATTATGCCTGAAATGGGTAGAAGTAATAGATAAATTGTGGGGCTTCTAAACTGGTAACCTACCCGCCACTGAGTCTCCTCCAACCGAATTGGTGTCGGGGAGACGTGCTCAGTAGGAGAAGAGGCTGGGACAGTGGCGTTTCCATCCTCTTCTTGGCCAGCATTGTCTTTACTCGAACTATGAATAGCCGGTATTTTTTCCTCAGTTCATTGTCTCGGTTTTATTTTTCTTTTTTCTGCTCCACCGTTTGTTGAACTTGTTGCAAGGAGCGAAAAGTACAAAAAAAACTCACCACCAGATCACGACACCGCCTGATTCATCTTCAATCAACAAGCCAGAAAACCAACCGTAATTTTTTCCTGTTAGCGTAACTTTACGTTGATTGTTTCGTATTTCAACAGATATGTGCACACACCCACTCAATTCATTTATTTGATTCGATGTAAAAAAAAAAAAAAAAAAATAATAATAATAATAATAATATAAAATAAAATAAAACAGTGGGTGCTTGGTGGCCCCCTAGAGGTCGGAGGCCCCTGGGCACCGGCCCAATCGGCCCTGTGGTTAAGGGGAGGAGAAACCTTTTGGAAAAAAAAAATTGTCATTTTTGGATAGAAATCATTCATACTTGGTGTATTGACAGTATATGACCTGAAATACACAAAATATGAATTTGACCTAATTTGCATAATTAGGTCATGTGATTCAAGATGGCCGCCACCCCGATTTCACCATTATTTCTTTGCCTTATGTCTCAGGACTGAAGCAAGATATTTGAATCAGGTTTTATTTATTTTTTTTTTTTTTATTAGATTTAGTTAACACCTTCTTCTGAACTAGAATAAAGCATTTAGACATAATACTAGAGATTTAGTGGGGTAAAAGAGGATTTTGCCATTTTTCTTCACCTCGATATGAAATATAAATCACCATAACTCACAGACCCAAAGTGCTAAACCAAAACTTTTAGTTCAGTAGACTTCCTGATATGTACACAGACTGTCAAAATTTCATGAGAAAAGCTCCAAAAATAAGTGAGATATAGTGCCTTAAATGATAGCAATCGGGACAAAAATCAGGTTTTGAGAAAATCCAGGTTAAAGTCAAAGTACACCGACAAATCATTGTAACAGTCAACTTAGAACATTTAAGTGCCCCTGAAGCATAAACTTCTCCCTCCTGCTCCCTCTGATTGATTGTCCTGTTCTTGAGCAGATTGAAGTGATTTTTGGGTTTCTCCTCCCCTTAATCCGTGTTTGCCCAGGCTGGAATCTAACCCACTCCCAGGGGGGTCTCCCTAAAACGAAGGACCAAGGACACTTGAAGGATGAAGGACAGCCCACCGTTTTACCGTAAACCACCAAAAGCTACTGAAAAGTGACAAGGGGTCAAAAACCTTGTTGGGGTGGGGGGGAAATCAGCCCCCTTTTCTTTGCGGAAGGGCACTCATAATATTTAGAAGAACACCCAGTGCAAGTAGAAGGACACCCCTTTCTGCATCTAAACCGCACCAGCACCCTTTTCTAAACAGAAGGACACCCCCAGCAAGTGGAAGGACACCCCTGACTTCATCTAAACTCCCCCCAGCCCCCTTTAATAAACAGAAGGACACTCAGAGCAAGTAGAAGGACAGCCCTGACTTCATCTAAACTTCCCCCTGCCCCCTTTTAGTAGAAGGCTGTCCTTCTACTTGTTAGGGGTTTCCTTCCACTTGCTTTGAGTGTCCTTCTATTTATTAAAGGGGGCAGGGGGCAGTTTAGATGAAGTCAGGGGTGTCCTGCCACTTGCTAGGGGTGTCCTGCCACTTGCTCTGAGTGTCCCTCTATTTATGAAAGGGGGCAGTTTAGATGAAGTCAGGGCTGTCCTTCTACTTGCTCTGAGTGTCCTTCTGTTTATAAAAGGGGGCTGGGGGGAGTTTAGATGAAGTCAGGGGTGTCCTTCCACTTGCTAGGGGTGTCCTTCTATTTATTAAAGGGGGCAGGGGGGAGTTTAGATGAAGTCAGGGGTGTCCTTCCACTTGCTAGGGGTGTCCTGCCACTTGCTCTGAGTGTCCTTCTGTTTATAAAATGGGGCTGCGGGGAGTTTAGATGAAGTCAGGGGTGTCCTTGACCTCACCCATTGTCCTCTCCTGCATTTTCGCCACCCTTGACTCAGCCCGCTGATTTCGCTAATTACTTCCACTGAGTTAAACAACTTTGAAATTTGCAAAACCGGGCGATTGCAATTAATAAATTAATTAATAATGTGGAAGACTTCTTTCCCAATGTCGATTTTCCACTACTCGGGTTTGTCCAATAATTTACGCGTGAAGAGAGTGCATTTGCAATCGCCTTTTGGCGAATTTTCGGCAAGTTTTGCTCCACAACCTATCAGATTTACGCTTGACGACGCGAATTTCGTTTTCTGGGATGAAGACTGCTGACTTTCACGGTTCAAAATGCAATTATGTCAGGTTAAAGCTGGAGTTTGTAGAATCTGTGAAAAACGCATGAGACTGGAATGGAAACAACTGCGCGCCCCCCTTCCCTGTTTCGAATCCACTCGTTCTTCACCGGCATCCTCGTGAACGCGCAATCTAACCGTCATCTGAGCGCTGATCAGCTAAGCAAGAGCACAGTGGATGCTGAGTGTGTTTTATAACGGCATGGGGGAAAACAACATTGCCTGATCGTCCTCTCAATCGCCGATTGCTATCTATTTACACAGCATAACCTACCGACAACAGCAACGGCAATATAGCTATCACGGGAAAGAGGTGTGCTAATAAATAGCAAAACATTGTCGTATGGACTAACGGCAACAACCACTTTATTCAGACACTTCTTTCTTTACACCATAGCCGGAAAAACGGTGATTACGGTGCTTTCAACCACAAATTTAGATAGCAACTATGTAAAAATTAAATTAGAGGCTCACCTGTCCAGGAAAAAATCAGCTAGCTCAGAGTCCAGCTTCAGCCTGATGCTATCGCGCAGCTCTCTCCACCTCAGATATGCTCGTCCGATGTTGACACGGGATTTATTCCTCTTATTATCACTCTCCCTTTTGGACTGTCTCTTCTCTGTGTCAGTTTTCCTCTTTTTGGCTCGTTTTCAGTGGCGGGCGGTGGACAGAGAACAAGGAGGGCGATAAACATGTCTTTAAACTGCTTATTAGTCTTGATCTGTGTTCAGTCAATTTCCCTGGTAAAAGACACTTGAACTCTCCCCTCTTAGGTGTAGCTAATTGTCTTCGTTAAGACGAAATCAAACGCACCAGTTGAACGCAAAAAAGAGCGCATTTCAATCTTTTTCAATTAAACAATCATTACGCGCTGGTTTGACGACTTGCTTAGGATGTGACAAAACGCGGAAAATCCACAGAGGTTTTTTCGTGAAGAGTTGCCTATTAAGGCATGTGAATTATGCATTTTATAGAATTTATTAGCCTATTCACTCGCCTAAACATTTCATTATAAGGGAAACTAACATGTTGACCAAGAACAATGATTGAAATCGGGTTACTAATCTCATCCGTTTCAATGGATGTTTTCCGCCCCCCAGTTTTCCGTCCACCGCCCGCCATTGCTTGTTTTGCCGTGTGGGCTGCTGTTGTGAGCGCCGGGATTGGGACTGTTCCTACCAGGGGCCTCATTTATCAAAAAGGGTGTAAAAGTGCTACTAAATTTTCACGTACGGCGAAAAGCCAAAAATGGCGTACACCCAAAATATTTACACCCTTTTCAGATCTATCAAACTGTGCATACGCACAGCTCTCCTCAATTTCCATTGATAAATCACACCGGACCCAAGAAAAGTGCAGACGCGAACGCGCCTCATATCCCGCTCTCTACACGCCCAGACACAACTATATATGTTCAATGCAAATGAGCACCTGCATATAAAGTAGCCATGTGCGCTCTGGGGATTTCTGGAGTGACGTCAGTGGAAGACGGTGGAACATGGATGGGAAACGCGGAAAAAAGCGAAACTTCTCAGAGACTGAGATACACGTGCTTGTTAGTGAGGCGCAGGCGAGGAAAAAAGTCCTCTTCGGCAGGTATTTGCACTAATTCTGTATGATCACTTCGTCTTGTGGTTTATTTAGGAACAAGAACATATAACTAAGAACACGTAGAGAATCACAACAGAAATGAACACATAATGTTGGACCAAACAATTTCTCCTCC
Source organism: Gymnothorax javanicus (assembly GCA_029692085.1). Taxonomy (NCBI): domain Eukaryota; kingdom Metazoa; phylum Chordata; class Actinopteri; order Anguilliformes; family Muraenidae; genus Gymnothorax; species Gymnothorax javanicus. The sequence goes on from CM056202.1 coordinate 55,961,669, forward strand.
AGAAATTAAAATAATCTCATCTAATCAGCCACAGCCCCGGCCTCACCAACAAGCGTAAAACCGCCGAGTGCTGCGGTCACAAGTCTTACAGAGGCAATTAAAAAAAAAAAAAAAAAAAACCTTCTTGTCGAATATTTTGTCAAATGCAGTAGGTGTGTTTTGTTTCAGTTGCATAGAGGGACAAAAATTACAATGTCGTGTTTGATATACATGAATTTATTTCTGTCTCAACTTGTGGACATCAAATATACGAGGAATGAAATATGAGGTTCTTGCAATATTGAAAACTAAACACAACTTTGCAAGACTGAAACTGAGAAACTCGTAGGCTATATACACACATTCTTTAGCTCAACATGAGGGGTGAGAGTTGCGGGGCGGCTTCACAACCGCTGCATCACCGCAGCTCGTGTCCTTAGTCCCCGTTGAAAACCCTCATGATGGGGAGAGGGCTGTGGGTCCGGGTCCACATGCTGGGGTGGAGGGAGACCCGGCGGCAGCGCAACCCCACGCCTCACTACTACATTGTGCAGGATGGCACAGGCCCAGATAATCCTGCAAACCTTTTTCGGGTGGTAGAGGAGCTTACCACCCGACGCATCCAGGCAGTGCCAACTGCCTTTCAAGAGCCCGATGGCGCGCTCCACGACGCAGCGCGCACGGACATGGACCTCATTATACTGGGTTTCTTGGCCACCCTGTGGGTCCGGGATGGGAACTAATAGCTACTCTCTCAGGAAGTAGGCACTATCACCTATAAATCACAACGATGGGGTGAGTATCAGCCTTGAATTGATGATTATAAGCAGCAGCTTTCAATGAATGACTATACTGTGTACATGCACTCATCAAGAAGCCAGCCATCACGCGCAGCGCCTGCCCCCAGTCTCGCCCAACACTGCTGTGCGTCAGGGTGAATGAATCATGTGTAGAGCCAGGCCACCGTGCCACTACATTCGTTATGAGCATGACGGCCTCACATATGATTTGGGTATTGATCGTATGCACATTTTGAGCGATTCACATATACGAATTCATTCACCGATGGCGCTCTAATCATGATGTGAGTGCAGTCAATGGCTCCAATTACATTAGGAAAATCGGAAATTGCCGCGGCTTTGATTGTTCTTTTAAATAAGCTATAATCCGCGCTCCTCTCTCCCTCGCACACTGCAATTCTCTCACTTAGCAGCTGCGTCGCCAATTCCTCCTGTTCTTCAAAAAGGGTGTAAATCACGGTATGCCATGGTCAAAAAGGGTGTGAATGACCGCACTTTTCCCCGTCAGATTTGGGTTTGATAGATCCCAAATTTGGCGGAGAAAAGTGCATACGCACAAAACGGGGGAAAAAGGGTGTAAAAAAAAGGTGTATCCACAATGATAAGTGAGGCCCCAGGACTGCCGTTGCCATTCACCACCTCTATGTTCACCACCGATGGGACGTGAACGCGTATCGACTTTTGTCGATTAGCCAATAGGAACACACAAAACAGCTCATGGAACAACTGTTTTGTAAAATGAACTGTGATTGGCTGAACACTGCCGTCACGGTGTTGATTTTCTGCAGCTTGAATACAGAGCCAAGAGAAGGCGCAGAGGTCCAATGTCCTCTCATAACTCTTTTAATTACAATATGCTGAAAGGTTATTATGGATTTTTGACCGAATGACGCCAAAAATAACTTACAAACTATAGCTTTAAGCCATCCGAATTACTTAAATTAAAGCCGGCGCACATCCGTGCAGCACACTGATTACCTTTCCCAGCATAAAATTAGCAGGCATGCATATTGGCTGATTTATGCAGCGTGTGCACATAAGCCTCGACCTGATTGGTGTGGTTTACCAATCAGCGTCGCTTTATGGAAACTTATATAACGTGCCATTATTGGTTTCGTAGTCTCACGTTTTTCAAAACGTCTCGAGAGTGATACGTTAATGTGTAATTATGCTTGAAGTGCTTTTAGTTTTTAGTGCTGTAGCATTTACTTTGAATTTAGTAAATTCTGCACACTTGTTTCCCCAGCAACAAGCACTGCTTGGAACTGATCATGACCAGTTTCTTGCTAAAAGTTTTCCATATGCTAGTTCATCTCCAGGTGAGCTGAACTGAAAAGTTGTGCATGATCCAAACTATTTTATTGGAGATAAAATGGCTATTCTGTTCCTCTAGTGTGGCCAAAACCTGATGCTGAAATTCAATGTGGAGCCAAGAACATGACTGTGAGAATTTCAAGACTGGGTTCCACTCCACTGCATGTGAATCAAAGTGAGGCCCATTGGAAAGGAATGTCTGGATTTTTCATGGGTTAAATGACAACTTACATCTTTATATATATTTTTTTCTAAAGATGATTCTTGGCTGATGGTGTACCAGAAGCCACCACAGTGTGGTCCCACAATGTCCAGGCATCGACGACACATATGGCCTCCCCCTCGTGGCTGTGACTTCTCTCAACCTGTATGCTAACCGACTGCCATATCTTGTCCTGCAGGTATTTCTTGCTTAACTTCTGTTCTCCTCTCAGTCTGGCCCTGACACATTTCCTGTGAGGGTTGCGGGAACACCGCTGGTGATTGGCTGCCCATATCCTCCACGTAGTTCGACAGTTGAGTGTTCTGATGGCTTGCAGTTGCGTATTGGTGGAGTCCATGCCATGTCCTTGAAAATCAAGGGTGAGCTCTAAGCCTCTTGGGCTACCAAGCCCAGGGTGTCCTGGTAGCACAAAAACAGCATTAAGACTTGTTCTATTACCCCCTTCCCCATGAATGGACTTTTTGAGGCCAAGACTGTTTTCTCTTTCTCCCCCCTTTCCTCCCTCATGAACCAGTGATGGGGTACTGGTATCCACTGATGACTGTCTGTAGATGGTGTCAACTTGCTGTGGAACTGAAAGGTGGCGAGGTGTCCATTAAAGCTCCATTCAATGGACCCTGCACTGAAACAAAGGTAAAGCCCCTTGGGGCAGGTTGCTCTAGATGTGCAACTTGCAAGTAAAGGTTTAGAGATTACCAAGTGTTGCACCTCACTACTTTGAATATTGTGCACTAGAACTTGTGTTCATACCAACCCTAGAGCAAGTATTACCCAAGTAATCGGTGAATGATTTAATCTGGCCCATTGAGTACATTTGCAGATAATGTTGAGACCATCTTCAACTCTGATTTGAGCTACTTGTGTTTCAAGGGAATGTTCCTTTTCCTAAGGAAAGGTAAATCTTAAGTGGGCCACTTTCCACTGACTAATGGTAACCCTCAACACTGCAAGACTACTAGTATTGTCCACTACCTGCAAGCATTTTAAGACTTCTGCTCTGACTTCTGCATCTTGCTTGGTTAAGGGGTCTGCAGAGTAAAGTGTGGGAATGACCATAACGTAAAAAACATGAGATTTAACCTTACAATGTCGTTTTTGATAAATTTACATGGTTGCTATGGAAACAGCATTTAATGACAAAATCAGAATATTTTGTGGCACTGATTAATTACCCATGGTCCAATTCTACTTAAATTGGTCTCATATGAAAAGGTTCAAGTTTTATGAAATGACGTGGTGTGGGGTTTTTTTTTTTTTTTTTTTTTTTTTTTTTTTTCCCCCTCGTCCTTCCTCCCCCCCAACCAAAGAATGGTGTGCACAGCCTTTCCATTCAGTCTGGAAATGCTGAAATTACTTTCTCCTGCACCCCGCCACCTTGGCCTATATTCCCTCCTTTCCCCCTCACCCTGGTCCCTTCCCTCCTTTCCCCCCTCACCCTGGTCCTTTCCCCCCTCACCCTGGTCATGCTCACTTCCCCTGGCCTCACATCCACCCACCAGCTCCCAGCCCTCCCTTTCAGTGGCCTATTCATCCTCCACCTCCTAAACCCCTGCACCCATGGCACACAATCCCATATCATGCACACCCTGCTCCTAGCTTTCCACACTTGCCAACTGCACAGGTTATTCCTATGCCTTGGCTAGGTGCCATGCCTGCTCAAGCTGCTATCCCATGGCCAGGTATGCCTGCTTTGCAGCCTCCTGCACCTCCAAGCTGGTTTAGTCAAGCGAAACCTCAAGTTTCGTACATTGAAAAACCTGATGGGTCACTGGGGGAGAGTGGACAACAAGCAGTTATAAATGGAGCTTCCAAGGATGGCTGTGAGTTGAACTTGCGCAGTGATGGTAATTGAATTCCGTGGGGTTGGGGGGGTTTTTTTTTTTTTTCTCACAAAAGTTAATTTTAATGTAATTTCTTCCAGACAGGAGGTGACAGCAGGACAAGTGGAATTTAAATAAATTATTTAAAGAAACGTTTTGCTTGTTTTGTGGTAGGTCATAATGGTTCACTTGATGACCAGACTAATGAGATTCTAGAAGGTTTCTGAACTCCAGTCCTGGGACCCACAGCCCTACATGTGTCCCAGCTCAATGGCATCAGTTCATGAAGAAATCCCAGTCATCAATTTCTTGAATTGGGTGTGATAACCCAGGGCATCATACAATATGCATAATACTTTAACAAATTTCCTTTAAATGCAGCTGAAGAGGATTTATTGTCTCAGACTAACTGATCTAAGTCTTCAGCATCTACATATACTTCAGTTTATAACTGCCAATTGTGGCTCACTTGAACTTTTCCTTCAATTTGAAAGGTAAGCTTTTGAATAATGGCCAAGACTGTCACATTAATGGTGCCAATTTGAATATACAACACCCTTTAAATCATGATCAGAAACATGAGGCTATTCCAAGCTCCTCCTCTAGGCAGAGCCTTCCATCATTGGTCTCCGTAACACAGGAAAAACTGAAAGGAATTTCTGCACTTAAATGATGTACCAAAGGCCATTCTACATGACCAGACTACTGCTGAATGGAGTAATAACTATCCTTGTTCATGGAATACCAAACCAACTGGCTGCCAGAGGAAATGAAGGCTTCAATGCCAAGACTGGTTCCAATTTGCTTTGTGCTTGAGTGTCCCAGCAAAAAATGTAAAACTTCAGTAAAAGGTCCCATTTTACATATGGGATGTGTAGCACTTTGTATCTTACACCAGTTTCATTTCAGTGGCTAAAAGTATACACATTTTGCACACAAGTGACAGGCTCACATTTTACATCTTGTGACTTTCATGATGACCAAGAAAAGACTGCTTCACACAATTAAATGGAAAATGAACAATTTCTCCTGCCTTAATGGTAATTTCCCATTGTTGGCTTTGAGGTAACTCCATCACTGCTACTTGGTGATTCTCATTTAAACTAGCAATGGTTTCCAAACTTGGTCAACTGAGTAGTTTAACCTGAGATTGCATGATTATGGAAAGAGATACTGCATGCTTGCTGAGCAATGTTAAGTAGGTTAGGAGAGTAGCTTTTGGCTAGCTGGCTACAGTGCTATGCCATACTGATTTTAATTGTTACACTTGGTATTTAGCCAAACTGAATACCAACAGTGTGATGTAATGCAGAACAATCCCTCCTCCCACGCCATCAGCCAATAAAATTTTTGCTTACGTGAAATGTACTGTCTGTAATACCAAAATGTAACAAGCTGGGAGCAATGAACTTCTACAGTTGTGATAAAGACTTCTTTTTGTCACCTTTATTTCACTGAGAAGATCCCATTGAGAACATAGGTGTGGGTTTACGCCCCCCCCCCCCAAGCATGCCTGGGGAGAAATTGATAGACTAGATCAAGTAAGAATCCTGAGTCCCATTGGGGGCTTAAACTTGCAACTTTTACTATCCAATTAACTTAAGCCGGGTACACACAAAGATTCTGCCTGATTTCGCCCCAATTTTCCCCCTCCCGACCAACGACGACAATCGGAAGATTATCTTATGTTAAGATTATCCGATAAGATTATCCTGTGGTTTGAGGTGTGTTGAGTGAGTTTGTCCCGATAATTGGGTGCGAAACGGGTCGGGCCCGACAATAGTAAATATTAAACTTGTTCAATATTTACGACCAAAAATCTTCACGTGTGTGGGAAAAGCCGATAACTCCCAAGTCATGACTCCGTGAATTGTGACGTGAAACGGAATGTAGCCAATCAAGAAGTGAGCTGACCACCATCATTCCCTCCTCTTGCGTGTCTTCTTCCATGTTGCGTCTTGTTTGTTGTTGCTATGTTTCTTCATTTTTGTCAAATCACGTTTGATCACGCGAGATTTCTGTCTTGGAGGACTAGATTCTATATCGGTGGTGGAACAGAATCGTTATGTATGTGGTGTTCTTTGTTGAGATTGTCGAAGCACACCACACACAGTACGATCAAAACTGTTCAGTGCCTGATTTTTTTTTTTTATCTTCATGTGTGGGATCTGTAGCAGATAAATCTCTTCAGATTTAAAAAATCCTTATGTGTGTACCCCGCCTTACTGCTTGGACACCGAGCAGTATACGATGCACTGGTTTTAATTAAAGGAGCTGTGTCATAACTGCGCATGCTCAGAACTTGCATCCCAAAAAAGTGAATCTGCTTAACTGCAAATCATCTTATTCCTTCCCTGCCAATCCATCTTTGTTTTGCATTGTATTTATATACGTTTGTATATTAGTTACTCGGGCACACTGTTGGGAGTAACACATTACAAAGTAACTAATTACTGTAATCAGATTACATTTATCAGTAACACAGTAATGTAATGCATTACTTTAACTTAATTTGTCAGTAACTGTAATTCAATTACTTATCTAGTTACTTGCATTACTTTAAATTCTTCAACTATCGGCAGGACAGGACGCCAGAGAAACGTCGTAGTCTTCTTCCTTTTGAGTATATTGGCTTTTGAGACAGAGGACAGAAAAACAAATCAGACGTTCTTTTTCATGCGTGTTTATGCCAGTACTGTAGCCTTGTACTTAACTGACTTTTCTGTGAAGTGCTGTTTGAGCTGATTTTCACAACTTTGCTGTTGGCTTTGCTGTATTAACGATCATGAAAGAGAGATCTTGTGTGTGCCCTCCTTACTAGAATAAAGATTTGTGCTGATCTGGGCATATACCAAGTTTTAAGATGATATGGTTAATTAACTTATGGTGAATTTCAGATGATGGTGCTGAGTAATCCAAAAGTAATGTAACTAGTAGTGTAACTATTTACTTTCACCAGTGAGTAATGAAATAAGGGATTACTTTTTTTAAAGTAAGTAGTAATGTGTGATGCATGACTTTTTTTGAGTAACTACCCCAACACTGCTCGGGCATTATGCTTCTTTATAGTTTCATATGGGCATTTGAGGATTCAAAGCGTTATCTTTGTGCTGTAGCCAAAGGATCTGAAAATTAAAGGTTTTTTTTCCAACCTCTAGTGAACATAATGGAAGAATATCTTTTCTTCATGAATATCTGCATAGCTAGCTCCGTAACATTGCTATAATAGCTACATAGCTAACATCTAGCAATTCAGCTAGTTGTCTGATGAAATTTTAAATGAATAGTAATCTAAGTAAATGCTTAACCCAACAAACTTTGAAAATGAAGTAAAGTTATCGTGGATATCTGTGTAGCTAGCAATGTAGCGTAACCAAAATAACTACGTAGCTAAGGTTAGCTAGGTATTCAGCTAATTGTCTGATGATTTTCTTTAAATGAATTAAAAAAACATTGGTTTATGTGGATATCTGTGTAGTTAGCTAAGTAGGCAACATTAGCCAGTAATTTGGCTAATTGTCTGATGATGCTATACTTAGCGCCATTAAAAACGCAACAGTGAGGTATGTACTGTATTTGCGGCAAATTGAAGAATCGATTGATTTTTACTGATTTTCCAGTGAGAAACGAGTGGAAATAAAGAAAAGCGCGTGGTATTGTAATCCTGACGCATGCCACTTGAAAGTGCCAAGCACTTCAGTAATAACAAACATTGAGCTGTTTGTGATGTGTATAGTGACACTTGACTTGTTCTTTTGGGTGTTGCCAATAACCTACATAAAGCCAACAAAAAAAAAAAAAAAATGCTACTGCATCAAGAAAATGGAACAGCTTGTGGCACAGGAGAGAGAAAAAGAGCCATTGGCATGTTACGGGCAGGTCTCAGCCGCTGAGATATGGTGCGTCATTTGCACTGTCACCATTCAACAATCAGTCGGCTGTCTGTCTGAGAATGGAACATAGGCACTGTCACTGACCGACCTCGCTTAGGGCAGCCACGAGTGACTATGGTAGCTCAAGAGCGCCACATCTGGTTACAGCCTGTATGTGACCGATTCCGGACAGCAACCCAAACTGATCATGAGACGAGGGGTCCGAAATGATTGAGGGTGAGCGCAAGAACCATTTGACGCCGTCTACGTGAGCAAAACATGCGTGCACACGGCCCCTACAGAAAACCCTTTTTTCACCTATCAACAGGAGTAAGAACTCTTCACTTCTGACAGGGGGCACCTGCCTCTGTGTAATTTTTTTGGCACTTTCTGTTTTCGTCTGAGAATGGAAAACAGGAACTGTCGCTGACCGACCCCGCTAAGGGCAGTCATGCGTAAATGGACAAAAACCTCCCCTATTGCCAGTTCACCAGCCGCCACTGCTACGATAACCTGATCAACTTTCCCTTGTCTAACTCCAAAGTCTCACAAGGCCTACAAGAGCCTGGAGGGATACAAATGGACACAATCTGGCTTTGTGATGAATTGGGCCTGTGTCCACTGGAAGCCTTTATTGCATTGGCAGCATCAGTTTTTAATGCATATACTATGAAGTTCAGCATTGACAGCACTCAATGTCCTCTGTGGACAAAACACCCTCAGCACACAGTTTTTTCCCTCTGTGCTAACAGCATTCTCCGCGGCTAACAAACCAAATTTGGAACATTGCCGGGCCCATCCAGGGCTCATCAATGTCACTTCTCTCTCACCGACAAATCAAAATCGAGCGTTGGGACGGACTTATAATATTAACAGCAATGTCAGAGGAGAAACTTTTCCTGCTGCCACAGTCATGTTTCTAATCAATTAGCTAGCTACAATTTAGGTTTGCTTTCTGTTCTCCATTTAGAGACACTAGGTTTGCCGAGAGGTTAGTTTGTCAGTATTAATGTTTACAAGTTCAATGTCCATATCAAAACCATTAATCGCCAACAAGATCGTTTTAATGCCACCAACACGACTGATGATCGACCTCCAAGTGGACCTCCAACTCCAAGGGTCACTAACGCCAATCAAGATCATCATATTCATTGGCAACATCTGCACAATTATTTCCAAAATACCAGCCAGACAGCTCGACAAACTGTAGGCATCACAAAAGCCCAATCAGTGCTGATACAGTTAGGCATCAGCTGAGGCACCATAACCTTTACTGTCGTCGACCAGCCTGTAGTCCTGTGCTAACAGCACGTCGCCAATTTCCATCTGAACTGGTGTCATCAACAGTGGCATAGTGTCATTTTCTCCGATGAAAGTCAGTTTTGTCTCACTCATGCAGATGGAAGAGTGAGAATATGGTGTTGCCCTGGGGATACAATACTGACAATTGTTTTTTTTTTTTTGGAAAGAGACCCATGGGGTGGACCAAGTGTCATGGTATGGGCTGGAATCGGTTAGAATTAGGGACCAGGCCCTGTCATCTTCCAGAATGTCAGTCAAGGTTGAGGTAATGGCGTTACAACACTACGTTACATCGATCAGGTCCTTAGACCAGAGGTTATGCCATTTTTTGCTTGTCATCAATGTCACATTTTTCAGCATGACAACGCGCGACCTCACATTGCCAGGGTGACACAAGGTTTTCTGCAGCAGCAAAACACCAGAGTTTTGCCCTGGCCAAAGCTCAGTCCAGATCTGAACCCCATCGAACATCAGTGGGATGAACTGAAAAGGAAGCTAAATCAAGAGCGACCAAGTCCGACTACTCGGGCAGAACTTGAAGCAGCCATCATCAGAACCTTCCTACAGATTCCTAAAGCCAATATCAACCAACTCATTCATTCCACGTTGCAAAGATGCATGGTAGTTGTTAATGCCAATGGTGGTCACACAAGATATTGACTTAAAGTTCATTACTTAATGTAATGATAAATCATTATTTGAACAATCCAGACTTGCGTTTCTTCTGCTGTTCAGTATGCTTAAAACACTTTCCTCGAAAGCCATATTCAGATGGTAGGCTATTAGATTTTCTGGATGATGCCAGGTATAATCATGTTTCGCCCTCAAATTTTATCCCGTCCAAATTCACCAAGTTCGTATTCTTACGGGTGACCTTGGTGTATGGCTACGGAGTGAATTGTTTGCTGCTTTTCATCAAACTCAGAAATCTTGTGATAACATTAATCCAGTCTAAATGGAAGATACAGAAATTTAGAAACAGTTGTCTCCACTGGTCAGGTTTCAATTTCACTATTCTTATTTGCATTTTGAAAATTTGCACCGGAAAAAGCAGATAGACAGAAAAATGCAAATTAACTTCTAAGTCGCATAAAAGTTTAAATGCTTGCTTGAGGTGGTTTTTGGCCAATGTAATTAAGAGTTAATGTCCAAAATGTGGGATGGGAACAGCTTTGTCGCCTTAGCTGACAAAGTTCTGATGTAGCTGCCTTGCTGCCGCTGCATGCATTAGCATTCGACTCCGTCATCATCTCCGGCAGGCGTCAAACATTGGAATCATTAACTGAAAGAAAAGCTCTGTGACAATTTGCTGAATTTCATGTGACTCCTGTAGACCTCCCACCATTTTTACTGCGTCTATCTTCTCTGCTAGTTGGTTCTCTTCCATTTTCTGACCTCTTCTTCCTCTTCTCCTGCTGTTCTATATTATGAGTGTCCTCTACTGCCATCTTGCGGCGAAATTGGCAAAAATTGGGGGTGAGGCAGTGAGAGAGGCCTATAACTAACATGCACATGCGCACGCACAAACGCGCGCACACACACACACACCATTTTGCCACTTCCGCTTTCGTAAGTCTTATACCGGTTGTCAAAGCGGATGTATGGCCAGCAGCCATACAACTACTCAATCTGCTCCAGCCACCTGGTTGAAGCTAAGCAGATGTGGGCTTGGTTAATACTTGAATGCACCACCTAATGGCACTGGCTGGTAGTGGCACTCTGTGGCATGCGAGTGGCACTGCAGTTGACTGTGGCACCTCATGGCAGGCGATTGGCATGCTTGTTTGTCAGTTGAATGCCTTTACTACTCAGTTGTCGTAAATCTATTTTATGATAGTTTTTCGGTAACCACGATGGTTGCGGCTGGAAGGGACTTCTGTTAGTTAACAGACGTTATTTTCCATTTATCTTGTTCTGGTTGAGTAGGAAAGACAGATTAGCCAAATTGCTAAGTTGAGTTTGTGTTAGCTGTCATTGATACACTTTTGTCATTTGGTTATGTGATAATTGATGTATTCAGTATATCACCAAATTAGTCATTTTGTTTGTACTGACAGGTATGCACTGCAGTTAGGTAACTAGTTTTTTATCCCCAGTTATCAACTAATGTTCACTAACGCTTTTAATAGATTAACATTACAAACTGTAGTGTCTATCCAGTGAGGTGATATTGTCATCTGCAGAATACTTACGTTGTTAAGTAGTAAATGAAGCATCCAGGGATGACAAGCTGCATAGACATGAACCTAATCTTTATCTTGACTATTATTATATTCAGAGAAATATTCCGCTTTATTAAATAGACTAATGTTCTTCTAGCCCAAGGACAATTTTTTTTTAATAATATATTGCTTAATCATACATCCTTCATGTCTGCCTAAACACAGTGATAAAAATGAAAAAGAGCAAAAAATACACTATTTAGTAAGAGTTATTTTCAGTAATTTATCACAGTCAGTTACAAGAATGAAAAACGCTGTTTTATTTGGCACTTTTTCTGCAAAATGCTCTAGTTGTAGTATAAATCATTTTACCAGATATTGAGATCACTAACCAATTTACCTTTTTTTTCTTAGCAAATCCATCTAACCAGTCCAGAGATATTCTTGGAAGGCAAAAATTTAGCATTACTTTGTCAGCTCCACAACCGCTGAAGGTGAGAATTCCAAGTGCTTAGTTTTACTATTGTTAAAAAATATTTTTCAAAAACCATAGGCATTTAATAAAAATAAAACAATTATTTGTGGAAGAAATTGGCTACATTTACACATTTTTTTTTTCATTGTCGTGTTTGTTTTCTCATTTCAGCATTAACATCTGTAGCGGGGGGCTACAATCCTATGTCGGGCTGTAAATTAGACTAAATTAATTCTAAGTCGCTAGCCATTACCGCTGGTGTCCCACTATGGACATAAAGGAAAATATGGACACTCACTAAATAACTAGGGGAGGCACAAGGGTGTAAAGAGTACTAAACAGAATATTTAATAAACACAAATTAAACACATACAATTATAACACATTACCTGAGCAGTTTCACGTATTATTCAGATGGTAGGAGTACAGCTTTATGGTTTAATGATCAGAAACAAATGTAATACTTTTAATACAATGCTCCATTGCTGATGTACCAAATACTCTATGTAGATTAGAATTTTCTAGACACAGTAAGTTTATGCATCTGCTCTTAGACCAAATTCAATGACTTCAACACATTTTCTCATTGACTGAGTAAACAGTGTAAACTAACATTACATTTGGCACGTAGGATTTCGCATAAACACACATAAACATAAACGCTAAACCATATACTAATGGAACCAGTTGCCCGGGGGTGGAGCTAGACATCATCCAGCTGATGAATTACTGAAGTGGAGGAGTCCCGATGCAAACAGGGAAGCGTGAAAAGTCCGCAGCTTGAGAGAAGGGCGGTAGACGGAGGGGTAGAATGAATGGAGCAGACTGTTGTGCTAGCGGCAGAGATGCGGACCTGCGTTTGCGGCTAACGGAGGCATAAGGAATGTAGAAAGAAAACGTCCATCGTTTACTAAAGGAATAAGCCCCGAGAAGCAGTGGGTTACAGTGATTTTATCACGGCGGAGGGGCGTTCTAAGCGCGTCGTGCCTTAGTGCCCCTCCGCCGTTGTAAAATCACTGTAACCCACTGCTTCAAGGTGCTTATTGCTTTTATAAAACGCAGTGTCAAGAGATACGGCAGTTTTATGGGTACGGCAGTCGATTTGAAGGGATTAGGATAAGGATTTGGGATTATGGTTAGGGTTAGGGTCAGGGTCAGGGTTCGGTTAGGGCAGGGTTTGAAATTGGGACTGCCGTACCTCTCTACATTGAAATGCATTGGAAAACTGTCGTACCCGTAGCAACTGCCTTTATAAAATGGTTACCCTACATATAGCCCATTAAATAAACACACAAGAAAAAAAATCAACAATTTATTGTTAATAATGCAACAATAAAATTGGGAACTATTCGTTCTTCCACCAAGCAAGATAGAGTGGACAGAATGGTAGGCAAGCAACACAGACGCTAAGATTGCTTCTTCATCTAGCGCCATTATCATGTCACATCAGGCAATTTGGGCTCGTTAATGTAGATATACTATGAAAGCAGGCTATTTGGAATGTCTCCTTCGGTCTCCCGAAGGCCCCGTTAAATAATTTTACGTTCGTTTCGGTTTCGGTTTTCGAGTATCCTTGTTCTCAACTCACGCCGATCGGCCATATTATTACAACCAGCAGCGAGAGTAGGGAACAAGATTGACTTTTGTCCTCCACACTTGCCGGTGTCTAGGAAAATATGTTGAATTGTGCATTAGTTTGCTAGCCAGCTTGTCAACTAGCTAGCGTTCACTGATGTGGTTACCCTACACATAGCCCATAAAATAAACACACAAGAAAAAAAAATCAACAATTTATCGCTAATACTGAAATAGCGAGCTGGTTAGCAACGTAGCTAGCAAGCTAAAGTGATATCAAACTCTATAATGCTATAGCTAGCTAGGTAGATAGCCAACTGGTTAGCGGGTTAAAAGGCTAAACTTCGCCAACGCTGAAATAGCGAGCTAAAAGTCTTGAAACAAACGTAACCTAACCAGTCAGTTGAGTGCAGAGTAGTTGGTTGCTAGGCTAGGCTCGCGCAGCAATATTTTTTGCTGCAGTCTGCCTCAGATGAAGTGGGTTACACTGATTTTATACCGGCATGGAACGCGGCTCAGCCAATCACATTTAAGGATGGGAAGCACCCGTTTTATAATCCACAATGTTCCTCATGTCGAGTGTCTCCGGGTCCGTGAAACGCTGTGAAACTAATATTAACTAGCTTACAACTGACGGAAACTAGCAAGCACTCCTTAGCTGGTAAACAGTCCCGAAATCATTGTAATTGAAGACCTGGGTGCAAGAAGTACTTAAGTCACATTTTTCAAAAAATGAGCTGACACTACTAGCCTACCATAAAGTAGAGTGTCATGTGCATCATTTAAAGCCAAAAAATTCCAAATATAAGCACTCAAGCCCTCAATACTGATATACGGCCTTCCCTGAATCTACTGAATTTTTGTGCAAGAAATACTCAGGCACTTGTTCCTGATGACGTCAAGGACTTAAGTCCATGACTGTCCAATCAGCTGCTTGTATGTGTCATGTGACAAGCGTAGCAAAAATGCCTGTTTGGCAATCAGAAAATGAAACTATCATCAAGTATAGATACAGAAATAACAATGGCAGAGCTCACATCAGCGTTAAAGGGAACGGGATACACGGCCCCAGGAGAGGATAAACTTTGCTATGCCATGTTTAGGCAGCTCCCAAATGCAACGTTGGAAAAAGTGTTGAAACTTTTCAATGGAATTTGGAGTGACGGGGTTATACCGAGCCGGTGGAAAACAGCAGTTATACTACCGTTTAACAAACCAGGGAAGGACCCATCTAACCCTAGTAACTATAGACCTATAGCCCTCACATCCCACATGTGCAAGTGGATGGAAAAGATACTAGTTAATAGATTGACACGTGTTGGAACAGAGAAGAATTTACAGAAACTATCAGTGTGGATTTCGGAAAGGTCGATCCACAGCTGATGCTTTAGTTAGAGTGAGCAATGACATGGAAAAGACCCTAAAAATGAAAGAAATAATGGTGATCGTATTCTTTGATATAGAAAAAGCATATGACTCAATGTGGAGGGAAGGATTACTTATACAGCTGGGCCAAATAGGAATTGGTGGGAGGATGTATAACTGGATAATGAATTTTTTGACGGACAGGAAAATAAGAATACAAGTTGGGTCAGACATCTCCACTGATTTCAGGGTGGAAAATGGCACACCGCAGGGGAGTGCAATCAGCCCTGAGTTATTTAATATTATGATAAACAATATCTTCGCAAACCTAGAGGGGTGTGTTAAATCAGCACTGTATGCAGATGATGGGGCCATTTGGATGAGAGGAAGAAATATATCTCATGTGATAGGAAATATGAAGAGAGCAATAAATCAGGTAGAGAAGTGGTCATATGATTGGGGGTTCAAGATGTCAACGAGCAAATCCTGCTACATGGTGGTCACTAATAAACGAAAAATTGATATTGAGAATCTTTCACTATATGGTCAGACATTAGAAAGAGTAACAGAGTTTAAGTATCTAGGATTATGGCTAGACTGCAAATATCTATGGAAAACCCACGTGGAACACTTGGAAACAAAATGCAAAAAAGTAATTCAGTTACTACGAGCAGTAGCCGGATCTGACTGGGGGGCGGATAAACAGTCGTTAATAGACATATACAGGGCATTAATGAGGCCAACATTAGACCATGGAAGTTGTGTGTATGGAGCAGCAGCTAAGACTGTCCTACAAAAACTGTATAGGTTACAGTATAGAGCCCTTCGTGTGTGCACCGGTGCTATTAAAACAACCCCCATTAACGCTTTACTCATAGAAGCAAAAGAGACTCCGCTGGAAATAAGGAGAGAAAAGCTGGCATTGGTTTATTGGGCTAAGTTGAAAGGAAGTGGGGAAGAAAATCCTGCAGCAAGGACCATACAAAACTGCTGGGAATACTCTAAGTTCCAGAGGAAAGGGTTTGGATGGAGCATGAATGAATGTGCCAAAGCATTTGGAATTGACAATATTGAGTTTGCCCAGCCCACTCCAGTCAGTAACATTCCCCCTTGGCTCTATCATGAGGCTAAAGTAGACATGAGTATACTAGAAATGAAGAGAGAATGGAGTATGAATGAGGTTGGAGTTAAAACAAGTGTGTACCTGAGGAGCAATTATTTTAGTTACCTGAAAATCTATACAGATGGGTCTAAAAACACGAGTGGGCATGTGGGAACTGGTGTATATATACCAGAATTTGGAATCAATATGTCCAAAAGGTTGTCTGATCAATTATCAGTGTACACAGCAGAAATGGTGGCTGTAATTATCAGCCTTCAGTGGGTGGAGGAGGTCAGGCCAGACAGAGTGGTGGTGTGCACTGATTCGGTGGCTGTTCTAGAAAGCATCCAAACATCAAACACTACAAGGAAAGATCTATTCATTGATATACAGCATAGTTTGCTTCGATTACACAGGGGTGGTGTGGACGTGCAGTTTTGTTGGGTACCAGCACACCAGGGGGTGAAAGGAAACGAGGTGGCTGATAAACTAGCAAAAGGGGCTCTGGAGAAGAACATAACAGTACAGATACCTCTTGGGATAGGGGAAGGGAAAGCAGTAATTAAAAAGAAAGGAACTGAAATATGGCAGAAAAGGTGGGAAGAAGACCAGAAAGGAAGGAGCTCATACAAAATACAAAAAACAGTAATAACAAAGACCTATGAGGAAAAGAAGAGAAGGGAGGAAGTTGTTATAATGAGACTCAGGGTGGGACATACAGGGTTAAATAACACTTTGTATATATTAGGGAAAAGGAACAATGATTGGTGTGAGGGGTGTGGAGTGAGTGAAAATGTTGAGCATGTGATGTTGAATTGTAGCAGGTATGCGGCTGAGCGAGAGCAGCTCCAGGAGAGAGTCAGAGCAGCAGGGCATGAGTGGAGTCTGGCAGGACTGCTGGGAACAGAGGGAGAGGCAGAAGGTGTAAGAGCAGTCAGGAGGGCGCTCTTTACTTTCTACTTTTTACAGTCTTGTGTCTGATAGGAAGAATTTAGGAAGTTAAGGGCATGTTGTTACACACTTGTACAGTAGGTGGCGGTATGCACCTAAAAGTTGTTTTCAATCCGCCATTAACCCCAAAGAAGAAGAAGAATGATTGAAACGGCATTTGTGTGGTAAAAGTACCAAAGTCCATGCATTTTATGGCAATAAGTACCGAAGTCCAGGCATTTTATGGTAAGAAGTACCAAAGTCCGAAACTCATTCTTTTTTTTTTCGTAATAAAGCATTATTTTTCCACAAAAACGTGTCTGTCTACTTTGTATAACCCCTGGGACTAGCAGCAGGCGCCACTGAATGTTATCTTTTAAAAAAAGTATTTGCTGCATGTTTTCAAAACTTTGACCCTTAATATCTCAAAAGTGTTATTTTGTGACTAAAGTACTTCTTGCATCCAGGTCTTCGATGTCACTTCTCCGTCACGCACTAAACACCAAAGTATAGCACAGTTTACTGGACAGTATCAGAACTATGACTTTGGCTAAGATACTAAATTCACGTTACAAATAGTAACAAAAATTCACATACCAGCGAACATTTCTCATACACAACTTTCTTCTCCAGTAATTCAGGCAGACAGACAGTAAGCGAGAACAGAGCATAGAATCAAGCACTAACCTTGATAAGTGCTGACCGTTGTTCGGTTACGAGGTCATGTCTAGGCCGTGCAAACACACATTACAAGACGCAACGTAAGATATCGTGCGAACCTATAAAAATGACAACCCTTATCAAACATGAAAAATAATAAACTTAGCCAAAATTGGGGAGAAAACGTAAACCTATTTCTGGGCAGGGGGAAATGGGCACTAAATCTATGATCGTAAAATGTACTCAAACTGAGCTAAATCTGATCTGAAATGTGTAACAGGATTTCTGAGGCTTCAGTACAACATCGAAGCATCAGCATTTTGACAAACGGACACTGACCATAGTGAAGTGATATAAAATATTAAATATTTTAGTATTAGTAATAAATAATACTATTAGTAACCGTAACAGCATGACGGCCTCCAGTCGGTGTGCCACACTTAGATTTAGTTTTACATTTACCCACAGGTCTGTCTGAAAAAGAGATTGTCACAGAGTCCTTGATTTTTTCCGCCTTCTGAATTTAATGACATTGCATTTTGCAACGCTGTCTATAATACTATGGAAGCATATAGTTAACAAAATTAAAATGAAAATGCAATGTCAGAAATGCATTTTCATCTTCAAGATACAAGCACATTTGTATCATAATGAAAATTCAAATGTAATCCTCCACTTTGCATTTTCATTTAAGTCCATGCATGCAATTTTTATAACAATTGGAAAATTAATACATTCCTCATTTGCATTTTCGAGAAGTGCCCTGCAATATCACTAACAAAACGAAAACGCTAATCGTATAAAGCAAATACATTCTCGGAAATGCTTTTTCGTTTTCGAGAAGCACGCGCATTATTTGTATCACGAAAATGCTAAAGTAATCCTCCACTTTGCGTTTGCATTTTCAAGTCCATGTAGGCACTGTTTTCATTTGCAAGAAGTGCCCCGCAATATCACTAACAAAACGAAATCGAAAATGCTAATCTCATAAAGCAAATACATTCTCGGAAATGCCTTTTTTTTTTCAAGAAGCAGACGCAATATCTCATAATTAAATCGCTAACGCAGTTCGCCACTTTTCTTTTTCATTTTCGTGACAGACTGCCCTGCCTGACTTTGTATTTTCGATTTCGAAGTCCCACGCGCTTTTCCTAACAAAATTAAAAAGAAATACGCTCCCTAGTTGGGTGTGGCCTGTCGGTGAGAAGGCGGGGCGTCCTTCACAATCTGGTACGGATCGGATATTATAACAAATACAAGCGATCTCGGTGGTTATCAGAGCGAAACTCCTGCTGCACGCACTTTTGTCAAAGCACAAATGCTAACTTACATAGTTGGAGCCACTGACTGTGCATGGACGCTCCCCTGGACATTGCGGAGTTTGAGAGTATAGCTAAGGTTTTCCCCCGAAAGACACTGCTCTCGCACTCAATTACCCCCGTGTGCGCTTGGATTAGCGCTGCTTCCACTGAAATTGTGTGCTTACACTCAGATCTGTCGATCTTCGGACGGGTTATCTGCGCATCATCGGTTTAGTTGTTCAGTCGGTTGCAAAGCAAGTTCATACACTCCTGCTCTCTTGGGCTTCATGTACTTCCAGTGCTTTCTTCACGAATTTGGAGTGAAAGGATGTTAAGAACAGACGGAAACTCCAAATGCAGATCAAACTCAGCAGGGCGTTTATTAGACGTGGGATTCGATCCCTTACTCATGGTCAGTTCAGAAAATAGTCAGAAGCCAGCAAACAGATACAGGTGAGCAGAATCGTAATCAGTAATACAGGCCAAGATCGAGAAACCAGGAAATCAGTCCGCACAAAGACAACGAACAAAAAAGGGGGAAAATAAACTAAAGGAAGGAAGGGAATGGGAAAAGGGTAAGGGGAAAATAGGGAAGGAGAGATTAGGGAAACTAACTAAACAATTGGAACACAAGGGCAAAGGGAATACAAGGACCTATCAATCACACTGCAATCTCACTTCGAACACAAAACTAAAATATACAGACTGATACAAACAGACAAATACTTTCAAAAGAGCAATCACAAACCAAATAGCGCAGAGACGAACCAACCAGACAGAGTCAAGGGAAGAACGAATCGACTTGGAACAAATGGGGAATGGGATATTTAAGCACAAGACAATTAACGTGATTGCCTGACTAGATAGGGAACAGCTGTGGCAGGAAGCCAGAGAGGGCGGAGCCAGGAAGAGCAGGACAGGGATAGGCGCGTAGAATGGAAAGGGCGTGGAAACCTATGCTAATCTGCTCTACACACCCAGGCCCTGATTCTAAACTACTCTCAGGTGCAGACGGGCAGCAAGAACAGAATGAAGGAAGTTAGAATCACCTCACCGAATTAACAGGGGAATTAGTGTGTTAACAAGGACTGACAGGAGGGAAGAACACAAGGGTTTACACTGACAATGACAATCAATCAGAACAATACACAATCACTCAGAAAAATAACAAAAGGTACATAAATGAAAATAAAAACTAACAATAATGAAAACTAAAAATAACAGGCAGACAAAATCCTACTTTCTAACAAAGGACAGTTCGTATTAATACACCCGTGCCTATACGTCTCTTTACCTTAATAGCTGGCTACATACAATGGTAGCCGTGTAACACGTCGACCTCCAGTTCTCTATTATGCGAGTCTGTGGATGAATCGCAGAGGTAGACTGAGCAAAGAGAGGGACAGAGTCATCTGTTCGCTTGCATCCTGCTGCTGCAGAAGGAAGGCTTGCGAAATCCATAGATTTCTCTTATTATACCAAGTCGCTTGTAATAATATGCTGGCCATAGCCAGATGTCAACACAGTGATATGTTTCGGCCAGTCGATGTGTTTTTCATGGACGGTCACATCGTTAGACTAAAATTGCAGTGATCCTGCTCTCGCACTCAATAAGCCCCTGCGTGCGCTTGGATTATACCTGCTTCCACTCAAACCGTGTGCTTACACTCGATCAATCAATGGTTGGACAGATTATCTGCACGCTCTCTTTTGAGGGTCCATACGGTCCTGGCCACCGGGGCTGCATAGGTAGCTACTTCCGTGGCTTTCTTCACGATTTTGGAATAAAAGGGCCGCTTATTAATACATTAATGCCCATACTTTTTTTATACCTTAGTTGCTGCGACATATAAGAGTTGCCGGGTAACAAACACATCGGCTTCCAGTTGGTGTGCCTCACTGCAATTTTGTGGATGAATGGCGGGGGTGCACTGAGCTGCGGGAGAGAGACGCAGCCTGCTGCAAGCATAGTGTGACCGGTTCCGCAATTTGACCGATTCCGCAATTTGCAGAAATCAAACTTTATTTGCGGGAAAACGACTTCGCTGTCAGCCTTGAGTTTGACACCGCTGGAACGGTAAATTATTGTGGATTTAACTCTTAACTATCGTTTCAAGATATTCGGCTGGATAGAGAAATAAATGCCCGATAACTGTTGCTTGCCGTTGCAGCAGTACCAAATCAACGCCTGTGATAAGGCGCACTGCGCAGTGTGTGGCCGTTAAACCCGTGTATTCCAGGGATTCATCAAATGCTATTAGTGTCATTATGACCGGAAATTATCGTATATTTGACCATATAAATCCCAATTTCGTACTCTTGATACTTCTTCATCAACACCCATTAGAGTGACTGCTTGTCGTTTGACTAGTTACGCAAACGCCATTTTGTTGGTTTTCAAACTTGTAATTTGTGAGACATGTTTATTCTTGTTTATTTTTCTGAAAAATTTTTATTAAAGTTTAATGTAGTCAATGTGAAATAAAACATCTTTTCCCCCGCCATAACTGTTTTTCAGTGGCTCAACGGGTTGATCATTACTCGTGTCCTGTGTTAATCTGAATTTGTAGACTCATCCTGATAATTTTTATGTATACTTGGTATGTACTTGAATTGGAAAGAGTAGAAAGAATCATCCATAGTCGCTGATAGCAGTTGAATATCGATGGATGTACAAAATCGTCTTGAACTGAGGCCAGCACACGTGGATTCCAGCTGACACAATGTCAACACACGGAACAATTATCCATAAATTTGACCAATTATTATGATATACCCTGCAGAGTAATGCTGGCTAAAATTTGTGGAAAATACACGTGTCTGTTCTTTTGTGGCCAGGGTTACGCAATTATGCCAATAAACAAAGAATATCATAAGTTTGGCCTGACAAAGGGCGCTGTTTGCGAAACTGGAAATTATTTGCGGAACCGGTCAAAGGACGTGCCACTGAAAAATGACTGTGCAAGGCTTTATTCCTAATGACTGAAGAAAACTAATTGATCCACAAAGTGCGTGAGTAATTTCCGCAAATTCGTGAACAGATAGCCTAACTTTCCGCCAACGAATGCTGTATCGATACCAGACGCTTCAGACAAATTCCGTTTGCGGAACCGGTCAACGCACTGTACCACATTAAAACAGACTGCGAAACTGATCGCAATCTGGTCAAGTTAAATGGACTGGAAGCAAGTTTTATGCTATAGTTGTTCGTAATGTTCGCCATCTTGCAGGAAAGTAGTTAGCTAGCTAATTAACATCGCGTTAGTCTAACGATGTGACTGTTCATGAAAAACACATCGACTGGCCGAAACATATCACTGTGTCGACATCTGGCTATGGCCAGCATATTATTACAAGCGACTTGGTATAATAAGAGAAATCTATGAATTTCGCAAGCCTTTCTTCTGCTGCAGCAGGATGCAAGCGAACAGATGACTCTGTCCCTCTCTTAGCTCAGTCTACCTCTGCGATTCATCCACAGACTCGCATAATAGAGAACTGGAGGTCGACGTGTTACACGGCTACCATTGTATGTAGCCAGCTATTAAGGTAAAGAGACGTATAGGCACGGGTGTATTAATACGAACTGTCCTTTCACTCCAAATTCGTGAAGAAAGCACTGGAAGTACATGAAGCCCAAGAGAGCAGGAGCGTATGAACTTGGTTTGCAACCGACTGAACAACTAAACAGATGATGCGCAGATAACCCGTCCGAAGATCGACAGATCTGAGTGTAAGCACACAATTTCAGTGGAAGCAGCGCTAATCCAAGCGCACACGGGGGTAACTGAGTGCGAGAGCAGTGTCTTTCGGGGGAAAACCTTAGCTATACTCTCAATCAAACTCCGCAATGTCCGGGGGGGTCCATGCACAGTCAGTGGCTCCAACTATGTAAGTTAGCATTTGTGCTTTGACATAGAAGTGCGTGCAGCAGGAGTTTCGCTCTGATTGATAACCAACGAGATTGCTTGTATTTGTTAATATCCAATCCGTACCAAATTGTGGGGGTAGTCCCGCCTTCTCACCGACAGGCCACACCCAACTAGGGAGGGTATTTTCTTTTTAATTTTGTTAGGAAAAGCGCATGGGACCTCGAAATCGAAAATGCAAAGTCAGGCAGGGCAGTCTGTCACGAAAATGAAAAAAAAAAGAAAAGTGGCGAACTGCGTTAGCGATTTAATTATGAGACAGATATTGCGTCTGCTTCTTGAAAAAGAAAAAGTATTTCCGAGAATGTATTTGCTTTATGAGATTAGCGTTTTCGATTTCGTTTTGTTAGTGATATTGCGGGGCACTTCTTGCAAATGAAAACAGTGCCTACATGGACTTGAAAATGCAAACGCAAAGTGGAGGATTACTTTAGCATTTTCGTGATGATACAAATAATGCGCGTGCTTCTCGAAAACGAAAAAGCATTTCCGAGAATGTATTTGCTTTATACGATTAGCGTTTTCGTTTTCGTTTTGTTAGTGATATTGCAGGGCACTTCTCGAAAATGCAAATGTAAATGAGGAATGTATTTTAATTTTCCAATTGTTATAAAAATTGCATACATGGACTTGAAAATGAAAATGCAAAGTGGAGGATTACATTTGAATTTTCATTATGATACAAATAATGCGCTTGTATCTTGAAAATGAAAATGCATTTCTGACATTGCATTTTCATTTTAATTTTGTTAACTATATGCTTCCATATTATACAGCTGGAAAACAATAAGGATCACAAGACTGAAGAATGGCGACAACATTTTGGACGCTGTCTTAAAAACGTTTGAAAGCCGCGGAGGAGACGCAACATACAAAGATGAGGTGTGATGGCTTAACGAATGGCCCTTGTCCGTACACTGCCGTTGATTCGGACATTAAATTAAGACAAGGTGATCTGGTGTTGTGTGCTAAATGCAATGCCGCACGGTTTCCTCGGCAGGGGTGGGAAATGATGATGGCCGACCTAACTTTTGTTTGGAGGGCATTGTTGCGATGGCAGCTGATGAGAATTTTTGTCAAATATTCCTGGATTCGCTGGATGTTATTTTCCAATACGCCAGTGTGGACATTTAAGACACGCTAACAAGGATTGACGCTGCTGTCCTACTGAGCTTGCATAAAAGGTTGAGCGTGAGGTGCTGTGAAATATTTCGGCAATTTAGAGATAGGAAGGTTGTTAACAGGCAGACGAAGCATAAGATTGTAGCAGATGTATTGCAAATGGGGTCGAGTGTTGTGAATGGTCTGCCTGCGAAGGAGCTCGATAAGATTTTCAAATGCTCAGATAATGCTATGGATAGCTCTCAGATAGCTACTAGTGAAAGTGTTTCGGAGGTCGAAATGCGGGACATGATCTGCTCTGTGCTTGATCTGCAGAAAAGAGTGTCTGAACTTGAGCAGGTCTCTGGCGAGCTGAAGAGTGAGAACGAGTAGGCTATGCGGTTGAACGGGATGTGCATGCATGTGTTAATGCTGTGGCTGTGCCACCCAAACAGTCTTTGGTTCCGGATTCGGAGCCGGAGACTGGTGCAGATAAGCTTGCTGAGGTTTCAACTGTGGCGTCAGAGGAGGGCGAACCCTCAGAAACAGATTCGAGCTCTGTAGTGAACTCTATAGAGTCAGGTGATAACATCGGGGGATTTACCTTACCGCCAAACCAGCTTCGCAAGGCGCGCAGGAACTCTAGAAAGAAGCGCTCGTGTGATAGGAAACCTTCCAAAGATACGCCGGTGGGCGTTGGTGCTGACCCTTCAGAGGCCTTGAACAACGGGGAGCAAATTACTCAGCTTCGGGCGTCCTTGGTGCAGCAAACGAAGTTGGCTTATCTTGGTTGGGTCGACCCAATGCATTCTGTAAATGATATTAAGGAGCACCTTGGTTCTCTTGATGTCGTAGAGGGTGAGGTTTCTGTTGTACCGTTGGCATCCAGACCACAGTATAAATCCTTCCGTTTGGATATACCGAGTGCTATGTTTGAACAGCTTGCAAATCCTAACGTGTGGGTGACTGGAGTAATCATTTAGCCCTTTCGAGAGGAGGCAAAGATGCGTGCAGCGGCATTCAACCGGACAAGGGAGAACCAGAGGCGACCGTGGTATGGCGGGAATAGAACATTTTATTGGAGGGCACAGGAGGGCAAGATCTGGCGCCTGGCTCGGAGAGGGTATTCGTACCACTGGCAGGCAAAGCCTGCTGCCTCGGATGGACTGTCCAGATGGCAATGGGAAGGTGACCAGGTCTATCCGGTCGACGGCTACCAGCACGCCGGCCCGGATCGCCACTGGAGGGCAGGTGAACAGTGGTAGTAGTCACTGTGTTGGGTCTGATGTGACTGATGATAACTATTGTTTAGTTTCCTGTGAGACATTTAACTGTAAGGGGATAAAACAAAGCGCCAATTATTTCACCTCACGATTGAAAGGGTGTGATATTTTGTGTCTACAGGAGACTTGGTTACGACCTAATGAACTTGATTCGCTGAGCAATGCCCTGTATAGTAGTGATAATGATACTGGTGATAAATTTGTGATCTTTTCTAAGTCAGGAATGCCAGAAGACCTGAGTGACAATGAGTATAGGGGGCATCCCTATGGAGGGGTGTCAGTTATTTGTAAACCGGAAACAGGAATTTTCTTCTGTGAAATTGAGGCAGAAAGTGACCGAGCTGTTGCGGTGGGTTTGAAGAACAGATCTGGAAATCTGGTGCAAATTGTTTCAGGAGTATATATGCCATTTTTTTGATGGTACTGCTAATCAAATATCCCTATATATGGAAACTTTAGACTTACTGCAACAACTTATTGATGGATACAGTGGTCAGGTCCCTATTGTGATATGTGGAGACATGAATGTTCAGTTACCGATGTCTGTAAAATTGCCGAACCACTGGTATAAGAGAAAGGGGCATAATGTCCACAGCAGCATTATGTTTGATTTTCTGGCTTCCAATGATTTTCTAGCGGTGGATTTGCTGTGTAAGCAGGAGTCTGAATATACATATTTTTGTACAATGATGGGGATTAAGTCTTGGATTGATCATATTCTGGTCCCCGCTAGATTCTAGGACCAAGTTGTTAATTGTAAAATTTCTCCTCTCGATAGTGGCAATGTTAGTGACAATCTTCCAGTCAGAGTTGAGGGGGAAATTAGGCTATGTGATTCGTTTAAAGCTGCTGTACAAGATGCAGATATGACAATTCATCTCAGTTTCACTCAGCCTTCCCAAAGTGGAACTAGGCCTACGCTGTCGGCGGCCGACAGCAAGGGGTATATCCCCGAAATTCCTCAATCCTCGAAGCCCCCTTTATTAGATTCCCCTTCACTAGACCTACAATATGAGGCAAATTTGAGGTCTCTGTAAGTAACTGTTCCAGAGATATGGTTAATAAACTGATCTTTTCAATATATAGCACCACCTGGTGGCAAACCTAGAAGTGCACACTTGCCCAAAATCAAATCAGTTCATCCTCTCAACCATATCTACCCATATGCAAAAAATGAGAAACCAATGCAAAGTATTTTGTGAGTTATCGCGCTAACGGCTAAAATCTGCGGCGGCGGCAGGTGGGGCGAAACCACGATCTCCCCGAAACTCGTATTTCGGGGATATAATGACAAAGACAAAAACGGCATCTATTGTAAGCTTGTGAGCGACAAACTTTGCTCATTTCCACTGCTTATGCCTATTAATAATAGACAGAATGCTCTTGACCTTGTCATGCGTTTGTCCAGAATCTTGAGTGAATCCATTCATGATTCTGCCCTGGAATCAGGGTGTATCTCAAAAGGATCGCATGAACCTAAACCATATTGGTGCCTAGAGCTGAGTGAGCTGAGAAGAAAAAAGTTGTTTTGGTGGCGTATTTGGGTCGACAATGGCAAGCCAAGGCAAGGTGTAATTTTGTTGGAATCACATTTAGAAGACCTTCCACAGGATTTCTCTTAAATGTGTGCAAAGTGCAATGTGTAAGCCTATTGCATATCTTAATTATTTGCTTGAAGCTGGAAACAGGAATATCTTTTGGAGTGTGATAAATAAGCTCTGAAAGTCAAGAAATTAATTCCTGTATTGGGGCTAATGATTTTGCCACACACTTATATGAACTCATGAGGGACAAAGGTAATTTAACAGATGACCAGAAACGAATTTCCGAGGAGGTTGATGCCATATATGAGGAACATATGGATAGATGCGGCCAAGTTATCATTGGTCCTGCCCAGGTTGAATCTCTCCTTAAACAACTCAAGCGAAATTCATCCCCTGGGGTGGATGGCATCACTGCTGAGCATTTGCCGTACGCCGACTCTGCCATTTTATGGGAGTTTATTGGCTGTTTGTTCACAGTCATTATTAACTGGCATGTTTTACTTGAGTCTTTTTTGATGGGTATTATTGTACCTGTGATTAAGAAGCCCACCTTGGACCCAAATGAGTTGAATAATTACAGGCCTGTCACTTTGAGTTCAACCCTTTCAAAAATGTTAGAGAGATTGCTTATCCGGGAGGATACAGCTCATCATAATCAATTTGACTTCCGGGAAAGAAGGTGTACGGCTGTAGCCTCTTCCTTTCTCCATGATATATTCAGGTATTTCTCTAATTCTGACACCCATTTTTGTTTGTAGTCTTTATGCGGAGAAATGCTTTGGCTCAATTTGGCATCAAGGCCTCTTTTTTAAATTGTGGGGAAAAATTAATATTGACAACTGGCTACTTCTATACATGCGGTACAGGAACCTAAGGGTTGTGGTCAAGTTTCAGAGTAATTTCAGTAATGTCTTTTCAATTAGCCGAGGTATAAGACAGGGCAGCGTGCTGTCGTCATTGTTGTTTAATATTTTCCTGGATGATATGCTCAGGAGTTTAGTGAGCTTAGGTGATGGATTGAGGCTGAATGATGAGCTGTATAACTCAGCTGCTTATGCAGATGATGTAACTATATTTTCTGCAACTGTCCCGGGTTTACAAAGATTAATTGATATTTGTGTGAATTATTCAAAGATGTGGAGATTTTAATTTGGGATAAAGAAAACCCAATGTATAACAATTGGTAAAACAAATTTTATGCACAAGCCAACTTGGAACCTAGGTGGTACCCCAATTCAGAATGTGGATGATATGGTCCTTTTAGGTACTACCTTCTCTCGTGACTTATCTAGCACCAAGTGTGTGGAAAGTAGGGTTTCTAGCTGTGGCCGGTCGATTTTTTGTCTTTCCTCAGCTGGTATGAGATATCCAGGTCTTACGACGGAGGCTAAAACACTCCTCTGGAAATCAATTGGTGTTCCATCTCTGACGTATGGCCTGGAATGCTTGAATTTAAGTTATGGTGATATGAGGAAACTTGAGACAACCCAGGGTACAATAATTAAATGAGTTAATGGTATTTGGCGATGCTGTCACCACAGTAAGCTTTTAAAGGCCGTGGATATTTTTAAAATAACTGATATTGTGAAAAGGGATGTGGTTTCACTGTATAGAATAATGTTTTTGTATACTTCGCCAGCTCAATGTTTCAATATTGCCATGCTTGCTAAATATTTATTAACAGGCCACAGAGTCAAGGGTACATTATTGGATAGGATAATTTCGTGTGGAGTGTCACCAGTGAGTATCACACTCAGAGGTGAAGCCAGGGTGAAACTTAGTGGTGGTCCATGTGGGGCAGATGGCATAGCTGATACACTGTGGGATTTGCTTCCCAGGGTTGACTACATCACACCTGGCTCCTTGATGACCTGTCTTTTATTGAAGTTTTAAAAGTAATGTTTTATTGATTTTCAGCCGTTTTATGGAATGTGTGATCATATTTTTCTCTTCTAATTTGTGGTAAAGTGTTTTATTTTTATTATTATTTGTGAATTAGAAATGTGATTGTATCCTCAACGTCCCCATTTCTGGGGTTTTATCAAATAAATAAATAAATAATACAATTGTGCAAATGTCGTGATATTTGGCACAGGAGTGCCACTACATGCCACATGAGTGCCACTCTAGCTGCCACAGGAGAGCCAATTAATGCCATAATGCCTGATTGAGCAAAAAAAAAAAAAAAAAGAGAGAGAGAAAGAAAAGAAAAAAGGATAAAGCGGTAAACACACCACCATCCTCAGACACGCATAATTTATTATTTTCTTTGGTTTCGTTCACAGCTTTGGCTTGGTTAAGTGCATAAAAGTGGTGGACCAGTTCATGATCGTGTACGCGTACATGCGGGTTGCATGACAATCCCATCTCCGATAATAATGCTGCTTAAGAACTACTCAGGAGTGCAGTACTTGAAACTGGTCGTTGACGCTTTCTTGTTAATAATTATCGCATCATATCCGGGAGGGACTTCAGACCGGAGTTCAATGTGAGGACGGGAGCTTATGAGTCCGGAGAAGCCACAACAATCTTTCCCTTGCGCGAGAGATAGATTCGATCCGAGTGATCTCAGTCCATTCACACGTTTTTGAGAACTTGATCAGTAGGCCTACAAATGCAAAACTGGAGGCACTTGCCCATAATTAAAGTACGGCGCTCTACACGGCACACGCACCAGCAAGACGAAACAGTGTTCGTGTTTACAACGCCCACTTTCCGCTTACCACACTCCTTCCAGGAACTATCCTTCTCGTGTGTGTGTGTGTTCTGGGGTTTGCCAGTGTAGGTCGAAAGTGTGTGGCGTTTGGTATTCTGTACAGTAAGACTTCCGACCACTCCTAAATAATGAAATATCTGCTTTCAAACTCCGAAAAGCGGAACAATTGGAGTCATATGACAGCCCGCAGCGGTTGCACACTGGTGCGACGCGTTCTTTTAATTTCTCTTTTACTCTTGTGCCCGGATAACTTGTATAGAGACACTGCCCTGCCAGAAGTCTTTGTTTCCCTCAGGTAGCCTTGTAATTCATCAACCAAGCCGACCGCACGCGAGTAACAAGCCAGTGATGCGTTTTCCAAATGTCTGTCTGGAGTTTCTTTGTGGTCCTGGCGATATGAAACTACTGAAACTATGCCAGAGATGTGGAATGAAACGGATTTTTGACTTGAAGCTGATTTTAAATGGAATCAATCAGAGATGGTGATGAGCTTCTCAGTTTCTTCAAATTACTTCATGTTCCGGGTATGTGTATTTAAAGTTTGATAAAACTACATCCGCGGACTCCGAAGAACAGGAGAGAGGTGCATATGGGGCTTCCCTGACGTACAGACCGACGGACCTCTAGCCTGGATTGATGACATTCTTGCACGGCCAGCTGGCCGTTGGCCTGCTGTACTTGTCTTTATCGTTGTCGGAATCTACTGCATTCTTGGAAAAGATCGATTTGGATGCGCAGCCGGCTATCAGCTGTGAGCAGGCATGTATTTGGCTGTGTTTTATTGCCTCCGAATGTACGTGCGTGCGCGCGTGTGAACGCTGAACGAAGTTGCAGTGCCTTCCCCGTTGTACCTAATTTGTAGCTCTCGGAGTGTAGAGATGGTTGGCAAAAGGAGATATTTTTAGTGAGAATGTGCTGGTCCTACGGCGGAGCTGTCCCAGAAATGTAACATTAAAATTTTCAAACTCTTATTTAAGTCCCAATCTTTCAAGCTGAGGATGCTACTCCTAAACACAAAAATATTTAATGGAATCCGCAAACTCGACTTTGCTGTAGCCTATTTTACATAGGCTATTGTAGATGGGGAATACTACTCTTGAAAATAAAACAGTTATTTGAAACGTGATAAGATTGCTGGTATACTAACATCTACTCGGTCGACTTCAGAGCAATGAAACGGTAATTAAAATGTTTTGTTAAAAGTAAGTTATGTGGTCAGGGCCGGCGCTAGACCCGAACATTTGGGGGAAAATATCCATCCCTTTATTGACTACAATTAGTCCTGGCTAATTCTAGATGGTTTTCCTTTATTAACACGTTTTCCAATTCAAGAATAATCAAGTGGCAATTGAAGACACGGCTTCTCTCCCCCATGCGATCTAACAGCGACAAAATAATGGGCTACATTCAGTACAGAAAAATAATTTAATTATAAATAGGTCTATGCACAGGCACTCAGCAACGGTAATTTTTTTTGCAGCGAGAGCGGCATTTCAGAACTCTTTTGCGAATGAAGGTAATTTCGGCGACAAGTAGGCACACCTGTTTTTGCAGCACGGTCACGCAACTTGCTGTAAAAAATAGACTGCTGTCCGATTGGAAAATGTAAACGGACGAAACCACGTAGGGGAGAGCTGGTACGAAAGTAACATTTTTCACATGGAGGTCATTTTAAAAGATAACGTTACAGACCGAAAAAAACATTTCGGAGCGATTAACTACTTTCGTGTGTGCTCTGTCAATATCAGGTGCTAAATCATGCCAATATATATTGACTTCGGCATAGTTTGACGTCGAACGGAAGTTGCGCAATGCTGCTTTCGACCCCTCCAGTCGGGACGAAAGTGGCACACAGGCCGGACAAAAGTAACGTGATGAAATTACCTGGAATCTTTTAAATTACTGTCGTTAAAACAGAAACAAAAACGATCAGACATTTGTTTTAAACATTTTAATTTGCTTCAAATGTTTCAAAAGTAAACGTGAACATGTTTAACGTCCCAGATAGGAAGCACCACCGCTCCGGATCTGCCCCGGCTCTGAGCCGGATCAGCTGGTGTCGGCACAGAGCCGGGGCAGATCCGGAGCGGAGGTGCTTGCTATCTGGGTGGGGTGCAATTGGTCTATTTATAAAAATTATGAAATTACTTTACTTAGGCTATTATCACAGTTGTGACAGATATAATGAGCTGCACCCTCAGTGCATGCCTCATGTGACCACAGCAGACAAAAGATGCACCGCATCCACACTTCTCCAGGCAAAGATGAGTCAAATGTCTCCCCACAAACAAGACATTCCTCATCATTGCCCTGAGAAATTCTGGTTGCAGTGTGTCCACTAAACAACGTTTTCTTTGGGCGTTTTTAAGAGGACTGTTTTTTCTGGCCCCTCTGCCGACGTTCCTCCTCCGAAGTAGCTTTTACTGGGGTGTCGGTCAGTATTGCTGTTGACCTGCAACATTCAATGAGATGATAGTCAGAATCAGCTTGTTTTTCTACAAGCAAGAAAATCAAGACAAGTGAAAAACGACACTCTGCTCACCTCTTTCTGCCTCTTTATTTTCTTTCCTCGAGCCAGCCTTTGGATATGGGCGAACCTTTTCTGGGCTGAACCTCTGTATTGGCGTGCCACTAGATGTTCCTGGAACCACAAGCATACCTGGATAGATAATATTTCCAAACAAAATGCTTGGCAAGGCTCAACATGCACATTTAAAGACACACACAGACACAAACTCTCACCATCTACAGGAATGGCAGACTCATGGGGATGCAGCTCAAATGGGCTCTGGCTAGGTTGGTGGTGTCTTAAGGGAGCGGGCGCTGGTGATGGAGCAGACATTGGTGATGAAGGGGACGCTGGTGATGAAGCGGACATTGGTGATGAAGAGGGCGCTGGTGATGGAGCTGGCGCTGGTGATGAAGAGGGCGCTGGTGATGGAGCAGGCGCTGGTGATGGAGCTGGTGCTGGTGATGAAGAGGGCGCTGGTGATGGAGCTGGTGATGGAGCAGGCGCTGGTGATGAAGAGGGCGCTGGTGATGGAGCTGGCACTGGGGATGGAGCTGGTGCTGGTGCAGGACAGTCGGTCACAAAAGCTGGAGCAAAGTCTGTCTCACTGAAAATATCTGGATTCAAGGGCCAGATACCGCACACTCGAACCCAGATGAAATGCTGCTTGCTGTCGCAGCTTGAGGCAGAGCTTTAGCCACAAGACTCGGGATGTTGTAGATGGTCAAAGTTCTTCCAGGATTCATTCGCATCCAATTGTCTGCTGCACTGTTAATGTAGTGCTTCAGAGGACCAAAAACGCTTCGGTCTAGCGGCTGAAGACAGTGGGAGCAGTGGGGTGGAAAAGACAGGAGTACAAGGCCATGTGACTTGCAAAAGTCAATAGCTACCACAGAGAGGTGTGATGGATGATTGTCTAAGAGTAGCAGCAACTTTGACTCCGGGGTCACGCGTGTGTGTCTTGCAAAATGCTGTAAAAATGCCAAGAAATCTGTCTCCTGCATCCACCCTGATCCATTGGCAGAACCAGTGCAGCCAAGGGGGTCATCCCGGATGAAGTGGTCCTGGAACTTCTTCCTTGGGAAGATAAAGTAAGGGGGAACAAAGTTGCCTTGTGCGTTGGCAGCAAAGGCAACAGTCACCAATGTCCCTCTTTCCCCAGAGGTCACAGCACCGACCTGGCGCTGCCCCTTGGTGGCAATGATTTTGTCTGGCACTAGAACCGTTGTGATACCTGAAATAATAAATGAAATGAATTATTGCTGTTGCAAATCACTGTTGCTTTTTAATTTATCTAAGTATAAATTTTTACCTGTTTCATCCATGTTCCAGATGTCCTTTGCTTCAAAATTATAGCGGGTGAGGACAGTCTTTAGGTTTTTAAATAACGCTGTCACGTTGGTCTTGTTGAAGCTGTGGAACGGGACATGCTGGTGGCTTGAGGTCGACGGATGGACAGGGTTTTGTTGCGCTCGAGGAAGGAGGTGAGCCAATCCTTCCCTGCCATCTGGTTTTTCTCCCATGAACATGGAGTTTTGAGGCCAATATTTTCGGCCAGCTCATATGCAAACTTTCGCACCTGAAACAGCATGAAAAAAGAGGTTAATTCCCAGATAGCAAGCACCTCCGCTCTGGATCTGCCCGGGCTCTGTGCCGACTCCAGCTGATCCAGCTCAGAGCCGGGGCAGATCCAGAGCGGAGGTGCTTGCTATCTTAGGCAAATGGCGGTAGTGGTGTAGCTCTGTCTGCAGTGTTACTCCAACCTCTTTAGGACTCAGGCCAAAATATATGTCAGCTGCTCTCTTTATATATGCCTGCAGTCTCTTCTCCTGTTCTTCTGTGAAGACTTTGTTGTGAGCCCTGTACCCTGGGGCTCTGGTCTGCTGCCCTCCTGCCTCTGCCCTCCTCTTGCAGTACCTGAACAGGGTGACATGACAAACGCCATACATCTCTGCTGCCCTCCTTATACTCTCGCCTCTTCGGACATCAAGAAAGGCCCTTTCGTAAACCTGCTGGTCAACCTTTCCTCTCTGGGTAGTTCTGACCCTAACTCCTGGCATTTTCTGTTGGTAAAATATAACACACACATTTTTAGTGAGCTTTTAAACACAAAATGCGGCCGCATTAGCAGAGAGGGACAAACATAACCGTTGGTACTTCGGTCCCGCACCTCTGCTGCCCTCCTAATACTCTCGCCTCTTTGGACATCAAAAAAGGCCCTTTGGTAAACCTGCTGGTCAACCTTTCCTCTCTGGTTAGTTCTGACCCTAACTCTTGGCATTTTCTGTCGGTAAAATATAATACACACATTTTTAGTGAGCTTTAAAACAGAAAATTCGGCCGCGTTAGTGGAGAGGGACGAACGTAACCGTTGCTGCTACCGCCCCGACAGTGACTCCTGACATTTGAACCAGGATTGCTTCTAAAGTGGAAAAAGTCTGACATTTCAAACTTCAGGATATGTTACAAGACTAAATGACCTATCATTTCATCATAAATATGACACATGGAGCGATAAAGACAATCTTTAAATAAAAAAAGTTTACCATTTGTCTGAATTTACTCACCACTGTGGAAAACGGTCTTCCCGGTCTCGTTTCGCGGGGAAGCGATGAAACCTCAAGATTTTTCCCGGGTCTGGAGAGTGTTGTGAGCTGGACGTGCTGACCTAATTTGACGCATCGAAGTGCGGATGGCTGTGAGTAAATTGCTGTATTACTCTCGTCCCACGTTACGTTCGCACCGGCTCTCCCCTACTTGTCACCAGAATTACCTTCGTTTGCTGCACAGTTCTTAAATGCCGCTCTCGCTGGAAAAAAAGTTACGCTGCTGAGTGCCAGTGCATAGACCTAATTATAATTAATTATTTTTCTGAACTGAATGTAGCCCATTTTTCGCTGTTAGATCGCATAGGGGGAGAGAAGCCGTGTCTTCAATTGCCACTTGATTATTCTTATTGGAAATTATTATTATTATTATTATTATTATTATTATTCTAATTGGAAAACGTGTTAAAGCTGTAGTATACGATCTGAGAATCAGTTGAGAAAGATTGAGACGTTGAGAAAAATTTGAAAAAAACATCCTGCCCACACACACGCACCCCTCCCCTCTGTGCTCCCTGATCCTTCCCACCGAGCACGTGTGGCCGTCCGCTTGGAGAATCCCAGACACACCCTCTACCAGAGCAACAAGCCGGCCAGCAGTAAACAGACGGAAAACGTAAACGCGGAAGGGGGCGGGGACGAGGCGGAACGCGGAGCACGGGGAGTCAGAGGAAGCTCTCGGGGGAGTGTCAACTAGAGCGAGGGGATTGGATGACAGTAGGAGAGAGACGTTGACCAATGTAAGCCATCCGGCCGGATGGCTTACATTGGTCAACGTTTCTGCAGCCCTGCAGCCACTAGAGTGAATGGATTTTTTTCATTTTTTTTGCTCTTCACATTGTGTAGATTGTACTATAGGACCATGACCACCATCTAAATGAGGTTATTAATAATGATCAGACTTTCAAATCGTATACTACAGCTTTAATAAAGGAAAACCATTAAGAACAAGCCAGGACTATTTGTTGCCAATAACGGGATGGATTTTTGCCTAGGCAATCGTCTAGGCGAGCGCCGGCCCTGTACGTGGTCATATATCAAGTGCACATTTCTAGCACGATTAGTAGGCCTACATATTCAATATATCACCATTACGTTAAATAGGCCGATGAAGTAATGAAAATTTAAGAGCCAATATTTCTAAGAATGAGACAGGGCGTGATACATCACCCCCTCCGATTCCTATCACTTTTTTTTTTGTGGGGGTAGATATCATTGGCGTAGCTAGTGGGGGGGGGCACAGACACGTCACTTTATGAGATCAATTAGTCCTGGCTAGTTCTCAATCATTTTCCTTTATTGACGCGTTTCCCAATTATCGTAATTTGCAACTGAAGACACGGTTTCTCTCCATATGCATCTAACAACGATTAAATCATGGGCTAAATTCAGTACAGTGGCGGAACAAGAACAGAGAATTGGGTCGCACTAGACCCTGCGTGTCACTGTGGGTGGATATTTATAAATCTGACTTTCAATGTACACCCACAGAGACGCTTCTCGATCTATTCACTTCAGGCATACTTTTTCGCTCCACGTCTGTAACATTTCCCCAACTCTTCGGATCGTAACAAATCAAACGCACATACCTTCCTTGCTAAGACAGCTAGACTCAGCCGCAAGTACACACCGGTAGATGCCTTCCGTGCGGAGATATGAGCAAGAAATTCTTCCGAAGCCACGCGGTTCCAACACTTGTCGCCATGTCTTCTAATGGGAATTCCCTGGCGTACCGGTGCATGTCGGGATTAGAAAAAATGAGGACAAGTGTTTGAACCGCGCCACTTCGGAGGAATTTTTCGCTCATCCGCAAGGAAGGCATCTACCGTCATGCACCCGCGGCTGAGTCTAGCTGTCTTAGCTAGGAAGGTATGTGTGTTTTGATTTGTTAAGATCCGAAGAGTTGGAAATGTTACAGACGTAGAGTGAAAAAGCATGCCTGAAGTGAATGGATCGAGCAGTGTCTCTGTGGGTGTAGCCTACATTGAAAGTCAGATTTATAAATATCCACCCACTGTGACACGCAGGGTCTAGGTTGCACAAAACATCCGTTTAAATTATTAGTCCTGACCTGTTCTCAGTCATTTACATAATTAACAGAAGGTTCACTCCGAGAGCACTCCACTCTTATCAGGTGCTGCTTGTTCTCCCCTATTAGGTAAGAGGACAATCATTCATCTGGACGCGTACAGCGCCCTCCATAATTATTGGCACCCCTGGTTAAGATGTGTTCTTTAGCTTCTAATAAATTCAGTTTTTTTCTAAATAATATAGGACCACAATGAAAAAAAGAGGAAAATCCAACCTTTAATTCAAGTGCATTTATTCAGTCGGAAAAAAATCCCACATTAAGAAATAATTCTTTTTCATCAATCATGTGTGCCACAATTATTAGCACCCCTTATGTTAATACTTTGTACAACCCCCTTTTGCCAACAAAACGGCACCTAATCTTCTCCTATAATGTTTCACAAGATGGGAGAATACAGAAAGAGGGATCTTCGACCATTCCTCTTTGCACAATCTCTAAATCATCCAGCGACCTGGGTCCTCTCCTCTGCACTCTCCTCTTCAGCTCGCTCCATAGGTTTTCAATGGGGTTGAGGTCTGGGGACTGAGATGGCCATGGGACGAGCTTGATTCTGTGTCTGGTGAACCATTTCTGTGTAGATTTGGCCACAAGTTTAGGGTCATTATCTTGCCGAAAGACCCAGTGACGACCCATCTTCAGCTTTCGGGCAGAGGCCACCAGATTTTGATTTAAAATGTCCTGGTATCTCAAAGTGTTCATGATGCCATGCACCCTAACAAGGTTCCCAGGGCCTCTGGAAGAGAAGTAGGCCCACAGCATCACCGATCCTCCCCCATACTTCACAGTGGGCATGAGGTGCTTTTCTGCATACTCATCTTTTGTGTTCCGCCAGACCCACTTAGAGTGTTTGTTGCCAAAAAGCTCTATCTTGGTCTCATCTGACCAAAGCACACGGTCCCAGTTGAAGTCCCAGTACCGCTTAGCGAACTCCAGACGTTTGCGTTTATGACTGTGAGTGAGAAAAGGTTTTTTCCAAGCATGCCACCCAAACAGCTTGTTGGCATGTAGATAGCGCCTGATGGTTGTTTTGGAGACTTTGTGACCCCAAGATGCTACCATTTGTTGCAATTCTTTAACAGAGAGCTTTGGAGAACTTTTTATTTCTCTTACCATCCTCCTCACTGCGCGTGGTGGCAAAATAACCTTGCGTCCTCGTCCAGGCTTGTTTACCACTGTTCCAGTTGTTTTAAACTTCTTAATGATTCCTCTGACAGTAGATATGGGCAGGTGCAGGCGAGTGGCTATTTTCTTGTAGCCATTGCCTGACTTGTGAAGGCTCGACACATCTGCCTTACTTGAATGGTGTGTTCCTTTGTCTTTCCCATGTTGAAGAGTGGATAAGAGAAATGGCCTCTGTGTCACATCATATTTATACCCCAGGGAAACAGGAAGTGATGAATTACTAATTAAATGTTCCTAGATACTCTGATCAACTTTGTGAACTACTGTAGAAATGACAGAAATACTTCAATTACATTTATTTCCTAGGAATTGTTAGGGGTGCCAATAATTGTGGAACAGGTGATTTTATGAAAAATAATTATTTCTTAGTCAGGGAATTTTTTTCCCTTAAAATTCACTTGAGTTGAAGGTTACATTTTTCTACAATTTTCAGTGTGAGAGTATGCTTCTGCAATAAAACTTGAATTTATTTTAAGGCTTTTAACACATCTTAACCAGGGGTGCCAATAATTATGCAGGGCGCTGTATTTGCTGTATTTAAATGAACGTTATTCAAAATGGCATACCTGTCGACTCTCACGCAAATAGTTGGAGCCGCACGCTTTTTATAGCCCATTGACCTGCCGAGTGCCACTTTTTTTTTTTTTTTAATCAACCCACACAATACCGAGAGTGAAAGTTCGCGTTTCATTGGAACGCGGACCAGTTCAATCAATGCTAAGCACTGGCCTATTAATAAGTAAATTATTTTTCTGTACTGAATTTAGCCCATGATTTCATCGCTGTAAGATCGCATATGGAGAGAAACCGTGTCCTCAGTTGCCAATTACAATAATTGGAAAACGTGTAAATAAAGGAAAATTATTGAGAACTAGCCAGGACTAATCGTTTTCATGAAGAGACATGTCTTTGCCCCCCCACTAGCTACGCCACTGGTAGATATTTTTGGGTGAGGGTTCACAAGGCCAAAATTGCAAAAAATAAAAAAAATTGGTTTTTGACTTTGATTATCTCCGTGCGCCCTCATTCAGCCTCCGTGATTTTATGGTAGTAGTCCATGGGCTGAGTAGGCTCACCTTGCCCCCCCCCAAAATTGATGAAAGTGCATGTAGGTTGTAGCATTTGATCTATATTTTCATTTTTTCCATGTTACCACTGAAAATATAGGGACTCAACACTATTCCTGGTGTGTTAAATTTGGTTATGGCTCCAAATTTTGCCGCGGCCAGTTTTGGGGTAGGGGAAACCTAAATTGACATAACCCTGGACTGAGTTGTTGTCGGAATGTGAATGACCCATCAAAATGTTTGTCTTGAGCCACTCTAAAGGTTAAAGTGGTAAATATGCAAATTGTATCCATAATTAGGTTACCAGAGGTCAAAAGGTCACAGAATTAAGGGAATGCCCAAAATCTGGAATCCGGGCTTGTAAATATTCCCTGAAGTTCTGAAATAGAAAATAATTCCGCTAGGAGCCTACAATATGTTTCAAAGACATCCCTTTGCATATTTAACCCATCAATCTTCAATTATTTTCCAAATATTATGACTCTGTAATTAATGAAAAAAGGGCAAATTTAGAAAATGCGAAATAAATCTGTTATTTCAATGTGGTAAAGGTATAAGTGATTATAAGTGAGGTATGCCATAACAAATCAACAATTACCACTCAAAAATGCTTTATTTGACACCTTAAACAATCAACAATGAAATGATTCACTTCAAATCTGTCACGTTATGCAAATTAGACCAATTATTTATTAGAAATAATCACACATTTATTTCGCATTTTCTAAATTTTGACGTTAATAACAGAGTCATAATATTTGGAAAATAATTGAAAACTGATGGGCTAAATTTGCAAAGGAATGTCTGTGAAACATTGGCGCTTCAAATCACTGCTTTTCACTTTTTGGGCTGCATTTGGGGACCTCCCACAGCTTGCGCCCTGATGAAACCTGGCTCATTCATGCATATTTGGACACCTGGGGACTTTTGGTTTCTAGATATTCATGAATGGCAGTGGTTTAGTTTGGGCGCTTTTGTATAGGGGGTGCTTTTTGTGGCGAAAATGCCATTTTGGCACATTTTCATAAGGCCATAACTTAGAGCGCCCACTATGGAATGAAATGAAACTACTTTTATTATGTTCTCCTATATCTCTACTTTCTATGATAATAATATCAAGAAGGTATTTTGTCCATTAACCATTTAGCCACTCGGTACTGTATTGCTAGGTTGGTTCTTCAACTGGCCACTAGATGGCTCAGCTGGATGGGGCATTAGGCCTACTTCTTTACAAAGAAGGATATGTCCCAAATTGGAAATTACATCCACTAAACCCATAGGCCTGAAATCTTTTCCATATTAAGACTTATTGTTGTTCAACTGTTGTCGTTGAATTTTCAGACTATATCTGTCCCTTGGCTGTTTGCTATTCATGCCCTGAGCATGGACTACCAGGGAGCATTACTTCTTCATGAAGACAATGTTACGGATTGAAAGTCGCAAGTCTTTTAATCATTGCACAAAACATGATGACTGTTATTGTTGTTGTTGTTTGAAGTTAAAACCTATTGGAGACGGACTAGCATATTATGTCCCTCAGTTTACCACTAAAGAAAGGCCACTGTAATTATTTGTTGTGAGTTTATGCAAATAAAATTCATTTTGAGTTTAATTCCAAGCATAAATCATTGATTAACTACAGTTAATGCTGTAATGGACCCCGTCATTAGTGTGGGTGTAACGATTCTGAATTGCGATTTTTTTTAAAAGCGTAGAACCACCACATACTGCCATGGGACGAACATCCGAGCTTTCCCTTTTCCTTTATGAAACCCGACAGTCTTGAACGAAAGTGCCAAATATCAAAGGGCATGAGAAATGCTTCCGGAAAAAACTTGACTGACATCAGTATTTTTCGGCTACGTGCTGAAAGGAGCCAAGCAAATGAAAACAGAATCGTCTCCTATTAACCAATTGGGCAACTCTAAGAAAAGTAAACCTGTTCCCGTTTACTTTGCTTGATTATCAATCAAATGGTTGATTTGTTTACTCTTTAAGTTGAATGAGTAGAGCTGTTTATTAAGACAACATGTTTGATTTCTGCATTTTGAAATTTAAATGGCCATTGAACAGCAGATTTGCATGAACACGATTGCCATTGCCACGCCATTTTGTGCGACTGTGATAATTTATATCTCACATTCACGTTTCATCCGCTTTTCAGAATGTTTTCCACCTTGTGTATTTTTTTAGACGCTTAAAATCCCGGGCGATCTTATAACAATTCTGTTTTAAATTAATCTTGAATAATGTCCTAAAATTCTACAATGAAAGATGTAATTCAGAGGAGGATTTATTCAAATTATTGGCATTCTTTCAATCTAACACCGTAGCCCAGTTAGGTTTGTCTGCTTTTCACCATCGCATCTTAATCATTATAGGCTACTGAACTTGCTTGATTGTTATTTAGGCCAAGTACACGGGAGCAGATTGAGGGAAGGGCGGAGCACCTGCAATTAGCGAAATCTAAACTCAGGCTTCTTCCCGACGGCATTTTAAATCGTTTCAGCCGCTTCAGGTGTGTATGTTTCAAGAAATTACACGCGACTGCCTACACACCCCATGACTGCAAGTGGTCTCATCACACTTTAAAGGGGACCTATTATGCTACATTTCCAAGTTTATATGTTGATCTTGGACTCCCCTAGAGTACTCCTGTTTGTTCAGAGTCCAAAAAAGGGTCCTTATTTAGCTTATACTGCCATCCTCAAAAAACCCCATTTGTAATCCATGGTAGTCTCTGCCTGAAACGCCTTGTTTGGGTGACTCTTCCGCTATGGCCTCCCCTCCCCGTGTGCCCAGTTTCTTCTGATTGGCCAGCTCTGTGGAGGGCGGAGCTGGGCAGAACTCGGCAGAACGCAGTTTTCCAGGTCCGCCTCCCTAGTGTGAAACGTGAGACGTGTCTGTCATCTGAGCTAAGGAATCGGCGGGGACATTCTGCAATCAAATGCTGTACATGTGCATAGATCTAATGAAATGAACTTGTTCTAATAAACGCAGCGGCGAAAGTGGAGCACACAGTGCGAAAGTCTGGCAGCTCAAGCTCGAATTTGCTATCTACCTACGGCTACTATGGTGAGTACACCGGTGTTTCTATTCTATAGCTAGGATTGAGGGAAAGCTAGAATCTACCCCATACAGACACATTTGTTGAACAGGTCAACATTAGAGGTGCACGATAAATATCGTCTGCGATAGTATTGTAAACGTCACTTTGACGATGTGCAATTTTACATTATCGAGTATTTATACTACCTCGAAACGAAAACAAATGAAAGGCGCATAGATGGAGGAGGTGCGCTTGTTGTGTTGCCGCCTTGACTGCTTTAAGGGGTGTTTACTATGAAGCAAGTACAACATAGACAGGCTTTATTTTAGTGAGCCGGCTCAACAAACCCTGAATTCGCAATCGGAGATAATTGGCACCACAACCGTTGGTACCACAATCCTTTTTTGATTAACCTCGGTTTTGTGCTTTCAACGCCATGCGCGCTCTCAATAAAAGGGAGTTCCGTGCATCAATCGACCCTATTACCATTCATAAAATGACCGATCGCGTGCTGTATGTTTCTCTGGGGAAGCTCTCCCTGATCCAGGATCAGTAGGACTGTGAGATGTCTCCTCCCGCGGCACCAGGGGGCGCCGCCAGCAGCTTAATGGGAGACACATATGAAGTTTTACACTGATTGGTTGGACACTTGAAAGACTGCACGATTGTGCATGCGCTTACTCAGGTAGACACTTGGGAAATTGTAATTGAGATTTATGTTAGTATATGCATTCATGTTGGTTGATGTATGCACTTGTTTGTTGGATGTAATTGCTGGGTGATTCATAAGATCTTGGAAAAAAAAAAAAAAAATCTCCTAGGAGGAGTGAGTCGTGATTGTTGGGGAGACATGAAGAATGTAAAAATATGAAAACAGAAAAAAGCAACACTGTTGCGGCTAATAAGGCCAGAGAGGAATTCTGGCGGAAAATTGCTGACTGTGTAAATGCGAAAGTCCTATGATGAAGGACTAGTGGAAATCACTTTAGTTTCTCAGCCAAGTCAAACAAAGTGAAATTAAATTACTGATTGAATATTATCTGACTGTGGTAGATTCCAATTGTAAACTCCGTTTTAGTAATTTCTTCGTTTTTGATTTAAAGTATTTCTTCCATTTTTCTTTTTATACAGCATGATTTTAATAAAATCGTATCCCACCACTAACCCTAACCAGTTGCACCATTGCAAATTTACAGTAGTCCTGTGGCATATCAAAACAATGGTATGAATGATAAAATACTATGAATTTTTTTAATTTGTGCTTTAATAGTTGCAGTACCAGCACTGTCAAGAGGACATGGCAGCAAGTTAAAACAAAGCATAAGAACATTTATCAAAGTGGTACGCCCGATGTTGCTTTGCTTTCATAATTATTTTAATGGTATGCTGTGTAAAATGTATAGCGTGGCATACAATATTCTTGCTCAGATTTTCTGCATCACCACCTGAATGTTGTAGGTTCCCATGGCAAAAAACCGCAACGCTATGCATACCGTTCGTGCAACTGTAAGTGCTTCTCTTTGTTACATTGCCAACATAAGGCTCCAGCAGATCGCATAAGTAACTAATTCCCTCCGCTGAGAATCAGTAGCATTCATAGAGAATATCGTCAGAAAAAGCTAACAGGTTATGCCAGTCTCCCTGGCATGACCTGTTATGAGTTTAAACAGCATTTAAAAAAAAAAATCATATTTTAAAGGATATCATCAGATTATCGTAATTGGGATATTTTAAATTATAATCAAGATATTTTTTGGCCAATATCCCCCACCTCTGGTCAAAATACCCAAGTGTAGACCGGAGACTGTAGAAATCCAGTGGGTCTGAGTTTAGAGGGAAACATGGACAGTGAGTAGCAGCAAAAAGTGAACCAACAACTTATGGACTGCTTAGGTGTGTATTATAAAGACCTGCTGCTCTGTATGCATAACTGTGGTGTGTCGTTAGCGCGGAGCAACGAACAGCTTCTGCGCTGGTATATGACGGGGGGCGAAAGCTCCAGGCTAAACGGTCTTTTGGGAAATTGCCCGTGGTAATGGTTTACTTATTGCACCGGAATGACCAGCGTTTGCTCGCGGAAAATGGGCGCGTTATGGATAGTACGCGACAGCTAGAGAGAGCTCCGGTTATGTTAGGAACATAATACAGGTTTTACAGACCGTAAGTTCCATTAGCGTGAACAGTTGCTCATGTGGAGCTTGCAGAATCGATAACTTCTGTAGGAAAGAATTTTGTATTCAATCTCCCCCTTTTTCGGCATTTTATTAGCCAGAACAATTTCTAAAGGGGGATGAAATTACGCCACGGCAGTCCAGAAAAATTGTTTGTTATACCAGAAACGTTATAGCCTGTGTGTTTTGCGATTGTTTTCACCGCAGGAGCATGAGAGAGCTAGCCCAGATATTGGTGAAGTATCCGGCTGACCCCAGTCATGGATAAGTAAAACGATCGTTTCACAAGCACGCAAAAACGCACCCCAAGCTCTCCAAAACCTACGTCTGGTCTAACTGCAGCCTTTTCAGCTCAACTTTGCAGGCACATACATCACCTCTCCGGTTAGCTTCAACTGTAATGGCTACAATCAGGCAACGTTATGATGAAACTGCCACATTGATGCTTACCGAAGTAACACAAGCATATCGATCATAATTACTGCATATAAGTTAACCAGGAGCATTTTTGAGTAGTGCAACACGCAAACTAACATGCAGTGGCTGGTAACCGAGCAGTCATAACAACAACAGACACAAACTTTACCCTGTAATACAGGTCTTACAGACAACAAGTTTGTTACCGTGAACAGTTGTACCAAGCATCCACATTACAAACA
Organism: Gymnothorax javanicus; assembly: GCA_029692085.1. Taxonomy (NCBI): domain Eukaryota; kingdom Metazoa; phylum Chordata; class Actinopteri; order Anguilliformes; family Muraenidae; genus Gymnothorax; species Gymnothorax javanicus. The sequence continues at coordinate 56,006,457 of CM056202.1, forward strand.
AGTATAAAAAGCTACCTTCGAGCTGCCGGATAGCTCACTCGGTAAAGCATCGCGTTGCGAAGCAGAAGTGACTATCACGTCACGGGTTCGATCCCCACCTCGTACCAGCCGGCAGTGGTCGGCAGCTTTTTCAGAGTAGTGCACAATTGGCTATTGCGCTACAGGGTTGCAAATTGGGAAGGGACTGCCGGGAAGGGAAAATAATAGTTGCCTTGTTCGTTGCTCAAGCGCATCTTGTTGGCCAGACGGGTGCTCGTCAGGAAGATTCTAAAACCTGTTCATGTCCGGGTATCCTCCGCCCTCATTCTGAACTTGCGAAGATTCAACCAATGAGTGTATAAGAAGCAGCAGGCTGACAGGCGCGTGCTTCGGAGGAGAGCCGTGAACTGTCTTCACTCTCCTGAATTGGCAGCAAGGGGTCGCATATGAGCAAGCCTTGTACATAGTTCACCAATTGGGCATTCCAGATTTGGGTGGGATTAGAGATGCCAAATTTAAAAAAAAAAAAGAAAAAAAAGTTAGCTTCAAATGAGGTTTATGTTCACACACCTTCTGTTGAATGCCCCCTGATATCATTCTTGCATTTTTAGGACACAAACATTAGCAACAGTAACTTGGCTACATTAGCCGCAGTACTACAGCCACATTCAACAGGCTATCACGTTAGGTAGGCTTATGCAGTAAAAGCAACTTAGAGCTTCTGCGTCTGTGAGTCATGGACAGTTGCGGCCGATCCCGGCTTTATCTTCAGATATTTTACAAAGCCTGTGTTTGAGGCCAGTTGTTAGTGCTATCGTAGCAGTCCTGCTAGCCACCCATAACACTTACATTATTAGATGTTATATTGTTACTTACAGCTTGTGGCTCCGAGCGCTTGATCGATGCAACTGCTTCAGGTTTGAGAAGCAGCTGAAACGCTTATCCAGCGTCGAATTATGCTTTATTGACAAAGCTGTCTTTGGTGAAATGCTGAGCACAAACAGCTAACGTTCCCTTTGGCCGTGGCCGTTTGCTGTCAGCAAACAAAAAAGCAACCCACTGATTTCTGGTGGCATCGTCTTTTGGAAGAGAAATAGGTGCTTTTCTTCTCGTCTAAAAATAAAAGGACCAGCAGCTTTGGGAGAGATACTTTGAGCAGCAGCTGAAACGCTTATCCAGCGTCAAATTATCCTTTATTGACAAAGCTGTCTTTGGTGAAATACTGAGCACAAACAGCTAACGTTCCCTTTGGCCATGGCTGTTTGCTGCCAGCAAACAAAAAAGCTTCCCACTGATTTCTGGTGGCAGCGTCTTTTGAAACAGAAATAGGTGCTTTTCTTCGCGTCCAAAAATAAACGGACGAGCAGCTTTGGGAGAGATACTGACAAAACTGCACCTCAAATGATCTGTGGTTCTTCTTTTGTATCTCCAGAAGTGTAGACGCTACTAAGGCATAGTATGATCCGTGGTTGTTTGTGCCTGCTAGAATAGTTTCCGGTGTGGGCAGGTCCAGCGCAGTGATTGGCTCTGGCTAGGTCTGTATTAATTGGACGGCACAACCTGACATCAGGTTCTGCCCAGATCTCGTGAAGATCTCAGGATGAGCTGTTCAGAGAGGAAATCACGTTCTTGGATTACGGCAAAACCCCTGTATCTTATGTTTAGAAACTTTACAGAGGATGGGTGTGGACATCCGACATTATAACATTATTTATATGTATTAAAAGAAGTATCAACATAATAGGTCCCCTTTAAAAAAATCATCGTTCAACATCGCCACATCCCAAATCAGCATTACATCTCTCATTGTAGTATTTTTAGGAGATCTATAATGATAAAATAAAAGTAAAGAGATTTATTTTCGGATTGCCCTGGATTTCAAGCATCTAAAAAATACCCAGGGTGGAAAACATTCTGTAAAGCGGATGAAACGTGAATGTGGATATAAATTATCACAATCACATGAAATGGCCAAATACGTGTTCTTGCAAATCTGTGCTGTTCTATGGCCATTTAACTTTCAGAATGCGGCAATCAAACATGCTATCTTAATTAACAGCTCTACTCATTCAGCAAAGTAAATTAGTGAATCCCCTGTTTGATTGCTAATTGAGCATAGTAAACAGGACAGGATTAGAGTAACCTAATTGGTTAAAAGGAGACGATTCTGTAGTCCTTTACTTGGCTCCGTGCAGCACGTTGCCGAAAAATACTGATGTCAGTCAAGTTTTTTTCCGGAAGTATTTCTCATGCCCTTTGATGTCTGGCACTTTCGTTCAAGACTGCATCGGGTTTCATAAAGGAAAAGGGAAAGCTCGGATGTTCATCCCATGGCAGCATGTGGTGGCTCTACGCTTTTAAAAAATCGCGATTCAGAATCGTTACACCCATTAGCCATGGCGCCCTTATTTTCACCTTCCCTGGGGCAGCTGGAACTCTGGCACATAAAGGGTTAATGATGCAAAAAGCCTTTCTGATATTGTAATCATAGAGGAACATAATAAAAGTAGTTTTATTAATTCCATAGAGGGTGCACTGAGTTATGGCCTGATGAAAATGTACCAAACCTTTTTTTTATTTTCGCCACAAAAAGCGCCCACTATACAAAAGCGCCCAAACTAAGCCATCTGCCCATTTTTTTCAGTTTCCTAACAATTATCTAATATTCATGTCCCCAAATGGTCATGTGGGCAGTTAAGAATCATTTTCATATTTTTACCATGTATTGTTATTTATCTGAAGATGATGTTGTGAACATATGGTGGTGTTTTTGAGCTTGAGGATGACTTTTGTAACTTTTTCATAACTTTATGTAACTTATTCTTTTTAATGCAAGAAATTTATAGGTGTATGAAATCATACCCAGGACTTAAAGGTTTGTACTGGTGTTGAAATGTTTTGTTTAACACATAATTTGAGTGAGCCAGATGAAAGTGAAAGCCCAGTCTCCTTTCCTGTTTTAAGTTGTAAAGTCAACATAAGTTGAGTCAATTTCAAATCCTCTATTATGCCTGGGAAATTACAAAATGAAAGAAGGAAAAGCACAGTAATTACTTGGTGAACATTTTTATGCAACTGTGTGCTTTCTTGTTTATATGTGTTGTGTGCAGCCTTTGGGTGCAATTGGCTAGTATTCTATCATTTATGGTTAAAGGTGTTGTGCTTTGTTCATGCAGGGTCTGATTGGCTGCACAGCAAGAGGTGAGAAAATAAATTGAGGTTGACTGGTAAGGCAGGTGGGACTTGGATCGAGTTCTACCTCCTGAGTCGATGTGCATGAAGCTGTTAGAATAAACTTAGTAGTTTTACATTCCCTTTTTCCATCTTATTGTTTCACCCTGTAAAACTTAGGAACCCATATAGGGGCTTATAAAATGCAGCTGCTGTATTCAAATCTGTGGATCTTTTGGCCGATTTTAAATTCTGGTTGTGTTCCCAAGTTTTCCAAAGATTCCAAATATGTCTTGCTGAATTACAGGAAATTGTGCATAAAATGATTCACAAGATCTAGATATTTTCTATTTGATGTAATGCAGTGGCCATAATAAGAACATGGCATCCATGTTTTGAATATTTTGTTCAATATTAAAATGCCAGGTTGCTTCCGTGAAGCGCTGCAACTAGTAGGTACGAAGTTCACTGATGAACCAAAACTTTAGAACCCCTCATAAATGCAGCAAATAATGATTATTATCTCATAACAATGGCACATGTGTAGGTCTGCAGACAGATCTAAGATAGTAAGCGAACAGTCGGTTCTCGTATACAACAGGTTGGATGTTTGAGAAATGGGAACTGAACGACTTTGATGTGGGTAAAATTGTAATGACCTGATGAGTGGTTTAAAGCATCTCTGAAGGGGCAAGACTGCTGGGGTGCTCCCGGTTATCAGATATGAGTACCTACTGACAGTGGTTCAAGGAGGGACACATCCTGATCCAGGCACAGGGTTTTTGGCGCCCAAGGATCATCGATGCACAAGGCCTATGTAGGCTATTCCGTCTGGTCCAAACCGACAGAAGGGTGCCAGTGGCTCAAGTCCCTAAGAATTTCAGTCATATTTATGCAAAGAATGTGTCACAACACACAGAGCATTATACTCTGCTGTGTATTGCACTTTTAAGCTTGTAGACCAGTCATAGTGCCCACTCTAACCCTGGTCCACCTCTAAACGCACCCCCAATGGGCACCTGAGCTTCAGAATTGGACCTTGGAGCAGTTGAAAAAAGTTGCCTAGTCCAGTGTGTCCCATTTTCTTTTGCATCACATGCTTCAGCTGGGTACCTGCGTATGTTTTATTTTTTATGTACTGTGGGAAGGAAACAAGCTTGTGGAGGGAGTGTGATACTCTAGGAAATGTTCTGCTGGGAAACCTGAGTTTTGGAATTCAGGTTTGATGGAGCTGTTTTGGCAGCACAAGGGGGGGCCTTCACTATATTAAGCAGGTGGTCTCAATCTTGTGGCCGATTGATGTATATATGTGACATTGCCCCACAGTATGGAATTTTATTATTTACTGTGAATCTACTTAAGGGAAACCTCAAGCAAAAGTCAGTGTTTGAGTAGTTTTAACATAACTTTGGGTTAAGTTCACACTACCTTTCAGCAAATTATGCTTGAGTTGGAAATGTCAATTAGGAAACAAATTATTTTATGCCTGCTCATCCAGAATGGTATTGTCAATGCTCGTTTTCCATCAAAATTCAGTTCTTGTAGGGCAGGGGTCACCAACTCCGTTCCTGGAGGGCTACCATCCTGTAGGTTTCTGCTCTTCCTCCTATTCAGCACACCTGATTCAACTAATTAGCTACTTAACAAGATCACGAGCTGGGCAATTGAGTGACTAATTAGTTGAATCAGGTGTGCTGAATTGGAGAGCAGGAACCTACAGGATGGTAGCTCTCCAGGAACAGAGTTGGTGACCCCTGTTTTAGTGGTTTTATGGTTGGAGTCCTCTAATCTGGGGTCCTGAACATTATTGCTGATGATTGGCCTGATTTTTGTCATACCTGAACACCAGGTAAAGGTAGGGGGTCATATCCAAAATTGGTCACCCTCAGGGTAAAATTATGAAAATGGTAAAAGATGAACAAAATTACATGTGACAAATTTAGAAATGCCCAAATTTTCCATTTTAAGCAAAAGTTTTATTTTTTTCTGCTCAATGGTGTTTTAGCAGCCTAATTAATATTCATGTTTGACAAAATTACCATCAAGGACGGACAGTTTAATTTCCTCCTCCACTGCCATGTGCATGAATGAATGTTATCAACTGAAACCTTTATTGAAAAAACTTCATACTCTGCTTTACCAAAGCACATAAATCCTGAAAGATATTTTGCCCCTCTTCTAATATTTTGAAAAATGTCCCTGACTGTCAGGGACGGACATGCTTGGAGTAAATTTTTTCTATGTTTTTAGTGTTTGTTAACACATGCAAGCAGATAAATAAAGGTGAAGTATATTTCTATCCTTTGCAAGGTACAAAGGGTCTTGTCTGATAAGTCATGTGCAAATGTATTGCAAGCCCAGCTTGCACCATCCATTTTTATTTCTTGTCACGGACGGACATGTAAAATGTGTCACGGACGGACATCCAGCTAATCTCGATAAACGTACTCAGTGGTGCAATCCCTCATCTCACTGTTACTTTTAATTTGATGTGTTGCATTACTTACACCTTATCTGGATAAAAAGTGCCAGGATTTTATTAGCAATTGCGTTTTTTCCTACTTTTTACGTGAGATATTATGGTACTTGACCAACTTTCAATTTCCTAACCTTTCCTTTGTCATGAATATAAGCTAACTAAGAACTATAAAACTTGCCTAGAAAATTACCCTGTAATGCATATTTGAACATTTGCAGGTATCATATTGTTTTCCACCCAAGATCACAGAAAATAATCAACAGAAATCGACAAAGGATCTTAATTACTCCAACCATATTCAGTGTTGAATTTATTCCACTTGGATTCATTTGTCGTAAATGGCACTAACCTCAAGCTGTAGTGTCCATAACAGGTATAGTATTGTGCTGTAGAGAAAAGTCACTACCTCCTGTGTCTTTTGATACTGGCAGTGATGTCTCTTGGAGATTGGCAACCTCTTTGTAGACCGACGAAGTATCTACACAAAGGACGTCGGTGGAAGATGCCTGCCATTAAAGACTAAAAGATTTAAGGTTTCTTTCATCCCTACTGCCGTTCGGTTGTTGAATGGCACATAGCATTGTTTCTACTGTTGTCTGTAGAATGCTTCTGCTTATTCTGCACAGACTCTTTAGGCTTCTTATGATTGCACTTTGCACTTGTATCTGTACTTTGCCCTGTGATGCAAATGTGAACTCCTTTTAAATCCTCATTTTTATTTATTATTTATCTTATTTTACTTTTAATCTGCCTCTCTGTAATCTGTCCAATATGTATGTTGATTGTCTCCCATCAGCGTTTCGGTTGTCTGGTGTGTTTGTATGTTTTTTTGTGTATCCTGGCTGCAAACCAATTTCCCAGTAAGGGACAATAAAGATACTTTGACTTTGACTTTAAGCACCTAAAGGGCACTCAGTCCTGTTTGCAAATTTCAGGCATTGGAAGCCTTGCGGTGTTAACCATATGCCTGAGTTGTGAACATCCAAGACTACTACTACTGCTATAGTCACTGGAATTATTGTTCTCTGCATGCAATTATGTACTGTATTCAACTAGTCTAACATCTTCAGGAATTGTTCTGGCATTTGGTATAGATTTAAACATGATGTTCACCAGAAAAAGTGTATTCAGTTCTGATGTTAGTGGTTTAATGTTTAGTTATTTCGAAAGTTTATTAAAGTTTTGTCATTACAGGTTAAACTGTTGGAAAACTAGTCAGGGCATACGGACACTTTGGTTGGTGTTTAAACGTCTCCCAGAGCAGATGTCCTGAGAATTGGTATTTTGGCTGGTTGTTCACGCATTACATGTATATGAGGTTGTAGTTTGTAATAAAAAATCAAGAAAAAGGCAGTCCAATGATGGAATATTGAGGGTGTACGTAAAGAATCATCTTTTGTTTTTCACAATTTCGCACCCTTTTAATAGCTTTCAATCCAAAATGCCTATAACATGATTCAGTTCTATCTTGGTAGATTACAAACAAAAGGTAGGAACAGATGTTGGGTCACAATCATTTTCAGTGATCGTATATGTCTGTCCGTGATGTCTGTTCGTGACAGCGATATTATCTCATTAATGAGTCTTGATTAATTACACTGACGATTCCAAGCTATAACTTCTCCCTGTTTTATATACCTTGCACAGTATTACACATTTTAGGCAATGAGTTATAAAACTTCATTTACATTATTTGATAGAATGTGAGTTGAGACTCGAAACACAGTTTGTCAAGATTTTATCGATGTCCGTCCATGACAAAGAAATTTCATTTGGCATTTGTAACATCCGAGGCTGAAATTGAATCTCCCTATTTAAATGTGAATAGGTTTATCCCAAGTACCAAAACAACCAATGACATCTGGAGTTTAGTGCCTCTTAAATATTTTTTTCATAATTTTTGTTATCAAATGTCCGTCGGTGACGTTACAGAGGTTTTGGATATGACCCTCGGGTGGAAAATGAGCTCTCTTAAGTGTTAGAGGTCTATGATTTGAAGATTACGCTAAAGAGATATTGTGCAGAGGGGTTTAGAATGGAATATAGAAAAACATATGGCAAATGCATGTGCTTATGATGTCACCACATTGTGTTGATGAGGTTCCTGTTGTGCATCTCTTCAGATGAGGTTATCCAGAGTCCTGATTCCTCTTATGTGCATGTAAGAAAACTGGACGTGAAGGCTTTTCTCTGCTGTAGAAGAGGGAGAGACTGCAGACCATGTCTCTGTATTCAAACCCAAATCACAGTCAACGGTAATGTTTAACACAACACAACACAACTCAACTCAACTCAACACAATATAAAACAAAACAACATAACATGAGTGGCAAGAACAGGCCGTTCAGCCCAACTAGGCTCGCCATTTTCCTGTAACTAAAGTGGATCTAACACCTCAGATACTTGATGACTAATATGGTCGGGTAAGCTATTGCACACTGAGATCACTCTGCGTGAAAAAATATTTCCCAATGTCAGTGCTAAATTTACTCTTGGCCAACTTCCGTTCAAAGGGGTTATTTCCTTAAGTGCTCAAGTCCATATTCATTTAAAATCAGGTAACACTGCAAGTCCATTCTTTCATTGAAGGGGAAAAAGCTACTTAGGGTAATTTTGGCCAAGAAGCACTGAGGTACTATATAAAATGAGCAGTGAATTGGAAATTCCCCAAGAAGCTACTTCTAGCGCTGACCAAGTCCAGTCTAAAACTTCTACAAGTCCGGTCAGCCAATCAAAGCATCGCTTAGAAAATTGGTTGGCCAAAAGCAGCTACTATAGATTTCTTACCTAACCAAAATCGCTGACTCTACAGGCCAGGATGTGTGTGTGTGGACTCAACCCAAAAGAGCGAAAAAAAAAAAAAGAGAGAGACCTAGGCAGCCAGAAACATGGGCTAAAAACAAGCAAAAAAAAAGTCTGGGAAAAGGTTATCTTTTTTAGCCGCTTATTCTTTGGCTGAACTTTCTAAATACCACACCACATCCCAATCGATGACGAATAAGTCTTTAAACCTGTTTGGATGCTGGTACTGCCCATTCATAATTCATGGAGATTGGTTTTTATTGTGATTTTTGTTCAGCTGCATTTACCTTCCATTTCACTGTATATATCTTCCATTCATTTTGTTCGAGAAGCTTTTTGACAAGCTTTTTTTAGTACTCTGAAATAATCAAATTTAATGCGGTTAATTTTTTAAATCGAGTTAAATTTTCGTTATTTTTAGACATTTGCTTCTAAAAGTACTCAAGTCTGCAGACTGGTTTTTGAAATATCTGGGCCAAGAATCAACATAGAGGCTAGAAGGTTTCATAATATGTTTTAAGAGATCTTTTCTGATATTTCATTACGTTTACATCAGCTTAACACAGGTAACATGATCCCCACAAGTTGTCAAATTCTTAAAATCTTGTTTCTCTTAGAAGACAAAAACGGACTTGCGCACTTCTGGAGATCAACCCTTCATTTATGACCCCGAGTTCTTCTAACCAAACTTGGCCTTAGTAATCACTCATAATTAACTTTGTTAATCCCTTTAACATATTTAAAGACCCCTAAGTCTCCTTTTCCTAAGACTGAAAAGACTAAGGATCTTCTGCCTCTTCTCATAGCTCTGATCTTTTATACTTGGAATTAGCTCTGTCGCTCTTTTCTGAACTTTTTCTAGAGCCTCTATATCTTTCTTGAAGTATGGTCCCCAGAACTGTACACAATACTCTGGATGTGGTCTAACGAATTTGTTGTACAAGAGATGTACAACCTCTTTGGATTGAAACTCAGTACTTTTGGCTGTATATCTTAGCATCCTGTTGGCCTTTTTAACTGCTACTGCACAATGGCAAGAACCTGTAAGGGACTAATGCAAATTCCAGTTTTAAACCACCCATGAAGTAATCTTGTATCATGTTTTTATTACCTACATGAAGAACTTTGCATTTAGCTACATTAAATTTCATTTGCCACATTTCTGCCTTATTCTGGATTCTATCTAAATCATCCTGAATCACTACTGGACTCTAAACTGTTCGCCAAACCTCCCAATTTAGTATCATCTGCAAATTTAACTAATTTACTTTCAATATTCCTATCATGGTCATTAAAGTAGATGAGGAAGAGCAGGGGTCCCAACACCAATCCCTGAGGGACTCCAATTCCCACCATGCCTAGCTCAGATGAGATCCCACTGACCACTACTCTTTGTGTTCTGTCTTGTAACCAGTTCCGAATCCACTCCAGAATACCTCCTGTTGTGTTTGTGCTGAGTGAAACCCACCTCGCCTGTCTGTGCTTATCCAAACTTATGCAGCCACATGAGCCATAGTGTCCGGTGAAGTTTGTGTATTTGTGCACAACAGTGTGTCTGCTGAAATCAATGAAAGTCTAATATCATGGGCTATGTTACAGGTCCACTGGATGACAGTGAGCTGTCTGGCAGTAATGGGTATGGATGGGCTGAAGAGGAAGGTGGGGCTACATAACCTGACGCTCATCGATCCCTTAAACTGTTTTAACGACACCACGTAACAGTGATCTGCAATTAGATTGCAACTGCTGCTGTAATTGCACCAATGGAACTTTTAATTTCTTCAGTAGCTAAAGTATAATGGCACAAAATTTTTTTTTATAGCTGTTTGCATTACCACACTATTGTAATTATTACTGTTGGTTATACTTGTTTGTGTAATTCACTAGTATAACTCTGTTAAACTTTATTAAATTTCCAACGAATTTGTGGATGCAGGGCCTTGCATGGTGTCTTGCTCCTCACTTGAATCCTTCTGTGCATTGCGGCAGGTTTTGTGAGTTTGTGCAGCAGCATCTCAAATGGTATGCCTGTGTGCAAGAGAGTGGAATTCATACCGACTCCTCCTGCTTTGGAGGGGCATCACAACGCAGAGGTCAGTATAGCATCGGGCAGTTATTATTGGTGCAGCATCTCAGTCCTTTGCTCACAATTTCAACATTCCTCACAACCACATGGATCGAAATCGAGATGGAGGAGGAAAGTTGTATTTTATTTTTTGTAAGTCGGCCTGCTTGCCAAGATGAGCAAATATGAAGTATGAGCTACATGATGGCTCAATTGTGCAGCATTGAATTCAGCTTATGTTACGGAGGGATATTTTCATTTTTGAGTCATATTATTAGCCAGAAATGTTCCATTTCTGTTATTGAGTGATTTCTGCGGGAACAGCAATCAATCTATTAGTCTTATTTCTTTTTATTTTTTTTGAGTCTTTCTATTTTTCAGAACCCAACTCCTTTTAGTTTTCAAGGTATCAAAACTAAACCTTCACCAAAATATTTGGCCCAATACTGCTATTTATGTTGACAGCTGTTTGGTACTTGATGTTTTCAAAGATACTTGTTTTCAATGGATAAATTCCTGTTTAGAATGATTGGTGGAATGTTCAGTCTTGTGGGTCATGTGATGTCGCAGTTCCATCTTGCAGCCTCTCCTGCTGCAGTTCCTCCACTGTGCTTCACAGATGAGTTTTTACATGGCCTTTCTATTATACTGGTCAGTGATTTTTATATTGTAGCACAATGTCACATACATATTCTGTATCTGCTGGTTGGAGCGCTTCACTGACACTGCATCACACTTATATTGAGAGAAATATTCAAACCCAGGACGCTATGTTTTTATGGTTACAGCAGTACACCAAATGGAAAATATCTAGATCTCGTACATCATTTTACTCAAACTTCCCTGTAATTTAGCAGGACATATTTGGGATCATTGGATGTTGTTGTACAGGCTCCACAATGGTTGCGTTATTATTCTGATCTGTTTCCTATCTTTTCTAAGCTGTGAAAGCTTGAAAAACAGAGGGCTAAAACCAAGAGTAATCATTCAGAGCTATTTATTGTTCAAGCAATCAATATAACATTACTCATCTGATAAAGAAGAAACACCTGTCAGTTACATGTTCTAGTACTTCTGCTCACATAAAAATTGGATGGTTCGATTCGAAAGGTGATGTTTTCCAAGTTGAAAATGCCAGAAATAAAAGCAGAAATATGGATTTGCTGTCTTATATACAACTTTTGACCTCAAATGAAATTATCTTCAATGTGTAGCAAAAACAATGAAACTGACCTTGCTTTTCCAGTATTTTTGGGGGAGATTATATCTAATTTAGCTAAATTAAATTTGAAGAGCACATTAATTTAGAAAAGAAAACTCAAATTGTAAAATCTCAAATTGAAGTGGATGTTAAGGGACTTGATCTAGTGACCTCTACATTGAGAGCGTGTGTTTCTGCTACAAAGTGCTTGTAGGAGGAAGGCAGTTCTCTAGCCGTAAATACAATGTCAGTGGTTGATTTGCTAATGCATTGTTAAAGAGTATAACAGCTATTTTGGACAAACGCCAGGTCAATGTTCATTATTCAAAAACTACTGATCTGGAGGAAGGAAATCAGCTCAAAACCCTTTAAAGAATTATTGTAATTATGTGTATGTGAAGTTGAAAATGAGCAATTGGAGAACTGTATGATCTGAAAATGATACAATTAATAGTGATGGTGGGAAATCTGGTGTGAAAATAAGAATTTAAAGCTAAGCCATCCACAGATAAAAGATATCAACCAGAAAGCTTGGAGCATACCCATTTGAAGAGTTTGAAGTTTTAATGGAGTTTCTAGGTGATAGGATGCCAAAGTTGATATGCACGGTGACGATGGAGGAGGATGAAGAATGAAAAGGGAAGATTAAAATGGGGGAGGAACATGACTGTCCTGGCTTACAGCTAATGGCTAAATAGAAAAAATATAGGCAGGAAAGCAGCAGCAATCACTCTTGAATTTTCTTCGGAAAATGCACTTTCATAGATTAAAATTGGATTTTGATTTGTTTTTTTGTCAGTGTTTCGCTATGCTTTAGTCTGTGTGTTCTGAATCATTGCATCACACAGCCCACACACACGGAAACATAACTTTTGATTCCCAACTCTTAACCCAGATTTGCATATGGGCATTGTCTCTTGCAGGCTGTGTTTTCTCTCTCTCTGCTGCTGTTGGATAAGGTATACTATGGCAGCGTGTTGCTTGTGTCAGCACAAACCTTGAATCAGACCATCATTGTACCTTCACTGAGAGAAGGTAATGACCAGACTGTTGAGCTCCTTCTCACTCTCTCTCTCTCTCTCTCTCTCTCTCTCTCTCTCTCTCATACAACACACTCATCCAAATACACACAAAAAACAGAGTGAGTGGTAAACGGAGTGAGAGCCAGTTATTTGTAAATTCCGGTCTTTAAAGTCACACAACCATTTGTTGGTAAGGTTTGGAAATGTTCAAAAAGTTATTCACCTCATCTCACCCTCTCTTGTCTGGCTTTTTCCATCTCAGTGTGTTCTTCAGAGCTGCGGGGTTATGTGAAAGCTTGCAATGGTGAGTAACTCTCCATAGGGCATACTCGGGGATGCGCCACAGCCACTTGTACAACTAATGGCACAGATGGGAAATTGGGGAAAATTCTGCACATACGTGTAATGTTTTGCGGGGAATGTAGTATGTTTCATTGCAATTTTTCTTAATTTTTTCATGCGCTGGGTTATGTTCTATTAATGAAGTGATTGCTTCCTCAAAAAACTGGCGTTGCTGCTTTTCCTTTCAGTCCCTATACTGCAAGCTGTAATTAACAAGGAGAAGGAAGTGGCCTTGCTGCAATTGGAACAGGGCATGAACTCCACCGCTCTTGTGGAAATATGTCAGAAATATGGACAGGACGGGGAGTGCATATATCAGCAGTGGGTCAGTCTCTTCACATTTATGTCAGCATCTCAACTGTCAGTAATCACTGGTAAATGCTTCCCAATGGTCCAACTTTTTCCCTTTGATCTAGCATCCAGAGCATTGGGGAGAGCTGGGTCAAAAGTAACACTTTTCTTTCTAAAGAACTTAACCTCTTCCACCCGGTACTTGCCATCGGAGGGATTATAGCCATGCTCTGACCTCGCTGTAAAGCACATTACTTCTCCAAACCCGTTCCAGTTGACTATTCCTAATTCGCAACTAAGTGTTAATTTGTTCAGTTACAAGGATCAATCCTTAGAATTACTGTCCATTTCCCGTCAGCTTGCATGATCATTCATTGCAATAATTTTCAAGCATTTTCCTATCCACATTAGTGGTGACATAAAACATCAGTGTCTCTCAAAGCTTCTGAATTCCTGCAGCTCTCAAGCTGGTATATGCTTTTTCTGCGTCAGTGTCCGATCGGCATGTTACACCGAAAAAACTTATTAAAAAGTGCAGTTTTGCCGACTCAGGTCCGCGCTTTAAGTTTGCTCACGTGAAAATAAAACTGTCTACAACCAGTGACATTACGATAATGCAGGTTAACTGTTCCTGTTCCTGATTAAGAATCCAATAACTAATTGAATTAATTTTCCTGAGCAAATAGGCTACCAATAAGCTGCGTTGCCATTAGTGATGAGGATGTACAGCTTCGGGAGATGGAATTCAGGGGTAGTACTGGATTAATTATTTTATGGTTTTTTTTTTCCATCCTTACAATACCACTATTAAGTATGTTGTCATTGGTCACGTTTACATGGACAGTTTAATTCCACTTTCATTCGGAATGAAAGGCCATTCCAATTAAAAGTGGTCATGTAAACACCTCAATCAGAATGAATATGGCCATTCCGATTGAAAATTGAATCCGATTAAAGGGGGTGGTATATTCCGTTTGTCATTCTGATTGAAAGAATCTTTCGTACATGTAAACACTCATTCCTCTTAAAGTTCATTCTGTTCTTTCTGCGCATGCTTGCTACCTTTCCCTTCCGGTATTCTACCTCCCTTCTGCTCCTTAATAGACGAATGATAATAATTAAAATGATTTGGTCATACTGCTGCTTCAAAAATAAAAGCAAAATCAGTCCGAAAAAGGCACTGCGAATGTCATTCATGTTGACGCTATCAGGAATGAAGACAGGCCTAATATTTTTTTTTTCCGGTGGGCTAAACAGAAACACGTATACACATATCTGACCCGCTCCCTATCCAATCAGAAGCCTTCCCAGCATCAAACCTTACGCGAAAGCGATTAAATGCGTCTTCCGCGTAAACCCCATTCGGAATGACTATACCCCATGTAAACTTGCAGGAAAAAAAAATTCATTCCGAATGGTTTGATTCGGATTAATTCATTCCGAATGAAAAGTCATCATGTAACCGCGGCCATTGTAGCCCTTTGGTGATCTCTGTCATTTCTTAATACTTTCTTAGTAATTACAGGCTTATATATTGGTCTTGATTATTCAGTAAATAAACTGTGTGATTATTAATTAAACAGGAACAGCTGGAAAGCAATTATGCGTTTGAGGGTCAGAGGCTCATGGCATGTCATACCCAGCTTATCCACGGTACCGAGAGTGTTTGGGATTAAGAGGTTAACCGACAGATGGCCAGAAATGCATTTTTTTGACATACACTTTGCATCTGTTTCATATCAAATATGGGTAATTTACTGACCTATATCCAACAGGTTGCATGCAGTTGGATCATGACCGGAACTTTGGCAGTGTCACTTATAACCCTGCCCACCGGGTCAAAAGTTACGTTTGTTCAGAGAAAAGTTACACATAGAAAGAAAATGGTCTCAAATGGTGTGTATTTTTATGGCATACCATGCTAATTTGGTTTATGTACACAATTTTACATCATATAAGTCTTTTGTAATGATAAATATCCAATATCAACATTAAAAGATATTAACTATCCACCTATGGAGTTAAGATGGACCGGTAACTGGCCACTTTTCATATATTTGTGGCTAGGCCAACCCTTTTTGCATTGTTCTCACCCTAATTCTGGGCATTTTTGGCGAGTTTGATGGTAAAAAAACAACGCATTTATATATACGCAATTGAAAAGAAAGCGTCACTGGTTTGGTGGAGTGGCGAAAGTGTGCATTGTTGCTTTCAACTTGACACTGACTTTAGCCACTTCAGCCAGTCGATTATGTTCACTATTCAAACATGCAAATTTTCGCTTCCGAGCCATTTAAAGTGCTAAATGAACAATTGAATTAACCTGAAATTGGGGCAAAAATAATAAGCACAAAATCCTGATTGAAAAATACTGTCACTAGTACATTTTTACACACCAGAGTCAAGAAACAATTTTTTTTGTCTCTTCAAATTTGTCTCTTCACAGAATGAGACAAATGCATCCATTCCTCTGGACTCTGTTGCCACCTGCCTTTGCTTCCAGGTACTGCAGACAAGCTCAAACTGACAATGCTGTATACTACTGTTTTTTTGCACTTGTATAATAATCAGCCGCAACATTAAATCCACTGAAAGGTGAAGGGAATGACATTGATTATCTTGTTACAATGGCACCTGTCAAGGGGTGCAGTATATTAGGCAGCAAAGCAATAGTCAGCCTAGTTCTTGAAGTTTATTTGTTCGAAGCAGGAAATGTGGGAAATCAGTAGGATCTGACCAACTTTGACAAGGGCCAAATTCTGACCGTTCAATGACTGGGTCAGAGCATTTCCAAATTGACGGGTCTTGTGGGGTGTTTTTGGTGTGCAGTGGTCTGTATCCAACAAAAGGGGTCTTTGGAAGGACAACCAGGGACATGGGTGACTAAGGTCCACTGATGCATGTGCGAACAAAGGGTAGCCTGTGTGGCCTGATCATTCAGAAGAGCAATTGTAGCACAAATTGCTGGAGAAGTTAATGCTTGCACAGAAAAAAAGGTGTGAGAACATTGCAGCTTGCTGTTCATGGGGCTGCATAGCTGTAAACTGGTCACAGTGCACATGCTCACCCCTGTGCGCCACAGAAAGAGCCTACAATAGGCATGTGATCATCAGAGCTGGATCATGGAGCAGTGGAAGAAGGTGGCAATGTCTGATGAATCATAATATCTTTTATATTGTGTGGTTGCATACGCGTCGTTTACCTGGGGAAGAGGTGGCATCAGGAGACTGTAGAGAAAGATGGGAAACAGGCAGAGTGGGTCTCAGAGTGGGTCTTTATTCGTCCAGGGGGCATGTTAAATGCTCCAGATTATTTAGTGGAAATTGAGGTTAGGGATAATGAAGTATTAGACAAGTTGCATAAACTAAAGGCAGATAAGGCGGCGGGTCGTGATGGCTTATATCCTAGAGTGCTCGGGGAAGTTGGTGAGATCATCTTTAAGCTGCTATCCGCCATCTTCAGACGGTCTTTAGAAACTGGAGAAATACCAAATGATTGGAAACAGGGCAATATAATATCAATATATAAGAAAGCGGACCGTACTGAGCCAGGAAATTACAGGCCAGTCAGTTTAACTTGCATTGCGTGCAAAATATTGGAATCTATCATAAAAGATGAGCTGGACTTATTTCTTGAATGAACAGTATCTTGAGGGATAGCCAACATGGTTTCCGTAAGGGAAGGTCATGCCTGACAAACCCTCTGGAATTTTTTGAAGAGGCCACCAAGACTTATGACAAGAGCAGGGCTTATGACATCATATACTTGGATTTACAGAAAGCATTTGATACAGTACCGCATAAGAGACTAATTTTTAAAATGAGCTCCATTGGAGTTACAGGAGGTATTCTGGAGTGGATTCAAAACTGGTTACAGGACAGAACACAAAGAGTGGTGGTCAATGGTATCTCATCTGAGCTAGGTATGGTGGGGAGTAGCGTCCCCCAGAATCAGTGTTGGGACCCCTGCTGTTCCTCATCTACATTAATGACCTTGATAGGAATATTGAGAGCAGATTAGTTAAATTTGCAGATGATACTAAATTGGGGGGTTTGGCAAATAGTTTAGAGTCCACTAAAGTGATTCAGGATGATTTGGATAGAATCCAGAATTGGGCAGAAATGTGGCAAATGAAATTTAATGTAGCGAAATGTAAAGTTGTACATGTAGGTAATAAAAACACTAGACAGGCTTACTTCATGGGAGGTTTAAAACTGGAATGTGCTCCACACGAGAAAGATCTGGGAGTGATTTTTGACCAAACCCTCACAGGCTCTAGCCATTGTGCTGTAGCAGTTAAAAAAGCCAATCGGATGCTGGGATACATTGCCAAAAGTATTGAGTACAAATCTAAGGAGGTGATGCTTCTTTTGTACAACACATTCGTCAGACCACATCTGGAGTATTGTGTACAGTTCTGGTGACCGTACTTTAAGAAAGATATAGAGGCTCTAGAGAAAGTTCAGAGAAGAGCCACTAAGCTAATTCCAGGTATAAAAGATGAAAGCTATGAGAAGAGGCTGAAGATCCTTAATCTCTTTAGTCTTAGGAAAAGGAGACTTAGGGGTGATTTGATTGAGGTCTTGAAATATGTTAAAAGGATTAACAAAGTGAATTATGTAGGATTCCTTCGACCAAGTGTTGTTAGTAGAACTCGGGGTCACAAATGGAAGTTGACCAAAGGTAAATTTAGCACTGATATTTGGAAATATTTCTTCACCCAAAGAGTAATGTTGATGTGGAATAGCTTGTTTGACCATATTGTTGAGGCAGAGACCTTGGGGGTTTTCAAGAGCAGGCTTGACTTAAAGCTAGATACCATTGAGTCATTGAGTATCTGAAGGGATCTATTCACGATAGTATAAAGAAACTGGCGAGCGTAGTTGGGCTGAACGGCAGCATAATACATGCTGCCACACTGTCAAAATTGTAAGGGATTAGTTTGAGGAAGATGACAAAGGTTCAAGGCGTTGACCTGGCCTTAGAATTTCCTCAGATATCAATCTGATTGAGCATCTGTGGAATGTGCAGTAAGAACACGTCCAAACCATGGAAGGCCCACCTCAGAACTTGCTGATCTTGTTGCAGAATACCACAGGTTACCTCCAGAGGTCCCGTGATGTCCATGTTTGGGTCAGTACAGTTTTGGCAGCACAAAGGGGCCCTTCACAATACAAGGCAGGTGGTTTTAATGCTGCGGCTGATCGGAGTATATAGGTACAGTGCTTAACAAATTTATTAGACCGCATGTCATAAAAAAATGAGAAAACACTAATATTTTAGGAATTTGACAGAAACTTGTTTAAAACTAAAAACTGTTTGTTATTTCTTTGGCAAATAATGAACTGAAACCACTTAATGGTCCTTATTCACACATAAAAACCAAAAAAAAACTATTTTGTTTGGCCTCCTGTGACCCTGATAACAGCTTGCATGCTTGCATTCAACCACTAAAACGTATTTTTATGTTCAGGAATGCAAGGAAGTAACTCATATTTGGCAACTTAATCGAAAAATAATAATGTGCTTAACTATTTTTTCTGCTTTTTTGTAAAACATTCAATTTGAAAATTCATGGATAACAGCAATAATCATATTTTAACATCAAAAATATCATTTCAGTTAAAGAACTTGCACATATTGGTGGATTAACCATTACAGAAACATAAAAATTATTTTGGTAATTATCAACATTGTTAATTTAGGGCAGCTGTGGCATAAACCTTACATTGGGTGGCGGTCTAATAAATTTGTTAAGCACTGTATGTACATATTTTCTATATATTTTCATGTAAGTCATATCACATTTCCAACTGTTGGGTGATAAATTCCATTTATTATCTACATATTGCTGTTATTATGAAGCTTCCAGTCGCTGCACAAGGTCTGCTTGTTTTCATGTCTCTTTGAATTAGGTCAGGAAAAAAGACAGCGATCTGGCTTGGGAGACCTGCCCTTTCAGGAACTCTAGAGGTAAAGTGGGTGAGGTGACAGTGAACCAATGCGCATAGAAGCAACAGCCAAAGAAAGACTGGGTTGTTAAAATCCTTTCTTTTTACCATTAATAAAAATGGTAACGTTTGAACTTCCAAAGGAAATGTTTACGGAAGTAGGCTTTGTAATTCAGGTATTTCTCAATCAGATCCTTCGTGGGACTTGGCCATTGTACTGTTGATCAAGGAACAAATGTACTTGAACTGAATTACTAAAGTAAAATATGAATTGGCATAAATGGATGAGTATGTTGCTATGCAAGAATGTGCAAGAAACAGGAAAAAAGTTGTGTGTCAAGTTAATAATATAAAAAGGAGTGTTAAATATTAAAACCTCATTCTTACTCTCCATCTTTCAGAATTTTTTGAGAGAACATGGAGGAAGGTGCAGGTATCATTTTCTCCAGCTGTGACTAACAGTGGTGAGCCAGCATTGGTCTGGAACCTCACTGCCCCCTGCAGATTGAAGGCTGAACTGTGGCTATGCAGGATCAGAGGGAGTCCAGTCGGGCAGGACTGCAGCGAGGAGGACGGTTCCAGGCGGCTGGTGGAGAATCGGATGCAGGGAGGCTGGCAAAGAGACCTTCAAAGCCACTGGGTACAAACATGAGACTGGCCGCACCTGTAATATCAGTGTAAACAGTGCATATCTGCACATACTGTTCATCCAGCTTTGTTAACTCTTAGACACCTAGTTTGTACAAAACCAAACATGACTGCTCTGTCCAAGTTAGTTAGGACCACTCATATCCAATTCAGATAGTTTTTATTAAATTCTGATTTAACCATAGCATTTCATGGTAAGAAATAGTAAAATTAAATGCTGCTAACTGTATATATTTCAGCACAAGCTGGTCGCATTTACTGACGGCAAAATACAGCAGATTGTGTATATTGAGGGCAAATATTCTGAAATGCATGATCAGTTTGAATTAGAATTTTTTTCTGAAGACCTCGATTAGTAGAATCTTGTGTGTAGCTGCTTAGTTGGAATGGAAGCCTGCACCCACACCGGCCCTTTCAGGATAAGATTGAGGACCCCAAGGCAATCGATAAACACAAAAAAATCCATATTCAGGCAGAGAAGTCAATTGGCATAATATGGATATTTTTGTATGCGGGTGCAAAAAGTCTGCAAACTAATTAATACGGTGGTAACCAGGCGACCAACCAAGTACTTGTAGGTTTTCACTCCTGGTTTATCAAAGTGAATATCTTTCAACACAACTTTACAACCACAGGCAATGGGCTTTGGTGGGTGTGTGGATTGAAATTTGCATTTGGTTACTCCAAAGTAGCTGGAACAGTGACGGTATGACTTCAGTGGACCAATGAAAACCCATTCAAAAGCTACTTTTATACACCGTCTTTAACCAGTGTGTGTATGCCTGGAAAACAGTTAAGCAGCACCAAATTCAACATGAAATTGGCAAGTTCTCAGCTCCAAACATTTGCATGAAGGTTGAAGCATGCATTCCACGTGCATTTTACATTAAAAAAAAACTTTGTCATGACCCATGCTTAATTGCACTTAGCAGCTGGGTGGCATGTCTGGAAACTTCGGTTTCATCTGTGTCAGATACTGATTTCCTTTCTTCCAATTCAAGTTCAGACTTCAGGGGACAGTGTTTTTTTTTTTTTTCAAGCACAGGTCTTCTTGCAATCTGTAAAGGACAGTAGACCCACACTGTTAACAGCATCAAAAATTTTGAAAACATACCCTTTCTTTAAAAGCCAATGAAGGGTGAAATAAAGGTCAAATTTGTTTCAAAATGATTTTGTATACCAGGAAGGTATGTCCAAACCACATTTCCAAGAATTGGGCAATGTTTGTCGATGTTATTAATTTAGTCCTTTGGAGAAGTGGAGCTAATTTTTAGAATTGGGTGGTGCTTAACTTTTGCCCAGGTGCATATTAACTTCATTTTAATCTCTATATTATCCTTTATATAGCATTATTGCAGCACGGTAGACCATTTAGACTCTAACAGTCTTGCATATATACACACACAGTCACACACTATCACTCACAATAGCAACATGGACTGCTGTTTTTGATGTTTTAAACACATGTTGTTAACCTTTGAGCTGGTCTTCCTCTCTCTGGCTTATTATGTGCAGGTAACAGGGGAATTTTTGGGCTTTGTTCCTGACCCATCTCTGTGTGTCCAGGTATTACTCTACATTTTTTGCCGAAAATTTATTTGCATACTGTAATAAGGTTAGCCTCTGACCCTTCGGAAAATTTTCCCAGGTGCTTGTGAATGGGACTGACAGACCAATGGACCCCATATGTCTCTTGTCTAGTAAGTGTCTGCTGTAACACCTCTTTAGTCACTGACACATTTAATGAAGTACTTAAGACATCATCACTGCTGTATTTGGGTGCTGCTATAATTACTTATCTCTGCTGCTGTATTTAGCATTTATACTTTCATGTGCTAGTGCATGTTAGCATATAAGCATTTACATCTGTATGCATTTCTCTCAGCCACTAAGCATCATTGGGTCTTCCCTGTTGTGCTGAGCACATTGGTGATCTGTGTGGGTGTCCTAGGAGCATGCTGTCTCCACAGCAGTCTCAAAGGTAAGGCCTGGCAGTGCTTCATATAGTACGCATGAATGTGAATATACACTGCCTGTCCGAAAAAAAAAGTCACACGCTCAAATATTTAGTTCGAACCCTTGTAGCTTTAATTATAGTTAGTAATTTGTTGTGTCATTGTTTTGACAACCATATGCAACATTAGAACATTTATTTTCAATCAGAGTTGCATTAATTTTTGGCTCGAGATCTAGTCTTAAGGACGGGATAGTTGTGCTACTCAACTTCTTCAGCACATCCCAATAACTTTCAATGTGGTTAAAGTCAACACCTCTTGGTCGGCAATTCTGTGAACATGAGTCCTCATGCTTGTTCTCCTCATTCATTGGTTTCTTTGCTAGATGCAGGCCAATGATTTGCCCCATTTGAAATACTGTAACATCTTTTCCGCCATTAAGGGATATGTCTTCCAGCATAATTTTTTGGAAATGAGAAGCTCCGCGCTTCTTCAGTTAGGGTTAAAATAATTATTTCCAACTGAAACATTAATTGCTGCAATCATTATCCAATCATAGTATTTGTTTATTGACATCCAAGCGGTGACTTTTTTTTTTTTTTTTTTTTTTTTTTTTTTTTTTTTAGACAGGCAGTGTTCTTGACAGAGATAATGAGGTTGCTCCTGTGTACTAATTGCTGTGTGTTTCTTTTAGGCTGGGTGAGTTGCTGGAGTAAAGATGATACTGTAAGAGGTGAGCTGTATTTGCCTTTCTCTCAACCATTCTGTGCATCTGATGGTAGTAAATTTTGAGCTGAACTTGGACCGCAACACTGTGCAGCCTCTGCAGTTGATTTTGGGGACAGTAAACAATTCGACTATTTGACTATTGCATGCAATGCAATAATAATTTCTCTCTCACATTCACTTTCAATATGCTTCACAAAATGTTTTCCACTTCGCATATACAATGTATTTTCAAATGCTGAAAAACCAGGGCCATCTTAAAATGAGTTTATTTTTAAGAAATCTTTTTTATAATACGTAAAAATTCTATGATGAGAGGTGGAATTCAGAGGTCTGCTATTTATTCAGATCATTGACATTCTTTCTATCTAACACGGTAGCCTGGTTAGGTCTGTCTACTTCTCATTATCTCTTCCTAATCATTATAGGCTGCATTTTGGTTTTGATTAGTCAGTTAGCTGGATAAATTGCTTGATTGCAAGTTATGCAAAGTACACAGGAATTGATGTAAGGTAAGCTAATTATGCCAAGGTGATGGAGGCTATCCAACCTTGCTGGTACTTGGCAGACTTCAAAGCGTAGTTTCTTCCCTAAAGCATTTCAAAAAATGGCCTCTGATGTTTGCTAAATATAACATTAGGTATGTGTCACAGAAAAGTTAATTAGCAAGCTTGTCTGTCTGCCCCATCGAGGCAGGTACTTTTATTGGGCTTAAAAAAATCGTGATTCAATTAATCGCCCAGCCCAAGCTGGATGTACTGTATTTTTTCAGTTACTTAATATATGATTCAGAAGTGTGTATTTCAGTAGTATGTTGATGGGATTTACTTTTCAATATTATGACGGCGGGACGTATATTATGCTAATATGATAGAGAAGTGTGGATTTCAGTATTATGGAAGGTGATACTCTTTAATTCCACCCTAGGAGTAGTGTGCAGGAAACAGGTGGTGCTGCTGGGCCCCCCAGAGTCGGACCCCAACCTGGCTGTGCTAGTGTCTCGGCTAGGCACAGCACTGTGCTCTCTGGGTTTTGGCGTAATAGCGGACCTGTGGAGCCAGGCGGAGCTGGGAGTCCTGGGCCCCGTGCCCTGGCTGCATGGCCAGCTGGAGCGATTGAAGAGGGTGGAGGGCCAGGTTGTGCTCATTCTGACCCCGGGGTTCTATGAGAGGGTGGGGCAGAGGGGTGGGGTTGAGGCTGAAGCTGGGAAGGAGGAGCGGGGGCTGTCTCCCCACGTGGATGTTTTCAACGCTGCCCTGAACTGCCTTCTGGCAGACCGCCTCCATAGTATCAACAGAGGCCACTTCACGCTGGTGCACTTTGAGGTCCTCCCCTCCTTTTCTCCCATTTCAAGCTGGGAAGCTGTCAAACCCCTGTCCTTTCATGGCCTGCAGCCATACGCCCTCCCCTCCCAGTCCCTCCCCTTTCTCGTGGAGCTGACGGGTCAGAGCTCGGTGCGGCTTTGGCCTGCTTCGCGGACCCTGGACCGAGCTCTGAGGGGGTTTGGTGTTAAAGGCCCAAGATCAGGAATCACCGAAGAGAGCATGACCCTGATGGGCTCCCAAACTCACAAAGACTGGTCAAAAGACATTCCCCTAGTGTAGGGGTTTCTGGACGGGTGGGGCCTCAGGCCAATACAGTGGTGGATCCAAGGGGGGGCGCGCAGGGGCGCACGCCCCCCCCCCTTTTTCCGCAGAAAAGCAAAAAAGCCATGCGTGCATTACTCCTAAATTAAGCCCACTTTTCGGACGCGACATGTAACTTCACGACAGTCATCGTCTCTGACAATCTCTTACCATAAGTCCACGCCAGTCCTCACGGTTTACATACCAGTTTTAATGGTTCAACTTCATTATTCCGGTTGTCATACATCCAGGCAAATTTATTTGGATTCAATTCTATATATTTGCTTTTTGCGATAGGAATGACCGAGAAACCCTTTTCTTGCAAATAAAAAACGATACATGGACTTAAGCTATGTACAATTTATTTAATTTTGTTGTTTTTGTCCTAAAGTTTTAGAGGGCAGGCTTGCTGGGAAATTTATTCGACCAATGGCCTTGCTTGTCCCCTGTTGCGGTAAAACGCGTTTCAATGACTACAGACGAAAATGTCAGAAAGCAATGGAAAGGCGGAAAAGCTTTGAGAATAAAGTAAACGACATTTGAGGCTCAGCCTCTCAAATGCAAAAAAAATGACCAGCTGTTTGGCCATGATGATCCTCGTAGCAAGCAGTTTTCATTTGCTGGGGGACATGGAAGCGGTAAGACCGACGTTAAATTAATAGGCTATAGCAAGTATGCGTTCGGTTAAAATTTGCTTGAGCTTACAAAAGGACCCCACTGATGGACCAGTTGTTCATAGCCTACTATTTGATGTATATTGATTCGTTGTTTTACGGTGCCAAATAAAATTTGTCTTAGAATACAGGAAGACTTTCCAAATTTTCCATTCCAAAACCCCGTCTTAACGTTCAGAATCACCCGTCATTAAACTTGTAACCAGCAAGTACTGCGGTTCTGAAGCTAGTGAGCTATTCTATGCCCTTTAGAGTCTGTAAGTAAGATATGTAACATTATTTTAAAAAGGTTATGTATGAGTCAATCCAAATAGTTCAATGGTCTTATTGAAAAAATTCTAAATGGCCCTAAAGTCACATTTCTTTTTCACATTCATTCATGTAAATATCGAGGGCTGACTGCAATAAACAGTTATGTCCAGATGTTATATATTGGACATAACTGTTTATTGCAGTCAGCCCTTGATATTATTATTATTATTTTTTTCCATAAAACAATAGTTTATATGTTGACAAGGTTATGTTTTAATATAGGACAGCATCATTGTATTAAATTTATTTCAGGACATCTTTTGGATAAATAGGATTTTTATATAAATAGTTTGTTTTGGACATTACCCACCCAACCACTGCCTCCAGATTAGTAAATTCACTCACGTGCAGAAATTCAACTTAATGGTGACTTGGATTATGTGTATGACAACACTTCCTACTCTCACAACACTTGGGAGTGTTTTTGAAGCATTAAAGCCTCATCTTTTGGAACCATTTTGAAAAAAGGCAATCACAGCATTGTAATAACTTTTTACAAGCTGCTGAGGGTGGTGTCTTTTACTAAACCTGGTTTAGGGACTTGGGGAGGAGGGGGGATTTGGTGATCTGTTAACATCTGCTAAAATCACAGATGCATATAGCCACTGGGTTTGCATGTTAGATATACTCTACAATTATTTTGTTTGAGGCTATTTGGTGTTATATATACTCAAAAACTAATAATATCAATGTTTTGTGGGAAATAAGGTCAAACCCTTTCACTGCTAGTGGTGATTTTGTCAACATTTCTGAAACATCAAAACCCTTGAAAATCGCTCGAACCATAGCACATTGGTATTCACTGGAAAGCTCTCATCAAGCACATTCCAAAGAATACCAACACTGTAGGGTTTGGACGATTTCGAAATATTTTCTCCTCTTTGAAATTTTGACCAAGTCACCAACAGCAGTGAAAGGGTTAAGGTCACAAACTTTGACAGCAAAGTGAAAGTCTTAGGTAAAGGTAAAGGTTGTCAGTTAATGTAAAACTGCATTATGGGCAATTCCAGCATTACTCACATTACATTTAAAGCACAGTACTCTTGAATAAAGGTGTCTCCCTATTTTGTGAATAGACTAAACATTCTTATTTTTTCACCACAATAACCATAGGCCACTCTCAAGTTCCACGTATGACAACATTAGAAAAATTCTGCTTAATGGTTCTTCCAGGCTGACTTTTGTCAGCATTACTCACGTTACGAAAAAAATCTTTTTGCCTAATGTGAGTAATGCTGACAAAAGTCAGCTTGGAAGAACCATTAAGCAGAATTTTTCTAATGTTGTCAAATGTGGACCTTGAGAGTGGCCTATGGTTATCGTGGTGAAAAAATAAGAATGTTTAGTCTATTCACAAAATAGGGAGACACCTTTATTCATGAGTCCCGCGCTTTAAATGTAACCTGAGTAATGCTGGAATTGCCCTTATAACAGTGCTTTGAAAGTTTTTTTAGCTTAATTTTTGGAACCTTGGGAGGAAAATCATTGAACAGATAGGCCAGATTTTTCTCCCAAGATGCCAGGAAAATGTGTTTTCAGCACATTAATTTTTCAAATTTTTCTGGGGGAGGTTCCCCAGATCCCCTCCTTGCTGCACCCCCCCTTTCAGCAATTCCTGGATCCGCCCCTGCAATGGGAGGTATATGTTTTGTAAATGCATAGCCACTGAAATTGACTTGAAGGTTTTTTTTTTTTTTTTGAACGATGACGTGTACATACTCCATCATATGCTCATATGCTGGAAATGCAAATATACTTTTGATCAGTCAAAGTAACATGAAGTAAAACTTGAGAATTCCTGAAGCTTCAATGTCATAAGCTTTTCACCTTTACCCTAATTGATCAAAATGGTTTCTCCTTTCACATGCTACAAGTCACTCCGCTAGTTTTCATTCAACTGTTCCTGGATATAAAAAGATACTTGTGCTCTTAAGATGGTTGGATTTATGCTGAGTTCATCAGAACTCAGTAGTTGTAATTCAGAAATCACCAGGTAAAGAATTAAGCCCACATCTCAATGAATACATTGTCATTGAATTTTTCTTAAAAGAAAAAAAAAATAGATATACAAGACTAGCACATTGTTTTCCGGACAAAGAATGAACATCGCCTGTCCGAAACTGAAACCTATTACCTCTACTTTCTCCCCTGGATTGAAGAAGATCCTTTTGGTTGCATCTTTTATAAAACCTATACGAGAATTGGTTATTGTGCAGGCACATATTCTTCATCCTTTGATTCAAATGTATTCTTTAGAAAGAAATGGGGCAGATACTGCGAAATTGCAGGCCAAAGGTTCTCCTATAACATATCCTGCCCAGCCAAAAAAAAAAAAGTCTTTCACTCTGATATTTTGTTGAACCCCCTTTAGCTTTGGTTACAGCACATATTCACTGTGGTGTTATTTTGAAAGGCCTATGCAACGTGTTATGTATGAGTATTTTAAGTACAGCATTGTATATCATTTGTAAATTGAGATTTGTTGCATGCTGTTTTTGCTGCCTTGCTGGTCAGCTATTTATTTTGTTCATAAGCACCCTCCGGTGGTGTGTCTGTAGCAAAACATGATCTGATGCAATACCACTTCTTTGTAATGAAATAGACTAGTGCTTTCTAGAAGCTTCTGGCATCTTCTTGCCTGGAGGGGGCGGGATCACCCAGAAATCCTGTAGATCTTTCCAGAATGTTGCTAGTTGAAATAAATACTGTGATTTTGGTCACCAGTGGAAGAGTTTTTGTTTTGGTAACAGAGTTACATAGTGGCATTAGAGTGTTATTGTAAGATTAAACAGTGGATTATTTGTAGAAGTTTTTTTTTAATCAGTGAAGAATAAATTTGTTTAAGTTGTCATTGCTGGTTTTCTTTGTTGTGATTTTCAAGTCATAACAAATTGGAGGTTCTACCGAGATAAACCATTCATTGGATCAACGATTGGATTCACCAAAGATTAAAGCTGAATTATTATTTTAAATCTTGTGACTATTTGAAAAACCAGCAATCATGACTTTTGATGTTGAAAATTTTTTGAAAACTCCAACCCAGGAATCAATTGTGCTGGCAAAGAAGAAGGACTTAATGCAAATAGCCTCAACCCTTGGATTATCTGATGTGAAATCATCAATGAAGAAACAAGAAATATTCAACATTTTGGTGCAACATTTCATCGATGAAGATATCTTTGGGGAAGAAGCAGCAGAATTGATTAACGATGTGGAAGTGCCTGCAACAGAGCTGCAAAGACTTGAATTTCAGCTACGCCTGAAAGAACTGGAAGAAAGAAGGTTGGAGAGAGAACTGGAAGAAAGAAGGATGCCCTTGCAGTACGAAATGGAAATGAAGAAAATAGAAGCAGGTACTGTTACAAAATCTTTTGGACTTTCTGATCATTTTGATGTGGTTAAACACATCAGACTTGTTCCTCCCTTCCTAGAAAATGATGTAGACCAATACTTTACCCATATTGAAAAAATGCTGAAAATTTGAAATGGCCAAAAGAGCATTGGACAATGATGTTACAAAGTGTTCTTACTGGTAAAGCTAGGAAAATCTACAACCAGTTATCTGTCCAACAGTGTTCTGATTATGATTTTGTCAAATCTGCCATTCTGAAGGGTTATGAATTGGTCCCCGGGGCTTACAGGCAAAAATTTAGGAATTCTCGCAAGGAAGCCAATCAAACTCATGTTGAATTTGGCAGGTTGAAGGAACAGTTGTTTGATCAGTGGTGTAGTTCCATGAAAGTTGAGAAAGATTTTGACAGAGTGAGGCAACTTATTTTGGTTGAGGAATTCAAAAGGTGTATCCAGCCTAATATCAAGACTTTCCTTGAGGAGAAACAAGCCAATACTTTGCAAGATGTTTCCACCCTGGCTGATAGTTATGCATTGACTCATAAGTCTTCTTTTGTCCAAAAATCCACTTTTTCTAAATTTCAAAGCAAGTCTCAGTCCAAGGCTTCTTCTAATAACACTTCTAATGATTCCAAGGCCACTTCTGAAAGGAAACCTTCCAGTGAGAAGCAATCCTCTGATTCTTTACCTTCTGTGTCTTGCCAATACTGCAAAAAGCAAGGTCACCTTATTTCTGAGTGTTATGCTCTCAACAAAAAACAACAATGAGAAGAAACCAAGCCAACTGCTTTCACTAAGAGAGAATCTCTTGTATTAAAGGTCAGTTCACCTGATCTTCTACTTTCTGTGTCTGATGCTGTTATGGAGGGTTTTGAGCCATTCATCACCGATGGTTTTGTCTCACTTTCACATGATTTTTCCTCATCTGCTCCTGTTCGAATTCTAAGGGATACTGGGTCTTCCCAAGCTCTTATTCTTGCAGATATTCTGCCTTTTTCGGACAAATCGTCTACTCAGGCTAATGTCCTTATTCAAGGAGTAGAATGCGGTTTTACAGGTGTACCTCTCCATAATGTTCATCTCAAATCAGACTTGGTCTCTCGGCCTGTTACTGTTGTTGTTAGGTCTTCTCTACCTTTCAAAGGCATTCATTTGCTTCTTGGTAATGATCTTGCTGGGGATAAGGTTGTGCCCTACCCTGTTGTAACTGACACTCCTTTGATTGATCAAGAATCTGACTCTATAGAGGAGGAAATTCCAGACCTCTATCCTTCATGTGCAGTTACTCGTTCTATGGCCAAAAAGGCTATTCAAGATGATGCTGACCTGGGCTTTAACCTGGCTGACACCTTCATTGGGCAGTCTTTTCATCAGGAACCTTCCAGTCCTGAGCTGTCTGGGAAATCTTCAGACTTGTCCTTGTCAGGTCATTCTAATGACATTCTGTCTCGGAAACAACTTATTCAGGAGCAACAACAAGCTCGTGATCTAGCGCATCTTCTACCACAGGCTGCAAGTGAACAGAGGCTACTCAAGTTCCTGTCTGTTTTTACAAAAAAAAGGTGTGCTTATGATAAAGTGGCGTCCCCCTGATGTTTCTGCAGATGAAGAGTGGATGATCATCCATCAAATTGTTCTTCCAAAGTCTTATTGTCAAGAAACTCTTAGTCTGGCCCATGACAATCCTATGTCAGGTCATTTGGGTATCAAGAAGACCCTCCAACGTGTCAGGAACCACTTCTTCTGGCCTTCCATGAGGTCCGATGTACAGGAGTGTTACGACCCCTGTCGTACATTTGTGAATCTGTGCTTTGAAATCTGTTACCTTTGTTTTTTTTTTTTTTTGGTTCGCCTAAGGTCTGATACTTCCGTTTCCGGTTCACCCCTTGAAAAGGCGCGGTCTAGTGTTAAACTGCGGAGACTAGCTCTTCCGATCTGTAACTAGCGTTCATGACCTGTGAGTATTGTACTGCCTTCTGTGTTGACTCGGATTGCCTTTGGATTTACGATTCTCACCGTGCCCTTTATTTGGTTTGTTTGAATTGTGGTGGTTGACCCTTGGCCTGTCCCATTTGACTAGAATCCTAGCCCTTGCGTTTTGGTTTGGTTGCTTTGTGAATTCCTGGTGTTTGACCTCGGTTTCTGTATCTGACTACCCCTCTAGTCTTGCCCTTTTTGTATGCTGTTAGGTTTACTCTGGTTAGTCAGCGTGCTCCCAGCTGGATCTCACAGTCCTTCCATTGGGGCACTTCCTTGTTATTTTGCTTTGTTATTTTTCCTTTATTATTTTTGAAGGTGATTCTGGGTAGAAACTTTTTTCCATAGGGGATACACTATTCGTTCCCTCAGTCTTTATTTGCGGACTGAGAGTTCGGGAGCTCAGTGTTTAAAAAAAGCGCCCGAGCCAGCGAACCTTCAAGAGTAGCCATAGGAATAGTTTAGCTCTGGTTAGGCAGTTAGGGACCAGAGTAACTGAGCAGCGTGCTATTCGTGCCTTTTACAGTTCTCCCCGCCCGTCCTTCCCTTACTTTCTCTACCTGTTGCTGCCTGCCCTAGACCGGGTCGTAACAAGGAGTACTGCAAATCCTGTCATACTTGTCAAATTGTTGGGAAGCCGAACCAGAATATTCCAAAGGCTCGACTTAAGCCCATTCCCACTTTTGAAGAACCTTTCAGTCGGATCATCATTGACTGTGTTGGACCATTGCCGAAGACTAGGTCTGGTTGTGAGTACTTACTGACTATCGTGTGCTTCCATCCAGTTTCCTGAGGCAATTCCACTTCGTAATATCAAGGCGAAGACTATCATCAAGGCTCTTACCAAGTTTTTCTGCTTTGTTGGTCTTCCTAAGTCTATTCAGTCTGATCAAGGGTCAAATTTCATGTCTGGCATATTTCAACAAGTTATGCATGAGCTTGGTATTAAACAATACAGGTCATCAGCTTACCATCCTGAGAGTCAAGGTGCTTTGGAGAGCTTCCATCAAACCCTGAAGAACATGATAAGGACCTACTGCCTTGACACAGAGAAAGACTGGGATGAAGGTGTCCATCTTCTTCTGCTTGCTGCCCGTGAAGCTGTTCAGGAATCTCTTGGGTTCAGTCCTTTTGAGCTTGTTTTTGGGCATACAGTCCGTGGACCTCTGAAGCTTCTGAAGGAAAAGTTTCTGGCTGAAGATGATGTCCTAATGAACTTGCTTCAGTATGTCTCTGACTTCCATAATCGTCTCTCTAAGACTTTTGACTTTGCTAAGGCTAATCTCAAAGAAGCTCAGGGAAAAATGAAAACCAGATATGACCTTCATTCCCAAGATAGAAGTTTTAAAGCTGGTGACAAAGTCCTGGCGCTTTTGCCAGTTCCTGGAAACCCTCTAAGAGCCCGATATTTCGGCCCTTACACTGTCCTAAAAAAGGTCAGTGATCTAAATTACGTCATTTTAACCCCTGGAAGGAGGAAACAAAAACAAATGTGTCACATCAACATGCTGAAAGAATACATTGACAGAGACACTCAGCAAAAGCCAGTCAATGTGGTAAATACAATTGAACTGGAAAATTCTGAAGAAGATTGTGACTGCCCCTTGGAAAATGAACCTGGTCCAGCCAAACTTGAAAATTCAGACATTCTTCAAAATATTGACAGCAAGTTGTCCCATCTGGACCCTTTTCAACAACAACAGCTAAAGCAGCTCATATTTGAATATAGTCACATATTCCCTGACGTTCCATCGAGGACTGATATGGTTTACCATGATGTCATCCTACAAGATAATGCCAAGCCTGTAAAACAGCATCCTTAAAGAATGAATCCAGAGAAGCAGAAATACCTTAAACAAGAAGTCAAATACCTGCTTGAAAATGACTTTGTTGAACCAAGTAGCAGTGACTGGAGTTCTCCATGCATCCTAGTTCTGAAACCCAATGGAACATATAGAATGGTGACGGACTACAGGAAAGCGAGCGCTCTATCAAAAACGGACTCATATCCTATTCCCAGGATTGATGACTGCATTGACAAAGTTGGACTGTCAAAGTATGTCACCAAATTTGATCTCCTCAAGGGCTTCTGGCAGATCCCTCTAACAGACAGAGCAGAGATCTCTGCCTTCATCACACCAGATGGATTATATCAATACAAGGTCATGCCCTTTGGAATGAAAAATTCTCCGGCCACCTTCCAACGTCTGGTAAACAGAGTGATCACTGGACTACCAGGATGTGAGGCCTATATTGATGACATTATCATCACCAGCGACAGCTTCCAAGAGCACCTCACCTACATCAGAAACTTCTTTCAGAGAGTGAGTGATGCCAAGCTGACTATCAACCTTGTTAAAAGTGACTTTTGTAAAGCTACAGTTGTTTAATTAGGTCTTATTGTAGGACAGGGTCAAGTCAAACCAATTGATGCAAAAGTAAAAGTTAACACTGAATTTCCTGAGCCTACAACTAAAAGACAACTAATGAGATTTCTAGGGATGGCTGGCTACTACAGAAAATTCTGTAAAAATTTTTCTATCATTCTGAACCTTTGACAAATTTACTGAAGAAAAATGCAAAATTTGTTTGGGATGAAAAATGTCAAAATTAATTTGACCAACTGAAAGCTATCCTCAAAAATGCACCAGTTCTCTTATCTCCTAATTGCAAAAAGGAGTTCAAGTTGGCTGTTGATGCCAGTGATACTGGTGCAGGTGCAGTTTTACTGCAAGAAGACACTGATGGAGTAGATCATCCTGTTTGTTACTTTTCCAAAAAGTTTGATAAACATCAGAAAATCTATTCAACAATTGAAAAAGAATGTTTGGCTCTTGTTTTGGCTTTACAACATTTTGAAGTCTATTTGACTTGCTCAGCTACTTCCATCAAGATCTTCAGTGATCACGATCCCCTCACATTCTTGCATAAGATCAAAAACAAGAATCAAAGATTACGGAGATGGAGTTTGCTTTTGCAGGAGTATGATTTGGATATTTCTCACATCAGGGGAAAAGATAACACTTTCTCGCATGTAATTTTACTTTTCTATTTGATTGTGAAAATTGCACTGGTTGTTATGTATATGATTGTTATAATGATCAAAGATACTTTTGTGTAAAGTTCAAGATTATACTGATTATAAAACTGTGTTAATTTTAACAAAAGAAAGCTTTTAGCAAACCTTCTTTTCTTATAGAGGGGAGGTGTTATGTATGAGTATTTTATGTACAGCATTGTATATCATTTGTAAATGGAGATTTGTTACATGCTGTTTTTGCCGCCTTGCTGGTCAGCTATTTATTTTGTTCATAAGCACCCTCTGGTGGTGTGTCTGTAGCAAAACATGATCTGATGCAATACCACTTCTTTGTAATGAAATAGACTAGTGCTTTCTAGAAGCTTCTGGCATCTTCTTGCCTGGAGGGGGCGGGATCATCCAGGAATCCTGTAGATCTTTCCAGAATGTTACTAGTCTATATAAATGCTGTGATTTTGGTCACCAGTGGCAGAGTTTTTGTTTTGGCAACAGAGTTACATAGTGGCATTAGAGTGTTATTATAAGATTAAACAGTGGATTATTTGTAGAAGTTTTATTTTTTAATAAATGAAGAATAAATTTGTTTAAGTTGTCATTGCTGGTTTTCTTTGTTGTGATTTTCAAGTCATAACAAATGTCACAACATCTATTTCTGTCCAGAGTTGGATGAATTTTTCACCAAGATCTTGATGGTGAGAGAGTCAGACCACTGTGTAGAGCCTTCTCCAGCACATCCCAAAGATTTTCAATGGGGTAAAGGTCTGGACCTGTGCTGGCCAAACCATGTGTGAAAATAATTTATCGTGTTTCCTTAACCACTCTTTCCCAATTGTAGTCTGATGAATCCTGGCATTGTCACCTTGGAATATGCCTCTGCCATCAGGGAAGAAAAAATCCATTGCTGGAAAAACCTGGTCATTCAGTATATTCAGGTAGTCAGCTGACCTCATTTTTTGAGCACATAACATTGCTGAATCTAGACCTGTCCAGCTGGAGCAATCCCAGATCATAATACTGCCATCATGGGCTTGTACGGTAGGCACTAAGCATGATGGGCGCATCCCTTCAGTCACCTCTCTTCTCACTCTGATGCGCCCATCACTCTGGAACACGACAAATGTGGACTTCTCAGACAATGTGACCTTTTTCCATTGCTCCAGAGTCCAATCTTTATCGAAGGAAATCAAAGCCTTTTTTTTTTCCAATTAGCCTCATCGATAAGTGGTTTTCTTAAAAATCTTTATCACTTACCGCGATGCACTGTATATTGTTTATTATGATACGTGATTGCTGAACGGAACATTGAGCTTGTAAGTTTGAAGCTCTCAGAAGGATCGATTCAAATAATGGTCTGCGGACTGCAAATCAAATAACACCTTATGTCACATACTAAAACCTAATCAATAAACTGAAGGAGAGCATTTCTTACTTGCCACTGGTGATCATATCCATCTCCTCATGCTGCCTCTTCTTTGCAATAATATCACCATCATATTTTGACTGTGAAGTACTTGTGAAGTTCGCACTGTGAAGGAGAAACTGCAAATTCACTGTTCTTGCTCCTGTATCCAATAAGGTCCTTCTTTTTCCCCACTGAGAGTCCACGGATTCTCTTAATCAAACTTTTGCATTGTTTTTTTCTCTTTGGCCGTCCCTGTGTGGCACTTCGTGGCATCACTCAGGAGTTCAAATTTAAAGCAAACAAATCGCCAAACAAGAAAGCAAATGAAGAAATTATAAATCTTAACGTATGATCTAAAATGGACAGACACTGCGATGGAGATGGATTTTATTCTGGTCCAAACTTTTGAGGCCTACAAAATGATTGTCAGACCACGATGCATTGCTGCCAGTGGTAATGGGTCTTTTAGGCTACACAGCTGTTTAGTCCCAATTCCTTGAGTTCTCTCCCCATTGTGCTTGTGGAAATGCTCGTCCTCTATTAAACATAGCCGTGAGTTCTACTGCTTTTTTTTTTTTTTTTTTTTACAATTTGATTCCACCAAATGTTTAAGTGATCTCTGCTCATGATTATTTGAGGGGTGATCTGGGGTTAAATGAAAAATTACACCAGGAAACAACTCAGAATTAATCTAAAGAGGTATATGTAATAACCACCAAAAAAGATACAAGTTGGCATTTTTCTGTTTATGTGGTTGCCATGGTAACTGAGCAAGCTCATTAAATATGCAAAAAACTTCTGGCACCAATTCCTCTTTTACTCTATGATAGAATTCAGTTTCATCATTTGAAAGCCATTGGTTATCCAAATGCAATGGCATAGCCATTCTTTGCCCAGTTTATCAATTTTGTGATTTTGGGGCATTTTACTCAAATTTTGAAATTATTTTGCGCAGAATCTGACGAAAACTCAAAATATTCAAAGTATGTAACAGATAGGCAAAATTTCCCAATGTCATTGCATTTCTAATGAAGTAAAGTACCTGCAGCCCAAATTTCATTGATTTTCAATGATGAATAAAAAAATCATGGCTGCCACAAACATGAGAAACGTGGAAAAAGTAATACCTTAGGAAATCAATGGAAAATGCATTAGACCGCATTGAAAAGTTGAGTTCAGTTTTTAATCCTTGTAGCAATTAGTGATTATTAAAGGTGGGTTATTATAGAATATTTTTATTCAAAAAAAAAATTTGGAAAAATAATCAAATTTTGCCCATGTAACCCCAGATCACCCCTTAAGATTTTGTTTGACCACATTTCTTCTTCAAAGATGGTGGTTCACTGCTATCCTTCCAGGCTTTAATAATGCATTGGACAGTTCTTAATCTTATTTCAGTTTTCTTCAATCTCTTTACTTGTTTTCTTTACTTGATGTATGCCAGTAATTTGACCCTTTTCAAAACAGAGATGCGTCTTTTCCACAACTGCTGGATAAGTCTTCCGATATAGTTGTTTAAGAATTGAGAAGCCACTCACTGCATTAGTCAGGGGTAAATAACTTTTTGCTACCTGAAACATATTAATCACTGCAGTAATTATCCAATGGAAGGCTTTACCTACTTGCCTAGTTAAATCCAGATGGGGGCTTTTTTGACTGGCCAGGCAGTGTATATTGAAAACAAGTTTTAATCCACAAAACATTCACAATTGATTTTAGCCTGTCAACTGCTATCTGTGAACAATGTCCTCTGAACGGACTGCATTAATACAACCCCAAATCAGAAAAAGTTGAACGGTATGTTTAATTAATATTAACACTGAAAGCAATGACTTGTACATCATGTTTGACCTGAATTACATTGAAAACAATACAACAGCACATTACTTTGTGTTCCACCACATGAATTTTCAAAATACACACTAGCTCCAATTTTGATTCTTGCAATATATTTTGAAAAAGGTTGGGACAGTTGCTGTTCCTTTTCATAACACTTAACATTTAGGGACAGAACACACCAAGTGATTAAGTGTTCCAGGTGTGATTTTGTCCCATTCTTGTTGCAAACAAGTCTTAAGGTGTGCTTTTCAAAATATGCCATACATTCTCTATTGGGGAGAAGGTGGGATTGAAGCCAGGCCAGTCCAGCACTTCAGAACCCTCTTCTTGCGCAACCCTGCCTTTGTAATGGGTACAGTATGCAGTTTAGCTTTGTCTTTGTTGAAATATGAATGTGTCTTCCTGGAAAAGATGACATCTTGAAGGCTGCATATTTTGCTCCTAAATCTCAGTATACATTTCAGCATTAGCTTGCACAAAGTGCAAGTTACCCTTGCCAAGGGCAATGACATTATCCCATACCATGACAAAGCATGGCTTTCGGACTTGTTGGTATTAACAGTCTGGATGGCACTTTCCCTTTTTGGTCTGGACCACACAGTGTCCATTACTTCTGGAAAAGAATTGAATATAGATTCGTCTCACCAAAATACATTCTTCCACTGTCTAATGGTCCATTGCAGATGCCTCTGAGCCCGGAGAACTTGATGGCTTTTCTGGACACTGTTAACATAAGGTTTTCTTTTTGCAGAGTAAAGCTTTAACTGGCATTTGTGGGTCTAACTACTCATTATAGAACTTGACAAAGGTTTGGCAAAGTAATCCTGAGCCCATGTAGGTATATCACGTTTTGATAAATTAAAGTACTTGATGCAGTGCCTTCTAAGTGATAAGAGATCACAAGTATTCAGCTTTGGCTTCACTTGTGTTGTGCTAGTCTTGGGCTGCAGTTGATTTGTAAAAAAAAAAAAAATAATGATAATAATAATAATGTTCTTTTGTCTAATTCCTAGCCACTTTTCTGTGACCTCAATGGGCAATGTCATGAGGTAAAAAAAAATGTGAAGGAGAATTCAGAGGGTTTTAGAAAGAGAAGACAACAGTACTGAGAGAATCCAACTGCGCTTGCACCAGGCGATGTAATCCGGCTACCCGAGTCTTTCATGTTCATTTGTTTCCGTAAACGGTCAGATGGTGTATCACCTGAAATATTGCAGCTGCCAGAAATAGTTGGACATCGTTATCACCTTTCTTTTTGTAAAGCAATGTTCACTGCACCTTATGCTAAACGTGATGAGTTGGGAAGTATGAAGGCTCCTTTTCTGAGAATTCAGAGAATTTGAACAGCTCTTATGACTGCCATGAAAGTAATTCCAGGTAATTTCCAAGGAGTTACAAAATTTGCTAAGCAAAAAAGACTGCAGCATTGAATTCAAAGCTCTCCAACAGTAGTGGACCATGCAAATGCAGCCTCCTGCTATCATTTGTTCAACTACCTTCTTGGAAAAAATCAACGTAGCCATGGTTGTTGGGATGGGACAATTGATACCAAGGCATCAAGGCTTACTTCACTTCTGCAAGGCACAGTGTTTTGACACAATTTGCCAAATCATGTTCGCTTACCAGCCCTATGGGCCGATAAGCTATTGTCGTGGTTTGGCGTTGGTCGTCCAGAACATTTTTTTTGTCTTAGGCTTGATAAATTTTCCGGTACATTTGCCATCGCATAATACTGGACCATATCTCCAGATGTTTTCTTTCGGATTTTTGATTGAATCATTTTTTTCTGTTTTATGGGCCCTTGAAATTTTGGCCCCAATGTTAAAGATAGCATTTAGAAATTTTTAAAATTATTTCACAAAAACTGCCTGATAAATTCTTTTCGACATCAGGCAATGAATGTACCTTAGTGCCCTCAATGTACAGTGCAAGTACCATTTTGATTGAATCGATGGAAGTGGGTCTATTTGGAAGCTAAATGGTTGCAGATAGAGTGTAAGTTTGTATTACTGACATATAGGAAGTCATATGACCTATATTTTGGCAATGTTAAATGTGACCTCTGATGACTTTGAAAGGTAGAACTCGAGGTCAAGGAAAATATTAATGTTAAAAGGATAGGACTTGAAATTTCAAAAAATTATTTCTCAAAAACTGTCTTTTACCTTTTTTTTTCCCAAATCCGGCAATCATCTCACTTCACTTTGGTACACTTGATGTACAGTGCAAGCGCTATTTTGATTGAATCGATGGAAGTGGGTCGATTTGGGGTGCTGTACTTTGACATTGGGTCTTCTGGAGAATGGGCAAAATGGCCAGTGGAAGCTAAATAGTTGCAGATAGAGATTAAGTTTGTATTATCATCATAAAGGAAGTCATATATGACCTATATTTTAGCTATGTTAAAGTTGACCTCAGACGACCTTGAAAGGTCAAACTTGAGGTCAAGCAAAATGTTACAATTTTCAAAGGCTTCTACGCTTGAAAATATTGAAGATAGGGAATGTATTGAACACTTCTAGGAAGTCATATATGAACTTTCATTTGGTGAAAGGTCAAACTTTGAAAATTTCCTGTAATGACATATCACCAAAATCATTACGGATGGAAAGTAGGTTTGTATTAGAGACGTATAGGATGTCATGTATGAACTCTCATTTGGTGACCTCCTCATTGACCTAGTGAAAATTCAATGACTTGTATCACTAAAATGGTCACAGATGGAGCCTAGGTTTGTGTTACAGACGTCGAGGAAGTCCCATATGAACTTCCATTTGGTGATATTCAACTTGACTGTTGGTGACCTTCGAAGGTCAAACTCCACAGTGAAATTACAATGACTTGTATCACCAAAATGGTCAGAGATAGAACCAAGGTTTGTATTAGAGACATTTAGAAAGTCATATGAAGCCCATTTGGTGACCTCCACTTGAGCTTGTGTGACCTTTAAAGTTCACAATTAACAAGGAATTTTCAATGACTTGTATCACCAAAACTGCTTCAGAGCTTAGGATTGTATTAGACATATCGGTCTTATAAATGTATGTGAACATTTAGTGACCTTGATATTGACCTTAAATGATTTGAAGGTCAAACTTCATATGAAATTTTCACAACTTGCATCATCACTATAAGATTGCTTGCCGGTAAGATACAGGACCCTCGGTTTTAAAGTTTGAAATCAGGTTTTAACACAAGTGCTGGCAAAAATACATTTGTTGTTCGTGCTGCAGATGACTTATTCAAAAATGTGTACACATGCCTGCGATTTTGGAGGGCAGATGCATTAACATTATCAATAAATACAGGTCCCTTGTAAATATTAATGTGTACCATCAAGATGGGCAAATCTGATCAGAGCAAAAACTCAGCTGAAAAAAAGCTTGTAATGAGGACATGGTGCATGTGAAACTTGAATCTTTTTACACATGGTTTCCTCTGCCTTTGCTTATAATTAGCACTGATATTAGGAAACATTTTTTCACCCAGAAAGTAATTTCAATGTGGAAAAGCTTGCCTGGCCATATTGTTGAGGCAGAGACCTTGGGAATTTTCAAGAGCAGGCTTGACTTAAAGCTAGATACCATCGAATCATTGAGTATCTGAAGTGATATATTCATGATAGTAAAAAGAAACTGGCGAGCCTAGTTGAGCTGAACGGCCTGTTCTCGCCACCCGTTATGTTAATTATTTGGTTTACTTTCGGGTAATTTATTGTCCATTATACAATTTGACAAATAGCTTTTACAAAGCTTCCCATTTTATATCATCCATTTGACATGATCAGGTTTATAAAAGCAGATGTTTTCAATGATTACCACCACTCATGATTAACTTTACCGCCAATCACCAACCAGTTTGGGAATCACTGCCCTAAAGTCTGCTAAAAACCCAGACTAGTCTAATCAGGTGTCTATTTGATTGTGGGTGCTGGCTTTCATTTTAGCCAATCAGCCCGTTCTGGCATGAAAGGGTCACTGCTACATGTCATGTCATGTCATGTCAACACAAGCTAACTAGATTAACTAGATAACTCTGTCGCCACAGGGACCGAGTCGTACATCTCCCCGATCCCAAAATTTCGGAGAAAATGGCTGCCGGCAGCCATATTGGACGTCCAAAATTGCCAAAAATCGATCTTGAGCAAAATATTTTCACCTGTGTGAAATTAGAAAAAATTCCTGTAATAATAGTTGCCCCCAGAGCCCGGAACAGAAAATCTCTGTGGGCGCCGCAGCGGCCCGGAACTAAACCATAGTATCTCCCAACACTATCGTCGGGGGGATATAATTATGAGCTAGTCATTGGCTTTTGTTCTCCTAGTAAGAGCCATATTCTGAGAGAGTGGCACTGGCAGTGGAGTTGACTTTTCAGAATTGCATGAAATTTGGCAGAATGGTGCGCATACATGTCTAACGGGAAATCCTGGAGTTTCAGCTCACAATTTCTATCGATATGGCTACAGCACCACCTAGAAGTGGACAAGTCAGGTACCAAATTGAGCATTTGAGGAAAAATATCCACAATATTCCTTCAAAAATGGGTAACTGCTTCAATATGCCAAAGAAGTTATGACTGTATTTGATACTGGGATACCCAAATTTTTAAAATGTGAAAGTGCCACCTGGTGATCATGTTGGTTATACGTGCAATGACAAGAAATCTGCATATCGAGAAAAGAAATTTTTTCAAATTCAGGCTTATTTTAATTTTTAAACCAGACCAGTGCCAAATTCATCTTGCCTGTTTCCATTTCAAACATTAAAGATGAGAAAAATTGAGGTATTTAGTCTGGCACTTTTTTGGTTTTTTTGAGATATTTGCTCTCAAAGTTGGGTGCAGGCTAATTTTTTTCTGCTTGTACAGTGATTAACATTAATAACCAGACACCAGTCAGGATGGGAAGACCATTAATTTGAACCTTCCTCTGGGCTAAACAAAGGACACCAGAAACAGCTTTGGCATTATGCTCCATCTTGGAGCAGCGGCTACAGACATTTTGACAAAATTTCCAATTCAGCTATTTGCAGTGATGTTCAGGGGCCCATAAAAATGTTAACCAAGAAGATAGAGCCTTGAAATTAGCTGAATCGCCAGCCCTCTCAGGTCATTTTAACATGCCAAAGGAAGTTTTATGGCACTCTTTGCCAATGTCTGGATATAAGGGGACAAATGTTCAAAAATATCAGTATAGGGGGCACTGTTACCAATATGTCAGATCTGACAAAATCAGACATGTGCCATGGAGAAGTTTCTTGAAAGTGAGTGTGTGTTTTACGTACTTCATGAAAACACTGATTTTGTTTTGCCATTATGTCGGTTTAACTAGTAATGCCAATAGGTGGCGCCCCACCATACCACCTTATTCAGATGTTGCAAAACCAGACATGTGCCACAAGGAAACCTCTTGAAATATGTGCTATGTATACACAGCGAAAACACTGATTTTGCTTTGGCAGTTGGCTGGTTTAAATAGTTAGAGATAGGTGGTGCCCATAGAGCACGTGTCAAACTGGTGCCATGTAGGGCCAAGAGGCTGCAGGTTTTCATTCCACTCAAAAACTCCACCAGGTGACTTCACTGATTAGTCCCTTCTCTCTGCTTGAAGGTGAGGTAATCAGTGAAGTCACCTGGTGGAGTTTCGGAGTGGAATGAAAACCTGCAGGCTCTTGGCCCTCCATGGCACCAGGTTGACACCCCTGCCATAGTGGTACTGGTGCAAGATAAATTTTAAGGTTTCAAACAGAGGTATGCAACATATTTCGGTATATTCAGTTTTTACTTGTATTCAGAAGTATTAAGTTGAAACCTTTGAAACCTCAAGGGACAGCAGGGAAAAAGCTGACATAATGGTAACAGTGCCCCCTATACTAATATTTTTGAACATTCGTCCCCTTATATCCAGACATTGGCAAAGAGTGCCATAAAACTTCCTTTGGAATGTTGAAATGTCCTGAAAGGGCTGGAGATTCAGCTAATTTCAAAGGCTCCATTTTCTTGGTTAACATTTTTATGGGCCCCTGAATATCACTGCAGAGAGGCAAATTGGACATTTTGTCAAAATGCCTGTAGCCACTGCTCCAAGATGGAGTGTAGTGCCAAAGCTGTTTCTGATGTCCTTTGTTTAGTCCAAAGGAAGGTTCAAATTAATGGTCTTCCCAGCCTGACTGGTGTTGGGTTATTAATGTTAATCCACTGTACAAAACAGGAAGGGGAAAAAAAAAAAATTTAGCCTGCACCCAACTTCGGGAGCAAATCTCTCGAAAAAATAAAGTGCCAGACTAAATACCTCAATTTTTCCTCACCTTTAAAGGATCCATCACCTGAAAATCCATTTTTTTCAGGTTATTGCATGTATGCCTCAATCTTCTGTCA
This sequence comes from Gymnothorax javanicus, assembly GCA_029692085.1. Taxonomy (NCBI): domain Eukaryota; kingdom Metazoa; phylum Chordata; class Actinopteri; order Anguilliformes; family Muraenidae; genus Gymnothorax; species Gymnothorax javanicus. Next base: position 56,049,684 of record CM056202.1, read on the forward strand.
CTGACAATAGCTGACATGTTTGCCGGGCAAAGAACTTCACTCTCGCCTCCTCCCCCATGAATTCAGTAGGAGGGTCAAAAAACGCGATTTCAGATTAGGCTTCTTGTTGACGTCAGGAAGAAGCCGAGGAGGGGCCGGGGGAGAACCACTCCCACCGTTTTATGGAGAGAAGGAAGCGAATCCGCCCTTTGAATTTCTACCCGGCGTAACCCAAACAGAGGCAGAACGAGAGCTACGGGCAGCGGAGGACAAAACTGTTCCATTGTTGACTGTCAAAACCCAGATAAATATTTTTATTATTCCATCTGGTGATGCTGCTTTGAGGAACAGTTGGATTATTTATTTTCAATGACAATGACTGTTGCTCCAGCGAGCCACCTGTTTGTCTGCGCCAAACACTTCTCACTTTCAGCTACAGTGAAGGGACACGCATCATATGAAACTAGACAACCTAAGGAATCTATAGATGTCAAAAACACTATGTAAGCAGGTGAAATAACACTCCAAACATATGCCAAATTTCCGCTAGCGAAAAGCTAACGTTAGCTAGCTCAGTTTGGATGGCTGTATATTGTCTTTTTATACTGTCCAAACGCAGCGTGTTACTCTTGAGCATATGATCATGGAACTTAGATGTACTGTTAGCTTGCATGTGGCATTTATATTCCCCCCGTTTTTAGGCTATTTCGCTAGTTCATCTTACGTAGGGCTCAGTGCATCGCACTCAGACGGCAGAAGCACATCAAAGCCACCCAGAATGGTCGATAGATTCAGCCATGATAAGGTCACACGTGTTACTATGGAGGCATTGCTATGGCTGTGCTTTCAAGCCACTCCTCCCTCCTCCCACCCTCTTCCCTCGCACCACCCCCTCCGCCCAGCCATGCCCCTCTTCCAGCCAAGTCAAAATATCAAAATTCTCGCAAGCGCAATATTGGCTTGAAAAAGGGCAAAATATTGCGTAATTTTTGCAAATTACCGCAAAACATGTTTTAGACCCAAATCACTTATTTTTGCCAGGTGTAAATACCAGGTAATGAATCCTTTAAAAGGTATGAAATGGAAACAGGTAAGATGAATTTGGCACTGGTCTGGATTAAAAATTAAAGCCTGAATTTGTAAAAATTTTTCCCCCGTTGTACAGATTTGTCATTGCACGCATAATCAAAATGATCACCAGGTGGCACTTTCACATTTTAAAAATTTGGGTATCCCAGTATCGAATACAATAACTTCTTTGGCACATTGAAGGAGTTATGCACAATTTTCCTTTAAAAATGGGCTTTTCCTCCTCAAAAATGCTCAATGTGGTACCTGTCTTGCCCACTTCTAGGTGGCGCTGTAGCCACAGATAATTGAGCTCAAACTCTGGGATTTGTTACATGTATATGGGCACCATTCTGCCCAATTTCATGCAATTCTGAGATGTCGACTCCGCTAAGTGTCTCAAGTGCCATTCTCTCAGAATATGGCTCATAATACTCCCCATTTGTGGAGGCTGTTCATGTATACAAACAGCCAATAAAAATGAGCCAAACACAGAACAGACCAACTGTAGACATTATTCCACTTGTCGGGACTGACTCACACAATATTTGGCTGACTCCGAACAAGCAGCACTTGTACAATCAAGCAGTAACCCTGAGATCTTAGAAAACCCCCACAGACTATAGCCTCTGTCAATCAGGAGTAGGGACCCATGGACAATCTCTCCCGCCCCCCCAACCAACCACACCATAGGGTTGAGAACAGCTGGTTTTTGACCCTCTGAGAGGTAGGCGCAATAGTTTGGCCAATAAGTTAACTGTTCACTCAATTTCCCAGAAGACAAATCCAAATCCAGCTTTGATTTTGAGGACTGATTTGGGGAGCCCAGATAGAGCAATGAATGAATTTCCTAGCTGCAAGATTATGCTTTTCACCTCTGTACCAGGCAGTGCCCACTGTTTTCAGCAACTTTCACAGGATTCAAACACTAATCAGTTAAATAGCATTTCCAGTTTTAGCATTTCTTCAAGGAACCAATAGGCCTACTTACATGTATAAGGAAGGGCAATGCAGCAGACTTCAAATGCCATCCAAAACTTTATTAAACTGTCCAATGCAATATTAAAAACAAATTTTTATAAATAAAGCAAGCTCCTTCACAGTGCAGTCTTCCCTCGTTTATTAGCAGCCTTGCCTTCTCCCTCCAGCTGAGTGGCTGAAGATGTGACCTTGCGTGCCCTTGGCCCAGTCCCCACTTTAGGCTTGGTGACCTCTTTGTTTCCAGCTGCCTTCTTGGGTTTCTTAGCAGGAGCAACTTTGGAGGCAAGCACCTCAGTGGACCCAGAAGCCTAAATACAAGATTGTGGTTCAGGCTCCTAACATTCAGGTTAGACTACCCCACTCAATAGAAAGCCAAGAATAGGCCTCTTGGTCCCCTAGTATTAAATAGATTAGGGTTTGTGGGGTGGGGGAGAAAGAGAGAAGTTCTTTAGGAAAGTAACCAGAACCTCCATCCTATCCAGAGACCATTTAGCAATGACCCCAAGAATTGTCACCCACCTGAATTTTAGCTTTTTTGGTCACAGGTTTTGGCTTCTCAGATCCTGCAGCACAGTTAAAATCTAGTGAATACGTTTAAGTCCACAATTCACATCATTGTAAAGTACTTTACAGGCTCTGAGTTAAAGCTGTTGCAGATTCTAAGATCAACTAGTGACGGCAACAACACTAGTTTGAATCAAACACATTCAGCACCTCGGGTATCAGATTCACAACACAGTTTCATAAATTCAGTCACACGACCACGCAGCATCTGTCCCCTACATCACAGGGCTTGAATACTTTGAGTCCTTATGGTATTATTGCTTGGAGACTAGTGATTGGCAATTAAAATTTAAGAATTGTTACTGGTTAATGTATTGCTTACAGGTATACATGTTGGCTAGGTAGTTAGCTTTATCAACTAGCCTCTGGGCTATTCATTGCTGCACTGGCCCAAAAGCTTTCCTCCAATTGATGCAGGGATTCTCAAACCCCCACTGTATGCTGGTTGTTCTAACCACAATTGCAAGCTTAGGATTTTAACAAGCTGTTGACTTCTTAATTAGCTGCATTCCATGTTTAGCAGTCATTTACCATCTTAAGCCACTTGACAAATCTATGCATGCCATGAAAAATTTCATATCCACATTGATATAAACTAGTGTAAATAACTACAGAGGGAAACAATTTTACACAATATTGACTGGAGCACAAAGGTTAAGTGCATTTAAGTCGAGAAAAAGCAATGAAAAAAAAAAAAAAAAAAAAGGATTTGCATCCAACTTAGTTACAGCAAAATATGTACTCAACACTTGTGCACCAAGCAGTTGAAGTTTAAGGGTTTTTAACTCTTCATGGCACAATGGATAAGTCCATCAAAATATGAACTAAGATGGTAAACTGTATAAACTGCTAAACATAGAATGAAGCTAAAGAAAACAGCTTGCTAAAATTCTAAGCTTGCAACAGAAGTTAGAACAAAGACCAGTATACACAGTGGGGCACCAGGACTGAGTTTGAGAACCACTGACTTAACACTTGAAAAATGAGCATCTGGAGTTGCAGTAGTTTGGAAACGACTTGTTCATTTCAGGGTAAACTTTCTAAACTTTGAGGTTCCACCTCATCTTCTCCTTCAAAAGCAGGGCAGCTGATTTAAACTAGTGGTTCTCAGTCAGTCCTGGGGACCCACTGTGCATGCTGGTTTTGTTTCAATTACCATCTCAGAATTAAGCTGTTGATTTAAAAAGAGTTGCTTTTCAGATTAGACATTTTACCCCCTTTAAACTGCATTATGTCAGAAATGGCAATGCATTCCATGAGGTTTCAAAGCCCAACATTCACTGTTCATCTTGATGTATTCCAATCAAGCACACCAATCCAAGGTCCCAATATGTTTAGTGATCAAATGCAAGACTGCGCTCACTTGGCTCCAAACTAGGATTCTGAACGCACGTGTCCAAGTTCTGTCCTAAAACCAAACATTTAAACAGGTTTGACTCAATGCTTCATCTTCATAAAAGCCTATTAAGAGTTAGATTTAGTGACCATGTGTAGGGGAGAGTGGGGACAAACGGATCAGCGGGGCGAGCGGATCATGGACATTTTTCCCTTTTACACTGTAGTCCGGAGGTTGCTGTTTGGTACACAGGCACGGTCTCCCGCCATCCACTCGGCATTTAAATTTCAGAGTGATCGGACCCATCTTGGCGGAGAGCGACGACAAAACAGGATTTTTCCCTCGATGCGATGAGTTTAAAAAAAAACCACAAGAGACAGTATTTTCCATTTTCAAGGTATATGTTTATTAGTTGAGGACTGTAAATGTATAGGATCTAAAGACCTTTATGTATGCTAACTATCAGTGAATGTTTCATTTTTCATGCTAGCCTATGTAAGATGCTCGCCGGCAAAATATGGAGGGAGACTGTAGCGGGGCAAACGGATCACTGCAGTCTGGGTCAAAGGGATCACTGTCCATTAATGCAGGACAAGAAATAAAGGAGCTGGTTTAAGTTCGGGAAGTAGCGGAGCTGTGCATAAAGCCCGCTAAGCCATTAGATGGCAGTCATAAATTGCTTTAAACGGGTTACCAGACTATTCTATTCCCATGTTGACATAACCATTCATTTATGAATATTTTGTCATTTCCCCTTAATGACAAGAGAAAGTATCTTGTGGAAAGGGCTGATAACAGAAAAACATTATCTGAAACAGCTTACCTCAACTAAAGCAGCTGGATGACTTGCCTCGCCTTGCTGTTAATTGAAGGAGGGACGTGCGGTAAGTGCCGGTGAAGGCGAGCAAAATGCAGAATGTAGCCTAGGAACATGATAGCTAAACTGGTATGATATAAATTCAACATCTTCATTTGCTCAAAGGACTCAACTGAAGCTTAAATGAACGTTATATGCAAATAATATTAAGTGCTTAGTAGTTTTGTGTACGATTTATGCAGCTGATCCGTTCGACCCAGTCACTTGATCTGTTCGTCCCCACAGACAGGGGCGAACGGATCAATGCGTAGCTGCATTTTCCTGTCCGATTACGTCGTACTCGTTCTTCCAAACTTGGTTGGGATTTGTAGAGGACATGTATGCTGTTCACAAAAAAAGGGTTACCTTAAAAAAAAAAAAAAAAAAAAAAAAAAAAAAAAGTGTCTCTGTGCAGAGAGGGAAATACGAAAAAATGATCCGTTTGACCCCGCTCTCCCCTACTCAATTTTATCCCACTAGCAGCTAGTTCATTGGTTTCATTTCAACAGCAAATTTCCACAGTCAGAAAAGTAATTTCCAATACGGCCAACTCCTCCCTCGTGCCGAAAATGGCCATGTGGGCTAACGCTCCGTTAACGTGGCCAGCCATTTTCATAAACGAAAATTTCACCGTCTGTTTTCAAAAAAAAAAATCATTTACACGTATCAGTTTTCATAGAAGTTTTCGTTTACACGTACCTGTGTATATGCCTTCAAAAGCATATCAAACCTGTAGGTGGCAGTGTAACGATAAGATCAAGCCCACGTTGGCCAATCAGAATCCCGGAAATAGCAACAACAGAAATGAATCACGATCATCCAGGATCACCACAGCCAAATGAAAATAGGCTCGTTCGAAATGAACTGCGCCTCGCCTGGATTGTAGACGAGAGCAGGCGGCTGCAGCGGGGGGCGGTGACAGGCTGCAATCAAGTCGGACAGTTTCCAGCAGCCTTGAGAATATACAGGAAGTCACCCTGAAAATCCTCACATCCCACTTACCAGAAATCTTTGCGCTGATAAATACTTCAGTGCAGTGTTAATATACAATAGACTATATGCAGTTCATGATCTGTGACATGAATCCCAATTAAACGTCTCCATCAGCTTACAGATGAAACCTTCAAATCCGAAAAAAAAAAAAAAAAAAAAAAAAACCAAATTCTCTCCCATTCAAAAGGTAGAGTGTATATAAAACATGATATTGTTGAATCAACCTCTAACCCAATCAGCTGTTAGATCAGGTTAGAGTCAGGCGGTGCAAACAGTGGCTGCAGCGCCTGACTCTGAGAACTATTGCTGCCTCGCGGTCGCGATGTCATCGTCGTCCACTTTTACTATACGTCAAAGCAAGGCGGGATGAAATTGGGCACAAAATTAATCGACATACATTATGCGTCGATCGCCGGTAGTCGAATCTGCGCAGACCTAGCTCACCTCCTACAAGCCTAATGTAAACATAGGTCGAACTTTTGGCGCAGGTGCAAGTTCTGGCGCATACTATGACGTCGGCTGCCTAAAACTCAGTTTCTCAATTTACATGCAAACTTGCAACCGAAGTTTCCCCAAAATCTCCACTCTGGCCGGAGTCTTTAGAAAGAATCGTTTTCAGAGGCGAATTCTCCGTTTGCGTGTAAACGAAGGGCACAGACGCAGGGAAATGTCTCCGTTTGTCAAGATAACCGTGTACATGCAAACGGGGGCTAGAAGGGTAAATAATCAGTATGAACAAATAGTATAATTAAGATCAATTAAACTTAACATACGAAGACTATAATAGTCGGAGCAAAAACCCAGCAGACACAGTGGGTCCCGGGAACAAAATCTGGGAACCACCAATTTTAGAGTCATTTAGCCTCTGATTTCTAATAGCGGCACAAAAAAAAAAAAAAACCACCACACGCAACCTACCCCAAACCATTACGATGTAGGAGATATCCAGTCAGGAGTTGGGTGGCTTACCTGATGGGCAAATGGTTCGTAGCCAAAATAAACACTGAGCATTTTTTAAGTGCAATTATAAATAGCGGTGGTTTTAAGTTTTAAGCCACCAGTAATGGGACTTTTGCTGAGGCTCATCGGCAGTTGTCCATGCCTTCAGTTTGAAACATACATAACACCAATTAACCCTTTCTGCCAGTTGGCTGTGCGCTATTGGCAAAACACAATTGAAAGGTTTTCGAAACAGTGGTTGTTTCAGAGGTTTGACATTACCATCAAGGATCAACTCTAGAATACGTTCAGCCTGCTGAAGTCCGTTTGGACAATGGTTCAAGCAGCCACACAAAGTTAACAGTCACCTGTAACCTTTGCCTTGGTCTTCACTTCTGGTTTCACCATATTAGGATCAGAATTCTCAGTCCCCTTTGGATCTTTGGTTTTCCCTCGTGGTGCAAGCTAGAAGGGAGAAGAACGGTTCATTTCTCAAAGTCGCATAATACGAGGTTTCAGGAGGCCCTGTAACATGGCCTCCGACTGTGCACAACGATCTTAAACCACAGATTTCAATTTTACGAGCGAGTCGCGAAATTGTCAGATTAACGAGATAGGACGGGGAAAGCACTCACTCGAAATCTCCCTTGCGCGCCTTTTGCAGAAGAATTCGCGGGCCTCACTAGAGTCCCGTTTTCGAGGCCTTTAGCCAACGCTTTCCGCAGCATATATTTCAGTCTTAACGCGTCCACCGACGGATACTTTTCTAAAATATACCTACGGATTGCTTGTGCGGACTGTCCCTTCCTGGATTCAAGCGCCTTTAGTGCTTCTTTGACCATTTCTAATGTCGTTGGATGACTTCGCTTCTCCGCCACTTTAATTTGCTTAGGTACTGCACCATCTAAATTAAGTAGAAGACATGTTCACCATTAATAAACTCGTCAATTTAGCAAAGGCTGAAATACGCAAAACAGACGATTGCTTACCCGCTTTAGGCTTTTCTGAGTGCTTTCTGCCTTTCAGGGAATCGTCAGCCACATCTTGCACTAAATCATGTTTTCTAACTGAAGTCGTTCCTTTGGGAGGCATACTGTAGGCTATGCAATGCAAACACCCGTATTCTAACCAAATACAATCAACACAACACCAGAGAAGGCCTTTAGACAATGAACTTTATAGGCCTATAACATTCTATGCCTGTAATTGGCAACAGGTGTTTGGAAATAGATGTTGCCAATCGGGTCATTGAGGTTATCTAAAGTTGTCTGTTGCTTAGAAACGCGGCGTTCCACTGTAAAAATTATAATGAACACCCATGTGCAGAAAACATTCCGGGTTTTGACCTCATTCCAATAAACTGTTTGAATGGCTAATAAAATTCTACCAGTTTCCCGTTTACATGCAGACGTGCATAATTTAATTAAAATAGGCTAGGATTTTTAAAATTCCTTAACCAGTGGCAAGCTTGTTCGACCGTACGAACACAGCCGCCATTTTTCATTCGTTTTTCAACCGCATTCTTGAAAATTTCAGCGTTGCGATATTTACGCGTAGCCTGACACACTTCGGTGTCAACGGCTCATTCCAAGGAACAAAGTTAATGTGGCGTAATTAAATAATCGTGACCTTGAGTTTACATTTGTACTTTGGAATGCTGTCCTCAGTCATGGCATGAGCTTTCTGGAGTTTGATAGTAGCTTCCAAACTCGGTCTTGAACTGCCCCTGACTAGACAATCAAATTATGTTAACAAACCATTCATTTTTCTTAAGGCTTTCATGGGGGATTAATAAACTCTTGATTACATTATGTCTAAAATAGCCATGGAAGACCTTTTTAATATTTTTGCCGTCATGTATCGTTTATTGGGTTATATTGCGAACATACTCGCATTACAGGAGGCGAGCTATCTCTCAGTGATCAAAATGAGGCTGAGCTCCATCAAAGGGCTCCTCCTAATTGATAGAGTCTAGACACCTGCCCGGAATTATAGCCATGATTTGGTGGATACCAATCAATTCAAAGATGAAGTAATTGATAATGAAGTAAACCTGCTCTCTGGATTTGTTTTATAAATTATTCATGAAGTCCAGATAAGGCGCCTACTAAACTTAGTCTTTTGGGTTACCTTTTCATGTGATTGTCACCATGCAATTAAAAAAAAAAAACCTTGGGAATTACACTTAACAAAAACATAAACGCCCCATGTAAATTATTTATGTAACATGAAATGTGTTACCCTAAATGAGCTGATACTGTCTTCATTGTGCAAAATGGATATTTGTCTTGATTTGTATACAACATTTGTGTTCATCTCTGCCAGTGAGCACTTGCTCAGTGATGCATTGATTCCACCCACAACACAGGTGTGGCATGTGCAGACGCTAGTCAAACAGCGTGAAGAGGACTCAGACACTCCCTAAAACTGTGGACGTTAGACTCGTTCGAGATGAACTGCGCCCATAGACTGTATAAAAACATGGACGCAGCAATCTGGTCTGAAAAAAGAAGCCCCATGCGGAAGTACCGTAAAGTGGCATTCTATTTAATGGCCAGCAGATGGCGACGTCGGTGGATGCAGAAAGAAGTTCAATGCTATAGAAGTCTATGAGAAAATGACCCTACTTTCCCACCTGATTTTTCATTTTAATAATGATTTTTCACATTATTTTATGGTAGCTATAGCAAGTTTCAAGTCTCCTTCGATATATCATGATGTTCATTTTTGTAAATTATGGTCCCAAGTAGATTAGAATAAAGGATAAAGCCAGAATATGCTTTAGAGGCGTGGCTATCCTCTGGTCCTCGTCCGATACGGTCAGATCTACCTCACGTCCCTCCCCGGATCTTAATTCTCGCTCTCGTCCAAAAGAAATCACATCCGGTTTCAAAATGACAACATGGCGCAATTCAAATTGCCAAAATCGAGGCTTCCTTTATGACATGCTGAAACCAGTGGGTGACGTCACGGTTGCTTCGTCCATCTTTTTATACAGTCTATGACTGCGCCTCGCCTGGAAAGTAAACGAGAGCAGGCGGCTGCAGCAGGGGGCGGTGACAACAAGCTGCAATCAAGTCGGACAGTTTCCAGCAGCCTTGAGAGAATATTCAGGAAGTCACAGAAATACGTACATCCTATGCACCCGAGGTGTCCTTCCCTAAAAATCCTCACATTCCACTTAGGCTACCAGAAATATTTGCGCTGCTAAATACTTCAATAATTAAAACAGTGCAGTGTTAATATTGGACTATATTCAGTTCATGATCTGTGACATGAATCCCAATTAAACGTCACCATCAGCCACCCGTTTTCTGTAACCAGACTAAACCTTCAAATCTGACAAATAAAATCAAACTCCCTCCCATTCAACAAAATTAGAAAGTGTATATAAATCGTCATATTGTTGAATCAACCTCTAAACCAATCAGCTGTTGGATCAGGTTAGAGCCATGCGGTGCAGTCGGTGGTGAGCAACTGCAGCGCCTGGCTCTGAAAACTGCGGCCGCCTCGCCGTTGCGATTTTATCGCCGTCCAGGGGTTGGTTGCACCAACCGTCCTACGTGCTGTCCTACAGTTAGGCACGAAAATGGGTTGCACCAACGATGACTTACGACAAGCCTTGTCTTAAGTGCTGTGTCGTAAGACAAATTGGTGCAAAGGCTATCAACGGCGAAAAGAGCCGTTGCACCAACATAAGTTAGGACACGGAATTACGACAGAAACCTACGCGTGGTGGGAGGTGACTTAAGTGCGCTGCGATCTTAAAATAAACATCTTTCTTTTTAATTTATCTGTAATAATCTCCTAAAATTGCTACAGTGAGGCTACTTAAAGTATGTAGCTACATTTCAAGAAATTGCACGCAACTGTCTACATACCCCACCGCGGCAAGTGGTCACACTTTCCAAAAAGGAAGAGGCTATTCGCCCCGCGGCGGTACAGCGCGAAAGATCAAAGAGCGGGGCGGATTATGAAATGAAATCTCTTATTGGCCCAACTGCGGGGCAAACAGCAGAAGTGCTTCTCTTACCCCCCCACCATGTGGTGCGAATAGCAGAACTGCTTCTCTTGTCGGCCCTGCTGCGGGGCAGATAGCCGATCTCTTTCTCCCAAATCACCCCGCTGCGGGGCGAATAGCCACTTCCTTAAAAAAATCGTGGTTTAACATTGCCACATCCCAACTCTGAATTTCATCTCTCATTGTAGCATCTTTTTAGGAGATTATTACAGATTAATTAAACATAGAGGGATTCGTTTAAAGATCGCTGTGGATTTTAGGCATATAAAAAATACACAATGTGGAAAACATTCTGAATAACAAAAGAAACCTGACATTGAGATATAAATTATCGCAATCGCGCGAAATGGCCAAATGTAAGCCGCAAAAAATCGTGCAATCACAATTTTGCAAAACTGTGCCGTTCTAAGGCCATTTAATTTTAAAAATGCGATAATCAAACATGCTATCTTGATAAATTGGAGTATCTACTCATTCTACTTATTAAATAAGCAAATCTACTGTTTGATTACTGATTGAGCAAAATAAATGGGGACAGGCTTAGAGTAGCCTAATTGGTTATACAGAGACGATTTTGTAGCCCTTTGCTTAACTCCATTCAGTACGTCGCCGAAAAATACTGATGTCAGTCAAGTTTTTTCCAGAAGAATTTCACACGCCCTCTTATATTTGGCACTTTCTGGGTCGTTCATTCAAGACTGCACCAGGATGCTGGTTTTTTTTTTTTTTTTATACTGCAGATAAAAACCACCTCTTTGCTTCTGTGTGTGCTATATGTAGTTGTCTTAGTTCCGTTCATTCTATGATACTAATGTTTATTTATATACTATTATATATATCATTTAAACTGTTCATGCATCCATACATACATACATTACACCATCAGGGCAGTTGCTAGGAATTCTGGGCCCCCTGACAGAATATCGGTGTAGGCCCCCGCCCCCGACTTTTCATTGCCATTTTTTTTACGACTATGTATCATGATGTTATTCTTTATTTTTCTGTTTCTCAGTGTTCTTGACAGTGCCTAATGCAATACACCCAATTTTTCCTTTTTTACAATTAACCACTCAACAAAGAGAGTATCATTATGTAAATTATGAATTATTAGTTGTCTTATTCACATTCACTCACTCACTCACTCACTCACTCACCATCAAAAACATATTCAGATGGGGCGCCCTGGTGGCTCATTGGTCTAAGCGGGAGCACCATTAAGGCTGTGTCCTTCCTGCGGCGACCTGGGTTCGATTCCGGCTCGGGTCATTTGCCGCATGTCTTCCCCTTTCTTCTCCCCAGCTTTCCTGTCACTCTCTACCATACAACTGTCTAATAAAAGAAAAGGAGAAAATCCCCCCCCAAAAAAAAACATATTCAGACTACTAGTGGTGAGGGTCTATTGCTGGGTCCGGTTCAGATGAAGTGACCACAGCTGATTCTGGAGTAGCAGTGCATAAAGGCTTAATTGTTCCATTTCATATTACTTTCTTAAACATTTAAAGTTATGTTCCACGGAACAACTGATGAAGAACTAACCTACCGAGTCTTGGAATAAAAAAAAAATCCAAATGGGCTTCTCAGTACCATAGCTCTAAGCACTCAGCTTCATTTTGCTCTTGTTAAGAGGAGAGCAAGCTCTGCAAAATGACCCTCTGCGTGAACAAGGCTTATGTCAACAGGCTAAATTAGCAGTTTAGTTTTAGTAAACACTTAAGGTAAAAGTAATGTCAGCCTTTTCAAGCGATTATTTAAGTTACACCTAAGGTTACCACACTGACTGCAAGTAGTTCGCTAGCCAAACCTAGCCTGTACTGTCACTCACAGCTAGGGAGAGCTAAGTATGCAGTAACCACTCATAATAAGAACGGAGGAACGTGTCCTAGGCTGCTGCTACCAGATTTTTTGACGGGATATTATAATGGCAAGCGAATGACAACCTTACCGATCCTTTCTGTGGATGATACCGTTAATAACTGAGTAATGCCATTCTTGTCAGGCGATTATTTACTCAGCTGACCGCATGTTACATTAACATAACGTTGGCAGCTGGATAGCCAGCCTGAACAGCTAACATAGCAAGCTAGTTAAATGGGCCATTCCACCGAATCGGTGCCATTTGCATGTTGTAATTTTTCAAAAATAAACTTCATTTTTCAATTTTTTTCAGCATTGTATCTGATAACACATGTTTAACTATTCAAAATATGTATTGGTCAATCTCAGGTACATTTATTTTTATTTTTACAAGGTTGCAAAATGGAAGATGGTAGCATTTTTTTCAGTCCTGTTACCGATACTATTATAACTATTAATATATCAATTAAAAGTCATTCCAAGTATTTTATTTGTTTTTCACTCAATAAAGTGGGTATGTATAAGAAATAATTTGATACATGTTCAAAACATAAATAACTACGGTAAAAAAGTCAGAAGTATGCAGGAGAAATGCATTTCTTTTAAAAATACAAAGCCATTTTTAATTTTTAATGGGGACCTTAACCTCAATTTGATCAAAAATCTATTATGTGATCTATCCAACAAGTGCTCAAATAATGGACAAAGAAAATTTGGGGAAAAAAAGTTTCATCTTTATTTTTTCAATTAAAACAATTAGGTAACAGGAATGAGAACCGAGTAACAGGATTGAGTGTCTCTGAACAGAACAGAATGGAGAACAGGTGTGTGTGTGTGCATGACAGTATGTGAGTATGTGTCTTTGTGTAAGTGTGTGTGTGTGTGTGTGTGTACAGAATGTGAGAGTGTGTAATTGCATGTGTGTGTATGTATGCATTTATTAATATGTGTATAGACTCTATACACATATTCATAAATTCATACATACACACACACATACCATACTACTATAGAGTGTATGTGCATGAGAGTGTGAGTGTGTGTAGTATGCTTGTGTGTATGGATGTGTATATGGTATGTATTTGAGTGTGTATGCAAAGGAGTGGGGCAGTGGAGATAGAGAGAGAAGGTGTGAGTATCCCCAGCAGCATGTGTGTCTCGCTCCTCAGGTACAGTATGGGCTCTGCATCTTTCTCTGAAAAAAGGCAAAAAGAAGAAAGACAACAGATACAACAAGTTGAGCATATTGTGTTAAACAGGCATTTCTGCATAGAATTGCATGATTACAAAATGCATTTTTATAGAATTGCAATGAATTAATGAGCAAAAATCTACCTTGCTTTTTTAAGAATCAGATTTTAGTTTAGCCCAAACATCTTTTTTGATTGCCATGTAACAGCTTGTGACCTGCCTCGCTGGTGGGATTATGCACAAGATATCTTAGAAGAGGTACCACAGGATGTCCTCACGGGCTGGCCAGTATAATCTGTTGGCTCCAATGGGTTTCATGCATTTCACCTCGAGATGTGAGCTCGATGTGTTTGTGATGATCCCCGGGTACAGCTGACCATCATACTTGAGCACACACCATTTTCCCACCATCTCTGGACTTTGCCACTGAGGTGCCTGTGGAAGGTGGCCTGTGGCTGTGGGAGCCTTTTGAGGTGCCTGTGGAAGGTGGCCTGTGGCTGTGGGAGCCTTTTGAGGTGCCTGTGGAAGGTGGCCTGTGGCTGTGGGAGCCCTCTGAGGTGCCTGTGGAAGGTGGCCTGTGGCTGTGGGAGCCCTCTGAGGTGCCTGTGGAAGGTGGCCTGTGGCTGTGGGAGCCCTCTGAGGTGCCTGTGGAAGGTGGTCCATGGCTGTGAGAGCCTGCTGAATGAATGTGAAATGCTTTGGATTTAAGCACTCACAGCTCAGGTTCTGTTCAGCTGTGCACAAGCAGCTGACATCCCTGTAGCTCAGCTCTCCAGGGCCTAAGGTCACTGCCTGATGCATCTTCATTGTCGACGGAACAGCTGGAAGATCCTTTGGCATCGCTGACACTGCTCTGTCAACCATTTTTTCTTCCACAAAGAACAGCTTGATTGCGGTGTTGGTCTTGCTCAAAACAGTGAAAAGCTCTGAGGCATCAGGGATATCTGTCCCCTTGCTCATTAGTAATATAATTAGTAATATTGCTCAATCCCCTTGAATTCATGTTATACCATATAAACAATTAAATACAAACTGCTCTTCCTGCTCCTCTCTATCTTACCCCACCCCTCCCTGGATCTATCTCTTCCCCTACCTACCTCCCCTTCCTTTCCCTACTTCTCCACTCCTGTCCCTTCTCTCCCTACCCCCCCAACCCCTCCCTACTTAGCCCCGCCTCTCTCTACCTCAACCCCACTCCCCTTCAATATGTCACTTTCGATGAAAATTCTCATTCCTGTTACTCTTATTCAGTCCTGTTACCCTTTCTATGGGTAACAGGACTGAGGGTAACAGGACTGAGTTTTTAGCACAGAATTAGCTATGTAGCTAAAGCTAACACATGGAAAACCATGCTAGTAGCACGAGGCCCCTAAGCACCTTTAAGTGATTAACCAAAACTCAAAAAATAAAAATAAAATCATAAGAGCATACAAAATAATTTAGGTAACAGGGCTGCATGTTATGATTTACGTTGCCAGTCATATTTACAATATGATCAAAAATTAACAAAAGAGAGTGAGAGAACTTACTTTTGGTCTTCCCATTTCCTTCACAGGTCTGAAATGATGCAATATCCTGCTGATCTTGTCACATGTGGAATGTTCCAAAATCTTGAGGGGGGTTAATGTATCAGGGTAACAGGACTGAGTGAAAACCTGGGGACACCACTAAAATTGTGTTTTTTAACTAATGTTTTATGATTTTTTGAGAGGAAAATGTATTTTATGTCTAAATTACAAATTGGGCCACAAAATAATGCAAAAATAAATACTTTTATAAAGGATTCTGGTGATTAGATTTCATAGTTAAGTTTAGTGTTAGAGAGTGGGGACAGGCGAAAATCCCATTTGTTCAGTGTTCTATGTAGCTTTTACAAAATTTTTAGATCATGCATCTTCAAATTGTAACCAGGACAATAAGAAGGACACTTTGATTGATAATATAATGTATTATACAGATACTTTTCATACATATTCATGCATATTTCTGAATGTAATGTATTGGGGACAGAAAAGGCACTGATTCGGTGGAATGGCCCAAATACTCTCACCTTTCTTTGAAAAGAATTTTGTAATGTTCTGGACCCCTGCTTTGCTCCTGCTGTCCTCTCTCTATTCTTTTCTGGTGTCCAGATTTGTGTGTGTGTGTGTGGTTTTTTTTTGTTTTGTTTTTTTTTACATCATATTCGCAAGGGCGGTGCACCCAGTGTAGCTGCCTTAGTTCGTGACCTCGCCAGCAAAAACGCACAAACAATTTTCCAATACAAGCAGGAAGCATGGATCGAACCATTTTTTTAAGAAGGGGGTTACTGAAATGTATTTCATTAATATTGCATGCCTTAATGGCTTTGTTTAAACTCTGATGCATTAGTATGAATATTAGGTAATCTATGCAGAATAATTTTGTCATGGCGGTTACTGTGGGTTTTGTGGGCCCTAATGGACTGTGGGCCCTTAGAATTGTCATCACCTTTCCCCCCTATACGACGGCACTGTACACCATCCAAAATTGACTATTTGCCACTCAGATTTGACCTTGCTAAAGTTGGAGACACCTGTCAGGACTTCACGGCCAGGGATGTTTGTGTATGTCATTTAGGACATGTCCTAAGACATATCTTAAGATACGGATTTTACGACACCCATAAGAGTTTTTGGTGAAACGGCAGTTACGACATGTCTCAGCGCTGTCCTAAGTTTGGTGTCTTACGACAAGCACTTACGATACGTTTGGTGCAACCGGCCCCAGTTTTGTAATACGTCACAGCAAGGCGGGATGAAGTTGGACACAAAACTAACCTGCATGCATTGTGCGCCGATCGCCGGTGGTCGAATCTGCGCAGACCTGGCTCATCTCGAACGAGCCTATTGTTTCCATTAAGTGTCATTGCATGGATAGACCATGCAAAGGGTGATAACCCGGGGTCAGCAGATTTTGCCAATATTTGGTATACACATGCACCTTACCAAGTTATAAATGGAACTACAATATAAGTGTCATCCATTTGGTTTTTTTGGAGTAATCACCAAAAAAATGAATTTTGGACCATTTTTGAAGGATTTTCAAGGGGTTAATTTGGGTCATCCTCCACATAAAACGGCTAAACTTTCAACAGTGCCCCTTTGTGTGAATGTTGCCCATAGGATGGCCTACCATACTGACGAGAATGATCAAAAAATATTTCCAAATGTGCCAGTTATGTGTCAACATATTTCCCCCACCTCAAAATTTGGAATTGTGTGTAGGCCTATTCAACAGCTTATAAGTCATCTGCCACAGGGGTAGAAACTACGAATCATGGTGGAAATGGTGGCTAATTACTTGCTCTTTCATTATCAGAAATAAAAAACTGGCCGCTCAACTCGTACTTCGTAGTAGCACCAGAAATGAGGAGAATATTTCATTGTTTTGCAGTGCTGCCACCTATATGCTGTATCTGGAACTACAAACCTGTACACTAAACAAGTAACACTACCAATGTTATTTTGTTTGCCCTGGTCTTATTCATTCAATTGTAATGCCAACACATGAAAACTAAGGGTATTCTACCATAAATATGGCCATTTCCCTGGGAAAGGGGCGTGTCAGGCATTTTTCCATGCACAATCCAATATTCCGTAAATCTTTCATATGGCACAGACTGTCTTTGGCTAATTTCTTTCTCAATGAACAGATTTGCAAGAACCCAATATAGACCTGAACACTTCGTTTTTGCTTGTTTCAAACTTTAGGTCTTGACAAAATAAAGTCTAGAGAGTCCAGTAATGAGGCAGTCTTGGACTTAACCATGTTAGCAGGAGTGGTGCCACTATCTATTACCCAGCAGTTCAAGAATGACTGGCCATGAATGACAGCAACTACCAGACCGCCAGAGAAGCCAGCATTAGGAAGTGAAGAACGAAAAGACAAAACAACCTGTTGAAATTTATCTGTATTTCAAAATATTTAGCATCAAATATATAAAGCAGTGTTGGGCCCAACAGGTCCTGGAACTCCACAAAAAAGATGATGCTAGTATGCCCAGGTTCAGCCAATAATCATGATAATGGCACCATAGACAATCACATCAAGAATGAACAAAACTTTACTAGACAACTGAAGTATCAGCGTTGTCAGCCAATATGATACATGGTACAGAATCCATGTGAACTCTTTCAGAATTACTAAGAGTTCACAGATCCACCTGTTCGATGACCTTTGCCTGCAGCTGCAATCTTGTTTTCATGGAGGAGGCTAACAGGTACTGGTCATCTAAAGGAGTATCAGTATTATCCTTGGTCAAGTGGCCACACTTCTGTTGGACAGAGATGGGAGAAGTAGCTTGAAGCCTGCTTGGTAGTTAGCCAGTCCTCTTTCACAAAACGGGCTTTGATTTTCTTAGCCACCGCCCCAGGGTTTTCCTTCCTTCCAATCTCTACTCCTCTCATAGATCTTGTGGTTGATCAGGCTACTTTGTGCCTATGGGATAACAATGTGGCTGCATCAATGCCTTGACGCGGCCGAGGACTTGAATGGTGGAAGGGGTGCTGGCACTTCCGTGGCGGCATCCAGTCAAGGCCAAGCTTGTATCTATGTGCTGGACAGATAGTGATGTCCTTGTCAACAGCATGGAATATCCCAGCACACAGTGCTATGTCGTCAAACTCCTTCTCCAGTGGCAGTCGTGAGCCCTTCTCTCCATGTTCTCCTCTAAGAGGAACTGTGGGTGAACGACCTCAGTCTGGGCCCTTAGACTGAGGGGTCTCCACACCTGCAGTTTTCCGCCAAAGAATAGACGCAATCTCCAGAGTCTGATTCAAGTGGGTTTATTGTATCTTGCTCAAAGTGAAGTACAACATCCCGGGCTGGTATGCGCATACCACGAAGCATTCATATCCCATCAATCGCCCCACACTGACTGACCACTGATTGTCTGACCACTTAATTTATAGGGCCTTTGGACCTTCCCATAAGGTGGGGTAAAATATGATACTTTTTACCTCATCATAAAATTATCATTTTCTGATTGGTAATTGTCACATAGTAACACTCCACCCTTAGTAACAAGTTTGCCATTGCATCATGGTGTAAATTCATTTTTTGCCGCCAGGGATGCTCGAAGACCATGTTTGAGCCTTCCAAACCTAGGGGTTACCTGAGGGTCATCTTTGGGTACCCAAGAAGACTGGATCTCTGGATTCATCCAGCATAAACTGGAGTGCACCGGTTCCTATGAAGGGACTTCTCATTGGTTGATTACCAATATGGTCATTCCAGAAGATTAGCTCATCTTAGCCAGCCAGCTATAGGTTGCTATCTGATTCTTTTAACAGATTTATGAGTTTTTGTTTCATTCCCGCTACTTTTTCTACAGCAGTATGCAGGTCATTAGAGTCTGGCTCAGTTCTCTTTGGAGAGTAGTAATCATGTTTATTCTTTGACTTTAGAATGTTTACCCACCTGTTACAACCTAAGTATTTTTGTAACTGTCCCTTTAAACTGTGTAGGTTTGTCTCTTCCCCTGTGTAGTGTTGGTCTTTGTGTATGGATGGGTTGTATCAGGTGGTAGGCAGGTGCTGCAAGGCTACAGCTGATTGGACCATTTGAACACAATTGCTGCTGCCTCACTGGACCGTTCAAATGGAATTGCTGTCACCGGATTGGACCACTGCACCATCACTACTCTTAAAGTTCAGCTACTGCAGCCTGTTGACCTTCCCCCCTTCACTTGCCAATCCCAACAAAACTGCATTAGATGCCTTACGGACTTTGCTGTTGTATCTGTGTGGGACCTGTGTGTAATATATGTTTTATTTGTGAGTTTGATTTGTTTGTTAAGATTCAGTCTGTGATGAGTTTGTAAATAGACACTGTAAATAGAGCACCTTACAGCTGAGTGGGAATGAGAAGCCTTTTTGTTTTGTCCTTTCTTTTGTTAGCAGGAGTCTAGTAATTCATATTATCATTTGGTTTAAGTTTTGTTTGTTTTCTTTTGTATCAGAAGTTTTGTGAATACTCGATAATTTTGTTTATTGTTTTGGCCACCGCTCACTACCAAAGCTTATTAAATAGCTGTGCTGAACATGGTTTAGCTCGTGCTGCTGGCTTTCTTGGGAGGGGAAGAGTTGGGGGGCACTTATCATGTTGTGTCTTGGATTCCCCAGACCTGGGGCATAACATGATTTGGGGGGCTCGTCCATTCTTTCTGTAGTTGATTTCCTTCGTTTGGTAAGTTTTTGGTTTTTTTTTTTTGCTTCTCTGCTTTTTCTGGTTGGCAGTTTTCCCCTGGTGAGAACAATAAGATGGAGTTTAAGTTGGAGGACTTTACCATGAGTCCGACTCGTGAGAAACTTGAAAGATGCAAAAAGGCTGAATTATTATTGATTGCAAATTTTTTGATGTCGAAAGTGCCACTAAATGCCAGGAAACAGGAGCTAAAAGAGCTGCTGTTTGAGAAGCTGTCTGAAAGGGGGACGCTTGGTGAGCCAGCTCCTGCAGGACTGGAACTGGGTGATGTAGCAGGTATTTCTACCCCACTCCGAGACCTCCCAGCTCAAGCCAGTTCTACAGAGGAGCTGAAGCTGACTCTACGCATAAAGGAGGTAGAGCTCAGACACCAGGAGTTGGAGGTAGAAGCCATGCATTTGAAGGTAAGAGCTCTGGAGTTAGAGCGGGAGCCGCTATAACTGCCAGTCCGTCAACCTCACAGTCCCCTGTCTCTGGGCCCCAGGATGGTTTTGATGTCAGTCGGCACATTGTATTAGTCCCACCTTTCAGAGAGTCTGAGGTAGACTCGTATTTCACTGCATTTGAACGAATTGCAGCTGCATTACAGTGGCCAAAAAAGTGTGTGGCCTCTTTTATTGCAGTGCAAGTTGGTGGGAAAAAGCACAAGAGGTTTGCAATTCACTTTCAATTGAGGAGAGTTTAAATTATGAAATTGTGAAAGCCACTGTCCCACGTGCCTATGAATTGGTGCCTGAGGCATACAGACAGAAATTTAGACAATGTGAAAAAACTGCCACCCAGACTTTTGTAGAGTTTGCTCGAGAGAAAAGAGTCCTTTTTGATAAGTGGTGTCAGGCTAGTAAGGTTATGACTTTTGACAACCTGCGTGAGCTCATATTATTGGAGGAATTCAAAAATCAGCTTCCAGAAAAAATTGTGATCTATCTGAATGAGCAAAAAGTCACATCCCTTACAGCTGCTGCAGTATTAGCCGATGAATTTGATCTCACGCATAAAAATGTTTTTTCCCCATTCGGCCGTGATCTTGTTCCAGTTGACAGAAAGGGTAAATCCCCTCAACTTGTTTGCAGTAGTCCGGCAATAACTGTTGAAAAGCGGGAATGTTTTTACTGTCATGAGCCAGGACATCTCATTGCTGTTTGCCCCACTCTAAAGAGGAAGGAACAATCAAAAAATCCCAAGTCTCCATTTCCTATTGGACTCATTCAAACGCAGCTTGACACTGAAAAAAATATGAGTTTGACAAAAATCCAAAAAGACAAAGTTGATGAGGATTTCCGGCCATTTGTCTCACAGGGATTTGTTTCTTTAATGGGTTCAGATAAAAAGGTCCCAATCACTATCCTGCGGGATACTGGTGCTAAACAATCTTTAATCTGTGGCGATGTCTTACCCTTTACAGAAGAGTCTTACTGTGGCACAGACATTTTAGTGTGGGGTGTTAAAATGACCATTCTGCGTGCGCCACTGCATATTGTTGATTTGTGCTCCAGATTTGTGTCGGGGAATTTCAAAATTGCTGTGCGACCCCAGTTGCCAATAGCTGGCATTGATCTGATACTGGGAAACGATTTAGCAGGTGGAAAAGTTTTCCCATCGCCTGAGGTAATTGAAAGCCCTGTAACTGAAGAGTGTGGCTCTGATCCCGCTGCGCATGACGCAGCCCCCCTTTACCCTATGTGTGTTGTAACTTTCGTGCCCAAGCACGCAAACTTGGAGATGCAGTAGATCTTTGTGATTCTTTTATGGCCAATGCTGATCCGATCCAAAAACTTGCAAAAATTAAAGAAAACACCCCTGTCTTGATTGAGCTTCAGCCAGATGACAAAATCCTGCCACTTCCTGTAAATAAAGAGCAGCTAATTGCAGCGCAGAAAGCAGATGACACCTTGTCTTCTTGTATGTTGCAAATGACACAACCAATCAGTAAAAACACTGTTTATTGCTTTCTTGATGGGGTTCTAATGCGCCGTTGGTCTCCTAGTTCTGGTGTTACGCATGAGTCCGTGTGTCAAATAGTAGTTCCACAACCATTCCGTTCCCATATCCTAAGTTTAGCACATGAGCATTGTATGTCCGGGCACTTGGGTATTAGAAAAACATATGATCGTGTCCTCCGTTATTTTTTTTTGGCCAGGGCTGAAATCTGACATTGTGAGATTTTGCCGTTCGTGTCATACCTGCCAAGTCTCTGGTAAACCGAATCAGGTAATCCCTATTGCACCATTAAAGCCAATCCCTGTTGTTGGAGAACCATTTGAACATGTTATTGTGGACTGTGTTGGGCCCCTACCTAAAACAAAGTCTGGTAACCAGTACATCCTCACGATAATGTGTGCTGCTCTGGCGCTATCCTGAGGCGATACCGTTGCGTTCATTAAAAGCTCGTGGCATTGTAAAGGGTTTAGTGAATTTTTTTTCCACCTTCGCCTTCCTAAATGCATTCAGAGTGATCAGGATCTAACTTCATGTCCAAAATCTTTTTCTCAGGTCATGACTGAGTTAAATGTCAAGCACCATACCTCAAGTGCATATCATCCTGAGAGTCAGGGAGCATTAGAAAGGTTCCACCAGACTCTGAAAAGTATGCTTCCAAAGTTCTGTTTTGAATCGAATCGTGAATGGGATGAGGGTTTACCGTGGTTGCTGTTTGCCGTGAGAGAAACCTCTCAAGAATCACTGCGGTTTAGTCCAGCGGACTTGGTCTTGAGCACTCTGTTCATGGCCCGTTCGTCTGCTGAGAGAGAAAATGCTCTCAGAGAAGTCCACCTCTGCTCAAAATATTTTGGACTATGTCAGCTCATTTAGAGAGAGAATGCATAAGGCATGTGCAATGGCCCGTGAGTCTCTTTCAGCCGCCCAATCTAAAATGAAAAGCAATTATGACAAAAAAACAGTTGCGCGGACATTTCAGCCAGGTGATCGTGTTCTGGTTCTGTTACCCGTCGTTGGTTCTGGACTTCAGGCAAGATTTTCTGGCCCGTATGTGGTGGACCAAAAACTTGGGGAAACCGACTATGTAATCCAGACTCCTGACCGCAGGAAAAAAACTCGCGTGTGTCATGTAAACATGCTTAAAAGGTATGTTGACCGCAAAAGTGATGTTAATGCACCTACTGTCGTCCCTATTGCCTCTGTGTCTGCCGCCCAACCCCGTATTGTCTTGGTACTGATGGGCTGGAGGACAGCCCGCGATTCCATTTCTTGTGCTCGTCTAAGAAATTCGAAATCCTAACAAACCTTAATGCTCATTTGGCGTATTTGTCTGATTCCACCAGGTCCGATATATACAAACTTATCACCAACTATCCATCCCTGTTTAGTGATATTCCGACCAAAACTACAGTGTTAAGTCATGATATTGATGTAGGTGGACATAAACCAATAAAGCAACATGCTTATCGTGTGCATCCCTCCAAGAGAGAAATAATGCAAAAAGAAGTTCAGTATCTCATTGAAAATGGTTTGGCTGTACCCAGTAACAGTCCCTGGAGTTCACCCTCCCTCCTTGTTCCGAAACCTGATCAGACCAAACGTTTTTGTAATGATTATAGAAAAATTAATGCCATAACAAAGCCCGACTCATACCCACTTCCACGTATGGATGATTGTGTGGATCATGTAGGATCGTCCACATTTGTTACAAAATTAGACCTTCTTAAAGGATACTGGCAGGTCCCTCTCACACAGCAAGCATCCGAGATCAGTGCCTTCGTTACCCCAGACCATTTCCTACAATATACCGTCATGCCGTTCGGGTTAAGGAATGCTCCAGCCACTTTCCAACGGCTAATGAACACTGTTCTTAGGGGAGTCAAAAACTGCGAAGTATATCTTGATGATATAGTTGCGTACTCACCAACTTGGACTGAACACATGAAAACCCTGAGTGAAATTTTTTTGAACGTCTGTGTAATGCTTCTCTTACTCTAAATTTGGCAAAATGTGAATTTGGGAAGGCTGTTGTTACCTACTTGGGTAAACATGTAGGACAGGGTCAGGTCTGTCCAGTTGCTGCCAAGGTGCAGGCCATCTTAGATTTTCCAGCTCCCCAAACTTCGCCGTGAGCTCCGCCGTTTCTGGGGATGGCCGGTTATTATCGTGCATTCTGCAAAAAACTTTTCTGCCATTGTAGCTCCATTGACAAGTTTAGTCAGCCCCAAAGTGCAATTCAAATGGACAGAGAAATGTCAATCTGCTTTTGAAGCTGCTAAAGCTCTCCTCTGCAGTGCCCCTGTGCTCGCTGCCCCAAATTTTATGCATCCATTTAAACTTGAGGTAGATGCTTGTGCCTCTGGAGCAGGGGCAGTGCTCATGCAAGAAGACGTGCGTGGCATTGATCATCCCATATGCTACTTTTTCAAAAAGTTCAACAAACACCAGCTTAATTACAGTACTATTGAGAAGGAGGCATTAGCCCTACTGTTCGCTCTTCAGCACTTTCAGGTTTACATTGGGTCGTCTTCTATCCCAACTATTGTTTATTCTGACCATAACCCACTTGTGTTTTTAGCTCAGATGCAGAACAGCAACCAGCGTCTTATGCGTTGGTCCTTGTTACTTCAAGATTTTAGTCTTGATATTCGTTACAAAAAGGGTAAGGAAAATGTCATGGCTGATGCTCTGTCTCGATTTAAGTAATCAAACATTTATTTTAGGAGATAAATGTTTGATTTTCAGGTGGGGAGGTGTTACAACCTAAGTATTTTTGTAACTGTCCCTTTAAACTGTGTAGGTTTGTCTCTTCCCCTGTGTAGTGTTGGTCTTTGTGTATGGATGGGTTGTATCAGGTGGTAGGCAGGTGCTGCAAGGCTACAGCTGATTGGACCATTTGAACACAATTGCTGCTGCCTCACTGGACCGTTCAAATGGAATTGCTGTCACGGATTGGACCACTGCACCATCACTACTCTTAAAGTTCAGCTACTGCAGCCTGTTGACCTTCCCCCTTCACTTGCCAATCCCAACAAAACTGCATTAGATGCCTTACGGACTTTGCTGTTGTATCTGTGTGGGACCTGTGTAATATATGTTTTATTTGTGAGTTTGATTTGTTTGTTAAGATTCAGTCTGTGATGAGTTTGTAAATAGACACTGTAAATAGAGCACCTTACAGCTGAGTGGGAATGAGAAGCCTTTTTGTTTTGTCCTTTTCTTTTGTTAGCAGGAGTCTAGTAATTCATATTATCATTTGGTTTAAGTTTTGTTTGTTTTCTTTTTGTATCAGAAGTTTTGTGAATACTGATAATTTTTGTTTATTGTTTTGGCCACCGCTCACTACCAAAGCTTATTAAATAGCTGTGCTGAACATGGTTTAGCTCGTGCTGCTGGCTTTCTTGGGAGTGGGAAGAGTTGGGGGGGGGCACTTATCATGTTGTGTCTTGGATTCCCCTAGACCTGGGGCATAACACACCACACTATACAGAAGTATTGTGGCACATTTATACGGCTCAAGATTAAGGGAACACTCATGACCTCAAGTCATTTAAACCTTAGGAACTCAATCTATTGATTTAGGTAGCCCAAGTGGTTGTGGACCAGTTTCACTAGTTTTGATGCAGGCAACACTGACAACAGGTGTAATAGAAAAGCAAGAAGAAGAGAAACACAAACAAACCAGTTACACATATAGTCTTGTGTTGCACTAGTGCCCTTGTCACACCTTGAGGCATGAGACGGTATTTATGGCCCAGTCAGGTTGCAATATATTTCCCACCACAGAACTTTTAGCCCCGAACAATGGCTTTGAATGGACTTGTCACACTTTCTCAAAGCAATACAATCGGATATTTCTTCATTACACCGCATGCAAAGGCAGGAGAGACATTGAAAAACCTGCATTTTATCGCATAGTGACCTGGGATTCATCACTCCCAGCAGCCATGGCTGCCATTTTGAAACTATCTGTTCGGAATGTGTGTCAAGTGTCAACAACAGGGCTCTAGGACTCTTCTTCCCCGGACTTTTTGTCCCTGGAGTTTTCGTCCCTGAATTTTTCATCCCCAGACTTTTTGTCCCCGGACTTTGCATCCCCTAGGAATTTTTGTCCCCGGACTCTTCATTCCCGTGGACTTTTCGTCCCCATAAACTTTTTGTCCCTGGACTCTTCATCCCTGGATGGTTCATCCCCAATAATGCTTTGCCCTGTTTCTGCATTATAGCACTATCTCTATCCCTATCTCTAACCCTAACCCTGTCCCTAGTCCGTTCGTCCATCTGTCTGTCAGCAATAATGGCACTTTTTTATCATTAGGGGACGAAAAATCTGGGAGTCCTGTAACCCAATGGGAGGGGCAATCCAACACTGCTGCTGCCGTGGAGCCAGTTGAGAAGCAGGTCCTGTTTAGATGGGGGATGACCTCGACTTGCCTCCTTTTGGGCTGCATCTACAGTCATATCCAGCCACAAAACATGGTATTATGGCTTGTGGACAAGTATAAAGACATGGGGTCAATAAAAGTGCTCTATATCAAAACCTAAATTAGCGCCCAGAAATTTTTTTTTTTTTTAATGATCAAATGACGCTTGGACTTGCTCCTCTGGGAACACCGTCGCCCAACTCCCTGTGGCAATTGGGATATTGGCATGTAAATAAGGCATTATTTTATGATTTTGAGGGGTTAACCTTTTTTAAGGGCTTAATATAGCCATAATGCCTTGCAGTATGCAACATTTTATATTTTTTATAGAAAGCCTAGGATGTCTGCTGCAGTTTACCTATAAGGAAAGTCTGTCTTGATTGTCAAGTATTGTATCAAAAATTGGCAAAGTTTGTCAATTTCATAAAAATTTGGCATTGGAAATGCATTGGAGGGGTTAATTGCCCCTTACCCCTGAACAGAGTGATTATTCACCGAAGGTTTTACCTGCCCTCATTTAAGCCCAGGACCCACAATTACAGATAAAGCAAGGAAAGCGTATATCAGACTGAGTGTCAGTCTTTACAACAGAGCTTGTGGCAATTTTGTGGGCACTTGGGTTGGTGGAGGAAGTCAAACCTGGAAATGTAGTCATCTGTTCAGATTCTGCAGCAGCACTGATGGCGCTAAACGGTGGGAAAAGTGGGGCTAGAGCAGATTTATTGCTTGAAATTTTGGTTACACTAGATCGGGTAATTAATCTGGGGAACCCAGTTGGGTTTGTCTGGGTTCCAGCATACGTGGGAGTACAGGGGAATGAAGAAGCTGACGAGACTGCCAAAAGAGCTGTTAACAGAAAGAGACTTGATTTGCAAGTACTGTATGGAAGGACTGAGTGCAAAAGTTTAATACAGCAAGGGATTGCAAAATTATGGCAAAGGGAGTGGGAGGAGGAAAGTTAAAGGCAGGTTTTATTTTTTCAGTGCAACCAAAAACAAAATTAACACCAAGTATAAGAATGGGCAGGAGGGACAGTGTGGTAATAACTAGGCTTGAGACTGGGTCACTGTGCACTTAATCATGGACTGGCACTTTACAACCAAAAACAAAATTAACACAGCAAGTAGGCAAACACCCAGATGGAAACTGTACCTGTGGGGGAGGCAGAGACTGTGAGCCATGCTTTACTGGAGTGTAGCAACTACCACGCAGAGAGAGCTGTCATGCAAGCTGAGCTGGTAGAGAGTGGAGTAGCTATCTGTCACTGAAATCGATCCTTAGCACAGAAGACTCTGAAAGGACAAAAGCTGTGATTAAGTTCCTGCACCTCTCAGGACTCTATGTAAGGATCGGAGGCATCCAAAGGAATAATATACGAATGACCTGTGGAGGGCAGCAATACGCCTTTGCTGCGTCTATTCTGATGAAAATGTAAAAGAAGAAGAAGAAGAAGAAGTAGCCCAGGACCAGTCTATGGTAGGAATTTGAAGAAAATCCAGACTCGCAGGTTATCACTTTTTGCAGATTTTGCATGGTCTATCCATGCAATGACACTTAATACGGCTAAAGTCCGGCTGCGACAGGCTGCGGGGCAGACACGGGACATCGCATGCGTCCTCAGTGTTTCCATAGAAACGGCTGAACTACGCGATTCATCCGTTTTCGACCTCATGGTAGGACCCAACACAGCACTACTTAAACAGCACCACATGGTGGACGAAGAGCTCATCGTAATAATTAAATGCTACATTTTAGTACAGAAGAAGAAACGAACGAAAAGAAAGCACTGTTAAAGATGATAAAAAGATAAAGATGGCTGGAATTTTGTTCTGTTGAATAATAAAGTCTGATATTCTGAAGATTCTGCTTCATCCTCTGAATTGCAAGAATTAGATGAAATTATGTTGAAACTCCGTACCAATGTCGCATGAAAACCACAACTCTGTTATCATCTTGTAACAAACTTAAGCGTGTGATACTCAGGAACACTTCTGATATACAGCAGGATTAGCTCAGATCATAATTTAAATCGGCAGTATGCTTTTGATAAAATGGTAAATCTTTTTCAGTAACAGGGCTAACTGAAGGTGTTAACAAAATGTCTGATTTGATGAAACACAAATAACAGAATTGCAAATATGCAGCTTCTTATTACAGCTTTCGGAAACTGACTTGAGGTCTGTTGATTTTACGGTGCAGCTGAACTCTGGAACTTGAACTTGAGTTAGGTGATTAAATGCTCAGATCATAATTTAAATCGGCAGTATGCTTTTTCAACTGAGAACGGTAAATAGGAATCTCCGACTTTCAATTAATAAAAGAAAATTCCATTTTCTATATATATATAAAGAATTTATAGAAAAATACAACATTAACACATCGGTAACAGAATATAATATGATTATTAAAGCTATATCAATTGAAATACTAACTTTACTAAACACCTCGTCCAATACCATTACTCAGATGACAAATGATATTGAAATTAATGGCATCAACTTTTTAGACAAAAAATTCAACAACAAAATCATTAGAGAGATACTTAACAGGAAGTCTACCCCAGCAGCAGTGTTTAAATGGGCCTCTGATTTTGATGTTGACTGAAAAAAATCTGGTGTACACCACATCTTTTTTTTTTTTTTCAAATAAAGTAAAGGAAATCTCTTTTAAAATAAAACATAAATATTACCCATGCAATTAATTGATTTCAAAGTATCGTCCCAATATAAAAAAGGAATGTGGTTTTTGTGAAGTGGAAACAGAATCTACAGAACACCTATTCATAGATTGTGTACATTCTGAGAAATTCTGGAAAGACATAGAAAATTATTTATCCGACAAATATAATACTACTATTTATATTGAGAACGTTGATATTCTTTTCTACTTCACACATGCAAATTATATCTTTCAATATATTACAAATCTATTCATTACCTTTGGAAAAAATTTTTTATACATAAAACTAGATATTTAAAGAAAAAGCCTCTCTTCAAAGTCTTTATTTTAGAAATGGAAACATATTTTATGTCCCTCAAAGGTTCAAGTAGTAAAATGGCATTGACATGTACAAGATACTTATCTGATTGTAACCTAATACAATAGTCTGGTTCCTCATCTGGATATTTTAAACATATATTTTCATTAACTTTTATTTATTATTATCATATCTTTTATTATTTGTTTTTATTTTATTTGTATTTGATCAGTTTTTTTTTGTATATTATATTTGATGTACACTTGGTAATACTTTACTATATTTTGTATTTCAGCTCATAAACTGTAATGCCTTTGAATCTTGTTCAATAAAAAAAAAAAAAAAATCTCCGACTTTCAGAGTTGGAAATCCGACTTCAGGGGGTGCTCAAATTTCCGACTGGGAGCGCGGTAATCCCGATTTCCCAGTACAAATCGAATGCGGAATTATACTCACTTGAGCTGCTGGAGCTGTAAGCTATTATCATGAAACTTTAAGGACTTGCTAAAGATGTGTAAAAGCGTGATCATTATGAGAATTACTTTGATTGGCCGAACGGTGGCACTGTTTAGAGATATGACGCGTTTTGGGCCATAACTTCTGAACTGTGGGGCGTAGAAACTAAATTCTTTTTCTCCTGGACTCTCTGGCTTTATACAAACTGTTGTGGTTTTCATTCAGACATATTTTCATATTATGAGGTTCCCCCATCCTCAAGCAATTGGAGAGAGAGAGAGATTCTTCAGACAATTAGGCTTTATTGTGGCATGTTGATAAATATAAAGCCGAGTTCTTTTTGCGCAAGAAGAACTGGCATCTTACTTTTCACACCCAGTTTTTATACCTTCATCACAGGAAATATCTTCCAAATATGGTCTTTCCGCCTTCTCATTCTCACGCTACAACAGGACAGGCAAACCAAAACACTGCCAACTAACAGTGAGAACTTCAAGCAAAGATAAGGATGCACATCACTAAAAAGGAGCGGAAAATTACAGTCAAGAGAGGAAAAATACAGCCAGATGAATAGGATACAAGTAGATGCATAAATGATTCAATTGATTATGTTTTCAGTAACAACTTATGATTTTACTGAACAAATATTGATCAAAGCTACAGAAATCAAATACATCACCTGATTATGTTTTCGAATCAACTAAACAGAAGCCTGCTTACTAATCAAAGCTACAGAGGCCCGCTGCTTATGTGTGTGTGAGCTGCTCATGCATGTGTGAATTGAATTGCTTGTATGTGTGTGTCTGTGTGTGAACGGCTTGTATGTATGTGTGTGTGTGTGTGTGTGTGTGTTACTGCTGCTTACATAATATGGCCATTGATTATGATTATTGATTATGGTTATTCAACATTAATTGATCAACTGAATATGATGAGAAATATTGAGATATAATCCTCAACATTCCTCCCGTTGAGGCCATCTCAATCATGGCCTCACATTAACCAGGGTCGAAAAATGGCACAGTATTGTCTACCCCTGGTCTATGACCCCCATACTACACACAAGTGAATTTCTTATGAGTCCAAACATAAAATATGGCTGGTGGGGCATTTCTGACTGTAACACTTCGAGTAAAAACAGTCTGTCTTGTACGCCAGCATGTGAACTCCCGATTGTTTTTGTGTCCAGGTTTCTCAAGGCCTTTCATTGCTCTGGTAAATAAAGTCCCAGTCTAATGTTCCACTTGAATCCAGTATTGTTGCTTATAGCAGGTAATCGGTCCAAAGTTAGTCCAAAGTCCAAGTACATATTCAACATTGATTTGCAATTTTTCCATCTGATTGTTTTGGTGAACGAGCCTTCATGACTCGAATCACTGTCTCAGGGAGACTTCAGGGAGGCTCCAGGAAGGAGTGGGCCTTGACCGGCTGGTACGCTAAACTGCCACTCGCCCGTCACTGGAGTGAGAAAATAACATACAAACATACACACAGACACAGACACCACAGACACAGGCACATGCAGATCCACTATGCACTCGGCACATACAGAATGAGGGTCATCTGCACCTGCAAAATTTCACTTTAAGTCTTAGATGTACCAGATTTTATAATATTTACTTTTGCTGTGAAGACTGCAGACACTTTGGAGTCAGAACATTTTAAAAACAGTTTCATGCAGGCGTTCCTAAGGACTTACAATAGCACCTCCATGCAATAGCCCATAATAATAATCTCCCAAAAGACTTTGATTTCAACAATTGCCACTTTATGCCAAAATACAGTACCGTGTCGCCTGGGGGTCGACTCACCCCTGCCTTAGGGTGTCTCCTCGATAGGAGATCTTACCCGTCTCTGGAGTGAGTCACAACTCACACTCAGGTGTTCAGCATTGAGCTTTGTACTCATGAGGGGGTAGGTTTCCTCACCCCTCATAATGGGATAGTTATGAGATCATTCCATTTGAACTGGGGCTATTGCAGCAGCTTTGTGGGAATAATAGATGAAACAGTTAAAGTTACAACTCATCAATAACAATTTGAATCAGATCAGCAAGAGAGTTCGCAATTATGGTTCTGCAACTTAGATTCTTCTTTAACCAGCCGAATAAGTCCCTATTCAAGAAATTTGTCTTGTGTATTTTGTCCCCTCGGTCTGAATGTGCTTTACAAAATCATTAATGTCACCTTAATTATTTGGAATACGATGAGTTGTCAACCACAGTGCATGTGCCACCCTGATAAATTAATATTATTTAAAAATTCATAATTACCAAATTGCTCACCCTCACTACTGAGCTCCTGTCAATTTTAAATTAATTTTTTGGCAGTATATTCATAATATTATGTTTCAGCATATTCTGGGTCAAAAGTGGGACAGTAACAATAATATCTTTCTTTTCAAAGTGTTTTTTTCAATGAATTTTGATTTAGCATCCCACCTCTGTCTAGGGTTCTGCTAAGAGCATGGAGGAGATGCACAGTCAGGGCTTATTAGCCCCAGCCATGGTGACGATTCCCCATGTCCTCAGCAGAACCGGGTGGAGTTGCTTTAGACCGTGTTACAATTTGCAATTTTTTTGTTTTTATTCACAAAAATGGGCACATATTGAATATTCAACTGTAAAATAGTTTTTCTGTTGGGCTCCCAGCACATAAAGGTAAACAATCGTCCCAAATGTGGTCAGCTCAGTCAGTCAGTACCTTTTATTTGAAAGTCCCCGTCCTTCTCACTACTAGTCAGAGGAAAAGATTTTGTCAGCCTAATCAAAAATAAATTTAGAATGTGATCACGTTATTAGTCGACTTTTTCAATTATATGGTGGTCCACCTTTTGAATTTAGTCTTGTGTTAATACTCCAAATTGAATTTCCCCAAATTTATTTTAGAAGGTAAACTTCGAAGTTGCAATCCCGCAGTGGAATCCTAAACTGGCCAGCTTATCATTTTCAAGAGAATGATTTAGATGCATACAACAGTGAACAAAAACTCAATCATCATAATTTTGCTGCTTTTCCCCACACTTGGGCTTGGATCTTTTCCTGTAAAAGTTAAATAAATCAGAGAAAGTTTATTAGTCACTCAGTTTCTTTTCCATGAAGACATTTAGTTCCTGTTCAAAATGGAGAAAAGATTCATTATTCATTAATTGCATTTCTTCGGTCAGGAAAGCTTTCAGTCACATTTGTTCACCTCATTTGTTATAGCATTGATCCTTCACATGACTCCTTTGCTGGGCAGAACTTATTCTTGTTAAACAAATGAAAAAAATTCCATATGAAATCGTATTGCTTAGACCCCTCTTTCGCCCCTTCTGTTCTCTGGCTTCTGTATGTCGACCTTTCACCGATCTGTGTTCCCTTATCTGCTTTTGGTAACCAAGGCTCCATTCGCTGTATTGTTGACTCCGCATCTTTGTTTAAAAACCCATCCAGTCTCCAATCCCACAATAGTTCACTTGATTTTTTATTCTTTTATAAATCTAATATGTACCATTAAATTTCACACTGAATTTTATATTTACTGCTACCTTTCTGATCATTTTACCCTAATTTTTTTGTTTTTTTTACCTTCAGATAGCAATTGAAATTTTCCAATTCTTGATAGAGAAACCTCTGTATCAATTAAATTTACTGAATTTACTGTTTACTGACCTGTATATCGTGTTTAACAGTACTTTGGCAAATTTTGAACGCTCTGTGTTATTCTTTTTGTTTCTCAGTATTACTTTTCCTTCATTTTCTTTTCAGAGATATGCTTCTAGCACACCAATCTCACACAGTCTAATTATTTACAGAAAACTGCTTAGATTTTCTAGTTCTTTAAAATTTTACAAATATGTGACTAATTCAAATGGTGTAATTACTTCACACTCATTGAGGATATTACCGGTGTGACATAGTATTTTGAATCCCGCGGTGAGGTGAATCCCCCCTCACCTCACCGCTATTGTATTCTGAATCCCCCCATGGAAATCTGAATCCCCCCTTATATTTACATGAAGTGTTATTTTTTTCTACATTTATTATCATTTAATTGTTAATTAGTGATTCATTAATGATTAAAAGACCAAATACAGAGAAATTGACATGAATTTAGGTGTATATACCTATCGGGAAATTTAAGGCATTTTTTGCTTATTATTCCTATCTTCACAAGTTTCTTCATTCAAAATGCTATTATTACTTTAAAATATCTTGATATGGTAAGGTACATAGTAAGTTATGGTAAGATCCATGGGTAGAATTCTAGAAATGAAAAAGAAAACAAAATTTTCTTGTTTGATATTTATTAAATAATTAACTATCATATGTACATACATATCATACATTGATCAACTACATCCTCAACATACAGTTGTCACATGTATAAAGACTGTCAAATCAAAAGTACAATTCATATAAAACTCACACAATCTTAACTCACACAATCTTGCTCACAATCCATACATTCACAAGACTCATACAAACTCTTTAAAATAGTACAACATACAAGCATACAATCTTGCTCACAATCCATACATTCACAACACTCATACAAACTCTTTAAAATAGTACAACATACAAGCATACAATCTTGCTCACAATCCATACATTCGCACCACTCATACAAACTCTTTAAAATAGTACAACATACAAGATAAAACTGAGTCTCATGAACAAGTGTCTTAAATCCCTAAACACAAAGCTAGAGTCACACCGAGAACACAGGCTCGAAGTGGGCGCAGAGGTTCTGCAGGTAGATGGCCTGCTCCGACGGGGGGAAGGTGGTGTTGGCAGGTTCTGGACTGTATTGCTGCCACTTGTAAGAGGTGATGCCATCCTTGACTGAGTAGAATCTCTCTTCCAAACCAGCTAAGTTCATCATGTACTTATACTAGCATATGGCAGGGTATTCAGAATAATATGGCTATGGTATATTGAAAATGACTGGATGAGACCTACCAATGAAGTCGATGATGTCCTGGTACATCCGTGGCCACCAGTAGCGCTTCACACAAGTGGAGGTGCACTTGTTGATGCCCAGGTGGCCACCAGTGGGTGCTGCATGGACGGCGTGGAGGATGGACTGGGTGTCCCCAGCCTTGATGACCCGCACATCCCTGAGGACCTTGTGGTGATAGTGCAGGGTGCCAGAGATGATCCTGAACTGTTTCACCTTGCGGCGAAAGTTGGACTTCTGGCTCTTGGTCATGTCGGTGTGTGGCCAGACACGCTGCTGGTCAGATGAGGTGAGGTAGTTAACCAGGCTGGTGTACTCTGACTCCTCCATGGTGAAGAGCAGACACCACAAAGTCACTGAATTACTGGTAAACCAGTAAGTCCCTCACAAAATATCCAAATGATATATAGTCAAAATATATGCAAATTCTTTACAAATTAGAATGCGCTAATCCAAAATAATCCACAACAATCCAGATTAGCAAAGTGTGACATGCAATGAATAGCAACTGAAGAGATATGAATTGAAAGAAACAATCCCTCAGTATTTATAGGCCCAACAGAGATACAATTGCAATTGAGCTAACCTCTCAATTTTTGGTAAATACTTTTACTTCTCACATATTCAAAAAATTTCTATAATCAATCTTAAAAGGCAATTGATTACAGAAACACTACTACTTCAGAGGCAGCCTGAAGTTTAGTTTAGCAAAACTACTTAAGGATGAAGTTCTCACTGATTCGATTTTAACTATCCCATAATTGCAATTAACTCACTCACAAATACTTCATTAACCATCAATTATTAAGGCCAAAGGACCTAATTTAGCTTTTGAAAGATGAGCAAAGGATAATTAATGTCTCAGTAATAAGTATAGAGCTGTAGAAAATATTACCTAAAAAAAAGATTCTATAATTGATACAAATACAAACAAAAGTCATTGAAAAATAACAAAAAATCCTTCAAATCCTTCATATGACCTAAACACATCACTCAATAATCAAAAATGAAGTTACAAGTTGCTTTTCATAAAAATACAGGGGGGGATTCAGATTTTCATGGGGGGATTCAGAATACAATAGCGGTGAGGTGAGGGGGGATTCACCTCACCATATGGTGAGGTGAGGGGGGATTCACCTGACAGGGGAGTCAAAATACCGCACCACACCCCTGTGTTGCTGATAGCATTCTGCCAAATATGTATCATGTTGAGACCACAGTTGTTCTGGTAATTTGTCTAATTCTGTCTTAATTTGTTCTCTAAGTTCAAGTTCTGATTCCTCAATAGGAATTTTCAATTGCTTTATTTTCCCTATCAATTGACAGTTAATAATAATCTTAATCATTGTTTCCTGTCCTGTTCCAAATCAACATTAAGGGCCCATTTTTTTTTTTCTAATTCTGGGTCCTGAGTGGGGTCAAATATCCTGGGGTATTTGGGCATCTACATACAGCATTTTCCCCAGGTACTCCAAACTTGCTCTTTAATTTGGTCTACTATATCCCCCAACCAATAAACATTTGCTAATTCACCTTTTTTTTTCTGATTATCTACAGGTTTTTTCAGCTGCTGTCTCTCCCTCTGCTCCTGAATATGGGGGGGCATACGGCGGTGGGTTAAACAATTCATTGTCAGTAACCTTTTCAGATGGCTTGGACTGAGATGCAGCTTCACTTTGCTTTACAAAATATTTATCCTGATCCTGAATGTTTAGCATTCCCCTTTCTCCAAACAGTTCCAGAATTTCCAGCTCATTTTCTTCTTTTGTTTCAACCCTTTTTGCCGCCGATGCATAATTTGTTATTATACCCATCATTTTTTCACAGATTGCATGATCAAATTTCCCCTCTTCTGGCCACTTTGTTACTGTTTTTTTTTTCAGTCCTTTTTGCCCACTCATTTAACAATTTTTAATATCATTCTCAAAGGCAGGAAATTGCTCTCTTAATTCCTCCACAGGCGTTGTCATTGTTATTTATTAATTTAAATTTTATTACTTAGCCGAATTATGTTTCCCCACATATTAAATTGCAATATGTCTATTTTAACAATTACACTGCTTTATAAGCAGCCTATATTATAAACACACTTATGCGATTTCTCCTCTTCCTTTTAGACAGATTGTAGTTTGCTATGCATTCCTAAACCAGTGTTATGTTTAGTTTATACCCATCTACTTGTCTAATCAATGATATTTCTTGTTTAGTTCCATTTGCCTTTTTTTGTCTTTTTCAAACATAGGAAGTTGCTTTTGCTTTTTTTCCTTCTTTTTTCCTTTTTTCCTCCATCTACCAGCTTTGCCGTAATCATCATTGTTTATTTTTTTAATCCAAATTTCATTTCTCGGCCAAATTGTTTTTTCTCACGTATTCAATTATGATACTACACCAATCAAAATAATGCTAAAATAATCATCTTTTAATGCATGCAATTTACTACTTAATCTGCCAAATAGTAATGACCATGAATAATAATTTTAACACTTATTGCATGCAGACTAGGGGTTATATTTTATATTTTAGTGCACTCCCAACACTCCTAACTAATGCAATACACAACAGAACCACTGTTCACATCATCCACTCCACACTCATTCAAAAGGGCGCCGCACCCCACAATACAAACTTCCTGTCAACGTCTGTTCGGGACCCCGCAATCCTCACTACCACTCAGTCCACCCTTAGGACCCAACAAACCTCACTTCCAGTCAATGTCCTCGCTAGACCCACTAATCGGCCAGCTCCATACGCCAAATGTGCTGCGCACCCTTTTTAAAAAATAATAAACAACAAGACAAACAACACCATAAAGATAAAACGGATCCTGGTACCTCTCTTAGGTCATCCAGGCCCAACTCAATCTCAAGAAAGAAACCCTGCAGGTTAATTCCCTGCCATAGGGTACCAGCACAGGCCTCACACATAAGAAACAGTCGAACACCAAACCAATTACAGAACGCGCTCTGAGTTCCACACAATTACTCACAGTATCTTGTTGCGAATGCAGTGTTAGTGGTTAGTAGTTACATCATAATTCTGCAGATTCTGTCCCTCTCCTTTTAATTTCCCCCAATTTTGTGTCTAGATTCTTTGAGCCGAAAGGTCACTTGTCTCCAGTGCTCCAGATCAGGGCTGGGACAACACAAAACAACACTCCCACTTATCTTTCGGAGCAAGATAATTAAACCAAATGAATTAAATTGCTCACCTTATCCTTAGTTTGCTGGCAGCTTAGGATGTGTGTGTGTGTGTGTGTGTTCCTGGCACCATCTCCGAGCACCGGAAGACCGCCCACCCTTCCGAGTGTAACCGACCTTTGCCGACTCCTGCCGCTGGCTCCCCAAATTTGTTGTGGTTTTCATTCAGACATATTTTCATATTATGAGGTTTCCCCATCCTCAAGCAATTGGAGAGAGAGAGAGATTCTTCAGACAATTAGGCTTTATTGTGGCATGTTGATGAATATAAAGCCGAGTTCTTTTTGCGCAAGAAGAACTGACATCTTACTTTTCACACCCAGTTTGTATACCTTCATCACAGGAAATATCTTCCAAATATGGTCTTTCCGCCTTCTAATTCTCACGCTACAACAGGACAGGCAAACCAAAACACTGCCAACTAACCGTGAGAACTTCAAGCAAAGATAAGGATGCACACCACTAAAAAGGAGCGGAAAATTACAGTCAAGAGAGGAAAAATACAGCCAGATGAATAGGATACAAGTAGATACATAAATGATTCAATTGATTGTGTTTTCAGTAACACCTTATGATTTTACTGAACAAGATTTTATTGATCAAAGCTATAGAAATCAAATACATCACCTGATTATGTTTTCGAATCAACTAAACAGAAGCCTGCTTACTAATCAAAGCTACAGAAGCCCGCTGCTTATGTGTGCGTGAGCTGCTCATGCATGTGTGAATTGAATTGCTTGTATGTGTGTGTGTCTGTGTGTGAACTGCTTGTATGTATATGTGTGTGTGTGTGTGTGTGTGTGTGTGTGTGTGTGTGTGTTACTGCTGCTTACATAATATGGTTATTGATTATGATTATTGATTATGGTTATTCAACATTAATTGATCTACTGATGAATATGATGAGAAATATTGAGATATAATCCTCAACAAAACCGATCCATATCAGTCAAACCCATCATTGTATAGGGCAGTTGGAGCGACCTGATATAGTGCGAAACTATCGTAAATCGAGAGATGAGATGAATGAAGGGGATTTCTTGTAAGGCCAGCTTCGCCAAGCCAATGCATGCAGCCACAGGCTAGGCCACAAAGCCCCAGCCGCTGCGGCATGTAAGTGATGAAGTGAATATCTAAGATTTAATTTACTATTTGAATTATTGTCTTAATTCTGATCTTTTTAAACAGTATAAAACTAAAAATTAAATAAACATCACATATTTACAATATGACTTGGCGAGGTGGCATCTGCACTGTACTCAGGACCCCCTTAACCTAATGTTAGGCCCTGGGGCTGAGAGGTTTTGTAGCCCCCCGTCCAATTCCGTCCGATTTATAGCCCCCCCCATCCGTCCGATTTACAGACTCTCATTATATAACAAAAGTGTATATGTAGGTAGTCTACGTCACAGAATGCATAAGTTTCTTTCGGGACATACAACAGTGATTTTTCCTCTTAGAGCCAGAAAACACGATCATAGTAGCCTGGTTTACATGCAGATAAATCATTCTTATTGAAGATTTCAGGTCAACTGTTTACATGAGACGTGATCTATTCCGATCTGTTGTTTATATGGGCCACCTTATTTAATCAGAACAGAAGTCTTACAGCTGTGTGACATGCGCAGATTGATGAAAAAAAAGTATTCGCTTTCGTTATTGCGCTGTTTATGCTTATAGTAGGTGTTCTATCAATTTCTGCCACCTATCAAAATATGCTGCCTAGCGGTTCTGCGCATGCACAAACCCACGATCTTGGGCTCTATTTCTTCCCTCACATCTTAAATATCATAAAGTATCTTACAAATCGAGTTTTTTTTTTTTTTTTTTTTTTTTTAAACTGTCGTCCGATTTCGGCATTTTCAGGAGAAGCCAGCTTGTACATGCAATTATTTGCCTATAGGTCTAAAAGCTCACTGAAAAAAAAAAAAAAAAAAAACTCGATTTGTAAGATATCTCATTTTAGCATCTGCGTAAGTTATAATGAGCATACAAATAACAAAGTTGCCACTGTAGGTTGATTTATATTGTAATATTAAAGCAAAAACAAAGCCTTTAGGATCACCCTGCATTAAGATAGCAGTTTTTGACATGGCAGCACAAATTTTCAGAACACCGGTCTTCAGTTTTCCAGCAGTTCTAATTTGTTTGACGTTGCGGTCTATTCCGCTTCGTTCAGTTTTTCGTGGACTTTTTTTTAAAACCGTTCACTATTGTTTTTACCACCATCTAAGCATGCAAAAATTTTCCATTCTTCGAGAGTTTTTATTAAAATTATCCACTCCGCGTTGACCAGTTCTGCATTCTGCGCTTGAAAGCCGCCTTATTTGCAAGTGAAGAAACATTCACCTCAAGACAGAGCGTGCGCCGACAGAACGCAGCCAGACAACTTTCCGTTTCACCGTTTACATGATACAATTTTACTTTTAATCAGTTTGGGAAAATGAATATTCTACCCGTCTGCAACCGAATGAAATTCCATTCGGTTTCGCCCTGTTTATGCTGAATGAGATGTTTATATGGAGCATTTTTATTCGGTTTGGGCTTCTAAACCTATTCTAATCGGAATATTAGTCTGTTGCTAACATATCACTGAGCCTACTTGAGCATAAACACAAAATGTATTTTTTATAACAACCACACACAGCAATTTATGGTGATGATGAAATTCAATTTGTATTTATTTAGCGCCACTTCAATTTTCTTCAAGTTATCCCAAGGAACTTTACACAAACAGACCATTCTCATTCGATTTAAAGAGACAACAATAACCGTTTTTTAACCGTAATATTCCGTTTGTCATTCCGATTGAAGGAATCTTTCGTACATGTAGACACTCATTC
Organism: Gymnothorax javanicus; assembly: GCA_029692085.1. Taxonomy (NCBI): domain Eukaryota; kingdom Metazoa; phylum Chordata; class Actinopteri; order Anguilliformes; family Muraenidae; genus Gymnothorax; species Gymnothorax javanicus. The sequence continues at coordinate 56,090,466 of CM056202.1, forward strand.
CTCTTGAAGTTCATTCCGTTCTTTCTGCGCATGCTTGCTACTTTTCCTTTCCGGTATTCTACCACCCTTCTGCTCCTTGACAGACGAATGACAAATGATAATTAAAATTATGTGGTCATACTGCTGCTTCAAAAATAAAACCAAAATCAGTCCGAAAAAGGCACTGCTAACGTCATTCATGTTGTCGCTATTAGGAACGAAGACAAGCCGAATATTTTTCTTCCGGTAGGCTAAACAGAAACACGTACACACGTATCTGACCCGCTCCCTATTCAATCAGAAGCCTTCCCCGCACCAAACCTTATGGGAAAGCGATTAAATGCATCTTCCATGCAAACCCCCATTCGGAATGACTACTTCCCATGTAAACTCGCAGGAAATAAAATTCATTCCGAATGGTTTCATTCGGATGAATACATTCCGAATGAAAAGTCGTCATATAACTGCGGCAGTTACTTTTTCAGCTCATCATTGCCCCGAAATGTTAGGCCCCTAAACTCGACAAGCCCCTGGGCTTCAGCCTAGATAAGCCCGTGCATTAAAGCGGCCATGACAGTACTGCATACTGTGTTGTTCTCGCTCGATCTAGCTCTGCCACCGTGCTATAGTATTCAAACTCGACTGTGATTTGATTTAGTTTTCTCATGATGCGATGAGCGGTGTGAAGCTTCGCAAAAGAAAACCATCGTGGATATGAACTTAAAAAATACCGCTAAATTCTGATCTAAGCCTGCGTCCATGTCTTGGATGTAAACGCTACAAATCGCTATTATACTAGTAGCATGCAGAGCATGTGTGGGGCGAGCGCAGCGAGTCCCATATTGGTCAGGTCATTGGTCAGCTCAATGCACCCTCTGCTGGCAATTTCGAGCAGATCAGCCGGTCGGTTGATGACACATGCAAACATACATACAAACAGAGGGCGCATTGAGTTGACTAATGTGTGTAGCTGTGTAGATTTACTGCACTGTCCAAATAACTGAACACACAGTCACTACTTCCAAAATGGGTGGCAACAAAAGTGAGCACAGACTCCAATTGGTAATGGTCAACCAAGCAATGAAATGTGTCTTATTCATCATGTTCATGCTTTTGTCTGTTCGACTGGGCCATATGAGGTTGTGTAACATGTGTTGAAGGTTTAAATTGCGGTGCTTTGGGTACATTACTCTCATTCTGGTCACTGGATGGTCAACATGGCACCTCATGGGAAAGAACACTGAGGATCTGAAAAAGAAAATTGTTGCTCTCCACAAAGATGTTCTAAGCTACAAGAAGATCTGTGAAACCATGAAACTGAGCTACAGCACGGCAGCCAAGGTTATCCAGCGGTTTTCCAAGACAGATTCTGCTCGGAACAGGCCTCGTCAGGGTCAACCGAAGAGGTTGAGCCCTCGTGCTCTGCGTCAGGTGCACAAGATAGCTTCAGAAAACAGATGCAGGAGTGCTGGCAGCATTGCTAAAGAGGTTGCAGCAGTGGGAGAACAGCTTGTCAGTGCTCAGACCATACGCTGTTCACTGCACCAAGTCGGTCTGCGTGGCTGTCGGCCAAGACGGAAGCCTGTTCTGAAGCTAGCCCACAAGAACGCCCAAAAAACAGTTTGCTGAAGACAACCAGTCCAAGAACATGAACTACTGGAACGATGTTCTGTGGTCTGACGAGACCAAGATAAACCTGTTTGGCTTAGATGATGTCCAGCATGTGTGGCGGCGCCCTGGTGAGGAGTACCTAGACAAGTGTGTACTGCCTGCAGTCAAACATGGTGGTGGCAGCATCATGGTCTGGGGCTGCATGAGTGCTTCTAGTCCTGGGGAGGTGTGCTTCATTGATGGAATAATGGATTCCAACATGTACTGTGACATTCTGAAGCAGAACATGATGCCCTCCCTTCGGAAACTGGGCCACACGGCAGTTTTCCAACATGATAACGACCCAAAACACACCTCCAAGATGCCTTCCTGAAGAAGCTTAAGGTGAAGGTGATGGCGCGGCCAAGTATGTCTCCAGACCTGAATCCAAATGAGCACCCATGGGGCATCCTCAAGAGGAAGGTGGAGGAGCAGCAGGCCTCCAACATCCACCAGCTCCATGATGTTGTCATGGAGGAGTGGAGGAGGATCCCAGCAACAACCTGTGCAGCTCTGGTGAATTCCATGCCTCAGAGAATCAAGGCAGTGCTGGAAAACAATGGTGGTCACACTAAATATTGACTCTATGGACACAATTTGGCATGTTGACGGTAAGGTGTACTCACTTTTGTTGCCACCTGTTTTGGAAATAGTGACTGTTTGTTCAGTTATTTGGACAGTGTAGTAAATCTACACTGCTACACATATTGTACAATGACTACTCTAGAATATATTCAGGTTTCATTTCTGTAACATTGTCCCTTGAAAAGATATAATAAATTAATTGTCGAAGTGTGAGGGGTGTACTCACTTTTGTGAGATACTGTACATACATACATACATACCTACATATAAACAGGGGGTGCATTGAGCTGACTAATAAGGGACTCGCGGCGCTGTGCACTCGCCCCAATAAGTGTTCAATTGCACGGATATGGGCGGAAGTTCAGTCGTCTACATTTTGACATTTGATATGTCATTATCGACAATCATATCAGTCTTGCGATTCGCCGCATTGTATATCAGGTTGCTCTAACTATCCACCATTTTGAATTGTTTATAAAACCTTTCAGGGGACCTATAGCTAAGCAAAATGCCAATTTTGGTTCAAAATTTTAGTTTTGAGGTAAGAACATGAAGAAGTCCTTCAAATAGTTCGTAATATGGGGTCATTTTCTGAAGGAAACATTCGTTATGAACACTGTCTTCAAGGCTGGAACAGCTATGAGTGTGGTGACTTTCAATGATGGCCAACGAGGAATTGCCTCCATTCTTACGAAACTTGGCATAAAGGTAGGGGCACACTCAATGAAAGGATATCACGAAATGGACAGAAAACATTTGAAACAGAGTGAAAAATGCACACTAGAACTTGAAAAAAAGAAACAAATAGATGCTCGACAAGACACGTAAAACTTGGGAAGAAACACAGATTGAAGAAGAGGGAGTTACTTATGAGGCTGGTGCTTTTTAAGGAGGTTAAAAAAAAATCCTAAAAACCACTAAAAACAAAACACTAAATGTATTCCTCCTGAGAACATTATTGTTAAACTTTAATCACATTATTACTGCCGAACTAAAATCACGTTTTTCTAAAAATATAGATGTTCAACAAGAAAATACAGATTTCTCAGCAAATGTACATCCAATTAACTTCATATTTGGCAGTTTTCTTCATTTTGTGATGATCTATGTCTGTACATAGCTCTTTTTGCAATATGTACCTCTGAATATGAGTAAATCATAGTATGCATGTTTAATCAGCCGTTTCCCGCCGAAGTTGATTTAGGGGGGCCAAAATCAATACTAGAACATAGAAACCTGGAAAACCACTGATGTGATGCTAGAGAAACTCAGTGTTTTAAGTTGCAATTTCTAATATAATTATTGATAATTCTTATTTTAAAAAGTGAATATCTTGGAAAAATGTTTGCTTAACTATACGTCCCCTTAATTTCCATCTCCTAGACAGTGCCATCACTTCTCAAAATTTTCTACACAATGTCTACAGGCCAAGATCTAAAATCCGAGCATAAAGAATTCTCTTAAAAGGTGTGGCCACAGTAAGCCAATTAAATGTAAAGGCGTGGCCTACATTGACACAAAGAGTTGTAACTCCTTCGAGCAATGTCCAGTCCTCACCAAACTTGAGATGTACCATCTACAGGCAATGTGCCTTCTACCCACCAAAATTGGGGTAAATCTGTCCATATGGGGCGCTACAGTACACAAATTGTCATAACTGCTAAACCAATTGGCCGATGAACTTGAAATTCTGCATGCTTCATGATGGTGAACTTTGCCATAAAAATCCCATAAGAACAAAGTGATAGCTCAAACAAGATGGCTGACATCAGCCAAAGAAATTGAATCAGAATTCAATATAGGCCCCACTCCACATTTAGTGCAAGAAGTTGGGCCTTTACTGAATTTACCAATTCAATTTCGTTAGCTCCTATACTCACTTGGCATCTGTTGCGAACGTTTCTTAACGTGGGTCATTCCATTGCCAACCCAGTTGTAGAACCACTCTGACAGATCGTGTGTGAAAAGAATCTCCCAATTTTTTTGGGATCAATTCTCTCATCTGAGTGGGAGCCATCTTCAATATGGACCATGGGGCTTGCTGCATCATATCCCCTTTGGAAGTCTTAAGGAAACTGAACCCAAAAACATGCCATCAAGATGAACTCCCGTAAAAAAACTGCAGATTTTTAAATCTATATGCAGCAGTTTGACACTTTGTAGAAAGTGATGTTATTTCACATTATATCCAATATTGAAATGAGTAATGTCCCAGTGCAGAGAAATCAGCCAAAACCCAAAATTACTCATTTTATACAGAATGCCTTTGATGATTTGGTAAAGCTCAACTAGTCTATTAAACAAGCTACCACTAGCAAGCAGACCATTGTAGTTAGTGGCTAGCAAGTCAGACAAATGCATGCTCAGTAATATTTGCAAACATCAAATTTGTCATGTTACATGACTCTTGCTGAAACATGGACAAAGTCCATCCTCCTGTCCGCCTCCATCCAGGCCTGCAATCTGATTTGATTGCAAACACTTGCAATTGGTCAACTACTCTTCCAGTGCAAGTCAGTCTGCTTCCTCTTGATTCAACTGGATGAATTGGCCACCCTTAACCACTGGTTCTTGAACTCATGTATGCTTTCCTCCCCCTCCCAAGCACAATTACAATCATAGGGGTTTCTGAAGCCATTGTTTTAGGTGGATTACTAGTGAAAAAATTGAGTTTAAATGACTAAAGTCATGCATGCAATAAATGTAAGGTCCAGTATTTACATCAAGGGATGATTTCCACATGACTAAGTTTGACAATCTGTAAGCACAGACAACCATTGAAATGCAAATTAGTTATTCAGGGCATGTAGTAGCCAAGGACAATTAGTATGTGGAGTGTCAGTGGGTAGCAGTTTTGAACTTGACTTAATATTGATCAAGGGCTGTGAAGGCCTAGGGTCATGCCCTGTGTACAATGTTTGCATTGTGATCTATTCTAATACCATTAGTTGAAAAAAAAAAAAAAAAAAAAAAAAAAAAAAATTTATGCAGCTGCCAATGAAATTTTAGTCAGAGCAAGACAAGTTTTATTTAAACAAATCTGCTTGCTGTACCATCCTGTCTGATTACAGAAGTCCACATTAGATGAACTACAGCAATTCGAGTACCATTGCAAGTTGAATCAGCCATCACTGGACACGCCAATCACAACTGCTTGTCCTTCATCTCCTTGAGTCCCATCAGGTTTCACCACATAAGCCAGTTGAGGCACCTCCTGAGTTTGCACTTTACCAAGCCAGCTTGGAGGTGCAGGAGGCTGCAAAGTGAGAATACCTGGCCATGGGATAGCAGCTGGAGCAGGCATGGCACCTAGCCAGGGCATAGGAATAACCTGTGCAGTTGGCAATTGTGAAAAGCTAGGAGCAGGGTGTGTATGATATGGAATTGTGTGCCATGGGTGCAGGGGTTTAGGAGGTAGAGGATGAATAGGCCACTGAAAGGGAGGGCTGGGAGCTGGTGGGTGGATGTGAGGGATGTGTGGCCAGGGGAAGTGAGCATGACCAGGGTGAGGGGGGAAGGGAGGGAAGGGACCAGGATGGGGAAAGGGAGGGAAGGGACCAGGATGGGGGAAGGGAGGGAAGGGACCAGGATGGGGGAAGGGAGGGAAGGGACCAGGATGGGGGAAGGGAGGGAAGGGACCAGGATGGGGAAGGGAGGAAGGGCCAAGGTGGTGGGGTGCAGGAGAAAGTAATTTCAGCATTTCCAGACTGAATGGAAAGGCTGTGCACACCATTCTGGGGGGAGGGAGAGAGAAGAGGAAAAGGTCAGCCACACCCAAGAGTAGCATTAACTTTGGCAGACCATGCATTTACAAGATAGGCATCTTGACATGTTCAAGATGCCTATGAGGCTGTGCAGCACATTATGCAATTGCAGTCATTGGCAGGGTCATAACTATGTTCCAATGTGAAGTCTTTAGCAAGACCTATTGTCACCAAATCACTTAACAGCTGTTAGTGGTCAAACATGACTTGTCTTTACCAAAGATGCAGAAATCTGATACTTCCAGGTAGTACAGAGCAGAAGTAGTCTTGTTGAGGCTTTACATTTAATGGAAAGCTGACCACTTAAGTTAAATCTTCAGAAAAGCCATGCCCTTGAAACTAGCTTCAAGTTGAGGACATGGCCTCAATCCAGCAACAGGAAATGGTAGTTGTACTCAGTGTCAGGTTGGCTTCATCTGCACTAGTTATGTAGCCAATACTTGCTCAGGCATGTATAAACATTTAAGTTTAATGCACAATACTGAGGTAAACCTTTTCAGACAAGTTGCACATCTGAACTAACTGGGCTTTACCTTGTTTTCAGTGCAGGGCCCATTGAATGGAGCTTTAATGGACACCTCCCCACCTTTCAGTTCCACAGTAAGTTGACACCATTTACAGACAGTCATCAGTGGATACCAGTACCCCATCACTGGTTCAAGAGGGAGGAAAGATTACGTCAATTCTTCCCGGCCTCAGAAGGTCCACTTACATTTATGGGGAGGGGGAAGGGAGTATAAACAGTATTAGTTCTTTTGTGCTACCAGGACCCCCTGGGCTTGGAACTCACCCTTGATTTTCAAGGACATGGCATAGACTCCACCAATACGCAACTGCAAGCCATCAGTACACTCAACTGTCGGACTACGTGGGGGATATGGGCAGCCAACCACCAGCGGCGTTCCCACAACCCTCACAGGAAATGTATCAGGGCCAGACTGAGAGGAGAACAGAAGTTAGGCAAGAAACTACCTGCAGGACAAGAAATGCCAGTCAGTTAGCATACAGGTTGCAAGAAGCCACAGCCATGAGGGGGAGGCCATATGTGTCGTCGATGCCTGGATGTTGTAGGACCGCACTGTGGTGGCCTCTGGTACACCATCAGCCAAGAATCATCTAAAAAAAAAAAAAAAAAAAAAAAAAAAAAAAGGAGTTGACACCTAACCTATGCACACATCACCATAAACGTCCCTTTCAAGCAGGCCTCACTCTGAGTCACATGGAGCGGAGTAGAGCCCAGTCTTGAAATTTTCAGGGTCATGTTCTTGGCACTGCACTGAATCTCAGCGTCAGGTTTTGGCCAAACTGGTGGGGGGAAAAAAAACAACCCAACCCACACCAATTAACTTGTTGGCTTGCAAACAAAGTTAATCATAAAATGCAACCTTTGAGTTCAGCTCACCTGGAGACAAAGAATATGGAGAGCTTTCGGAAAGGAGAGGAGCATGATCAATTCTCGGAAGTGCCTTTTGCTGTGGAAACAAATACGCCGAATCTACAGAATTCAAAATTAGTGCAATAGCACCAAAACCTAAAAACACCACAAGCATTATTAACCATCAACGTATCGCTCTCAAGGCGTTCAGAAATACAACAGAATGAAAAGCAAAAAATCGCTCGTTTTATAAGCTTAAACGAAGTGATGCTGATTGGTAATGAAATGGCATCTGCCAGGTGAGGCGTGTATACACACGTGGCACGCATCAGCCAATCACAATAAGCACACAACCGTAATCCGCACGCAACGCTGATGTGAGCCAACTGTCCAGTTAATTTGGATCTTTCAACCAGGCTTCATTAGCATTTGAATGGTGAAAATAGCCATCCGCATCACAGAAAACCAGTTTATTCGTCGTCTGGCTTGGATCTGATAAGAAACGGTTGAGTGGCAAATTTAGACTAATCCAAAAGATTGCTAAAACATTTATTCTACCATCGTAATTTATAAGAAACTCCTGAAAGGTGCACAAGTCCTCCGCATTAGTTTTTTTTTTTTTTTTTTTTTAATCGCCAGCACTAGCAAATTATCATTATTCATATTTTCAACTTGGAGAAAGTGGGTCAATCAGTCGGCTGATTCAGAGGGTGGAATAAATTAATAGGAGAACAACGTTTCCGTTCTGGAGTCCTGTGCCGGTGTCGGTACCAGATGTGCTCGGCATACCTTCTGCTCGGGGTCCTGCGTATAGAGACAACCGGTTCAACGTCATCAAGAGCTCAGCGCAAAGGCCGCGCCCCTTTTTGGGGGAAAACAAATGCGCTTATGCATTGAAATCAACGAGAAATAAGCGCGATAATTGAGCAGTAAAATGCCCAAAAGTTGTTGTGTGCCGGGTTACACCTCCAACAAAATGATCAGTCTGGACCTAAGGTTCCCCATCCTACCTGGAAAAGGAAAGAATCCAAAAAGGAGAGTTAAGAGAAGATGAAGAGGGAAAGCTATGTATCCAGTGTCTTTCCATGTTTATATGTGTGGGAAACGCTTCATAACAGGCCATGCCACTCCTTTTTAAACTTAGAAAGTAACGTAAGTACCCTTTAATATGTAAGACTTGGTACTGTACTTAAATATGTTTATTCGCTACGATTTTTGTCTCTTGTCATTATTTATTCTTTAATTGCTTAACTAGCTCACGTAAAGGAGCGTCAGCCAACCGATTAAGGTTTGCGGTCTAACGTTATGTGCATTCGTTCGTTATTCTGAACCCCGAACTGACACAGACTTCGAAATTCGCGGTAGTGAAACGCAAGAGGGTGGACCGATCAACCTTAATTTATTAAGATAACGCGAACGCTCAGGTTCGGGCAAGGTAGAAAAATAATCGCTAGACATATGAATAAATTAATAAATGAATATAAACAGGAAATTTAGTTAAATAAATCGGAAATATTTTACACCTGAAAACACATCAAATTACATTAGAGTCAGTGGGATCTGAGGTTTTCTATCCCCCAAAAAGGGGCGCGGCCTTTAAGTTTGGCGAAGTACCCGGATGTGCCGGTCGTATGGCAAGCCGTTTTAACATTTAATAGCTAGACTGGATATGTGTTGCAGATATCCGCTATTCAATTCTCCCTAGTCAAAAAGAGCATTTCAGATATCTACAATGACATTCCTCCTATCCACAATTGTCATTTAAGATATCTACAACGTCATTCTTCCTAGGATAAATGACGTCACTTTTTCCATTCATGTGAATGGGGTCTCTCATTACAGATATCTACATTTCAGTTGCAGATATCCGCAAAGTGAATTACGGATATCTGCCACTGAATTACGACTAGTAGTAACTCCAGTTTGAGATATCTACAATTAAATTTTGACTAGTCAAAATTCCAGTTCAAGATATCTTGAATTTCCCTCAATTCAAGATATCTACATTGTCCTATGTAGATATCTTAAATTAAGCTTTGCCTAGTCAGAGTGTCATTGTAGATATCTTTAACTGGATGTATGTCTAGTCAAAATTAATTAGTAGATATCTTAAACTGGAATTTGGGATATCTACAATTAAATTATGTGTATCTACTATCAAGTTACAGATATCTCGGAGAGAAATTTGATTAGAGATATCTCAAATTGGAGATATCTTTCACTTCCATTCTGCCTAGTCGAAATGTAATTAAAGATATCTTGAATTAGAGTTTTGACTAGGCGAAATGACGTCGCAGATATCTGTATGCCAGAAAGTTACGGCAAGCGGGAGCGGCGCCGCATGTTGATTCAAAGCTGCATTTAAACGCTATGTCAGAGCAAGCAGAGGCCGAAGTTGTTTTTGAGCGTGTTTTTAATGCCGCAGCCCGTCCACGACAGGAGCTGTCAAATGCACAGGGTTTAAAGTTACATTCTGCAACAACGACTCTTTCAGCTGTTACTCCAGGGGCGCGTTTCCCAAAAGCGTAGTTGCTAACTAAGTTAGCAACTTACATAGTTCATCCATTCACAGTCAATGGGCCCAACCATGTAAGGTAGCATCTGTGATTTCGGGAAATGCACCCCAGAATTTGTCGTAGGTCCTCAAGTGTGTCCGGAGACCACAAATATTCGATTAAGCTAAATTTCTACCACAAGTCTCTAGTGAACGAAGCTCTCGTTAAGCCACAAAATTCCTTGGTGATAAGCTCTTTCTATTTTATGGCATTTTCTAACAATGTTATCCACAACAGCAACCGCCATTTCTTCCGCTAACGCTGCACAACAATTCTGACTAGTCATAATGACGTTTGAGATATCTTTAATGTTCATTCTGCCTAGTCAAAACTGAATTACAGATATCTACATTTGTCAGTTGGGATGCGTGATTTGTGTCGAAAGTGTCGCTTTCAGTGACGTCCCTGCTGATATCTGTAATTCAGTTGTGACTAGTCAAAACTGAATTACAGATATCTCTTACTGTAGTTTTCACTAGTCAAAATGACGTTATAGATATCTTGAATTAAAATTCTGACTAGTCACAATGTAATTACGACGAGTCAAAATGACGTTGTTGATATCTGCAGTGTTAATCCCGGATAGTCAAACTTCGCTATTAAATGTTAAAATGGCTTGCCATACCGGTCGTCTCTATTCACAATTTAACGTATTATGATGCTCTGAACCAATGATATAAAACCTGACGTTGTAGCCACGTCACCCCTTGTCTAGACATAGGGGGTGCGTTCGAGCGCATCTGCAAATAAGCCGGCTGCGCAAGATTCCCGAAAAATTAGCGAGAATCTTGCGAAGTTGCGCGATAAGCCCTCCAAAACCTGCGATAGCTGCAGGATCCTGCAGCTATCGCGGTTTCGGACGGTTTATCGCGCAACTTCGCAAGATTCTCGCACTTTTTCGGGAATCTCACGCAGCCGCTTTACTTGGACGGACGCCGAACGCACTTTGCAGACACACTCAAACGCACCCAGGGTGCGTTCCAGGCAACTGGTAACACGTGATTTACCGGTTAAAAGTGGGGGGAGCTACCGTCAAACCTGTGAATTCACGCCGGTGAACTCGAGTGTGCTCAACATACTCCGACTTCCTTGTTTGATGTCACGCAGCTCAACTAAAATAGCGGCACCAGCTATTTTTTCAAGTGAAGTCAAGTATGAAGTTGTAACTCGTTACTTTTGCCTGGAACGCTATGAAGTCGTGACTCGTAACTTTGAAGTCGTGATTCACAGGTTCAAACCTCCGCTGGAACGCAGCAATAGATATATACACCTAGATGCCGCATGAGTGGGGGAGAGGCGTCCCCACAGGGCGGCCATGTTAGTACAGGGTTAGCGGAAGCCTCAGTGTATGTACGTCTATCGGGCTAAGAGGTATCAAACAATTTCTACAAATCATTATTCGCTGAATTTTCGACCGATTTCCAAGCGGTTTGATTTGTTATAAACGTAACACATTTAGCTATGATCCAGGATGCCTTGATACTCTAAAATGCCGGTTTTACTACCAAACTTTGTATTCACAGCAGTCGAGCGCTTAAACTTAAATCTACACCGAAGATGCCAGATTTTTGTGCAGCATATGGATGCCGAACGAGATATCCATACCAGATGCCGTGGAATTACCTTTCACTGGTAAGATTTAACGATAGATTTTGGATGTATTTGTGTATTATAACATTATGTTGAGAGCTACTGTAACTATTTGTCCACCAGCGAAATGCTAATGTAGCTAGGCTAGACTAGCCCTAGTCATGGAAGCTGAGACTTCATAACAAATAAGTCATAATTATAATGTATAGTTATTCGGGTATTTATCCACACCGCCCAATTTTATTACAATCCTATCTTTTCTTCTGAACGACTAACAAAGAGGATGTGATTGTATTTCAAAGCTGGTTACTAAGGCTGCCAGGTCAGATCCTAATGTTAGTTTTAAGTTACAAGATTGTTGTTGGCCCAGGTATTTTATACCAGTTGGATACAAAGAAATGCTCTTTCTATTCACAATTTCTCTATCATTTTTGTAATATTAAAAAGGCCTGAATCTACTATCATTTTTAAATGATATTAAAAAGACTTGAAGAAATATGTTGCAGTTCATAGATATTTCTCATATGTATTTTATACATATTTCAATATGTTGCAACATTATGACAGTAAGACAACAGTATACTAATGTATAATACATTGTGGTCTTGCTGTTATAAACCTTGTCAAAAAAGTTGAATAAATTTTAAATTATTTTGGTCAAGAATAAATACTTAAAAATGGGAATTGAGTGTGTTATTGAATTTAACCTTTATCTGAAGGGGAAAAAATCTTGTCTCTTTTTTGCAATAGTGCAGAGAATTCTTTTCATCTCTTGCCTCTTTTTTGTCATATTTTCAAGGTTTCCCAAAGACGGTGAATTGAGGAGACGGTGGGAACTTGCTGCGAGACGGGATGGTTTTGTGACCACTGAGAGGTCCTTGCTCTACAGTAACCACTTCAAGCCGGACGACTTCGAATGAATGAAATAAATAATGCTCAGACTATTTTAAAACTAGTCTCAAGACCAAACTTTTACAGATGCATTGTCTCATCTCACCCAATGCTGCATTTTATTTCTCTCTGAGCTTGTTCTTTTTAATCCAGGGTTTTATTTTTTGATATACATTTTTATTCCTGTTCATTGTTTTCTATTCCATTACTATTTTACCGTCTTGTTATTTTATTCATATCATTTAATTTATGTCTGATCGTATAATTTATTTCTGGTGTGCATTCTTGCAAATTCTTTTACTATGTAAAAAGCACTTTGAATTGTTTATATACATGAAATGAGCTATAGAAATAAAGTTGCCTAACTTTCAAGGTTTATTTTTTAAATGCATAATATTGTGTTACAGATTAATACTATTTTATGAATTAGTAATATCGCCTTTTTTTATAACAGTGACTGCTAAAGGCATGAAATTGGGCAGAAATGTGTTTTTTTTTTTATTGATGCAATTTTGAAATTAAAATACAGTATTACTACATCATATTCATTTTTTTTTCGGGGTTTAGCTAAATACTAATACCTACGTTGTCTTTTTTCCTTTTAACATGTCCCGGCGATGTCACCAGGGTCGGCCCCAGAACTGGAAATTGGGGGGAGGGGCACAGACACATCCCTTTTTTTCAGCAATAATTAGCTAGTCCTGACCAGTAGTCAAGCGTTTTCCTTATTGACACGTTTTCCAATTATAGTAATGATCCACTGGTAATTGAATACTCTGCGTCTTTCTACGTCTGATCTAACAACGACGAAATAATGGGCTGAATTAAGGAGAGCAAAATAATTTATTAACAGGTCTATGCTTTATGAGAGACAAACTGTTCTGGAACTTCTGCGCAACTTTATCGGCACATCAGGCGGTTTAACCTGCGCTTCATGATTGTTAAAATCGTTGACATAAAAGCATTTGAAACGCCTTTGTGCAATTTGTAATAACGCAGTTTTAAATGCACCAAAGTTCGCGTCCAAATGAATGATAGTCGCCTTACTTTAACGGGGGGAGCTAGCCATGCCTCATAGGCTAGTGTGGAGTGTTTTCGGAGTGAATATATTAATTTAGAAAATGATTGAGCCCACGTCAGGAATAATAATTGTTTTAAAGGGAGGTGTCTGTGCTTACTGATAAGTTATTAATATTTCAATTTTGAACAGAACAAAATTTTACTCAGTCAATTATCTTAGGTCGTTATAGAACTACTATTTACCTTAATGAAACATTTTTTTGCATGAAAATCTGCATTTTTAAATTAAGCAAGTATCCTGTATCATAAATACGTGGCTGCCGTATGTAACAAATAATACAGCTTAAATTTGTTTGAAAATTTGTTGAGTTGTGATGATAAAAATCATTGATGAACCTCTGACTCATGCCTCAAGTACGCACGGCTTCCACCGACACAAGATGGCGCCCGCGTAGACCCATCGTTCCAATGGATAGAAGCAGCGAACGCGGCATCTAGGTGTTTATATCTATGTTGTCTAGACCGCAAGCGCCACGTCAGCGTCGCGCTCGTGTGACGACAGCGTTCACGAGACACAAGCGACTGTCTATACCGGTTCCGTCTTGCCCGCATATGATTCGAAGCGTAGAGTATGGGGTGTGATTAGTGCCACGGCCTAGCTAAAGAGCTCACTGACCTGATGAACGTCCGTGTCTATCCCATGACTCAGTGACCTGACGCTGTCACTACCTCTGAAGATATGGCAAGCCGATAGTGCCATAATTCATCTGTATAAAACGCGTTTTGGGACGAGAACGCGCGTATTTTACGCCGTTATTGCTTTTTTTCGGCGTTTTTAACGCCGTTTCTCGCGAGTACGGCGTTAAAAGCGCCGTTTTCATATGCAAATTAACGGCGTTATTTTCGGCCTTGTGGAAAACGCCGTTAAAAGCGCCGTTTCCATGGTAATGAGCTCCTCCCATTGATTTTTTTTCAGCCAACACATTTTAACTGCTCTCCTCCAATCACCTGCCAAGGGAAACAGACCACATCAATGCAACCCAGATTTCCTTCTGCAGATCTTCCTGTCAGAAAGTTCGCACAAGACTGCAGTGCATAGCTACAGTCTGATGCGAGCCTGAAGGAAATAAACCATGCACACTTGTTCAATAGTTAAAAATTTCTTTGACAAATAAGGTTGCCATTTTGTGAATAATATTGCCAGTTACATAGCATACAGTTTATATGTGTGAGCAGTACCTGTGATTCATCTGGTTAGATCCTTGGTTCCCAAACTGTGGTTCGTGTACCAATGGTGGTGCTTGGCTCCTTCTTGGTGGTACTCAGGGAGTTTCACAGTTTCATATTTTTTACCAAGGGGTTATAGCACTTGAGAAGGCTTATCGTAGCCCAATCATTCCAATAAGATCCTGCGTCAATCGCGGTTATCTTTTGACTAGAAAATAGGAAAACATACTTCGGGATTCGGCCCAGCAATTTCACTACATTATCTCTGAGCCCCAATTATGTTAACCAGCTTGTCTGAACCAAGTTCCAATGCGACATATCGCCACAAACATCGTTCGTATTGCTTATCAAAGTCAATGCAAAGACGCGCGTCAATGCAAAGTCATTGCGTTTCGCGTGTATTTGCGTCTTTCCCTTGACTTTGAATGTAATCTGTCGTGCAAAAAATTCGTTTTGCGTCCGGTGGAAAAGCAGCTTAATAGTGTTGCACCTGATTTTACTAATCAGGGTCTGCATTGAACCCCATGCTCACTTTTTCAATAATTAAACATTTATTTGACAAATAAGGTCGCTATTTTGTGAATCATATTGCCAGTTGCATAGCATACTGTTTATGTATGAGGATCATATAGTATATAGCATCACATCCCTAATCATAAAAGCATATCAGAACTACAATTTCTAACTCTTTATTCAGCATTGATCTCTGCATTTTACTTTACTGTACCTTGCAGCCTCACCTTGAGCAGTTTCTCCACATTTCTCTAATAATTAAAAACATATATTTGACAGATGATGGTGCTATTCTTAGAATTGTATCACCATAGCTAGAAAATCTATGTTCTTTCTCCTTCAATCACCAGATGGCTGAGAGGGTGACACCCATGAATTACCATTGCTTTTGCCTGAGGAGCCACAGGTTCAAATCCCAGTGGAGACGTGCGCTTCATGCATTTCTATGGATGCCCGCTCGATTTATTCATAGACTTTAGCGATTTTGGATGAAAAGTACATTACTCCAGGGTAAACATCTGTGAACCAATTTGCTGGTAGCCTGGAATTTTTTTTTTTTTTTTGGTCTTACCTTGAAGTCTCACCTGTGCTGCAGTCTGTTCACCAAGCCAAGGAAATGGCCCACATCCTTTTGCTTTAGTCTTACAAACCATTTCTAAAACACATTCCACAATCCATCTGATATCATGGATTGGCAACTTCACATTAACCACCTTAGATTTACTATTTACTGACATTTGTCACCAGGTGAAGGCACATGCTCGCCCACCTTCACCTTCTACCCCAAGGAATGAACCACAACCACCAATAAGGGTCACTGGCTCAGGAGGCACAGCACAAAAGGAGTAAATATTTATGAAGTTCCAAAAATGAATAAAAATCTTTAAAAAGACAATATTTAGAGTGAAATTGGAAACTGGTCCTATTGCTGTCTAGGGCACCCCCCTCAGCTAAATGGGGTCCTCCCGCACCAAACATTCAAACCCCCCCAACTGCCTTTTTCACTGTCTGCAAAATGTTTAACCTGTTCAAACTGTATTTTACATATGTAAAAGTGAACATTTTTACCAATGTCATAACTTTTTTATGATATTATTCAAAAATATTCACCTGCCTCCCTAGCCATTTTTTTCTGATTTGGATGTTACAGCAAACAAACATATATCTAAGGGTGGCCAGCATTGGTAAATGAGAGGTTGGCAGTAGTAAATGAGAGGCCGGCGGTAGTGAATGAGGACCCGGCAACAAATTCGCTGAGGTTTGTAACCCATTGGATTTGCTATTGACTTGGCTGGTCACTGGCATTCCTCCGCTAGCATTAATAAATAAATAAATAAATAAATAAATTTGAATTCTGAATAAATCAAATAAAAAATTTGAAAGCTTATCATAATAGTTTGTTTCCTTTGAACTATTTTGATAAGGTTTCAAATTTTTTTATTTGATTTATTCAGTTATTATTATAGAAATGGAAAGAGAGGGAAGCAAACAGCAGTACTATTCTGTTGGTGGTGATGCATTATGTGTACGATGTACACTCCCTTCCTGACCCACTCTTTCACAATTTGCAAACGAGATCCCTTGTTAATTTAGAAACAATTGTTGGAATTTTGGTATTATACCCCTGGTATTACCTTCACAACAGAACTCCGATGACTCAAAAAGAAATCAGACAGAGGCAGAGAAGGCAATATCCAAATCAAGGTCAGTTTACTTCATCTGCAGAGAAAGGATTCTTGCACACAATAAGTCCAGTCAAACAAGGATAAAAAAAGTTTCTGATTCTGTGGTTTATGTAGGGATACATTGTGACGTTCTTCTCCCCCCATGCTGATTTACACATCATGATGTAATCTGGAAGACTCTTGCAGTCGCACGCAACCCACGTCAAGCCGCCCCTGAGTTATGCGTATACATCTCGTAGAGAAGACAGGTGATTCCTCCCTATTATGACTGCAGGTTTATCTTTGCTCACATTCCGGGCCCTCCCTTGCACTCCTTCTTCTGTAAACACATAAACTAAGAGAGAGAGAAAGAACATCTTGCCCTTGTTATGGGCCCATCAGGTCCGCATGGCTCCAGATAAGCTATATGCCATGACGCACTGGTCAGATTTATGGAAACTTACAGTTATGCAGGCCCAGGCTAATCAGAAACATGCAAGGGTACACACTGAGGCCTGCGAGAAACTAAGCAAGAGTAAAAGTAAGAGTAAGCAAGGATAAACAATTAATAATAATTAAATGAATCAATTTCAAAATGATTCCACATTTCCCCCGTTTATAATTGATTATCCGCTAGCATGCCACTTCTCTCGATTTTCAACATGTGCTTCATTCACGTGGAAGATGCGTCATCATATTACCATTACTTTCCATTCTTTTGTTCGAACTAACCCCCCAATTCGATTACATCGTTATATGATTCTTTCAGCTCCTTGGGCAGAGTATACACCTCATTGTTGTCCTGTAACAGAAACATCTGATATTGTGGATTAGCACTCAACATTTTTGATACCAACCCTTTAATTATGGGAATCCCACAACAACTGCAGAAGAACAGTACTGCAAATCCCCGCTGCTACAAGACTTAATACAGACGTAACTCCTGCTTCCCATCCTCCAGACAGGAGCCAGTCCCACCAGGAGTCTGCCGATGCTGGAGCGAGGTCTCGCTGTTGTGCATCAGATATGTCTTTCAAACGTTGCAAGGCTTGATCAATCGCCCCTCCTGCCTCTTCAGTAGCGGGTATATAGGTACAGTGTGGGCCCTATAAGCTGGCAGACCCTCCCTGTGCTGCTGTCAACAAATACAATGAGCAGTAGTAGCATCCTGCAATTCCAACTTGGGAACATATTTTTGACCACTTAGATCCTTCGAACCTCCCATTCAGGGCGCAGTCCCAGGCTAGATCCCTTTCCACAGAGATCTCCACCCAGGCTCCCCCAGGTCCAGAACTCTGCCTTCTGCTTCCCGGTGTCTCCTTTTCAAAGCCCACCGATCACAGAAGCACCACTCGCTGACTGACGCATTCGCTTTGACCGTTTTCACCAGCCTCACCTGTTCACAGAGGTCGTCTCCAACGCCCCTCTGCTAGGTGTGGGCTGTTACACACATACCACGTGTTGCCCACAACCTTACATGCGACAAACACGCCGACTAGATAGTACCACGGCAATATGTCAATTCATACTTCACCAGACACCACTTCACCAGACACGGGGGTCTTCAGTCCTCTCCCCAGCACTATTTGCAACATTTCTGTAATCGGCTTGCGAGGGGGTCAATCTGCAAATTGCAACGCATAGTAGATTGCTGGGGGTCCGGTTCCCAGAACCACCATCTGATCCCCTGCGACCTCACTTTGTTCATTTCCCTCGAACATGCGCATTGCCTACCACGTAGTAGGACCTGTAGGAACCACCCCGAGCCCCAGTTTAGACATTACGTCTCTCCCCAGGAGATTTACTGAGCACTGTGTGGATATTATTACAGAGCAGCGTGTAGCAATTCCCTCATCAGGATTCTCAAATTTGATTTCCTCTGTTGCTACGCTGTTCCGTTGCCCCATTCGCAGCACAAGTTTGTATCATATCAGTGCTGAGCCAATGTGGAAAAATTGCACTTACTTTTCTGATAACAGTTCGATATGCCCCCGTGTCACACAGAAAAGCAATTGGTGTGTCATTTACAATCAGGGTTTTCCAAGCACTCATTGGTGCAGCCATTAATGCAAACAATTTAGTTTCATCATAGGGTTAATGGCACCCCAGATGCTAACCCTTCCCCCAGGGCGGTTAGTCATTCCGAATTGTTCTAATCACTTATTTGTGGATACCCACAGAAAATGGTTTCCCCTGGCACCCCTAGGTTACCCCCACAAACTCTGTGCCATTTCCTTTGACACATCGCCAAAACATCTGCTCCGAACTGTAATGGACTACCGTGAGTGGGACATTAGAACCCATATTTCCCAACTTCAGATATCCATCCCTATCGGTGCGGTATTTCAACCCAGTACTATATTAAGTGGGGGTAGACCGGGGTCTATTGAAACTAATCCACTACAAGCAGTAGACACTGCCATGGCGCATTTAACTATACTGTTCAAATTCGTTGTAGGCGCTACATATGTTTAAAATGAACAGACACAGGGAGAGGTAAGCCATTTTATTAGACCCTTCTTTTTTTTTTTTTATGAATAAGTCCGGAGTCTCTACTGACTTGGAGCGTAAATAAGTTCTTCACCGAGGTTGAGATGGACGAGCTCTATATGCCACGCCCCCCTTTGTAATCAGACTCCCTCCAAGTCTATCCTGACTTATTCAGATGTACCTACACACCAGCTGGAGGAGGAGATACCACCTTACAATGTGACTGATGTATCCACGTCTCTCTCTCCTGGATTGTTACTGCAGATATGCGCAATGTTTTTTCAATTCTATTCCCAATTTTGCTCCCAAATGAGCCAGTACTTCATTTCTAAATTCTGGCCCATTATCACTATATAATGCTTTTGGAATCCCCCACCTAGGAATAATTTCCCTACTCAAAACTTTAGCCACTGTAATCGCATCTATAGCTGTGGCTGGGAAGGCCTCTATCCATCTAGAAAAGAGTCATACCAATACCAACACATATCTCTTCCCTTCGCATTGTGTTAAATGTATGAAACGTGTGGAATGGCCCAGGGGGTGTAGGGATTGCCCCCTTCTGTACTACTACCCCTCCCCGTGTGTCCTGTGTGTTATAACTTCGTCATGTTGGACATTACTAAAACATTTTTTAGTAAAAAAGTGATAGTACTTTGATCTATTAACCCCTTGGTCCCCCCTCTTGGTACATGGCACTGCCCATGCACCAAATCTACAGCAATGTGGAAGAGGGATTTTGGTAATATAGGCTTACCATTGGGTCCTACCCACCCGTCATCAGTGCATTGTGTTCCATGTGATGTCCATTGACATTTTTCTTGTGGGGGAGCAGCATCATGCTCTGCTCACTGCAGGTCACATGAAATTCAGTCTTCAGATTGGTGTAATAGCCCCACAAGAGTGTGTTTGGCTGTTGCCTTTGCTTCTCTGTCTGCAAAGGAATCAGCCAAACTGATTGGGTCAGCATGTTTGGTGTGCAGAGGGCCACAATCAACACAGATTCATGAGTACAGACAGCATATCCAACACATGGGTTGCCTTTATCGACTCTTGACGCCGAACCATCAACAAAGTATTCAATATCAGGTTTTGATAGTGGGCTGTCCTTAAGTTCAGGACATGCAGTATTATTAGATAAGACTTCATTTACACAATGGAGAATACATTTTTATTTTTTATTTTTTCCTCTCAGTGAATTATGATTAAGCAGTCCACCTCAGTCTAGGGTTCCGCTAAAAGCATGGAGGAAATGCACAGTCAGGGCTTATTAGCCCCAACCATTCTTACATTTTCCCACATCATCAGCAGAACCGGGTGGAGTCAATTTAGACTATGTTACAATTTACAAAAAAAAAAAAAATTTTATATATTTTTTTATTCACAAAAATTGCTACATATTTAATATTAGTTTTCCCGTAGGGCTCCTAGCACATAAAGGTCAACTTAGTCAGGACCTTTTATTTGATTGGTTTAATCAAATATACATTTAGAAAGTAATATGTGATCACGTTACTAGTGGACTTTTTCAATTATATGGTGGTCCACCTTTTGAATTAAGTCTTGCGTTAATACTTCATATTGGATTTCCCCAAATCTATTTTAGAAGGTAAACTTTTAAGCTGAAAACCCACAGTTGAATCCCCAGCTGGCCAGCTCATCACTTACCTTCAGCAGTGCTCTCTGTGGAAAAGTTCCAAGAGGAGTTAGAGACAAACAATAATGAACAATTTTGTTGTAATTCAACTTGTTCGGATCCTTTCTTGTAAAAGTTAAACAACAGATTAAGGTTATCAGCCACTCAGTTCCTTTGCCATGAAGACACTCGTTGACAGTTCCTGTTCAAAATGGAGAAAAGATCTTTAATTGCATTTCTTTGATCAGGAAAGCTTTCAGTCACATTTGTTCATCATCCTTCTGTTCTCTGACTTCTGTATGTCGACCTTTCACCTATCTGTGCTCCTTTATCTGCTTCGGTCAATAGGGCTCAATTCGCTGCATTGCGCTCCCCCATCTAAAGATCCATCGAGTCTCTAATCCCACAACAGTTCATTTGATTTTTTTTAATATTAATTTAATATGTACCATTAAATTTCATATTATATTTTATATTTACTGGCAGTTTTCTGATCATTTTACCTTAATTTTTTACCTTCAGATAGCAATTGAATTTTTCAATGCTTGATAGAGAAACCTCTGCATCAATTGAATTTGGCACACAGTCTCTTCTTGTATACAGAGTTAAACAGTACTTTGGTAAATTTTGAGCACACTGTGTTATTCTTGTGTCTACTTTTCCTTCATTTTCTTTACAGAGATATGCTTCTAGCACACCAATCTCACACAGCCTAATTATTTACAGAAAACTGCTTAGATTTTCTAGCTCTTTAAAATATTTAACAAATTCAAATGGTGTAATTACTTCATGCTCATAAAGGATATCACTGGTAGTTTTCTCTGCAATGTATTACTACCGCCAAATATTAGAGCATTTAAATACTCACTTTGTCCTGCATCTTAAAGAAATTCAGTTAGCCACAACATTAGAAACACTTGTCCATGTTTGTATAATTTACATTCAATTGTTACTTCATGTAAACTTCCCTCTGTTTATAGTTACTGATTGTTTAAGAGGGGTTAGTATTTATTTTATCAAGAAATAGGGACTTTTGCTCATTTTCATATGGAATAATTATTCTGTTTGCTTCTGCAACTTTGTCCTTTTACAACTCCACAGTCATTAAAATGACTTAACTCCTACAAATTTGCACTGCTATTATACTTATTTTCCTTAGAAATTTCACTTTTTACCAATCCTGCAATTACAGTAAGGATTCCATAAAATACTGTAAATATAGGCTAATCAATGGGCACCTTAAATTATTCTTGAATAAATGCTAATTCTATTGTAGACATCTATATGAGCACTTCATGGAATAGAATGACAACTGTATTCAATCTAACAAAGACAGAACTAACAAATATGCCAGCAATGCAGTTGTTTACAGACACTCACAGAGTTCGGTTCATTCACATTGATTTCCACACACACACACGCACAATCTGAGCTCAGAACACACACATACCTTAGTGCACTTTCCTCTCTCACATTCATTCACATTGGGAAAGATCCAAGGCTCTAATTTTCTTATGATCTGACACCATTGTTGCTTCGATAACATATACAGACAACGCTCTATTTCAACTAAACCCAAATTCCTTTACCCACAATGATTCCCAGAACCATTATGTCAGCGTTCTACACACTCCCCAGGCACAGACCCACAATGATTCCCTGAACCATTATGTCAGTGTTCTACACACTCCTCAGTCTCAGACCCACAATGATTCCCTGAGCCATTATGTCAACTTTCAACAAATTGCCCAGTCTCAGTCAAAGTCACGTCAACATTTGTCCCAGAACAGTCCTTACAACAAGAACAACAACAACCCCCCTTACTGTTCGTCTGTCCCATAATTGGCAATATTACTTTCTCCGCCTCACAGCAACTAAGCTGAATTCAGTAAAAATTCCGTCACTCACCTGCACCTCCACCACAAACTTTGGAGAACCTCCCGTTTCTGACCTCCTACACACCTAAAAGGGCCTTCACAATCATCCCGGGCTGAGGTCTTTCCACAACGTCTCCTAGACGACCGTGCGCACGGTTTTCAGTCGGCGTGGATTCTCCAGGGAGTGCAGGTGAGATATTGGAATTCCGGACGTAGCCCCCAATGTTGTTGGAATTTCAGTATTATACCCCTGGTATTACCTTCACAACAGAACTCAGATGACTCAAAAAGAAATCAGACAGAGGCAGAGAAGGCAATATCCAAATCAAGGTCAGTTTACTTCATCTGCAGAGAAAGGATTCTTGCACACAATAAGTCCAGTCAAACAAGGATAAAAACAGTTTCTGATTCTGTGGTTTATGTAGGGATACATTGTGACGTTCTTCTCCCCCCATGCTGATTTGCATATCATGATGTAATCTGGAAGACTCTTGCAGTCGCACGCAACCCACGTCAAGCCGCCCCTGAGTTATGCGTATACATCTCGTAGAGAAGACAGGTGATTCCTCCCTATTATGACTGCAGGTTTATCTTTGCTCACATTCCGGGCTCTCCCTTGCACTCCTTCTTCTGTAAACACATAAACTAAGAGAGAGAGAAAGAACATCTTGCCCTTGTTATGGGCCCATCAGGTCCGCATGGCTCCAGATAAGCTATATGCCATGACGCACTGGTCAGATTTATGGAAACTTACAGTTATGCAGGCCCAGGCTAATCAGAAACATGCAAGGGTACACACTGAGGCTTGAGAGAAACTAAGCAAGAGTAAAAGTAAGAGTAAGTAAGGATAAACAATTAATAATAATTAAATGAATCAATATAAAAATGATTCCACACTTACCATAATAGTTTGTTTCCTTTGAACTATTATGATAAGGTTTCAAATTTTTTATTTGATTTATTCAGTTATTATTATAGGAATGGAAAGAGAGGGAAGCAAACAGCAGTACTATTCTGTTGGTGGTAATGCATTATGTGTACGATGTACACTCCCTTCCTGACCCACTCTTTCACAATTTGCAAACGAGATCTCATGTAAATTTAGAAACAATAAAGTCGCAAATCCAGTGCCAAGTTACGTATAGGTTACCAGCCTAGGTACGTGAGTGGCTAGCCTGGTCAGTCGCAAATCCAGTGTGTTGTTTACTGAGGAATGCTAGTGGCCAGCGGAGGAATGCCAGTGACCAGCCAAGTCAATAGCAAATCCAATGGGTTACAAACCTCAGCGAATTAGTTGCCGGGTCCTCATTCACTACCGCCGGCCTCTCATTTACTACTGCCAACCTCTCATTTACCAACGCTGGACATCCTTAGATATATGTTTGTTTGCTGTAACATCCAAATCAGAAAAAAATGGCTAGGGAGGCAGGTGAATATTTTTGAATAATATCATAAAAAAGTTATGACATTGGTAAAAATGTTCACTTTTACATATGTAAAATACAGTTTGAACAGGTTAAACATTTTGCAGACAGTGAAAAAGGCAGTTGGGGGGTGGGGAGGTTTGAATGTTTGGTGCGGGAGGACCCCATTTAGCTGAGGGCCCTAGACAGCAATAGGACCAGTTTTCAATTTCACTCTAAATATTGTCTTTTTAAAGATTATTATTCATTCTTGGAACTTAATAAATATTCACTCCTTTTGTGCTGTGCCTCCTGAGCCTGTGACCCTTACTGGTGGGTGTGGTTCATTCCTTGGGGTAGAAGGTGAAGGTGGGTGAGCATGTGCCTTCACCTGGTGACAAATGTCAGTAAATAGTAGATCTAAGGTGGTTAATGTGAAGTTGCCAATCCATGATATCAGATGGATTGTGGAATGTGTTTTCGAAATGGTTTGTAAGACTAAAGCAAAAGGATGTGGGCCATTTCCTTGGCTTGGTGAACAGACTGCAGCACCCGTGAGACTGCAAGGTAAGGCAAAAAAAAAAAAAAAAAAAAAATTCCAGGCTACCAGTGAATTGGTTCACAGATGTTTACCCTGGCGTAATGTACTTTTCATCCTAAATCGCTAAAGTCTATGAATAAATCGAGCGGGCATCCATAGAAATGCATGAAGCGTACGTCTCCACTGGGATTTGAACCTGTGGCTCCTCAGGCAAAAGCAATGGTAATTCATGGGTGTCACCCTCTAAGCCATCTGGTGATTGAAGGAGAAAGAACATAGATTTTCTAGCTATGGTGATAAAATTCTAAGAATAGCACCATTATCTGTCAAATATATGTTTTTAATTATTAGAGAAATGTGGACAAACTGCTCAAGATGAGGCTGCAAGGTACAGTAAAGTAAAATGCAGAGATCAATGCTGAATAAAGAGAAAGAAATCGTAGTTCTGATATGCTTTTATGATTAGGGACGTGATGGTATATACTATATGATCCTCATACATAAACAGTATGCTATGTAACTGGCAATATTACTCACAAAATAGCGACCTTATTTGTCAAAGAAATGTTTAATTATTGAAAAAGTGAGCATGGGGCTCAATGCAGACCCTGATTAGTAAAATCAGATGCGACACTATCAAGCTGCTTTACCACCGGATGCGAAACGATTTTTTTGCACGACAGATGACATTCAAAGTTAATGCAAAGACGAAAATACACGCGAAACGCATTGACTTTGCATTGACGCGCGTCTTTGCATTGACTTTGATAAGCAATACGAACGAAGTTTGTGGCGATATGTCGCATTGGAACTTGGTTCAGACAAGCTGGTTAACATGATTGGGGCTCAGAGATAATGTAATGAAATTGCTGGGCCAAATCCCGAAGTATGTTTGCCTATTTTCTGGTCAAAAGTTAACCGCGATTGACGCAGGATCTTATTGGAATGATTGGGCGACGATAAGCCTTCACACGTGCTATAGCCCCTTAGTAAAAAATATGAAACTGTGAAACTCCCTGAGTACCACCAAGAAGGAGCCAAGCACCACCATTGGTACACGAACCACAGCTTGGGAACCAAGGATCTAACCAGATTAATCACAGATAGCCTACTGCTCATACATATAAACAGTATGCCATGTAACTGGCAATATTATTCACAAAATAGCAACCGTATTTGTCAAAGAAATGTTTAATTATTGAAAAAGTGTGCATGGTTTATTTCCTTCAGGCTCGCATCAGACTGTAGCTATGCACTGCAGTCTTGTGCAAACTTTCTGACAGGAAGATCTGCAGAAGGAAATCTGGGTTGCATTGATATGGTCTCTTTCCCTTGGCAGGTGATTGGAGGAGAGCAGTTAAAATGTGTTGGCTGAAAGAAATCTATGGGAGGAGCTCATTACCATGGAAACGGCGCTTTTAACGCCGTTTTCCACAACGTTGTAAATAACGCCGTTAATTTGCATTTGAAAAGGGCGCTTTTAACGCCGTTAATTTGTATGTGAAAACGGCGCTTTTAACGCTGTACTCGCGAGAAATGGCATTAAAAGCGCCGAAGAAAAAGCAATAACGGCGTAAAACACGCGCGTGCTCCTCCCAAAACGCGTTGTATATAGACGAATTATGGCACTATCGGCTTGCCATACTCGTTTATGGTAAGCCCAAAGTGCCATAATTCGTCTGTATAAAACGCGTTTTGAGACGAGAACGCGCGTTTTACGCCGTTATTGCTTTTTTTCCGGCGCTTTTAACGCCGTTTCTCGCGAGTACAGCGTTAAAAGCACCGTTTTCATATGCAAATTAACGGCGTTATTTACGGCGTTGTGGAAATGGTAATGAGCTCCTCCCATTGATTTCTTTCAGCCAACACATTTTAACTGCTCTCCTCCAATCACCTACCAAGGGAAACAGACCACATCAATGCAACCCAGATTTCCTTCTGCAGATCTTCCAGTCAAAAAGTTTGCACAAGCCTGCAGCGCATAGCTACAGTCTGATGCGAGCCTGAGGGAAATAACCATGCACACTTTTTCAATAATGAGGTCGTTGCAAGTTACGTAGGTGGTCACATGATCCCGAAGCAAAATGTACGCAAAGGTTGATCGCAGCATAGTAAAAATGGGGAAATCTTGTGCTGCTGTTGCTTGCACCAATAATAATGCCATTCAGTAGTCTGGAAAATATGGCAAAATAAGTTTCCATCAATTTCCACAAAATAATGAAGCCCTTCATTGGCTCGTTAAATTAAGAAGAATTGACTGTGGAAAGCCTTACAAACCAACAAAACATTCAGTTCATCGCTCAGAGCACTTCAAGAAAAGCTGCTTCACGTACGTTACCAGAAGTTCACAAGTAAGTCAACGGTTTCGTTGCAATGAAAACTGGTTTTAAAGTGAAGATTTAAAGAAATTAGTGGAAAATATATACTCAATACAAATACTAACCTTAAGCCTGAACGCCCCTGTAACGAGGGCAATGAATTTGCATAATAAATACAGCATGTTTCCTAATAGCAACCTTGTCATGCGGCATATCCTCTTAAAGCGAAGAAACTCAGCGAAAAGTTTGTGATGACCGTTTTTACCTAAACCGAACAAAATTCAAGTACCAAGCAAGTAAATAAGCATCTAGCAAAACATTAAATAAAATAAGATTAAATAATCAGTGCTCTATCGCAAGCATTTCTACTGAATTTGTGATATGCATACAAACGATACCTCAAATGAAAAAGGACAGTCCACAGATTCCAACGATATAAGCCTTGTCATTTTAAATTGACACCACACTCAAAGAACAGCAGGCATACACTTTAAATGCTACAGAGATGAGCAAAAATTTTTCTTACCTTTGATATTTTGTCATAAAAGCTGTTTGTGGGTAAATCTGTGCTTCCTATTGTTTTAGCCAGTCTATCTGAGAGTCCTCTCGCCATTATGCTATGCACTGGAAGACCTCAGCAGTATAATCACTTAAATGGTTTGTTTTTTGTATTTTCGCTATAATTAACTGCTAAATATTCAACTGTTGTTGTTGTGGTTTCCCGACTAGATGTTTACATATTTTTGAGGTCACCTTGTTCGTGAATAATTGGAGGGAGACAAAATCTTCAGAAGCCATCTTTATTCCCACGGCGAGCAGTCCCTGGCCAGGCAGTGCTAATTCGGCATTCTTTACAGAGCAATATTTATGGGAAAAACTCAACCAACTTTGCTCCAACCAAAATACATGGGTTGTAACCATCTTATCTCTAACAAACTTTGCTCCAATCACAATTCACGGGTTGTAACCATTTTATCTCTCACTTTTTTTACTCTCCAACTTTGTTTTGTTAAACCATGGTGGAATATAGAAGTATAGGATTAAAAAAAAATAAAAGGAATATATACTAAAATGGACTGGAAAATTACAGTCAAGAGAGGAAAAATACAGCCAAAGGAATAGGATACAAGTAGATACATAAATGATTCAATTGATTATGTTTTTTTCAGTGACAACTAATGATTTTACTGAACAAATATTCATCAAAGCTGCAGAAATCAAATGCATCACCTGATTATGTTTTTGAATCAACTAAACAGAAGCCTGCTTACTAATCAAAGCTACAGAAGCGTGCTGCTTATGTGTGTGAGCTACTCATGCATGTGTGAATTGAATTGCTTGTATGTGTGTGTCTATGTGTGAACTGCTTGTATGTGTATGTGTGTGTGTGTGTGTGTGTGTGTGTGTGCATGTGTACGTGTGCTGCCTGTGTATGTGTGAACTACATGTCTGTGTGCACTGCTCATCCTCTCCCTACGTGTGTGAACTGCTTGTATGTGTGTGTGTGTTTTATGTGTATGTGTCTGTGTGTATGTACATGTGTACGTGTGCGTGTGTGTGTGCGCTTGCTCTGCTAATGTGTGTGCGAACTGCTTGTTTGTGTATGTGTGTGCGTATGTGTGTGTGTGTGTGTGTGTTACTGCTGTATGCATAATATGGATACTGATTATGATTATTGATTATGGTTATTCAACATGGCAATTGATCTACTGATGAATATGATGAGAAATATTGAAATATAATCTTCAACATTCCTCCCGTTGAGGCCATCCCAATCATGGCCTCACATTAACCATGGTCGAAAAATGGCACAGCATTGTCTACCCCTGGTCTATGACCCCCATACTTCACACAAGTGAATTTCTTATGAGTCCAAACATAAAATATGGCTGGTGGGGCCTTTCCGACTGTAACACTTCGAGTAAAAACAGTCTGTCTTGTATGCCAGCATGTGAACTCCAGTTGTTTTCGTGACCAGGTTTCTCAAGGCCTTTCATTGCTCGGGTAAATAAAGTCCCAGTCTAATGTCCCACTTGAATCCAGTAATGTCACTTACAGCAGGTAATCAGTCCAAAGTTAGTCCAAAGTCCAAGTCCATATTCAACATTGATTTGCGATTTTTCTATTTGATTGTTTTGGTGAATGAGCCTCCATGACTGGAATCACTGTCTCAGCATATTCATTCAAAACTTCAGGGAGGCTCCAGGAAGGAGCGGGCCTTGACCGGCTGGTACGCTAAACTGCCACCCGCCCATCACTGGATTGAGAAAATAAAATACAAACACAAACACAGGCACATGCAGATCCACTATGCACTCGGCACATACAGAACGAGGGTCATCTGCACCTGCATAATTTCACTTACATGTACCAAATTTTATAATATTTACTTTTGCTGTAAAGACTACGCAGTCACTTTTGTGTCAGAACATTTTAAAAACAGTTTCATCCAGGCCTTTCCAAGGACCTACATTTGGAATACCATAGCGTCTTCGTGCAATAGCCCATAATAATAATCTCCCAAAAAACTTTGATTTCAACAATGACCTGGGGGTCGACTCACCCCTGCCTTAGGTTGTCTCCTCGATAGGAGATCTTACCCGTCTCTGGAGTGAGTCACAACACATACGCAGGTGTTCAGCATTGAGCTCTGTCCCTCTCATAATGGGATAGTTATGAGATCATTCCAGTTGAATTGGGGCTATTGCAGCAACTTTCTGGGCATAATAGATGAAACAGTTAAAGTAACAACTCATCAATAACAATTTGAAACAGATGCTGCAATTATAGTTCTGACACTCAGATTCTTCTTTAACCAGCCAAATAAGTCCCAATTCAAGAAATTTGTCTTGTGTATTTTTCCCCTCGGTCTGAATGTGCTTTACAAAATCATTAATGTCACCTTAATTATTTGGAATACAATGAGTTGTCGATGTGCCACCCTGATAAATTAATATTATTCAAAAATTCATAATTACCCAAATTGCTCACCCTCACTACTGAGCTCCTGTCAATTTTAAATCAATATTTTTGGGCAGTGTACTTATAATTTTGTGTTTCAGTGTATTCTGAGTCAAAAGATAGGGCAATAACAATAATATCTTTTCACAGTATTTTTTTCAATGAATTTTGATTCAGCAACCCACCTCAGTCTAGGGTTCCGCTAAGAGCATGGAGGAGATGCACAGTCAGGGCTTATTAGCCCCAACCATTGAACTCCCCATGTCATCAGCAGAACCGGGTGGAGTTGCCTTAGACCGTGTTACAATATGCAGTTTCTTTATAAATTCACAAACATGGGTAAATATTAAATATTCAGCCGTGATACAGTTTTTCCATTGGGATCCCAGCACATAAAGGTGAATAATCATCCCAAATTTGGTCAGCTCAGTCAGTCAGTCAGTACATTTTATTTGAAAGTCCCCGTCTTTCTCACTATTAGTCAGAAGAAAAAGATTTTGTCAGCTTAATCAAAATAAATTTAGAATGTGATCACGTTATTTGTCGACTTTTTCAATTATATGGTGGTCCACCTTTTGAATTTAGTCTTGTGTTAATACTCCAAATTGAATTTCCCCAATTTATTTTAGAAGAATCTCTTCTCTTCTGGAGTGCGCACTCTGGGGAAAAGTTTCAATAGAATGAGTTGGATGCATACAACAATGAACAAAACTGAATCATCGTAATTTTGTTACTTTTCCTCTTGCTTGAGCTTGGATCTTTTCCTGTAAAAGTAAAAAAATTTTCAGAAAGTTTATTAGTCACTCAGTTTCTTTTCCATGAAGACATTTAGTTCCTGTTCAAAACGGAGAAAAGATTTATTATTCATTAATTAAATTTCTTCGGTCAGGAAAGCTTTCAGTCACTTTTTTAAATCACAATGCCACTTGTTATAAAATTTGATCCTTCACATGACTCATTTTCTGGGCAGAACTTATTCTTGTTAAACAAATTAAGAAACCTTCACATGAAATCGTATTGCTTAGACCCCCCTTTCTCCCCTTCTGTTCTCTGACTTCTGTATATCGACCTTTCACCTATCTTTTTTCCCTTATCTGCTTTTGGTCCCAAATTCCTCCACTCGCTGTCTTATTTTGATTTTGTGCGCTAAAAAATCCATCCAGTCTCCAGTGTCCAATCCCACAATAGTTCATTTGATTTTTATTCTTTTATAAATCTAATATGTACTATTAAATTTCACACTAAATTTTATAGTTACTGCTGGCTTTCTGATCATTTTACCCTAATTTTTTACTTTCAAATCGTGATTGAAATTTTCTACTTCTTGATAGAGAAACCTCTGTATCAATTAAATTCACTGAATTTATTGGCCAGTAAATCGTGTTTAACAGTACTTTGGCAAATTTTGAACACTCTGCTATTCTTCGTGTTTCTCAGTATTACTTTCCCTTCATTTTCCTTTCAGAGATAAGCTTCTAGCACACCAATCTCACACAGTCTAATTATTTACAGAAATATGCTTAGATTTTCTAGTTCTTCAGAATTTTACAAATATTTAACTATTCAAATGGTGTCATTACTTCACATTCATAGTGGATATTACTGGATTTGCTGATAGCATTCTGCCACATATGTATCATGTTGAGACCACAGCTGTTCTGGTAATTTGTCTAATTCTGTCTTAATTTGTTCTCCAAGTTCATTTCTGATTCTTCAAAAGGAATTTTCACTTGCTTTACTTTCCCTATCAATTAACAGTTAATCATAATCTTAATCATTTGTTTCCTGTCCTGTTCCAACTCAACATTAAGGGCTCTTTTTTTTTTTTCTAATTCTGGGTGCTGAGTTGGGTCGAATATCATTGTACAGTTCATGTAGCCTGGGGTATTTGGGCCTCAATATATGGTATTTTCCCCATGTACTCCAAACTTGCTCTTTAATTTGGTCTACTATATCCCCCAACCAATAAACATTTGCTAATTCACTTTTTTTTAAATTTGTATGCTATACATCCCCGTTAAATCAATTTCTTCTTCTGCACTATTTAAATTTAAAGCTAAAGCCTTCTAGGTGTTCTTTTACACACTGCTAATGGCAATTTTGTTTCCTTAATCCCTACCCTTATAGCCATACAATTGGGTTTTCCAAATCTGATATTACTGTATATTACTCACTTCAGGTTTTTTCAGCTGCTGTCTCTCCCTCTGCTCCTGAATATGGGGGGGCATACGGCGGTGGGTTAAACAATTCATTGTCAGTAAACTTTTCAGATCGCTTTGACTGAGACGCAGCTTCACTTTACTTTGCAAAATATTTATCCTGTTCTTACATTTTTAGGATTCCCCTTTTTCCAAACAGTTCCAGAACTGCCAGCTCATTTTATTCTTTTTTTCTACCCTTTTTGCCGCCAATGCATAATTTCTTATTATACCCATTATTCTTTCTCATATAGCAAGATCAAATTTCCCCTCTTCTGGCCACTTTGTTAGTCTGTTTTTTTTTTAGTTCTTTTTGCCCAGCTATTTGACAGTTTTTTTATATCATTCTCAAAGGTAGGAAATTGCTTTCTTAATTCCTCCACAGGCGTTGCCATTGTTATTTATTAGTTAAGCCAAATTATTTTTCCCCACGTATTAAATTGCAATATGTCTATTTTACCAGTTACACTGCTCACTATGCTCAGTAAACAGTCTATATTATAAACCCGCTTATGCGATTTCTCCTCTTCCTTTTACACAGATCGTATTTTGTTATGCATTCCTAAACCAGTGTTATGTTTAGTGTATAACCATCTAGTTGTCTAATCAATGATATTTCTTGTTTAGTTCCATTTGCCTTTTTTTGTGTTTTTTTTCCCCCAAACATAGGAAGTTGCTTTTGCTTTTTTTTCCTTCTTTTTTTTCCTCTATCTACCAGCTTTGCTGTAATCATCATTTATTTTTTAATCCAAATTTCATTTCTCGGCCAAATTGTTTTTTTTTTCTCACCTATTCAATGATGATAGTACACCAATCAAAATAATGCTAAAATAATCATCTTTTAATACATGCAATTTACTACTTCTTTTAATCTGCCAAATAGTAATGACCATTAATAATAATTTTAACTTATTGCATGTAAACTATGGGTTATTTATTTATATTTAGTGCACTCTTAGCACTCCCAACTAATGCAATACGCAACAAGACCACTGTTCATATCCACATCTACTCTACACTCATTAAAAAGGGCGCCGCACCCACCCAACAAACTTCCCGTCAAAAAGCGTCTGTACGGGACCTCGCAATCCTTATTACCAGTCAGTCCAGCCTTAGGACCCAGCAAACCTTACTTCTAGTCAATGTCCTCACAAACCCATTAATCGGCTAGCCAAACGTGCTAAGCACCCTTTTTCTTAAAAATAATAAACAACAAGACAGACAACACAGCAAAACAGATCCAAGTACCTCTCTAGGTCATCCAGGCCGTATCCCAATCTCAAGCAGGGGAGGCCTGCAGGTTTATTCCCTCCCTTTAGGGTCCCAGCACAGGCCTCACATATAACAACAGTCATACACCAAACCAGTTACAGAACGCGCTCCGAATTTCTCTCACTTACTCACAGTAATTTGTTGCAAATGCAGTGTTAGTGATTAGTAGTTACACATCAATTCTGCGGATTCTGTCCCTCTCCTCTTAATCTCCCCAATTTTGTGTCTAGATTCTTTGAGCCGAAAGGTCACTTGTCTCCAGTGCTCCAGATCAGGGCCAGGACAACACAAAACAAAACCCCCACTTATCTATCTGAGCAAGATAATTAAAGCAAATTAATTAAATTGCTCGCCTTATCCTTAGTTTGCTGGCATCTTAGGGTGCGTGTGTGCTCCCTGCACCATCTCCGAGCACCGGAAGACCGCCCACCCTTCCGAGTGTAACCGACCTTTGCCGACTCCTGGCTGGCTCGCCAAATATTGTTGTGGTTTCCCGACTAGATGTTTACATATTTTTGAGGTCGCCTTGTTCGTGAATAATTGGAGGGAGACAAAATCTTCAGAAGCCATCTTTATTCCCACGGTGAGCAGTCCCTGGCCAGGCAGTGCTAATTCGGCATTCTTTACAGAGCAATATTTATGGGAAAAACTCAACCAACTTTGCTCCAACCAAAATACATGGGTTGTAACCATCTTATCTCTAACAAACTTTGCTCCAATCACAATTCACGGGTTGTAACCATCTTATCTCTAACTTTTTTTACTCTCCAACTTTGTTTTGTTAAACCATGGTGGAATATAGAAGTGTAGGATTTTAAAAAAATAAAAGGAATATATACTAAAATGGACTGGAAAATTACAGTCAAGAGAGGAAAAATACAGCCAAAGGAATAGGATACAAGTAGATACATAAATGATTCAATTGATTATGTTTTTTTCAGTAACAACTAATGATTTTACTGAACAAATATTCATCAAAGCTGCAGAAATCAAATGCATCACCTGATTATGTTTTTGAATCAACTAAACAGAAGCCTGCTTACTAATCAAAGCTACAGAAGCGTGCTGCTTATGTGTGTGAGCTACTCATGCATGTGTGAATTGAATTGCTTGTATGTGTGTGTGTCTGTGTGTGAACTGCTTGTATGTCTATGTGTGTGTGTGTGTATGTGTACGTGTGCTGCCTGTGCATGTGTGAACTACATGTCTGTGTGCACTGCTCATCCCCTCCCTACATGTGTGAACTGCTTGTATGTGTGTGTGTGTTTTATGTGTATGTGTCTGTGTGTATGTACATGTGTACATGTGCGTGTGTGTGTGCGTTTGCTCTGCTCGTGTGTGCGAACTGCTTGTATGTGTATGTGTGTGCGTATGTGTGTGTGTGTGTTACTGCTGCATACATAATATGGATACTGATTATGATTATGGTTATTCAACATGGCAATTGATCTACTGATGAATATGATGAGAAATATTGAAATATAATCTTCATCATTGTTTTCAAAGCCAGTTTATGACTGAGAATCCTTGCGCCAATATGCTCAAGTTCAAACACAGCACAGCTATACAAGTGCTAAATCGACCAGTGAATATATAGTCTGTTGAGCTGGTGTCGTGGATAAGGCTGAGCAATTGGACCTGAGGTTCAATATCCGGTTATACATGCGACATTTCAGAGCAATGAAATACATTTTTTTGCATGAATAAATAATAATTAATCGATCCATTCCAATCCCATCAAAGCCATCTTCCTGAATTACTTCGGGGATCATGTGACTTACACTACAGTTTCTGTGTCCAGTGCAATACCTCCATTAAACATTTCAGATGATATACAGGAAGTCACAGAAATACGTACATCCTATTCACCCAGGGTGTCCCCCCTAAAAATCCTCACATCCCACTTACCAGAAATATTTGTGCTGCTAAATACTTCAATAAGTAAAACAGTGCAATGTAAATATACAATAGACTATATTCAGTTCATGATCTGTGACATGAATCCCAATTAAACGTCATCAGCCACACGTTTTCTGTAACCAGACTAAACCTTCAAATCTAACAAATAAAATCGAACTCTCTCCCATTGAACGAAAGTAGGGAGTGCATATAAAACGTCATATTGTTGAGCCAACCTCTAAACCAATCAGCTGTTAGATCAGCTGTGAGAGCCAGGCGCAGGGTGTCCCTGCAGAACCGGAGGCAGCAGTTTCAGGACCGCACTTACAGGCCGCAGTTCTAGGACCCTCTGGTTTTCACATTAGCGCCACCCTGCGAGTCAGATGACACCCTTCTCAGTCAGTTGATTGAGTACGACATCAAAAATGTGAGTACACATGTTCGTTGAACATGAAAATGCAAATGTAATCCTCCACTTTGCATGTTCATTTTCAAGTCCATGTATGCAATTTTTATAACAATTGGAAAATTAAAATACATTCCTCATTTACATTTGCATTTTCGAGTAGTGCCCTGCAATATCACTAACAAAACGAAAACAAAAACGCTAATCGTATAAAGCAAATACATTCTCGGAAATGCTTTTTCGTTTTCGAGAAGCACGCGCATAATTTGTATCATCACGAAAATGCTAAAGTAATCCTCCACTTTGCGTTTGCATTTTCAATTCCATGTAGGCACTGTTTTCATTTGCATGAAGTGCCCCGCAATGTCACTAACAAAACGAAATCGAAAACGCTAATCTCATAAAGCAAATACATTCTCAGGATGAATCTGTCCCTTTCTTAGCTCAGTCTACCTCTGCGTTTCATCCACAGACTCGCATATAGAGAACTGGAGGTCGACGTGTTACACGGCTACCTTTGTATGTAGCCAGCTATTAAGGTAAAGAGACGTATAGGCACTGGTGTATTAATATGAACTGTCCTTTCACTTCAAATTCGTGAAGAAAGCAATGGAAGTAAATGAAGCCCAAGAGGACAGGAGCGTATGAACTTGCTTTGTAACCGACTGAACTACTAAACAGATGATGCGCAGATAACCCGTCCGAAGGTCGACAGATCTGAGTGTAAGCACACAGTTTCACTGGAAACAGCGCTAATCCAAGCGCACACAGGGGTAATTGAGTGCGAGAGCAGTGTCTTTCGGGGGAAAACTTTAGCTATACTCTCAATCAAACTCCGCAATGTCCGGAGGGGGGGGGGTCCATGCACAGTCAGTGGCTCCAACTATGTAAGTTACCATTGGGGCTTTGACGTAAAAGTGCGTGCAGCAGGAGTTTCCCTCTGATTGATAACCAACGAGATTGCTTGTATTTGTTAATAGCCAATCCGTACCAAATTGTGGGGGAAGTCCGCCTTCTCACCGACAGGCCACACTCAACTAGGGAGGGTATTTTCTTTTTAATTTTGTTAGGAAAAAGCGCGTGGGACCTCGAATCGAAAATAAATACAGTCAGGCAAAGGGCAGTCTGTCACGAGAATTATTGAAAAAAGAAAAGTTTCCGAGTGAACTGAGTTAGCGATTTAATTATTTTGTTAGACAGTTAAATGAAAACAGTGGCTGCTGGACTTGAAAATGAAAAAAGAAAAGCATTTCCGAGAATGTATTTGCTTTATCCGAATTAGTGTTTTCGTTTTTGTTTTGTTAGTGATATTGCAGGGCACTTCTCGAAAATGCAAATATAAATGAGGAATATATTTTAATTTTCCAATTGTTATAAAAATTGCATGCATGGACTTGAAAATGAAAATGCAAAGTGGAGGATTATATTTGCATTTTCATTATGATACAAATAATGCGCTTGTATCTTGAAAATGAAAATGCATTTCTGACATTGCATTTTCATTTTAATTTTGTTAAATATATGCTTCCATACTTGAAGGGTGAGGCAGGAGAGGCTGAGGAGGAAAATGAGCATCAGGCAAGTTCCAGTCAGAGGAAGTGAATCCAGATTCAGAGGAGGTCGAGCAAATAGATCTAGAGAGAGAAGAAACAGAAACTGAGACAGAAGTTGAGCAAGGAGGCCAAGAGGAAGAAAAGGATCAAGAAGCTGCAGCAGCTCCTCTCAGTGATTTAGGTGATAAAGACACAGGGCCCAGACAGGTAAAGCTGAATAGCTATCCACAAGACATCTTTGGTACACAGAAGAGGGCATTTCACCACAGCTGGTTTGCTAAGTACACGTGGTTAGAGTATTCAGTCAACCTGAATGCTGCTTTCTGCTTCCCATGCAGAGTTTGGCAAAAACATCAAGCATGATGCTTTGGTCAGTTGTGGTTGTAGAAATTGGAAAAAAGCTTTGTCTGTCTTTAATAAGCATGACATGACTCAGTCCCATAAGGACAGTGTTGTTGCATGGAAAGGATATCAGGCAACTAGCCAACAGGGAGATGTTGTACAGATGATGGTGTCTGCAAATGCACATGAGATAGCAGAGAGAAGGGACTATCTGAAGCGAATTGTTGCAGTTACCTCAATGTTAGGGGCTCAGGGACTACCCTTCCATGGCAATGATGAAAGTGAAGCGAGCACAAACAGAGGCAACTTTCTTGCTTGCATGGGGCTTTTAATGAAGTTTGATCCTTTCCTGCAGAATTACAATCCTCCATCAAACGCCACGTACATTTCACCAGTATCTCAGAATGAGATGATTGAGTGTTGTGCTCAGGAAGTGACCAGCGTCATAGTGTCTGAGATTAAACATTCCAAACTTTATTCCATTATGGCAGATGAAGCAAGAGATAGGCGATCAGAGCAGCTGGCTGTTTGTGTTAGATATGTGTTAGAGGGGGAAGTAAAAGAACGTTTCCTAGCACTTTCAGAATTAATGTCATTTGATGCCCAGTCCATTGCAGACAAGCTGCAGCAGCAGCTCCAGGTCAATGGCCTTGCTGATGTCAAGTGTGTGGCACAGACTTACGACGGTGCAGCAGTCATGAGTGGACCCACAGGAGGTGTGCAGGCACGTTTTAGAAGGCTTCAACCTGAAGCTATCTATGTACACTTTTATGCGCACGAGCTTAACCTAGTATTGTGCCACACTTGCAGGGCTGTTTCCGAGGCTGTGGAGCTATTTGATTTGTTAGAGTGTGTATATTCTTTTTTTACCACCTCCCTGGTGAATCACCATAAGTTCAAAGACGCTCAGTCCAAACTTGGGTTGGCAGCAGTTGAGTTTGTACAACTTTCGAACACTCGTTGGGCATGCCGGCTGCAGTCAATCAATGCAGTTCTTCAGACCTTACCTGCCATTTTTGAATGTCTCTCTGTCACTGGGTCTCCCATGG
The DNA here is from genome assembly GCA_029692085.1 of Gymnothorax javanicus. Classification (NCBI taxonomy): domain Eukaryota; kingdom Metazoa; phylum Chordata; class Actinopteri; order Anguilliformes; family Muraenidae; genus Gymnothorax; species Gymnothorax javanicus. Next base: position 56,129,221 of record CM056202.1, read on the forward strand.
CTGTTGGTATCAAAGCAAAGCAATCACAGTTCTCAACCATGTATGCTCTCCTGATGTTTCAGACACTTCTGTCTATAACTGAAGGACTCCACAAACTCCTTCAGAAGGAGACTTTAGACCTGGCAGAAGCTCTGATTGGGAAGGATGCTGTCTGTGACACACTCAAGGGTAAACGCACAGATTCATTTGCCACAGAACTGTATGAGAGAACCAAGGCTCTGTGCCACACACACAGTATTCCTGAACCACACACCAAGAAAAGGCAGAAACGGAAAAAAATGGAGGATTTTGTGTTTGAGACAACCGTAGGTTCGCACACTGAGTTAGTCAGTGCTGAGGTCTTGAAAACAGAGTTGCTTTTCCCCTGTGTGGACAGGATGGTTGGTGAGCTTGAACTAAGATTTTCCACTGTAGATGCAGAGCTCCTGAAAGGCATCCAGGCCTAAGTTTGAGAACTTCTTGAATGAATCCAACTTGGAAGAACTTGCCAGGCACTATGGCATAGACCTGAAAACAGAGGAGGTCCTTGTTGCCAGGAACTTTCTTGCTCGCAAAGCAGATTCTGGATATCCACCCCAAGATATGTTAGCTGTACACAACCTCCTAAACTCAGATATGTTTCCCTCTCTGAAGGAAGTCCTCCAAGTTGCCCTGACAGTGCCTGTAAGCAGCTGCTCGTGTGAAAGGTCCTTCAGTGCATTGCGTCGTCTGCACTCCTGGCTGCGTCAAACAATGGGGCAGCAAAGACTTCATAGCCTTGCAGTCATGTCAGTTGAAAATGGCATAGTAAGTCAGCTGAATGACAACAAAGTGTTAGACCGTTTTGCCACTCTGAAAAACAGAAGGCATTCTTTGATGCTTCCACCCACAAAGTAGAGCAAAGTGGGCACTGAGCTAAGTCACAACAGTGATAAGAATGGATAGTTGACTCTCTTTATTATAAGTTACTTACTTAGTTTTCAGTCTTTTTGTCTTTTAATTGTTGATTTAAAGACATTTCCTCGTCTGTTCTCTAACATATCACTGTTACTTACATTAAAACTCTGTTACTGTATGTAAGACTCAGACACATTGAGTTTATAAGAATGTAGCTGCGTACTGTGAAAAAGTATCAAGGATGTCCATCTTTTCTGTGATGTTGTTGTACAATTATGACAACTTTTGGGCTAAACTAAGTAAGACCTTAGTTTTTTTTTCTTTGTGTTTTAGCCCATCTCTTAAAGTAACTCTAGCTAGCAATTAAATAATGAAAGCCGTTTTTGAGATAGGACAGAAATGGTGAGCAAATTTTCTTTCAAAACTTCACTATCAGTTTAAGCCTATTTATTTGTTTGATATCTGCTCTGAAAACTAAGTGTTCCCCAAAAGGTTAAGGTATACTGTATACTCATTTGGCAGAATAAATGTTTGAGAAACATTCATATTTGTCTGTATTGTCAGATTTCACTAGGATTTGAACTAAGCTAGTTGTAACTAATTTAATTAAATAAAGCACCGCACCATTATGTTGTATCCTGTTCAGTGCATTAGACTGAAATAAATAGCTTTATTTGGAATATAACATAATTATTAATTCTTACCAAATGCATTGATGGAGATATTTGCAAACATCTGTCTTCACAAACATAGCCCCAGCCTCTAATGAATTTAGACTTATTTTGTTAATAAAAAGAAGATATCCTGAAGATTTGTGAGAGAAAAAGCAGGGAAGAAAAAGAAAGTGATCCAGATAATAGATTCTGATAAATGTTCCTCAAATAATGAATAATTGACGAAGCCTATGTAGGAGCAATGAAAATTTTTTCACTAATGAACACACTCCTGGGGCTCAGCCCCCCCTATCTCTCAATCCTAGTGACGTCCATGGTGCAGATTTGTCAACTCGGCCCACCCTGATTATAAACATGTATGCATGTGTTTTTTTACACACGGACGAAGGCGTTTACGACAATCGTACCGTATAAATTCCATGTCTTATTTAAACTGGCAGTATTACATTTTTGCACACTCCTCTAAGTGTTACAGGGCCTACGTACAACACACACTAAGGGTTGCTACACTATTTCATTCTACAATATAAAGTTTCCAATTTCTTTCTTAAGACTGTCCTTGGATTAAACTATCGGACCGTGGCATCGTCACGTGGGTAGTCTATGGAATGTTGGACATTACCCAGAAACACTTGCTGTCTCAATGACGATATCAACAGCTGAATAAAATTATCATTGTTTGTTTTATGAAGCATCTTCCAAAAAGAAATTAAATTATTTCTTGTTATGACGACTTATGTTCAAATAAAATGATGAATAATGCACAATGATGACATCGACTTGCCAGTGCCATGACTGAGAAATGAATGCAGTTCCATTGGTTTATATATCCAGTAGCACGGCAATAATATCATTTTAGCAGGCTTTGGACGATAGAAATATCTACTACTAATTGGCATTTACGTTGACGTCGTGCGGGGAATTGTTCTCGCTGCATCCACTGTCTATATGCCACTGTAATATGATAGTTTGTGACATTTTTGCCTGTTATACACTTTTCGTCCAGGAGATGGTGTAGTGAGCTGATGAAGCCTCAGGAAGCATTACCTGTTAGCGAACCACTTCGGGAGAAAGCTTCAATGCTCCATGAGGCTTAATCTCGCCATGACTACTTGACACCGTCCACCAAATCAAACATCATTAGCTCCTGATTATTACATTGTCTTATTTGAAACTTTACACCTTATCTACGAGTTTGCAGGAATTACCTTTTTCGAAAGGTGTGAAGTCACTTTAGGCCTCTAGGGTTGCTCATAAACTGCACCTGTCCATCTAAAAAAAAATAAATAAATAAATAAATAAATAAAAAAAAATAATAATAATAATAATTCAGGATTCAGCTAACCTTAGTTAACCCCTCTGGGTTTCCATCATGAATTGGCTGGACCCTCCGTTTTGTCCAAAATATACCACTTCTTTTTAATGAAGCCTCTCATAGCTGCTACCATTATGGACATTCTGGAGAACTTGTTGCATGCTTTAAAGGCTGCTAGAGTCTCATCATCTGGTCTATTGACAGATTTGGGAGTTTTTATCTTTTTTCACAGTTCTGTTGTTGTTTTTTTTTTTTTCCAGTGATTCAGAAAGCCATATAAACCTGCCTCAGTTCTTTGTTGAACTGTGATTATGGCTATACTTAGATTTTTAGGACTATTTTTCCACCACTGCATCCAAAAGAAGTAGACAGGCTTTCTGGACACTTAACATTAGGCTTCCTTTTTGCACAGTAAAAAGCGTTTTGCTTGCTGACCATGGCTATTTTTACGAAGATCGTAAACTTATTGTAATTAGATTTTCTTACAAACTTGCGCATGTACATGGACAATGAACGATGTTAACAAAATCGAGTCCCGTTTCTGTTCTCACGCTCCTGCGTATCACATGTCTAACTTGAGAGGGGCTGCTTGGGTGAAACCCGTTAAATGTATATGAAACTAACAAATTCTCTGGGGATCGAGCTGGTGCAGCCGTATTCCATCAACCTCGGCTGTGTGCAAAGCTTGGACCACCGCAGTGACGCGTGCAAATATCGCTGTGCCGTGTAAGTTAACTGTAACCCACAGTTAAATGCGCGTAGAACTGGATTTACAGTTAAAATAACAAGGAAACACTGCGTTAATTTAACTGTAAGATTAAGTCAATTTATAACAGTGTAAACAAACACTGCGAATAAAGCAAATAGACGTGCAAGTCCCATTAAGTAAATGTGAAGCCAAAGCCTTTATCAGGAAGTATGCGTAATCCGTATGGCAGGAGTATTGGTACGAATGTGATACTGGAAGGCATCTGTATAACATCCAAAGACAAGCTGGTGCTGGTAGGATGGTGGGCTGGAAAAGAAGGGAGGAAAATATTATAACTTGTATGAGAATTGGCCACACAGGGCTTAACAAAATTTTATGTAAAATAGGGAAGCACCCAACCGGGAAATGTATTCAATGTGGGCAGTCAGAAACGGTCGAACATGTGCTTCTTCAGTGTAGGAAATACAGTCATGAAAGAAATCACCTGTTTCAGTCACTAAGGAAGACAGAACATCATGATTTTTCTCTAATCGGTCTATTGGGGAAAACAGCAGGCAAAATATACTCGGACATCATTATATTTCTTAAAGAAACTGGTTTGTTTCAGAGAATCTAGGTTTTTTTTTTTTTTTTTTTTCTCTCTCTGCATAATCTCTTGATGCACACTCCAGTTCAGATGGTGGCGGTAATGCACCTTAAGCTGGTTTTTAAACCACCAAAAAAAGGAAAGAAGAAGAAGGAAGGAAGAAGTGTCAGTGCCCCATCTGTCCCTCCTGCCCAATCGGTTCTGTGCATGCGCAATACCAGTACTGCGCAAGTGCAGAGAATTCCTGACAGATTTGTACCACATATGTGTGAACATTTTACTTGACGGCAGTCAACGACTTTTTTTAAACTTTAACAACATAATAGTATGCAAATTCGCTACAACACAAGGATATTTTAGAAAGATTATATTTTATCTCATGGTCCTTCAAGTAGCCAGCGACTTCTTTTTACTTTAACAACATAGTAGTATACAAATTCACTACAACACAAGGACATTTTAGAGAGATTAGCCTATATTTTATTTCATGGTCCTTCATGTATAGATTTTTATTTGAATAGGCATATTTTGCCACATTTTGCACAAAATCGCCTATGTTCATTACTTCCAGCGCAAGTCATGGTAAAAAAAGGAAACAGAGTGAAATCTTATGGAAGTGTTTACAGTATGGGTTGTTTGACAGGGCTTTGGGTATTTATACATAATTCATTTTTCCTATCCATAATGTAAACCATGTGGGCTAACACCGCATATTAACGTAACCCCTCCTTTGTCAATATGAATATGTGATCATACGTGTCCCTCAACCAGTGGCGACTGATCATTAGGGGCACCAGAAAGGACTGTAGGCAAATTACATTATTAATTCTCAAACTTGATCGTATTATCTGATTAAATGTATTGTCTATAAATTTAGAATTTTCCTAAATTGCATGGAATTTGTGTTTGGATTCAAGTTCATGTTTATTGGTCTTTGTTTTGCTGCCTCAGACCGATCTCCTGATCCATGTCCGCATGAATGGGGCTAGCCCCCTTATGCAATGCAATGTTTACGAGACGTGTGAAAATATAAGTACGCATGCTCAGAGTGTTGGCTGTATTAGTGGAGGTAGCACAAATTTGTTGACATGTGGGGCTGACAGCCCCAAGCCCCACTACAGCGTCATTTCATCAGGCATCATAGACATATACGTAGACGTCGCATGAGTGGTGGAGAGGCGTGCCTACCAGGCGACCATGTTAGTACAGGGTTAGCGGAAGCCTCACTGTGTATGTACTTCTGTTGGGGTAAGAAGTATCAAACAATTTCTACAAATCATTACTCACTGAATTTTTGACCGATTTCCAAGTGGTTTGATTTGTGATATGCGTAACACATTTAGCTATGATCCCGGATGCCCTGATACTCTAAAATGCCGTTTTACTACCAAAATACAACTTCGTATTCACAACAGTCGAGCGCTTAAACTTAAATCTGCACCAAAGATGCTAGATTTTTGCGCAGCATATGGATGCTGAATGAGATATCAACACCAGATCCCATGGAATTACCTTTTTCTGGTAAGATTTAACGATAGATTTTGGATGTATTTGTGTATTATAACATTATGTTGAGAACTACTGTAACTATTTGTCCACCAGCGAAATGCTAACATAGCTAGGCTAGACTAGCCCTGGTCATGGAAGCTGAGGCTTTATAACAAATAAATCATAATTATAATGTGTAGTTATCCGGGTATTTCTCCACACCGCCCAATTTTATTAAAATCCTATCTTCTGAACGACTAACAAAGAGGATGTGATTGCATTTCAAAGCTGGTTACTAAGGCTGCCAGGTCAGATCCTAACGTTAGTATTAAGTTTACAAGATTGTTGTTGGCCCAGGTACAAAACCCAAAACCAGTGAAGTTGGCACGTTATGTAAATCGTAGATAAAAACAGAATACAATGATTTGCAAATCCTTTTCAACTTATATTCAATTGAATACACTGCAAAGACAAGATGTTTAATGTTCAAACTGAGAAACTTTATTTTTTTTTTGCAAATAATCATTAACTTAGAATTTAAAGGCAGCAACACATTGCAAAAAAGTTGGCACAGGGGCCTTTTCACCACTGTGTTACATCACCTTTCCTTTTAACGACACTCAGTAAACGTTTGGGAACTGAGGAGACCAATTTTTGAAGCTTTTCAGGTGGAACTCTTTCCCATTCTTGCTTGATGTACAGCTTAAGTTGTTCAACAGTCCAGGGTCTCCGTTGTCGTATTTTACGCTTCATAATGCGCCACACATTTTCAATGGGAGACAGGTCTGGACTACAGGCAGGCCAGTCTAGTACCCGCACTCTTTTACTACGGAGCCATGCTGTTGTAACATGTGCAGAATGTGGCTTGGCATTGTCTTGCTGAAATAAGCAGGGGCGTCCATGAAAAACGTTGCTTGGATGGCAACATATGTTGCTCCAAAACCTGTATGTACCTTTCAGCATTAATGGTGCCTTCATATATGTGTAAGTTGCCCATGCCTTGGGCACTAATACACCCCCATACCATCACAGATGCTGGCTTTTGAACTTTGCGCCTATAACAGTCCGGATGGTTCTTTTCCTCTTTGGTCCGGAGGACACGTCGTCCACAGTTTCCAAAAACAATTTGAAATGTGGACTCGTCAGACCACAGAACACTTTTCCACTTTGCATCAGTCCATCTTAGATGAGCTTGGGCCCAGCGGCCGGCGGCGTTCTGGGTGCTGTTGATAAATGGCTTTCGCTTTGCATTGTAGAGTTTTAACTTGCACTTGCAGATGTAGCGACGAACTGTAGTTACTGACAGTGGTTTTCTGAAGTGTTCCTGAGCCCATGTGGTGATGTCCTTTACACACTGATGTTGGTTTTTGATGCAGTACCGCCTGAGGGATTGAAGGTCACGGGCATTCAATGTTGGTTTTTTGGCCTTGTAAACTACGTGCAGGGATTTCTCCAGATTCTCTGAACCTTTTGACGATATTACGGACCGTAGATGATGAAATCCCTAAATTTCTTGCAATAGCTCGTTGAGGAATGTTGTTTTTAAACTGTTCGACAATCAGCTCACGCATTTGTTCACTAAGTGGTGACCCTCGCCCCATCCTTGTTTGTGAATGACTGAGCATTTCAGGGAAGCTGCTTTTATACCCAATCATGGCACCCACCTGTTCCCAATTAGCCCGTTCACCTGTGGGATGTTCCAAATAAGTGTTTGATGAGCATTCCTCAACTCTCTCAGTCTTTTTTGCCACTTGTGCCAGCTTTTTTGAAACATGTTGCAGGCATCAAATTCCAAATGAGCTAATATTTGCAAAAAATTACAAAGTTTACCTGTTCGAACATTAAGTAACTTGTCTTTGCAGGGTATTCAATTGAATATAGGTTGAAAAGGATTTGCAAATCATTGTATTCTGTTTTTATTTACGATTTACACAACGTGCCAACTTCACTGGTTTTGGGTTTTGTATTTTATACCGGTTGGATACAAAGAAATGCTCTTTCTATTCACAATTTCTCTATCATTTTTGTAATATGAAAAAGGCCTGAATCTACTATCATTTTTAAATGATATTAAAAAGATTTGAAAAAATATGTTGCAGTTCATAGCCATTTCTCATATGTATTTTATACATATTTCAATATGTTGCAACATTATGACAGTAAGACAACGGTATACTAATCTATAATATATTGTTATGCTGGATCGAGGCCAAATGGTGATGACAGTGTGTCACATGTAAAACCCACGCAGCTCGACCAAGGAAGGAAGAGCCCGGGTTGAAGGTTTATGCGTGTGGATTCCTAGTATTAGCACGCGCGACGTCCTGGCTGGTGCGAATCACAATAAAATGGATATATTTTCTCCGTTCGAACAACGGGGCACAAAAGCACAACGGTTACAATTAATCTGACTCCATAATAAATTTAGAATACCAAATTTAGTTATACCCTCGTTAAATACCTGACTCCAAATTAGAATTAGAATTTATAGTTTAGGGACACATGCGTGAATCTCGGGGCAGCTACGTCGCCAGACTCATCCGTGAAAACCAGTTACTCAACGGACGCCCCCGGGTCATAGCGCAGTTGCCGGATCTTAGTTCGGTGAGAGCTCTAGAGGATGGAAGAAATTACCATGATAGTAGCAATAAACATATCATGAACCCAGATTTATGCGCACCACAGGGCCCCTTAAGGGGATCGGCCAGGCACCGGTTTATAAGCTCAAGAAAGCCCTTAAGGTCAATCCCCAGGACCGATACTACATAAACCCTTTATATAAGTAGACAGATTTATGCGCACCACAGGGCCCCTTAAGGGGATCGGCCAGGCACCGGTTTATAAGCTCAAGAAAGCCCTTAAGGTCAATCCCCAGGACCGATACTACATAAACCCTTTATATAAGTAGACAGATTTATCGCACCACAGGGGGCCTTAAGGGATCGGCCAGGCACCGGTTTATAAGCTCAAGAAAGCCCTTAAGGTCAATCCCCAGGACCGATACTACATAAACCCTTTATATAAGTAGACTGTAACTTGCAATCCAACTTAAAACCCATCACTACCTTTAAACATCAGCTAGCTAGTCTGGAATGATAAGGACTCGCCCCCTAAGTACCGGTCGTAATGTGGCTAGAAAGAATAAAAGGATTAGGAGTCACGGAGACCACGCAAGCTGAAAGGAATAACAATGATTTATTCACCAGGTAGGCAAAAGCTTAAATCAAACAAATCAACACTAAGCCAATTACAAGTTACACACAATTTAGAAAAGGAGAATAAAGTCAGACCTGGAGGAAAAGATACACGCACTAATGTGCGGGAAGTTCAATTACGATATTACATAATTGAAAAAGGACTACTCACGCACTTACGTGCGCGGGACAGATCGGATACGATCTTCCCTGACTATATAGATTGGTTACATACGGCATAGGGAATGGCTACTCACGCACTTACGTACGCGGGGACAGATCGGATACGATCTTCCCTGACTATATAGATTGGCTACATACGGCATAGGGAATGGCTACTCATGCACTTACGTACGCGGGGACAGATCTGATACGATCTTCCCCGAACAGCTCATTTCTCTTTCCTATAAACCAAACCAGCTACCCCCCTCCTCCAACCAGAGAGCCCCATAAGTTAACCAGGTGAGATATCGGGTTACAGGTCTCATGACTGAGACATAGTCAGGCCATTTGGCTGTAAAGGAGGGGTCATTCAGACAAAAGGAACTACACTTTATTATCCAAGAGGAGATTTTACCTTACCCAAATTTAGGGAGTCTCTAAAAGTGAATGAACTATAATTTCATTTGATATGAAACATATGCCATTCAACTCCTCGAATTCTAACAAAAACATACATATCAAACAAGCCAGGAAAATGTATGAATATGATGCAGTTGTCATGAAAAAGTCTCAAGCTGAATTATTATACAGGTAAATTGTGTTATAAGTACAGAGGTGATTTCTTATCAGTATATTGAACATATGAGCATATTGTGACATTCCCTGAGGTTTAGATTAATTAAAACAGATAAGTTAGGGTCCAGTCTTACACAGATGATTGAGGGCAATATGGAGCACTGGGTACGCCAAAGGCCTCCCATGCAGGATGACATCAAAGGCGCAGAAACCATGCAAACCCCCACTCCCAGCTCAGAGGCCTGGTTTATTGCCTCCTTCTGTCCGCCCATTCACAGATACAGTTTGCTCACACTTTGCATCCCCCAGTTCTGGTCTCCAGTTTCTTACGGGCATAAACCACCCCCACTTCCCTTCACGCAAAACCCCAGCAAACAACAAGCTGCTTGTCATCAGGAACTCGACAATTTGTTATATTGCATGGCGTTGAAGTCTTTTGATGCTCAGAAGGCCCGCCAGTCTTGCTGCAGTGTCACAGATGCACTCATCAGCGCCAGCGGTGCTCCAACCCCTATTTTCCCATCTTACACACATATATGCTTAAGGACAAGGTTGTTGTCGTAATGCTGTCATAGAGTGGATCGATCCTAATAAGTTGTCTGTGCATGCGGTTTGCTGTGGCACTTAGTGGTGTTGAGCGCTCTACTTTATGGCCTTGAAGGCTCTGAGCGTTGTGGAGCAACGGTGGCTTATGGCTTTTAAACAAACGTCGATCCCCGTATTGGCGAATGGCAGGTGCCTCTCACTCACTGGCGTGCGCTCTCGCTCTCCCTCGTCTCCTCCGTGTGTGTGCGCGTGTGTGCGATAATGTTGACTTTTAACTAAAAGCTTGTAAGGTAAAACAGCAGCAGACAAACTAATTTATCACAAATTGTTGTATAGAAATCACCCCATACCCCTCGTTTACTGTGCCCCCCCCACCCCCAGACCTGAAATACATTCTTGCCCCACCAAGTTTTTACACTTAAAAACGCCACTGCCTGTTCTAACTTACCAGAACTCCCTAAAAACTCTTGCTACAACTGGCCTCTAATCAGTATGTCTCAGTCAGCGCATCGTTTTCCCCTAAGTATTTTAAACGTAATTTTGACTAAAAGGAACCAAGAGCGATTTAAAATCATAAAAACCACACAAATTACAATAAGACAATTTATTAATATGAAAGAAAAATTAATTTAACAGGTAGGTAGGTCCACATAGTAAATTTGATTCGTCCGTTACATAATTTAGAATTTAGAATAATTGAACGTAAAAGTATCTTACCAAACCTGTTTTGGCTACACACGCACTAACGTGCGCGGGGGTAAGATCGGATACGAACTCCCCTGAATGGATTGTTTCTCTCTCCTTTAAACTCACTCCGTCCTTTGATGCAGGCGCATGGCCATAAATTGTCTGGAAGGGGGGTCGAAACCGAAACTTGGGCTTCCTCCGTCTGGAGGCCGTAAAGTAATTTAGCAAATGGCACGATTACCCGAGAGGAGATTCGACCTTAACCAATTTTATGGAGTTTCTGAAAGTGAATAAATTATAATTTCATTTGATATGAAATATAATTCGAGGAGTTGAATGCAATATAACAAAAACATACATACCAAACAGGCCAGGAAAATGTAGCCTATTAATATGATGCAGTTGTCATGAAAAAGTCTTAAGCTGAATTATTATACAGGTAATTCGGGTTATAAGTACGGAAGTAATTTCATAACAGTATATTGAACATATGAGCATATTATGAAGTTCCCAGAGGTTTAGATCATTTTAAATAGATAAGTTAAGGTTTAGTTTTATAAAAGACTGAGAATAAAATGACTTCCACAGGGGGATTGTGTCAGCCAGAGGCCTTGCAACTACCAGTCCCATACAGAGTAACACCAAGGACACAGGAAGACCATTAACACCTTCCACTCGCAGGCTGAGCGAACATCCCGGACCCACTCATATCTGAGGAAGTCCGAACAATCTTATTGTTATCTTGCATGGCTCCAGAGTTCCTTGAGGCCCAGTTCCCGAGCAATCAGCCATTTGCCGTTTCCAGCCTTGGGGCTCCCCCACTCATCAGCATCTGCGGTGTTCCAACCCCCTTTCCCCATCTTACACCTTCACGAGGAGAACTTGCAACACCTGATAGTGTGGAGTGTTTTCAGAGTGAATGTTGTTCATTAGAAGAGATGACTGCGAACAAGTCAGGACTAATAAAAGTTGTAAAGGAATGTTCTGTGCTCACCCAATTTTCAGTTCTGGCTACATCACTGCTTGACAACGAGCCGCATCTGTAGGAATGTGTGCGCGCTTTATCACTGCGTCTTCATGCCTTCTGTGCTTTCCTTATAATTCTAAACCAGAGACGTGCGGTCAGGCGAGGCAGTGACTTCACTTTTTATCGCTGGGATTTGTCAACCTGTTTCCACATGCCTGATTGACGATCAATCAAGTTTTACTTTTTTTTTTAACCGGACTATTAAGACCTAGAATATATATATATATATATATATATATATATATATATATATATATATATATATATATAGGCTTTATTGATTAAGAGGTGATAATGACAAAAAGATTTATGTTTACGCTTTGATTCGAGACTGCAAGAATGGAAATCTTAGGAAAAATCTCAACTCTCGGTAATTCCGTGTATCGTTTTGACCTTGATCGTGTTCGAAAAAAACTGTAGTTTTATCTCCTAAATGGCCATGTTTACATGAGAGCTTTAATTCCAAATAAAAATAATTTAATTCCGAATAAAAATTAATTCCACTTTAAAAAGACCATGTAAACACCTAATTCCGAATAAAAATATTATTCGGAATTAAACTGAATTCTGAAGTAAGTGGCTGGTTTATTCCGATCTTAAATCCGAATTAATTCCTCGATCACGTAAACGTTTATTCCTTTTAAAATTAATTCCTGCCGTTCTGCGCATACACACCTACGAGTTGATTATCCCGCTTATACCATGGTCATTTGCCAGCAATATCAAATCAAAGCAATCAGAAATTTTTGGTGAAAGTTTTGCACTTAAAAAAACGAGCTGGTACAATAAATAAATAAATACAATACAATAAATAGGCGCCGTGCCTTCTCATAGCCAATACTATAGCCTATGCCAAGCTAAACTGAACCAGCTAACTTAGTTCAGCTTACCTTCACGGAGAAAGCGTAGGCAAAAAAAAAATCTATCAGCCTTTTACCAGCTAATTCTTGGTGTGCAACCACGTGATTAAATAGCACGCGTCGCCATGTTGGATGATATACAAATCAAAAATGGCATCTCGTGCGAACAAACGCCGCAAAATTTACTGGAGATAAATGAGTAGCTTGGTTTCTGTAATACCCAGCCAAATGCCAGTGCTCTAACGTTGCTATGGTTATAGGTTGGCTAGCGGATGAATTTCGAACTTCAAACGGTGAAACTACCGTAGGCCGAACTACCTGTGCGGTTCCACGGTTTTAATCAACACCTGCCAGCCAATTAGAAAGGAGTATTCATGCAGACCATGGTAAACAAACTGCGAGAACAGTTTTTATTATGTGTTCTTCCATGGTGTAAGCAGAGATGAAAAGAAGCAGGGAGTGGGGTTTTTCTTCCGGTAGACGTAAATACGTAAACACGTGCGCCCCCTGTCCAATCAGAACCTTTCCTGACCCCCGGACGTTAAGCGGAATTAAATAAAGGCGATTAAACGTGTTTTCCATGTAAACCTCAATTCCGAATTACTATTCCCATGTAAACTCGAGGAAGAATATTTTAATTCCGTACTATTAATTCCGAATAATTAATTCCGAATTAAAAAACATCATGTAACCGTGGCCAATCCTCGCTTGCCTAGTTCAACGTCCCTCCCTCCCATTCCGTTCTATTCTTCTCTCACCCTATCACTCCATAGAAACCCCGGGGGGACTTGAGGAGCCTTTATGACTCGAAGAAGAGACACGACCCCCACCCTGAGTCTCGTTGCCTGGGGCTTCCCATGATCCTACATTGGTCTCCTACCCGACTCTCTTCAGTCCTTCATCAGTACGAATTCCCATGCTTATTCGATTCAATAAATATCATTACTACTATTTTAGGTGTGGTTTGGAATTCATTAAAGGGGATCTGTACCAGTCAGATACACATTGTTGTGTAGAAAAATTTAGTTGTGCTTGTCCTGCACCAACTCTGAAACTATGTTTTAATAGAACTTAAAATAATTCATGATCTGCACCATTAAACCTTTGGTTTGATGAGCACAATTGCTGTTTTTGGTAGAACTGTTGTGCACAGGATAAATTACCAGGGATCTGTCAGCAATCAATTCAAAGCAACAAAGAGACTTTGGATTAAATGTACGGAGAATTGTTGTACCCGCAAACACAACTTTGATTGCAAGACAGCTTTGGAAAACATAATTTATGGTTATGGCTGTTCAAATTGAAGTCTGTTTTCGCTCTTTTTCGGCTGCAAATCCAGTGCATTTTGGTCGAATAGCAATAAACCTTGTATGGTCAGAATCTGTAGTCTCTGCTTTCATATGATTTATCACTTATGCCAGGAGTGGGCAATTACAGTCCTAGAGGGCCAGTGTGTATGCAGGTTTTTATTACCCTGACTAATTGAGTTAATTGATTGCATGCACAAATATAGATTTTCGCAATGATTCGATCAAAAGGAAAATGTTTTATGAAGGGAGACAAGAACAGTCTTTGGTGGTCATTCATGATAATTTAAAGAAATGCACCTGAAACGTCAGATTTCATGAATGGTTTGGCTAATTTAGATAATCAACCACTTGAAGGCCAGAAGTTGGTGTGAAAACCAGGGACAGATACAGCCCTTGCTGCCCATCTCTGACTTATGCGATAGTCAGACGTTACGGATTCGCTAGCACCGCATATGCAAAACTTGCATCGTTCACTTGTTTTTGCAAAGAGCTCATCTACTGTAGATGCTTGGTGTTGGATTGTGTTTTGTGTTGGTAAAAAAAGTTATCAAGATACCGCGTTATAATAATTACAGCTAGTTGTAACCCTTATCAAAAAGTTATTTTAGCTCAGTTTCTTCAGGATAAGTGGATATATAATACGATTACGTTGCTACACGGTTATCATACCCAGCCTTGTACGGTGTTATTTGTGAGAAGTGCCACTGCTCCCGGTACAGGGGGCGCTCTGGTTCAAGAGGTTAAAACATATCCAAAAAATAAAGCGCAGAGGGGGTGTAATAGAACTGCCATAGGAGTAAAATATTCAGTCATTTGGTAAAAGTAAACAAAAACATATGCAATCGATGATCCCGTCCTTCCGGATAGGAGTTGTATGCCTACGTGTGGAATTATGCCAGGCGGTATCAACGATCTGACGTCATGTTCGGTCCTGCCATCACGGATATCCACCATTTTAAAATTCTGCTTTTCAAAGTTATATATGTTACGTATATTTTTCTGAGAAAAAAAGGCAATAAATATTAGCAGTTGCTGTGCATTTCTGTTTTTGAAGACTGGTTATTGACCACTACTGTTCTGCTTAAGATCATGTAACTGAGGCAGCCTCAAAGAAATAGGTCTATATGAGCTCCATCGTTTGGTTATTTTGTATCTTACCGTGATGGTTTGATACCAGTGTGAATGTATTGGGGTACAAAATTATCAGATATACTAACATAAAGCAGTTTGGCATATTGCTTACGTATGTTTTCAAGTCCCCACTATCTGTGAGTTCCCCTGTAAGGCATCATATAATTCACACACTGGTTTACGAGTTCCGTGATGAAGTTGATGTCTATTTTACTATTGTTTTGCCTTTTCTGAAAATAATTCAAAAAAAAAAAAAAAAAAAAAAAATAAAATAAATTCATACAAATATGGACTTGCTTTTCCATGGTCAAGATACCCTTTAGAAACCATCGACTCATATTTCCTGACTCCTTGAAGGTACATTTAATGAACTGTAAAGTCCTAAAAGACAGCAAAGCTGTTTTCTGCAACATAGATAAGGCACAAAAAAGGAAGAAGACGATGAAACATATGGAAACAATTGACACGATCCCAATGTACCAGTCTTCGAGAGGCAGGATACTTGTCTTCAGGTGTGTGCTTTCTCTATGGTTGTCTTTTGTATGCGTTTGTGTGTTGTAGACTCCAAATATGTATACATGATTCTTGAAAAGTTCATCAAGTCATTCTGTATATTGAATTAACTTATAATGAAACCATATCCACTTGAAATATTAGCCGATTTAAAATTTTTTTTTGGAGCAAATTCAATTTTATTCAGGTTCTCTTGTTGAAGACCGTAAACCCTTTAACTGCCTCAACCTTTTGGTTGAGTACATTTTGATTCACTGCAACTAATCAGAAGACATGTTGAACTTAACCTGATTAAGCTGACTCTAACACTTAGTTGAGGCATGTTATGCTAAGGAAATCCTATCATTTAAGTTCAACACATTTAAATGAGATACAGTGAATTTAAATGCGTCCACCAAAAGGCTAAGCAGGCATGTCGATGGTTAAAACTTCATTAAGTTGTTTCACTTCCTGTAGTGGGAAACTCATTCTGCAAGATGCCGTAATTTCAGCTACAGCAGGGAACAGATGTCCAAGATTACAGTCTTCTAATGGGTGGGTTGAATCTGAAGAAGCGGGTTCCCCTGGGTCAAGGATTGATACTGAAACAGCCAGCAGTCCACAGTGTGTGCATGTAAGTTTCTATAATCCACAGCAGTGTCTCTGCAATGCAAAAACATACGGATATCAGTCATTCTTAGGTTTTTGGCTCTCATATACATACATGCTCACACCCTCTTTTTGAGATGATGTCAATGAAACATTTGGCCTGACCTGGAAGCTGGAACCACTTGTCCCTGGATCCGGAGATTTGCTGATGTAGACGTTTGCTTTTCCACATGACCACCTTGGAATAATCCTGCAGTACAGCATAAACAAAGATGGTTCTAAATGCAGCCGAAGTCGGAAGTTTAACTTGCAAACACCTTTGCTAAAAACACTTCAGTTCAGTTTTTTGGAATTCCTTACATTTAATCTGAGTAAACATTCCCTGTCTAAGGTCAGTCAGGATCACTACTTTATTTTTAGGATGTTAAATGTCAGAATAATAGCTGATAGAATAATTAATTTTTGCTTTGATTACTTTATATAGTGTCGCCCATATAAACCTCTGACCCACAAGAATTGTGATATTGTCAATTGTAAGTGAAATAGTCAGTCTGTAATCCATTGTTGGAAAAAAATTACTTGTGTCATGCACACACCAACTTGACAAAACTACAATTTTGTTAACTTGAAATCTGCAAGTTTTAATGACTTTAGCTGAAGTGTTCGTAAACTATTGACTTCAACAGTACATTTACACCGAGGGACCAAATGAAGCCGTTACTACTAAGAACCTTGTGTTTAATAAGGTGGGCAAACAGCCTGATTTAATGATGTAAGCCGTTAGAAAAAGGGTGCATTGCTTAAAGATGGTTTGTGCTTGGCAGTGGGCTACATAGGCTGGGACAGGGCCTGGCAAACAGGGCACACATAATACAGAGGTCCAAACATGGGGAATTCTTGATTCAATTAATTCATCGCTCATAGTTTTGATAGCATTTTATCATCATAGTTGCAGCATTCATCCTGTTTATGATACTGAGACAAAGCACTGACTTACACATGAAATAAGAATTTCATCCCTGCACTACGCCAAATATTGAACTTATTTAATGTACAATTATTTATAAATATAACAAATTGAAATATATTGCAAAATCTACCAATTATTTCATTTTTGACTCATTGGGAAGTAACATATATGCTTGACACCATTGAAAACGCACGCGTGAGGTGTATTGTATTTGTGGCAAATTGAAGAATCAAATCCGTTTTTATTATTTTTCCAGTGAGATATGAGTGAAATAAAAAAGGACATGACATTGTAATCCCAACATGTGCTATGTGGACGTGCCGAGCATTTCTGCAATAACAAACATTTAGTTGTTGATGATGTGTACAGAAACACTTGACATGTCTGTTTGGGTTTGGTCAATAGCCTTATAAAGCCAACAAAAAATGCTGCGGCTTCAAGAAAATGGTACTGCTTAAGATGCACTGTCACCGGTCAACAATCACTCAGCTTTGTGTTTGAGTACGGGAAACAGGCACCGTCACTTACCAACCCTGCCCACAAGCAAGATACCTCCAGCGTATAGTTTCAATGGCGCTAAGTATATAACAAAGTATATTCTATAAAATTAAAATGTACTCGTATTTTTTGAAAACATTGTGCCTCTAGTTTATTGAACGTAAAATTCACAATGTTACCCTGTATGTTTCAATATATGGGCAGTAGAGAGGGTGTACAATATACAATTGAAAAAGGTGTTAGGGGTAGAGCAGAAGAAGTATGTAAATAATCTTTGGTGGGAAATTAGTTATATAAGTATATGTGGCTTGAACAGATAGAGGTATGGTTTCACTTACCAATTAATCCAGTAAAAATTTTATTAGATCCCCTGATGTCTGGCCACAAGAAGTAATCCCCTCCCTCTTTGTGGAGCAGTATTTTGACAAACACGTCTCCCCAACGCACTTCCAGCTCTCGGTCCACGTGATGAATCGATATACTGCAGAATTGAAGCACAGCTGGTGTATGTTTGCAGGTTTTATATGAGTGTGGAGTGGTTGTGGGTATTAGAGTCAATGAGCCTGCGTCTGTATGTTGGCGTGTATATAAGGAAGTTGGTTTAGTACACTTAGTACCTGTCCTTATTCAAGGTGGTAGGATTTTTCTGGGTCCAGGAGTATTGTTCCATGCCAAAAGTGAAGGTAGTGGTATTGACCTGCATATGCCAGGCTGGTGCCATTTGAAGAGATATGGTGTTGAATCCCTTCTGACCCATGCCTCTCACCTGTCCCTTGATGAGGAGATCTAGGGGATATAGAAGTTTTTACGGAGACCGAAGTGAATGACTGGATGTAGAACATTACAACTCTGATGGATGAGAGGAGACAGGGAAGGAGACAAAACAATAATTATAATACTAAAAACACTTGTTGCATTATTACCTCCTCTACCACCAGGCTACAGTAGTGTGCAGTGATGATTATACAACACCACCTTCATGCAAAAGGGCTCCAAATACACGGTCGAGTCACATTATTGTGACCACCAGCTAATATCCAGAGTAACCGCTCTGTGCAGCACGGACAGCAGCTTGACGGGCTGGGAGTGTCTCAGTAAGGTGCTGGAAGGTTGTCACAGGTATCTGGAGCCATGCTGACTGCAATGCATCCAACAGCTGCTGGAGGGTGCGTGGTGGAGGATCCACAGGGTGGGGATCGAGGTGCTCCCATAGATGCTTGATTGGGTTCAAGTCTGGGGGATTAGGGCGCCAGGGAAGTACTTGGAAATCTTGCTCGAGCTCTTCCAACCACTGTCGGACATTTCTAGCCATGTGACACGTCGCATTGTCTTGCTGGAAGAGCCCATCAGCCCCAGGGGAGACAATCAGCATGTATGGATGTACGTGATACATGACAGCAACGAGTGATAGAATACCTACAGCACACCTTATATATCCACCTAGCCAGCTCACGACACGTGGCCTTATTTTCATTGGCTACGCTCTGCTGACATCAAAAGTAGGAGGTGGACATAATAACATGACTCAACCGTGTATAACACTTCTCTAATTTTTTGATGAAAATGTATTGAAAAATACAAAACCCAAAACCAGTGAAGTTGGCACGTTATGTAAATCGTAGATAAAAACAGAATACAATGATTTGCAAATCCTTTTCAACTTATATTCAATTGAATACACTGCAAAGACAAGATGTTTAATGTTCAAACTGAGAAACTTTATTTTTTTTTGCAAATAATCATTAACTTAGAATTTAAAGGCAGCAACACATTGCAAAAAAGTTGGCACAGGGGCCTTTTTACCACTGTGTTACATCACCTTTCCTTTTAACGACACTCAGTAAACGTTGGGAACTGAGGAGACCAATTTTGAAGCTTTTCAGGTGGAACTCTTTTCCATTCTTGCTTGATGTACAGCTTAAGTTGTTCAACAGTCCGGGGTCTCCGTTAGGCGTATTTACGCCATAATGCGCCACACATTTTCAATGGGAGACAGGTCTGGACTACAGGCAGGCCAGTCTAGTACCCGCACTCTTTTTACTACGGAGCCATGCTGTTGTAACACGTGCAGAATGTGGCTTGGCATTGTCTTGCTGAAATAAGCAGGGCGTCCATGAAAAAGACGTTGCTTGGATGGCAACATATGTTGCTCCAAAACCTGTATGTACCTTTCAGCATTAATGGTGCCTTCACATATGTGTAAGTTGCCCATGCCTTGGGCACTAATACACCCCCATACCATCACAGATGCTGGCTTTTGAACTTTGCGCCTATAACAGTCCGGATAGTTCTTTTCCTCTTTGGTCTGGAGGACACGACGTCCACAGTTTCCAAAAACAATTTGAAATGTGGACTTGTCAGACCACAGAACACTTTTCCACTTTGCATCAGTCCATCTTAGATGAGCTTGGGCCCAGCGAAGCCGGGCGGCGTTTCTGGGTGCTGTTGATAAATGGCTTTCGCTTTGCATTGTAGAGTTTTAACTTGCACTTGCAGATGTAGCGACGAACTGTAGTTACTGACAGTGGTTTTCTGAAGTGTTCCTGAGCCCATGTGGTGATGTCCTTTACACACTGATGTCGGTTTTTGATGCAGTACCGCCTGAGGGATCGAAGGTCACGGGCATTCAATGTTGGTTTTCGGCCTTGTCGCTTCGCAGTGATTTCTCCAGATTCTCTGAACCTTTTTGACGATATTACGGACCGTAGATGATGAAATCCCTAAATTTCTTGCAATAGCTCATTGAGGAATGTTGTTTTAAACTGTTCGACAATTAGCTCATGCATTTGTTCACTAAGTGGTGACCCTCGCCCCATCCTTGTTTGTGAATGACTGAGCATTTCAGGAAGCTGCTTTTATACCCAATCATGGCACCCACCTGTTCCCAATTAGCCCGCTTCACCTGTGGGATGTTCCAAATAAGTGTTTGATGAGCATTCCTCAACTCTCTCAGTCTTTTTGCCACTTGTGCCAGCTTTTTTTTGAAACATGTTGCAGGCATCAAATTCCAAATGAGCTAATATTTGCAAAAAATTACAAAGTTTACCTGTTCGAACATTAAGTAACTTGTCTTTGCAGTGTATTCAATTGAATATAGGTTGAAAAGGATTTGCAAATCATTGTATTCTGTTTTTATTTACGATTTACACAACGTGCCAACTTCACTGGTTTTGGGTTTGTACTATTGTAGGCAATGAGAATGAAAAAAAAGCATTCCCACAAGTATGTTGAGGTAAAAATACGGGTAATAAAAACACTGAAAACATTTTCTTTTATAACAATTGAAAAGTGTCACAAACTTTATTTTTTGGACTCTTGCAGAGCCTGAATGCATGTTTGAAGGCTTATTCCATGATTATTGACTCTAAAAAAAATTGTAGAAACTGATTTGAGGCAACATTATTCTACCAAATTACCTCGGATGGTCAGTTGTTCCAGTACATAAGGTGACATGAGCATTGAGCAGTGTCACAGTACTAAACACAACTGCACAACGGAAAGAGCTTTCTGAGATTGTCTGTAGCCAAACTGAGGCCTTAAATGATGCTGCAGACATTAATGCTGCCATGGCATTGTAAGAAACACCATAACGCGTTTCAAAGAGACCGATTTTCTGAAAACGAGTGGCAATAGAGGTGCATAATGGAAATAAAGTGCCTCTGATGTTCGTTTTCTGTGTATGACAAATTAAAAAAGAATTGGTGATCGACAGCACGACAACTCTGTGATGATATTAATAGTGCCAGAAGAAAAGAGATGAAAGAATCAAGATCTACCATTTCCAGATGTCTGTGTGTAAATGGTCTGATTGGTCTAGTTGCTGCAAAGAGCTGGCAACATCAAAAAAAAAAATGATGCGTTGGCCAAGAAATTCAAGGATTGGACACCAAAGGACTGGGAACAAGTCCTTTGGACTGATTAATCAAAATTCAAAATTTTCTCATCCACACACAGAGCTTATGTGCCATAGACTTGAAGAATGTTTCAAAAATGACTGTTTAACCCCTTCAGTAAAACATAGAGGTGGTAATATTATGGTTTGGGGTTCAGTCTGCTTGAAAGGAGCCAGTGATCTCATAACTAGAGTGCCAAGGGCCCTGAAGGTTGCCGGTAGTTACAGTCCCAACAGTAGAAAAGTAACTAGCATCAGTCCGCGGATTCAACAGGAAGCCAACACGAATTCTTGCAAAAGCAACGCGTCTACACGATACTGGCGTTAAAAAGCTCCAGTTCAGAATTTCGGCGGTAATGGCGAATGGTCCCGTGCCGCTGCGAATCAATTCACGGTTCTTCGAATCAATTCTTCTCTGCGAAAGAAGAGAACTGTTTCATCTGCACACTTCCGCGGGCCAACGCAGCTCAGTGAGAAAGGGGTTTTAGTTACCATATCGGGCAACTAGACTGAGCGGTCACACTTTTTCATGAGTGACAGACAGCAACATTTTTATGTCACTTTTCTGCCATTTAGCAAAAATATAATCTTTAAGAAGTCTATATCATGAAATCCGATTAGATTTTTTTCTAACCTGAACTTTCACTGCCATCTGCTGTCAACTTGTGAAGTGCGCCATCTTCTCAATTCACTTCTGGTTCTTGCTCTGCTTGCAGACAATGATTTTTTTTTTTTTTTACACAACGCTGCCACTGAGTGGATCTAATTTGTATTATTCTTTCTATTCCATGATGCTAATAGGAACAAACATCCAAAAATGGATTTTGACCAGTTTTTATTGCCACAATTGATTGCAAAAAAAGGTCAACCATGCGGTAACAATGCCCGTTAAATTTTTAATTATATATGGGTTAGTGCCTAATATATACTAATGTCCAAAGACATTATTAAACGAGGAAATAAATAGATTGAATTTGTCACATGACCTTGACCTTGAAGACTAAAGTCAAATCCAATATGGTGTGTTTGATCAGCATACATGATTTGTCATTAGTATCCAATACATACCGAAGATCTAAAGCCAACATTAAAGGACTTTTAGGCCGTTTTTGTCATTACCTGGGCCTTGTTGCCCAAGGTCAAATCCAATACGTCGAAAACAGCCAGCATACATGATTTGCTATTAGTGCCCAATACAGACGTAAGCTCTAAAAACAATATTAAACAGATATGGGCCATTTTTATCATATAACCTTGACCTTGAGGCCTAACATCAAATTTGACTGACTGCCTAAGAATGTTCAGCATACATGGTTTCCTATAGGTGTCCCAAACATACCTGAGCTCTAATTGCCATATTCAGCAAGTTATAGCACATTTTTGCCATTTGATCTTGATGCCCAATGTCATATTCAACTTGCCGAGAATGTTTGGCTTACATGATTCCCTATAGGTGGCTCACACATACCTAAAGTCTAAATGCCACATTAAGCTGTTATAACACATTTTTGCCATTTGACCTTCACCTTGAGGCTCAAGGTCAAATTTGAACAACCGAGAATGTTTGGCATACATGATTCCCTATAGGCGCCTCATACATATCAAAGCTCTAAATGTCATATAAAGATTCAAGATTCAAAGTATTTATTGTCATGTGCACAGAAAGAACGAGTTTCCCTGCCCAATGAAATTCTTACTTTGCTGCCCACAATGAATGCCAGTAAAACAATAACGAATAATAATAGTAAAAAAAATAAATAAATAAAAAAAAATACAGAATTGTACTATGTTCGAAATATAACTTAACAAAAGTGGCAAGTGCAAATACTTACACTGAGCAAGTTATAGCACATTTTTGCCATTTGGCCTTGACCTTGAGGCCCAAGGTCAAATGTGACTGACTCACAATGTTCGGCATACCTGATTCCCTACAGGTGCCTCATTCATACCTAAGCTCTAAATGCTATATTAAGAGAGTTATAGCACATTTTTGCCATTTGACCTTGAGGCCCAAGGTGAAATGTGACTGACTCACAATGTTCGGCATACCTGATTCCCTAGGGGTGCCTCATACATACCTAAGCTCTAAATGCTATATTAAGACAGTTATAGCACATTTTCGCCATTTGACCTTGACCTTTCGGCTCAAGGTCAAATTCGACCAACCGACAACGCTCGGCAAGCACGATATGCTGTACATGCTCAATTCATACCTATACTATAAATGCAATAATAAACAAGTTACGGCACATTTTGTGGCAAAACACCTCGAAAAATGATGAAGTCCAGACACGTTGCCTAGGTGGCGCTATGAAGGAGCGATTCAATCAAAACGCCGTTTACACCGTTGAAGCAGGTCATGATACTGCTTCCATTGCTGCAATAAAAAAAATAAAAAAATTCATCAGACAGCTTTTGAGGAAATTGCACTTAAGAGAAAAAAATGGCCATTTTCGACATAAAAATGGCCGCCAAGTCTAAATGAACGATTCAGTCAAAAAATTTTTTGCTCAGGCATTAACTTGATGACCCATTTGATCACATCCCCAAATTAAAAAAAAAACTTATCAAACCGTTTTTGAGATACGGCTTTAAATGGATGACGCCAACGCTGCCGGCCGGACGCAAAGTGACGACAATAGGTTACTGGCCTACGGCCGGCAACCTAAAAATCAATGGAATCATGGATCAAAAGTATCCCTGTGAGGCATGCATTGCCATCTGAAAAGAGACTGATTGGTCTGGGATTTAATTTTCAATAAGAAAATGACCCTAAACACACTTCTAAGTTTTGCAAGAATTCTCAGTCTGAGCGAAATATCTGGTGACATAGAAGTTATGACTGTGCCTGCTCAAAGTCAAGACCTTGATGCGATTGAGCAAATCTGTTATAACATCGAAAGAATCTCTTTAGAATGAATTTCACCACATGGATTGGTTTAGCGAGTGAGTAAATGAAAAAATATGTGAAAACTATGCATGAAAGATTGAATCCTGTAATCAAAGGGGGTGGCCACACTAGATATTGACTTTTTCCTCTCAAAAAGACATCATTTTTGATTTTATTGTATATTGTTATCGGTTAACTTATTTTCATCTATATGATCCAATCTAACATGAAATAAATACTTGAACAGTACTTGGTTTCTGATTTATCTTCTTTTTGTTTAGTGTATAATCTTCACTGCACACTACTGTACATTCTGGCCATATAAACTACCAACAAATTATTTCCTTAAGCGACCAGTATGTGAGATCTAGAGCTATCAAGTGGTGAGATTATAGATTGCAACCAAATGATCATTCCCTTTCTCAGAGAACCTACGGTGGCCGCAAAACTTGCAAAAACGCGAAAGGCGCGTTCTCGTGTCAGTGCTTTATTTAATTACTTTTTTCCTGTTCTGGGCTACCGTAGAAACCTGGCGTGCAAAATGTCGAGCTCCATGGAAGAGGACCTGCTCTCTCTGTTGATATAAAGGGCTCATTCTGGATAAAAGAAAGCACTGTGATTCTTATTTTCAGGAAGTAATTCACTGATGAAAATGTACTTTTGAATATTATATTCCATTCCTGCCAGCTATTCAGCCAGATTGTCCATCTAAATCTTACACACTGGTCCTTTAAGGAGTGCTGGAAAATAAGCAAATCACTATCCTGAAGAAGCTTTTACCCATAAAGTTGTATCGCCAAGCTTTTAAGTAGCAAGATGATCAGGCATACCGGCAGTTTTGTCCTCCATCAGGTGCAAGATGGGCTCCCCGTGAAAGTCCAAGTCGAAGCAGATCGTGTCAGGTCCGGGGGATGTCTGGGGCTCAGAGCTTAGGGCCGGGAGGATGACTCTTATTTTCTGATGACTAACAACTGAAAGAGAAGAGCTTCTATGAAGTGCTGAAACCATTACATGGTCATTACATTACATTACACTACACTGTATTACAAACAAGAGCGCTCTAGTGCAACATCCCCCCCGGAGTCGCGACTGCAATATGCGTATCATCAGTCTCTCTGCAGCGTATGTGCAAAGTTTCAGGGATGCCCAATCAAAACAGTAGGAGGAGTTGATTTCACCAGCCAAGTACCCTCCGTCGGACAGATGGATAGAATGACTGCGCCACAACATCATCCCCCTTTTGGACTGCCACCCGGCGGGGGATAAAAAGCGATCTCTGTGGTGGTCATCACTGCGACTACAGTTATGTCTGGTTAGTATTTACAGAGGGGCACAATTTTGAAGGGCTGTTCCAAGAAATATGTAACGTACAGTAGATGTAATGGAGTGGAGTATCAGCTACCATTTAAGCGTACATTCAGGTACACAATTATTGGCACCATTAATAAAAAATTTTGAAAAAAAGGGCTGATATATCCTTAGCCCCATTAAAAACATGTGAAAGAGGCATGTACTGTATTTGTTGCCAATTGAAGAATCAAATCGTTTTTTAAATTTTTCCAGCGAGATAGGAGTGAAATAATGAAAAGCACGTGGTATTGTAATCCCAACGTGTGTCATGTGGACGCGCTGCATACTTCTTTAATAACAAAAATTGAGTTGTTTTGTTGGTTTATATGTGGTCAATAGCATATATAAAAAAAAAAAAAAAAAAAAGCTAAAAATGCGACAGCTTCAAGAAAATGGGCATGGCTTACAACACTGCCACTGGTCAACAATCAGTTGGCTGTGTGTCTGAGAACAGAAAACAGGCATTGTCCCTGACTGACCCCGCCCACGGCAGCCACGAGTAAGTCATCTCATTTGTGCATTTTTAATGGTGCCAAGTATATAATAAGCAACTCGTTAAACTGATAATATTTTTCACTAACAGTAGTTCCTCTTATACTGGCATAATTACTTAATGTAAATACTTTTCTTTATAAAGAGTATTATTAACTCAGTGCAAATATGGCCTTCGTTGCATTTGTTTCGCACTTCAACATGAACTTCTGCATGTTTTTTCAACAACGATTTGTTGAGTGTTTCTTAACATTTTATATTTTGTGCCATGCTGGATGTGGCCGTCAGCTATTCCAATATTTTTCTTGAGTATCATTGACTTAGTGCAATTATGGCCTTCGTTGCATTTGGTTCGCACTTGAATATGTAAGTCAGTGTGTTTTTTTCAACAACTCTTTGCGAGTGTTTGTTGACATTTTATACAAATGTTGGTCTATCGCGCCAAACCACGTGGCCGTCGACTATTCCGAAAAACACAACATCACAAAACACCAAAATGTAAATAATTTGTTCACATGTTGGATTTTAAACTAAACTTCACATGGTTTAGTGGGACTATGGGTCCTATTTTAGTGATCTAAGCGCACAGTCTGAAGAGCGTGGCAAGTGCGCTAAGAGTGTGTCCAAATCCATTTTCGCTGGTTTTACGGCAGGTTATCTGGGCACAAAGGCGCATGGTTCAAAGGGGTCGGACTGAATTTCTTAATTAATCGCATGTGTGTTTTGGGCGTATCATGTCATAAACCAGTCAGAATGTCATCTTTCATTCCTCTAAAAGCCAGCTGCCCTTGCAACTTGGTGAATTGCTATTGTCGAGGCGGATTTTCCAAATAGTACGAAAAAAACTTGTCTGCAGAGAGGGGTTTACTTGTGCTCGAATTGAAGGCATGTGAGCAAACCACTGCTGAAACTTGATCTCTGTAATGCCCAAAAATGTTAATGTTAGTAAGAAATGTATTTTTTTAAATATTGTTCCAAATTGTATTAATCATATTCCTATTGAAAAAGTCGTCATACACAGTGAATCCCAGGGTTGTATTTGAACATGTGCATGACACAAGGAAACAAAATAAAAGAAGTTTTAATTCAGGGTCATAAGTAAAAACATGATCATGTGCGGGCAGGGCAATGACCAAGAGAAATTAAAATGAGTGAGAAAAATAACAGCTTGGGAGAAAGAAACAAAATAATGTTATTTTGATTACACCACTGTAACCGCTTGAATAGTGTCCAGCAGGAGTGAAATGAATAGACAGTGAAGCCGGGAACAAAAGGGATCAAACTAGTTGACATAAGATAAGAAAATAACTGTTGGTGAATACCAGATTGCTGACATCTCATCCTTGAAAGCCAAGTCAGACTTATGGAAGAAATTGGATAAATTACAGACAGTGACCACAATTTCATCAGTCACTTTAAGGCTCATGCACTTTTGCATTTTAAGGTTGCTTCGTCTGTCAGCCAAACTGTAAATTATAATCAGCACATTTCAAATGAAATGCGGAGTTAGGTATTTGATAATACAAGCGGGCTAGATAGGTTGCAGGTACTGTTTTAGTATTTTGATAGAGATAATTGCAGTTAAAGGAGGAGACCGCACCTCGGCAAAGTATATTTCAGGGGAAAGTCGTATTCTTGAAGTGTCTTAAAACGCAAAGTTTTATAAATTTTAATTTGGTAATGATCCAGTGTGACGCATTTTAAAACCGTCAAGTCTTCAAATCGGCGTCAATATCAGGGGGGCAGACATTTTTACTTGGGGAAAATAAGGCGGCAGTTCGGAATGCACAATTGTCCACTCACTCTCTATATTGTTTTCAATGTAGAACATTCACTACATAGTGCCCTATGCAGTGGGCGAGTGTGCATTTCGAACGCATTATCCAATCAAACGCCAGTGCCGTGGTGCTTGTGGCGTCAGTTATTCTCTTTTCTGACGTCAGTTGTTCTCTCTTTTCATCCGGGCCATGGAGTTGTTCAGAGAGCCTTCAATAAACTCACCCTTTACATCTTGACTGCCCGCAAGCTGTTTTTATTTAGGCTGGCCTGATTAACAATCAAACAATTTATCGACTGAGCGACCAAGACCAATACATGTTCTATAATTAGAAATGATAATGAAAAGGTGAATTCCCATTTCCTACATTTATATAATTGATACGGCATTGTAAATCCAAAACTTTTGCTGACTTTGCAGCATTTATTTTCGCCATCCTTAGGATTGTCACACAGCTGTGCAACTTTCCTTACAGGGCCCTTTAGCCGTGATAATATTCAGAATAAAGAACGGATTCTCGCAGCCTCGCAAACTAATTTACGCAAATCTGTGCTGCTTAACGAGCAACACAAGCGCTGAAATTATAGAGAGATATTGATATTTTATGTCGTCATCTATTCGCAGAAGAAGATGCCTCATAATTTTGTGGTGCAATGCAGAACAATGCTATCAAAAGTAAATTAGACTGTCGTTGGTTTTTACCCATTAGTCTGAGCAACTGTGGCTAATCGGGAGATGTAATCCGCAAGAGGTTTAGGCTATTAAGCATTTTTAAAGGTGAGTTTTCCGAAGATCAAATTCAAAATCAGAAGATTCAACAAGTAAAAATGTCTGCCCCCTGATATTGAAGCCAATTTGAGGACTCGCTGGTTTAGAAATGCATCGCACTGGATTATTATCAAACTAGATAACTCGGTCGCCACAGGTACTGAGTCGTGTATCGCACCGATCCCCATCAGAGATCACTTGCAAGTTTTTACAGCCGCTGTTCTACCCTTGCTATGACATTAATATGCATCCATGTGCATGTATATATGTAAATTTGTTAGTTTTCACAGTGCTCAAATATGCAATGGAGAACTTTGTGAAAAGACATTGAAATATAAATGTACTACACGTATTATGCACCTTGATCTTGAGCATTGTCAAATAAACATCTTTGACTGCGCAAATTTAGAAAAAAATCCTATGAACATTGAAGCCTCCAGAGCCTGAAACAGAAAATCTCCGCGGGCGCGGCACCTAACCACTAACCCTAATCCTAACTCTAAGTCCAGAGGTGACTTGTAACCAAAAAAAATTTTTTTGCTGAAAATGGCTCAAAATGACGAGAAAACACAAAATCTGCAAAAAAAATTTTTTCGACAAAATAGCTGCCGGCGGCCGTATTGGATGTCGGAAATAGCCGAAAATTGATCTTGAGCATTGTCAAATAAACATCTTTGACTATGCAAATTTAAAAAAAAATCCTATAAACATCGAAGCCTCCAGAGCCTGGAACAGAAAATCTCTGCACGTGCGGCAGCAGCGGCCCCGGAACTAAACCATAGTATCTCCCGACTATCGTCGTCGGGGAGATGCAACTAAAATATGCGTTTTAGACACTTCAAGAATTCTACTTTCGGCTGAAATATACTTTGCGGAACTGCGGTCTCCTCCTTTAATGGGTTTATCCATGCCAGACTCTGACTTCACTTATCTAAAAATCTGAAGCACTCCAAACATTCTTTCTATACTGAGCAATAAAAGAAACGAAAACAAGAGGCTCCTCAGAGCCTGTACTCGGGCCGGGTCTAGGCCTAGGCCAATCACGAAACCGTGCGCGCGCATGAGCAGGACAATCGCGACCCCAAAAAAAAAAAAAAAAAAAAAAAAGGAACGGAGTCGAAACTTAGACTCGTGGCCTACCGGCGCAAGTAATTAATACAAGACTGGCCAGAAACTAAGAATGTGTGTAATAATTATGAAAATCTCATTTATTATTAGCACATGCCCATTTACACCCATTCTGGTATTTAAGGGAAAATACCAAACTTCGTGTAAATGCTGTTTTTGCAGAGGGAATATCATTTTAAGTGTTTTCAGGAAATTTCAAAGTAACCAAAACTAAGATGCAGGGCAAGGGGTCTACATTTAAAAAAAAAAAAAAATCTGAAAATCAGCACAGTACCAGTTGGTGCCACCAAAGGCCTATGCGTAGCTGTAAAAAAGAAAAGACAAATTGTACAACATTAGACCATGCCTGCTCAATGATTTCAAAATCACCACAACAACAGATAGACAGACAAGGGGATGTAGAAAACCTACATAAGAGTGAAGGACAATGTGTACAACTTTTCTGGAAATGGCAGCCCCATAACAAAATCGTATGTGGTTAGTTATTAGATATTTCTTGTCAATTACCATGCTAAGAATCAATTGACCAGATATTGGTTAGCCAGTTGAACAGTTGAACAGTCAATAACAAGTATATACGTATGGAAAAAACTGTTGGTTTTATGTTTTGTATATACAGTGAGCAACACATTTTATTGGAAAAGGACACATTTTGTGTTATTTTGCTTCTGCTGGCCGTCAGTCACCGGATCTGAATCTAGTTGAACATGCATTTGCATGCTGAAGAGGGCACTGGAGAAAAAAAATGTCCCTGAAACAAGTGATTTTTGAAGATTCCAAGGAGAGCAGGCCCGGCAGAGCATCACTAATGAAGATACACAGCATCTGGCAATGGCTATGCAATATGAACTAAAAGTAGTCCCGCCATACCAAAGATACGGTAGGATATTTAAAATTACCACTTAATTTTTTATGTGCCCAAAAATGCTGGGAGGAAACGATGCACAAACAGTTCAGCAATTTCTAATGGGTTGATCCGATATGGATGAAACCACTCAAATTAAAGATGATAGTCTGACAGTCTTCCTTGTCTTTGTACATACTTTCC
The DNA here is from genome assembly GCA_029692085.1 of Gymnothorax javanicus. Lineage (NCBI taxonomy): Eukaryota > Metazoa > Chordata > Actinopteri > Anguilliformes > Muraenidae > Gymnothorax > Gymnothorax javanicus. The sequence continues at coordinate 56,160,276 of CM056202.1, forward strand.
AGTGACGGCTGGTGAACTGGTGATAGGGGAAGCTCAAACCATCCCTTAAAAATAATGATTGGTCATGACCTGTTTTCAATCATTCACTTAAATTGCCATTACAGAAACTCCAAAAACTCTCAACATTATCAGGTGTGGTCAGTTTTCATTAAAATGCATACCTGTCGACTCATGCATTCAGCGTGAGTTTTAGTGCCATATTTACGTTCCCCTGCTGAAGTCAGCAATTATTCAATCAACGCATATGTACGGGATTCTCGCGTGGCACTGAAGTCCTTCTGCTTGGAGGTTAATCAGTTTCACCTGCATTATGACTCCGGACTTCACACGCTTTTGTTCACACAAGGGTTGGAAGCAATGCATGTGTTTCATGATCGTTTAAATAGATCGTTTAAAGTCGTATTCTTGAAGTGTCTTAAAACGCATAGTTTTATAAATTTTAATTTGGTAATGATCCAGTGCGATGCATTTTAAAACCGTCAAGTCTTCAAATCGGCGTCAGTATCAGGGGGGCAGACATTTTTACTTGGGGATAATAAAGCGGCAGTTCGGAATGCACAATTGTCCACTCGCTCACTCACTCTCTATATTGTTTTCAATGTAGAACATTCACTACATAGTGCCCTATGCAGTGGGCGATTGTGCATTTGGAACGCATTATCCAATCAAAACGCCAGTGCCGTGGTGCTTGTGGCGTCAGTTATTCTCTTTTCTGACGTCAGTTGTTCTCTCTTTTCATCCGGGCCATGGAGTTGTTCAGAGAGCCTTCAATAAACTCACCCTTTACATCTTGACTGCCCGCAAGCTGTTTTTATTTAGGCTGGCCTGATTATCAAACAATTTATCGACTGAGCGACCAAGACCAATACATGTTCTATAATTAGAAATGATAATGAAAAGGTGAATTCCCATTTCCTACATTTATATAATTGATATGGCATTGTAAATCCAAAACTTTTGCTGACTTTGCAGCATTTATTTTGGCCATCCTTAGGATTGTCACACAGCTGTGCAACTTTCCTGACAGCGCCCTTTAGCCGTGATAATCTTCAGAATAAAGAACGGATTCTCGCAGTCTCGCAAACTAATTTACGCAAATCTGTGCTGCTTAACGAGCAACACAAGCGCTGAAATTATAAAGAGATATTGATATTTTATGTCGTCATCTATTCGCAGAAGAAGATGCCTCATAATTTTGTGGTGCAATGCAGAACAATGCTATCAAAAGTAAATTAGACTGTCGTTGGTTTTTACCCATTAGTCTGAGCAACTGTGGCTAATCGGGAGATGTAATCCGCAAGAGGTTTAGGATATTAAGCATTTTTAAAGGTGAGTTTTCCGAAGATCAAATTCAAAATCAGAAGATTCAACAAGTAAAAATGTCTGCCCCCTGATATTGAAGCCAATTTGAGGACTCGCTGGTTTAGAAATGCATCGCACTGGATTATTATCAAACTAGATAACTCGGTCGCCACAGGGACTGAGTCGTGTATCGCACCGATCCCCATCAGAGATCACTTGCAAGTTTTTACAGCCGCTATGTTCTACTCTTGCTATGACATTAATATGCATCCATGTGCATGTATATATGTAAATTTGTTAGTTTTCACAGTGCTCAAATATGCAATGGAGAACTTTGTGAAAAGACATTGAAATATAAATGTACTGCACATATTATTCACCTTGATCTTGAGCATTGTCAAACATCTTTGACTGCGCAAATTTAGAAAAAAAATCCTATAAACATTGAAGCCTCCAGAGCCTGAAACAGAAAATCTCTGCGGGCGCGGCAGCTAACCACTAACCCTAATCCTAACACTTTCTGAGTCCAGAGGTGACTTGTAACCAAAAAAATTTTTTTTTGCTGAAAGTGGCTCAAAATGACGAGAAAACACAAAATCTGCAAAAAACTTTTTTTCGACAAAATAGCTGCCGGCGGCCGTATTGGATGTCGGAAATAGCCGAAAATTGATCTTGAGCATTGTCAAATAAACATCTTTGACTATGCAAATTAAAAAAAAAAATCCTATAAACATCGAAGCCTCCAGAGCCTGGAACAGAAAATCTCTGCGCACGCGGCGGTGGCGGCCCCAGAACTAAACCATCATAGTATCTCCCGACTATCGTCGTCGGGGAGATACAACTAAAATATGCGTTTTAGACACTTCAAGAATTCTACTTTCGGCTGAAATATACTTTGCGGAACTGCGGTCTCCTCCTTTAATGGGTTTATCCATGCCAGACTCTGACTTCACTTATCTAAACATCTGAAGCTCTCCAAACATTCTTTCTATACTGAGCAATAAAAGAAACGAAAACAAGAGGCTCCTCAGAGCCTGTACTCGGGCCGGGTCTAGGCCTAGGCCAATCACGAAACCGTGCACGCGCATGAGCAGGACAATCGCGACCCCAAAAAAAAAAAAAAAAAAAAAAAAAAAAGAACGGAGTCGAAACTTAGACTCCGTGGCCTACCGGCAAGTAATTAATACAAGACTGGCCAGAAACTAAGAATGTGTGTAATAATTATGAAAATCTCATTTATTATTAGCACATGCCCATTTACACCCATTCTGGTATTTAAGGGAAAATACCAAACTTCGTGTAAATGCTGTTTTTGCAGAGGGAATATCATTTTAAGTGTTTTCAGGAAATTTCAAAGTAACCAAAACTAAGATGCAGGGCAAGGGGTCTACATTTAAAAAAAAAAAATCTGAAAATCAGTACAGTACCAGTTGGTGCCACCAAAGGCCTATGCGTAGCTGTAAAAAAGAAAAGACAAATTGTACAACATTAGACCATGCCTGCTCAATGATTTCAAAATCACCACAACAACAGATAGACAGACAAGGGGATGTAGAAAACCTACATAAGAGTGAAGGACAATGTGTACAACTTTTCTGGAAATGGCAGCCCCATAACAAAATCGTATGTGGTTAGTTATTAGATATTTCTTGTCAATTACCATGCTAAGAATCAACTGACCAGATATTGGTTAGCCAGTTGAACAGTTGAACAGTCAATAACAAGTATGTACGTATGGAAAAAACTGTTGGTTTTATGTTTTGTATATACAGTGAGCAACACATTTTATTGGAAAAGGACACATTTTGTGTTATTTTGCTTCTGCTGGCTGTCAGTCACCGGATCTGAATCTAGTTGAACATGCATTTGCATGCTGAAGAGGGCACTGGAGAAAAAAAATGTCCCTGAAACAAGTGATTTTTGAAGATTCCAAGGAGAGCAGGCCCGGCAGAGCATCACTAATGAAGATACACAGCATCTGGCAATGGCTATGCAATATGAACTAAAAGCAGTCCCGCCATACCAAAGATAGGGCAGGATATTTAAAATTACCACTTAATTTTTTATGTGCCCAAAAATGCTGGGAGGAAACGATGCACAAACAGTTCAGCAATTTCTAATGGGTTGATCCGATATGGATGAAACCACTCAAATTAAAGATGATAGTCTGACAGTCTTCCTTGTCTTTGTACATACTTTCCAGTGGCGGCTGGTGAACTGGTGATAGGGGAAGCTCAAACCATCCCTTAAAAATAATGATTGGTTATGACCTGTTTTCAATCATTCATTTAAATTGCCATTACAGAAACTCCAAAAACTCTCAACATTATCAGGTGTGGTCAGTTTTCGTTAAAATGCATACCTGTCGACTCTCATGCATTCAGCGTGAGTTTTGGTGCCATATCTACGTTCCCCAGCTGAAGTCAGCAATTATTCAATCAACGCATATGTAAGGGATTCTCGCGTGGCATTGAAGTCCTTCTGCTTGGAGGTTTATCAGTTTCACCTGCATTATGACTCCGGACTTCACACGCTTTTGTTCACACAAGGGTTGGAAGCAATGCATGTGTTTCATGATCGTTTAAATAGTTTAAATGAAATAAGTTCATTGGAAGTAATGGAATTGCATAAAGATGTTTCAAATTACCTTTGTGCAATCAATAGACGAAGTTGCTGACTTGTTCAAAAATGGTTCTTAGATGCGCTTGGGGAACGTGCAGTTCCGACGAATGATACCCTGCCTGGCTACGGGGAGCTCAATAACGCTGTTTCTAAAGCCAAAAATGCAGTTGGCAAAGTGTTGGCAATGGATTAAGGCATGTGGATGGCCTCACGCACAAATCAGTGCGGACAAGATGGACAAACACTAGGCTGTGTTTGCTCTGAAGTAAGCAAATGAAGACTTAACCAGGCCAACAATATGTGAACAGCATCCACTTGACCCGGAAAGGAAACAAACAAGTTTTAAATGGTTGTTGATCAGTATCATGACATTTTGAAGCAGGGAGAATGAAACGGCACTTAAAAACTGATAAGATCAGGGATCAATACAGCCGAAATAACATTACACGTGCTGAATTATTACAGCTCTGATGATTTCAGTGGTATGAAATTACGTGATCTGACCGGCGTGAAAGAAAATGGGTTTTCTGATTTGGAAAAAAAGTTGTAGTTGACAAATGCGTGCAATTACATACCCAAAATGAAAACTCATATGAAACCATTAAGAATCTATCTGTATGAAAACTACTTACCCTGCTTTACATGTGCAGTACGATTCTACCATTTTGTCCGGTTTGATCTCAATGTGCAGTTTATCGGGTGTTTGGCTTCTCTGCATCAATAACCAGCACCTCGCTGTGACTCTTGTATCTCCACCGATTCCGATAAAAATTTTGATTGCATGGACATATCCTTGCGTCAACTAGTTCAGGCCTCTCTGGTCAACTTTGCCGGACAAGTTGGACACATTCGGTACGAAACAATCTGCAGAGTTATCAGCAATACATGCAAGAGAGTGGTGCTCAAACTTCAGCTGTGCAGTTGCCATTTTGGAACTGAGCTGCATTGCATGTGGGGGTAAGCAACTGTAACTATGGGGGGCAGAGTTTGTCGGAACTAGTTAGAAAGGCCCATTAGAGCTCGGCCCTGTGTGATGTGGTGTTTGTACATTGTTTTTGTGATTTTTGTTGTTATTGTAGGGTAGATGTTTTTGTGGACTGCGTACTGTCATGTGGTGAATACTTGTTTTGTGTGAAAAGAATTATACAGAATCAGACATCCTCCTGGATCATATGACAGACAGAACTGATAACGTGTGCATCCACCTTTTGCTGCAAGCAATTCCTGAATCCTACTTGGCATAGAGGTCACCAAATTACTGATCTGTCTCTGTGGGATCTGATCCCACTCGGCTACCAGAGCAGCAGGAAGTTCATTGTGAGTAATGGCAGGGTGATCCTGATGGTGAACTCACTGATCTTGAATGTCCCAAAGATGTTCAATGGGGTTCATGCCTGGTGAATAAGAAGGCCAATTTAACACCCATACGTTGTTACTGTCCAGGCAGTGCTGGGTAATTCTTGCTGTATCAGGACAAGCGTTGTCATGCATGAGGATGACATGACGGTTTTGGCAGATGTGGGGCACAAAATATGTTGTTCCAAGATCTCATCCACATATTGTTGTGCTGTCAGTGTTCCATCAACAAATACCAGCAGAGACCTTCGGCCATATCCTATAGCTGCCCACACCATCACACTACCACCGCGGAGTCGATTCACTTGCACGACACACGGATCAGCGTACCATTTACCTTGTCTCCAGAACATGCATCACCTCCCATTATTGCAATACAGCAAGAAGCACTAGTTCTCACTAAAATAATGTGATGCCATTGACAATTTTGCCAATGTCTCCTAATATATGCCTTTTCCCACATGAAAAGTAGAATGTCTGCGATCCATCAGTACTATCACAACATGTGCTCTAAATGAAGAGGTGCCTTTATCCTGCAGCTGTCTAAACACCATATGGGAGCTGATATGGTTATGGCTGATATCGACAAAAGTGGTCTCTGAGATGCATAACATGAATGTGATGGTCCTGCGCACGCGTGGTCACTCGTAGCTGCCCAGGCATTGGTCAATCAGTGTTTCCTGCCTGCCGATTTTGCATCTGCAGGACGTGAAACCATCGCACAAGGCACTCTAAAGTGCACCAGCTGGGATTTTCCATTGTATACTCGTTATTGTGTAATATTGTCTATTAATAGGCTGGTGTTGTTGCAATTTTCCGTAGTTTTTGCTCAAGAATGTTATTTTATACTTAAAACAAGAAACATGGAGTTATCTGCTCTTGTAATGAAAATGATGTGAATGGAGGATTTTTTTTTTGGGGGGGAGGACACTTTAAATTTGATAAAGATCAATTTTCAATAAAGTTCAATTTTGTAAGTTACCTGTATTTTGTGAAGTTAATTTTACATAATTACGACAACCGAACTGTAGTTTGATCGCTATTATCTGGAATGCACAATAAAAAAGACATAATTTATGTCAAATTAAGAAAACGGATAGATCTGTTTTGTTCAGGACCTGTGGCTTTTTAAATTGCCACTAGTGTCTCTGTACAGTCATGGAGTTTGTTAGCTCCTGAGTGGTTGCACTGATCTGGTTAGACACCGAGCCATGGGGAGCAGAAAAGAACTGTCTAAGGACCTTCAGAACAAGGTAGTTAAACTTTTTAAAGATGGGAAAGGATATAAAAAGATATCCAAAGACTTGAAAATGCCAGACAGTACTGTTCAGTTCGTGATTAAGAGGTGGAAAATTAGGGGATATATTGATACCAAGCCAACATCAGATCGGCTAAGAAAGATTTCAGCCCAAACTGTCAGGAGAATTGTTCAGGACACACAAAAAAAATCCACAGGCTACCTCAAAAGAAATACAGGTGCTCTGGAAAAAAGATGGTGTGGTCTTTTCAAAGAGCACAATAAGGAAGTACTTATACAACAATGAGCTGCATGGTGGAGTTGCTAGAAAGAAGCCATTATTGCGCCCATCCCACAAAAAAGCCCACCTAAGATATGCCAGACATCACCATGACACACCTCACAAATTCTGGAATACTGTCATTTGAAGTGACGAGACCAAAATAGAACTTTATGGTCATTACCATATGCACAATGTTTGGAGAGCAGTCAACGCCATTCCCACTGTAAAGCATGGTGGTGGCTCTCTGATGTTTTGGGGGTGTGTGAGCTCTAAAGCCACAGGGAATCTTGTGAAAATTGATGGCAAGGTGAATGCAGCATGCTATCAGAAAATACTGGCAGACAATTTGCATTCTTCAGCATGAAAGCTGCGCGAGGGACACACTTGGACTTTCCAGCATGACAATGATCCTAAGCTCTGCAGAAGAGAGAGGTGAAGGTTCTGGAGTGGCCATCACAGTCTCCTGACCTCAATATCATCCAGCCGCTTTGGGGAGATCTCAAACGTGCAATTCATGCAGGATGACCAAAAACTTTGCAGGAGCTGGAGGCATTTAGCAAGGAAAAATGGGCAGCTATACCACCAGAGAGAATTAGGGGCCTCAACTATCACAAAAGCTGCACACTGTCTCTGATGCTAAAGGGGGCAATACACAGAATTAAGAACTAAGGGTATGAACACATTTTAACAGGGTTCATCTAATTTTTTCCCCCTTATTGCCATGTTTTATTTGATAATTGTGCAATTCTACATGACCAACAGTTGAATATGAATCCAATAAGAAATTAAAAAAAAAAAAAAAATGTGTTTTGCCTGGCCATTCGTGTTTCCTTTTAATTTTTTTTTTTTTTTTTTTTTTAAACCTATTTTACAAATTCAGCCAGGGTATGCAAACTTTCCAGCACAACTGTAACTTATTCTGCAGGTTTCCTGCTACATGAAATTTGTTATGATGATGATTAAGACAAACACATCTTAATTATCCATCCACACCATTTTATATATCGTAGAGGCACACAGGAGCCATTAAAGTTAAAATTATTTTAAAATTTTCTGAATCAGACATTTGAAAGTAAATGATAAATATTTTCGAACTGACTTACCTGGATGATGGCGAGGTTTCCAGAAAAGCATTGCTATAGGGAACACAAGAAGTAATTTCAGTCAAAGAGCATGAAAAGGAATCATACTTAAAGGAACACTCCACTCATTTATCATATTTGAAAAGGCACAATTATTCGCTATATTATCATAATCTCTACCAATCCTGAAATTTTCATTGATTTTTGAGGTCATTTACCATTTAAAATCGATTTTTATTGGCATGGATCTGCATTTATGATGAGCGCGGCCATTCTTACCAAGTCACGTGATTCCACAAAGGGAAGTGACCCCACATGTGCTGTTACGCCACATGTGCTGGCAATTACTTTTTCACATAGGGCCAAATAGGTTTGGATAGCTTTTTTCCCCTAATAAATGAAATCATCATTTTTAATTTTGTATTTACTCGGGTTATCTTTGTCCAATATTAAAATTTCTTTGATGATCTGAAACATTTAAGAGTGACCAATATGCAAAAAAAAAAAAAAAAAAAAAAAATCAGGAAGAGGGCAAATATTATTTCACAGCACTGTTATATAACACGCACGCACGCACGCACGCACGCCAGTCAAAATGATTAAACCCCCATTACAAATTGGGTTTAGTGGTTTCCAATAAACAGATTAAACAAGAACATTTTAAATAACTTGACACGACTAATATTACAAGTGGTTTCTCCAAATTCTACACAAAATGCCACTTTTAATGATATTTTCTGATACACCCTATATACAGTATCTCACAAAAGTGAGTACACCCCTCACACTTCGACGATTAATTTATTATATCTTTTCAAGGGAAAACGTTACAGAAATGAAACCTGAATATATTTTAGAGTAGTCATTGTACAATATGTGTAGCAGTGTAGATTTACTGCACAGTCCAAATAACTGAACAAACAGTCACTATTTCCAAAATAGGTGGCAACAAAAGTGAATACACCTCTCCGTCAACGTGCCAAATTTTGGCCATAATGTCAATATTTTGTGTGATCACCATTGTTGTCCAGGACTGCCTTGATTCTCCTTGACATTGAATTCACCAGAGCTGCACAGGTTGTTGCTGAGATCCTCCTCCACTCCTCCATGACAACATCATGGAGCTGGTGGATGTTGGAGGCCTGCTGCTCCTCCACCTTCCTCTTGAGGATGCCCCACAGGTGCTCAATGGATTCAGGTCTGGAGACATACTTGGCCACGTCATCACCTTCACCTTCAGCTTCTTCAGAAAGGCAGTTGTCATCTTGGAGGTCGTTATCATGTTGGAAAACTGCCGTGTGGCCCTGTTTCCGAAGGGAGGGCATCATGTTCTGCTTCAGAATGTCACAGTACATGTTGGAATCCATTATTCCATCAATGAAGCACACCTCCCCAGGACTAGAAGCACTCATGCAGCCCCAGACCATGATGCTGCCACCACCATGTTTGACTGCAGGCAGTACACACTTGTCTAGGTACTCCTCACCAGGGCGCCGCCACACATGCTGGACATCATCTAAGCCAAACAGGTTTATCTTGGTCTCGTCAGACCACAGAACATCGTTCCAGTAGTTCATGTTCTTGGACTGGTTGTCTTCAGCAAACTGTTTTCGGGCTTTCTTGTGAGCTAGCTTAAGAAGAGGGTTCCGTCTTGGCCGATGGCCATGCAAACCGACTTGGTGCAGTGCACTGCGTATGGCCTGAGCACTGACAGGCTGTTCTCCCACAGCTGCAACCTCGTTAGCAATGCTGCCAGCACTCCTGCTTCTGTTTTCTGAAGACAACTTGTGCACCTGACACAGAGCACGAGGACTCAATCTCTTCGGTCCACCCTGACGAGGCCTGTTCCAAGTAGAACCTGTCTGGGAAAACCGCTGGATAACCTTGGCCACCGTGCTGTTAGCTCAGTTTCATGGTTTCACAGATCTTCTTGTAGCTTAGACCATCTTTGTGGAGAGCAACAATTCTCTTTTTCAGATCCTTAGAGAGTTCTTTCCCATGAGGTGCCATGCTGACTATCCAGTGACCAGAATGAGAGCATTTCACCCAAAGCACCGCAATTTAAACCTTCAACACATGTTACACAACCTCATATGGCCTAGTGGAACAGAAAAAAGCATGAACTGATGAATGAGACACGTTTCATTGCTTGATTGACCATTACCAATTGGAGTCTGTACTCACTTTTGTTGCCACCCATTTTGGAAATGGTGACTGTTTGTTCAGTTATTTGGACAGTGCAGTAAATCTACACTGCTACACATATTATACAATGACTACTCAAGAATATATTCAAGTTTCATTTCTGTAACATAGTCCCTTAAAAAGCTATAAATTAATTGTCAAAATGTGAGGGGTGTACTCACTTTTGTGAGGTACTGCGATACCGCATATATATATATATATATATATATGAGATCTACTGCCATGGATGACAAGTTCCATCGGTGTTTTACTTGCATGCAGAAAACAGGAAAAAAATAATTACTTGTTAATATATATATATATATATATATATGAGAGAGAAAAGAGAGAGACATTAAAAATGCAAAAGTGTAAACTTTCGACTTTTAAATTGTTGAAAAACAATGTGCAAGTAAGACATTTTTTTTTGACGTTTCTTAATGTATACTTGACAATTGTACTAAACCAGACATCCTCCTGGATCATAAGACAAACGGCACTGATAACGTGTGCATCCACCGTTGCAGCAAGCAATGCCTGAATCCTACATGGCATAGAGGTCACCAAATTATTGATCTGTCTCTGTGGGATCTGATCCCACTCGGCTACCAGAGCAGCAGGAAGTTCAGTGTGAGTAATGGCAGGGTGATCCTGATGGTGAACTCACTGATCTTGAATGTCCCAAAGATGTTCAATGGGGTTCATGCCTGGTGAATAAGAAGGCCAATTTAACACCCACACGTTGTTACTGTCCAGGCAGTGCTGGGTAATCCTTACTGTATCAGGACAAGCATTGTCATGCATTAGGATGTCTTGACGGTTTTGGCAGATGTGGGGCACAATATATTGTTCTAAGATTTCATCCACATAGTGTTGTGCCATCAGTGTTCCATCAACAAATATCAGCGGAGACCTTCAGCCATGCCCTATAGCTGGCCACACCATCACACTATGACCGCCGAATCGATTCACTTGCACGACACATGGGTCAGCATACCGTTTATCCTCTCTCCAGTACATGCAGTACACACCTCCCATTATTGCAATAGAGCAAGTAGTGTGACGTGTCACTAAAATATTGTGACGCCATTGACGATTTGGCCAATTTCTCTTAGAATACGCCTTTTCCAACTCATGATAAGTAGCACGTCTGTGATCCGTCAGTACTATCCCAAAATGTGCTCTCAATGAAGAGATGGCTTCATCCTGCAGCCGTCTTCACACAATATGGGAGCTGATATGGTTGTGGCGTCTAACAGGACCCACGGCAGCGGTCAGCGCTGCTAGTGGAAAGTGATCTCTGAGATGCATCACATAAATGTGATGGTTCTGCGCACGCTTGGTCACTCGTAGCTGCCCAAGCCGTGGTCGATCTCGGGTGTTTCCTGTCTGCCAATATTGCATTTGCAGACATGAAACATTCGCACAAGGCACTCTAAAGGGTGCCGGCAGAGATTTTCCAAGGTATTCCCTTGTTATTGTGTAATACTGTCCTTTAATGGACTGGTGTTGTTGCAATTTTCTGTAGTTTTTGCTCAAGAATGTTCTATAGTTGTGCTAATGTTCGATGTGCCTGGATAAAGGACTTTCTCACCAACCGGCCCCAGACTGTGAGACTTGGCCCCCACCTCTCCTCCACTCGCACGCTGAGCACCGGCTCCCCACAGGGCTGTGTGCTGAGCCCACTTTTGTACTGTCTCTACATCCACGACTGCAATCCGTTCCACAATAACAACCTCATCGTCAAGTTTGCTGACGACATCACAGTGGTCGGACTCATCTCAAAGGGAGACGAGGCAGCCTACCGAGAGGAGGTCCTGAAGTTGGCAGCCTGGTGTTCAGAGAATAACCTGGCTCTGAACACCAAGAAAACCAAGGAGATCATTGTTGACTTCAGTAAGCACAGCACCGACCTAGCCCCCCTTTACATCAACGGCGAGTGTGTGGAGAGGCTCCACACCTTCCGGTTTCTCGGAGTCCTTATCTCTGCCGACATCTCCTGGACAGAAAACATCACAGCGGTCATCAAGAAGGCTCAGCAGCGGCTACACTTCCTTAGAGTCCTCAGGAAGCACAACCTGGACTCCAACCTGCTGCTGACCTTCTACCGCTCGTCCATCGAGAGCCTGCTGACGTACTGTATCACTGCATGGTACGGCAGCTGCACTGTGGCAGACAGGAAGAGGCTTCAGAGAGTAGTATAGGCAGCACAGAAGATCATTGGCTGCCCTCTCCCCTCCCTGGTGGACATTTACACCTCCCGCTGCCTCAGCAGAGCAAAAAGCATCACCGAGGACAGCTCCCACCCTGGCATTGAACTGTTTGACCTGTTGCCCTCAGTGAGGCGCTACAGGTGCATCAGAACAAAGACCAACAGATTCAAGAACAGTTTTTTTTCCAAAAGCCATAACTACTCTGAACTCACACATGCACTGACTTCACAGTCCAAAGCCCCAATCCCCAGACTTTCTTTTACCCACTACTGAGCAATATTTAATATTATTATGTGCCTGCAGCAATGCAGACACATATTACAATCCTGCATACTTCCTTATTATGTGCCTGCAGCAATGCAGTCACATATTATAATCCTGCATACTTCCTTACTATTGGGTGTGAATGCTGCAAGCAGCATTCAAACCCTATGTTCTTCTGTTAACAAAGTTCTTTATTTTTATTATTATTTTTCCGCCGTGTTTTTTGGCTCAGCTTATCTTCAGCATACTTCAACCGATTGAAAAAATTCAAAATTCACATGATTCAGCTTCATTAGGACATTCCAGGTCATTCTTCCAATTTTTCGTAACATTCATAATTTTCCCAGAATTCAACGGCAAACTTCCAATTCCTATTAAATCCCATTCAACGAAAACTGAAACGCTACTCCTTCCACAAACTTCAACCGATTCAAACCATTCCAAGTCAAAACATTCAGCTCAATTAGTACTTGCATGGAATGTCTTTTCTAATTTCTAACATTCATATTTTCCCAGATATTCCAATTTTTTACAAAACCATTTTCCCATTGAAAATGAATTATGGAATCTTCAAAAATCAGAAAACTTCACCTTTTTTTTTTCAAACGATAACTGCCGATTCATACTTTCAGCTAGAAACTCCACTCAAAGTGTAAAATATTCTACATTTTCCTGACTTTTTACATATGATTCATCTTTTCAATCTCATTCAAACTTGAAAAAATATTCATCCTTTTCTGAAAATTGGTTATAATGGAAGTCAATGAGAAAATCATTCAAACTCACTCATCTTCACCCACACATCACGAATTCATACAATCACGTAGAAACTCCATTCCAACTCTAAAACATTCACATTGCCGTCGACTTTCAGTGACTAATTCATATTTTCAATCTCTCTTTTAGTTTTTCTACACCGCCAGTTTAAAAAAACATTAAATTTTGAGCCCTTCTCAGACTTTATAATGGGTGTCTGTGGTGTGGAATCTTCGGAGCTAGAGTGGTTGATTTTATTCTTAGAGTGCGAGTTGGGAGCAGACAAACTGAAAAATATACTTTTTAAAATCGCTGTAACTTCCACAAATTTGAATCCCTCTTCATGACATTTCACAAAAACGTAGGAAAATTTGTTCTTGTTCCAGCGGTATAATTTTTGTAGCAGAGAAGTACATGGTTTTGGCTCAGGGAACAGTCAAAGGACAGGAAGCAGGTAAAACTTCTCTATCTCTTCCATTCAAAATTCGCTCAAAAATTTTGGGAGAACAGCAAACGGGCAGAGTTTTTAGATCGCAGTAAATCCAACATTATATCACTCAGAGAAATAAAAAAGACATCCACACACTCAGCAAAGTCTCCTGCCTTGAACGATGAGGTTACATTGGTGACAGGACGAACAATTTTTGCGTGAGAAACGGGAGTTTGAGGTGAGCGCTAACGAGGATTTCTTTGACTGAGTGACTCGGCGGCTCTGTGTGTGTGTGGCGGTTGTTTGCTCCTTGCACTGTTACTAGGAGACAAGTACTGGCATAGCCCTCTGTCAAACGGAAAAAAACATTCGCTAAAAATGCAACGTTAACAATAGAAACATATGTTAATGAATGCGATATGCCGCTGTTTGCAGTCTACCTTAAATTAAATTACTGCTTAGCAGAACCAGTGTTGGTCAAATTCAACGTTTATTGGCAAAAGTAATCTCTTCGCTCATTACAATACAGGCTCGCTAAGTCAACAGCAGCCGTTTGCCAGCGTTACCGTTAAGATAAGCGAAACCTCCGAGAATATTCGTGCAGATAATGGAAGAGCTATCACAGGACAAATGCGTGCGATTATATCTCGCAGGTAAGCGTGCCTAAGTCACCGTCTGTAACCTATTCAAGTTCCGTAACGTTACTGTATCTAGCTAGCAAGTGAACAATGTTAGTTACTGCTTGGTCTCCTGAAATATCAAGAACTGGTTTGAGAAACCGAACAATTAATAGCGCGACTCAATGACGGTTTCCCTATAAGTTAATTAACTGTATTTGAGCGCTTAAAGTGTTTCCCTAGAGTTTTCTTGGCAAAGAGTGATAAAGGATAAAAAATAATTAGCTAAGTTGAAGACAAACGCATCTTGCTGAAAACAAAGTGCTGACAGCACAGTCTGGGAGTTAGATGCAGGCTGCCAGTGGTCCCTTCTGAAGGAAGCCAACCATTTATTCTGCCAGTGTAGCGAAAGTCTTTTCATGATGGAATTAAACTGTCGTTTGGAGATTCTCTGACGACTGTTGTTACAGCAAACTGTACTACATATGTTAATTATGTATATGTTAATGAATGCGATATTCCGCTGTTTGCAGTCTACATTAAATTAAATTACTGCTTAGCAGAACTAGTGTTGGTCAAATGCAACATTTATTGGCAAAAGTTATGTTTTCACTCATTACAATACAGGCTCGCTAAGTCAACAGCAGCTGTTTACCAGCGAAGCGAAACCTCGAGAATATTCGTGCAGATAACAGAAGAGCTATCACAGGACAAATGCGTGCGATTATATCTCCCAGGTAAGCATGCCTAAGTCACCGTCTGTATCCTATTCAAGTTCTGTAACGTTACTGTATCTAGCTAGCAAGCGATCAATCTTAGTTACTGCATAGTCTCCTGAAATATCAAGAACTGGTTTGAGAAACCGAACAATTAATAGCGCGACTCAATGATGGTTTCCCTATAAGTTAATTAAATGTATTTGAGCGTCTAAAGTGTTTCCCAAGAGTTTTCTTGGCAAAGCGCGCTAAAGGATAAAAAATAATAATTAGCTAAGTTGAGGACAAACGCAACTTGCCGAAAACAAAGCGCTGACAGCACAATACTTGGGAGTTCGATGCAGGCTGCCAGTGGTCCCTTCTGATGGAAGCCAACCATTTATTCTGCCAGTGTAGCGAAGTCTTTCGCAATGGAATGAAACAGTCGTTTGGAGATTCTCTGACGACTGTTGTTACAGCAAACTGTACTACATATCCCGGGCATATTGGATTCACTTAATTTAAGCATTTCGAAGAACGAAGAATTAGCTACACCTGAGATGGGAGAATTAAAGTATCTTTAACCCTATAATACCCAGACACAGACATCATTATAGGAAAAATATGACCCAGTAATATTTTTGAAGTATTGAATGGTAGTATTCAGATCCACTGTTCATCATTAGGTTTTGTGACAGCAAAATATACATTGCTGAACAGAACTTCTTCTAATTCCAGGAGTATCATATCTGATTCAGCCAAAAATCAGCACCCCTCCAGAACTCAACACTCGAAATATCAAATTAGTTATATGCTCTCTACTATCTATAGCTATCCCTTAACATGTATAAGAATAAGTTTTGGTGGAATATTTACCTTGGAATGCCGAACTTCACTGCCAAAAGTCCAAGGAAATTCATAAATTCCCATTCACATAGGAGCTACTACCTTGAAGTGAGTGACTAGGGGAGAGACTACTCCTGTAATCTCACTTCTTCCTTCCAGGTGGCAGCACTGTGTATCAGATATGATACAGTGAGCAGTCGTGGTTGTGTTGCATCTTACCAGGTGGACATGGTCCTTCAAATTTGGTGTATCATATATGATACAGGGGGCATTATAGGGTTAATCAAGGGAAATGACTGAAAACAGTTCAAGACTAATCAGTTTAAAGATATGTTTATCTCCCTCCCAGCTCTCTGTCCACTGGCCGCCACTGCTAGCGACAGGAGCTGTCGCCTACTCCCCGTAGCTCCTTGCATAGCGCATCAGCAAACGCGGATATGTATTTAGTCAGTTAATTTAGTCAAATTAATATTTAAAAAATTCTCAATCCTTCACAACTCTGTCTCATATCGTATGTTTTGTTAACCGTGTTCTATTCTTGTAAAAAAAAAAAAAAAAATCATACAAACAAATCAAATAGCCTATCGTACCGTAGATAATTTACGAAGAATGAATGAGTGAATGAATAAATGACAGGCAACCCGTACAGCTGGGGACTCAGCTAATCAATACTGAGGTCATTAGATTACATATAAAATGCTCTTTGGCAGTTAAAGCCTCATACAGAGACAATAACTTGTGAAGCAGCTCAAGGTTTGAAATCATGAACAATCTAAAAGGCTGTCTGTCAGTCTGCCTGCCTGTCTGGGTGTTTCTGTGTCCATCTTGGACATTTTAGACTGCAGTCATAGGTCATTCAAATGTCACTGTGCCGTTGCCCACAGGTGATTGGCCGAATCAACTGCAGTTCGGCCAATCGCCTGTGTGTAACAGCACAGTGAAAACCAACAGTTAAGACCTCTTACAGAGACAATAACGTAAAGCAGCTCAAGCTTTGAAATCCTGAACAGTATAAAAGATTGTCTGTCAGTCTGCCTGTCTCTGTGTGTCACTCTGCCTGCCTGTCTGTGTCTGTCTTTCTGTGTCCATCTTGGACATTTTAGACTGCAGTCTTTTTTTTTTTAAACTGTTAATACATTCAAACTTTGAGCTGGTTCAAGTTTAACTCATTCATTCTTTCATTCTTTCTTTGTTCAGCTTTCTTTCAGTTTTTTAATAAACATTCAAGTATTCTACATAATTCAAATATTATTATATTTTCATGGCAGCTATTCAGTGTGGCGTCAACAAACATTCAAACATTCAAATCATTCAGACTTTATTGCATTCAAGACAGCATCGCAGTGTGGCTTCAGCTTTCAGCATTCACACCCGCAATTTCTGAAGAAATTGCTTCTCTTGTTATGTGCCTGCAGCAATGCAGACACATATTACAATCCTGCATACTTCTTAATAATAATAATAATAATAATAATAATAATAGTAATAATAATAATAATAATAATAATAAGACCAGAATAACAATAGTGTGCATTTTCATGCACTATTATAATAATAATAATAATAATAATAATAATAATAATAATAATAATAATAATATTATTATTATTATTAATTAATAATATTATTATTATTATTATTATTATTATAGTGCATGAAAATTTTTATTATTATGCACACTATTGTTATTCTGGTCTTATTATTATTATTATTATAGTGCATGAAAATGCACTATATTATAGTGTGTTATTATTAGTGTGCATGAAAATGCACACTCTTCTTCTTATTATTATTATGCATGAAAATGCACACTATTGTTATTCTGGTCTTCTTATTCGTGTGCATGAAAATGCGCACTATTGTTATTAGTGTGCATGAAAATGCACACTATTGTTATTCCAGTTCTTCTTCTTATTATTATTATTTTTTATTATTATTATTATTATTATTATTATTATTATTATTATTATTATTATTATTAGTGTGCATGAAAATGCACACTCTTGTTATTAGTGTGCATGAAAATGCACACTATTGTTATTCCAGTTCTTCTTATTAGTGTGCATGAAAATGCACACTATTGTTATTCCAGTTCTTCTTCATTATTATTATTATTATTATTAATTATTATTATTATTATTAGTGTGCATGAAAATGCACACTATTGTTATTCCAGTTCTTCTTATTAGTTGAAAATTATTGTTATTCCAGTTCTTCTTCATTATTATTATTATTATTATTATTATTATTATTAGTGTGCATGAAAATGCACACTATTGTTATTCCAGTTCCTCTTATTATTATTATTAGTGTGCATGAAAATGCACACTATTGTTATTCCAGTTCTTCTTATTATTATTATTAGTGTGCATGAAAATGCACACTATTGTTATTCCAGTTCTTCTTATTATTATTATTAGTGTGCATGAAAATGCACACTATTGTTATTCCAGTTCTTCTTATTATTATTATTAGTGTGCATGAAAATGCACACTATTGTTATTCCAGTTCTTCTTCATATTATTATTATTAGTGTGCATGAAAATGCACACTATTGTTATTCCAGTTCTTCTTATTATTATTATTATTATAATTATTCTTCTAACGCACTTAATGCGGCCTCAACCGTTTAACGTAGAAACTT
Source organism: Gymnothorax javanicus (assembly GCA_029692085.1). NCBI lineage: Eukaryota > Metazoa > Chordata > Actinopteri > Anguilliformes > Muraenidae > Gymnothorax > Gymnothorax javanicus. Next base: position 56,178,807 of record CM056202.1, read on the forward strand.
CGTTCAAACTGCGTTGCGTAGGTCTTACTTAGGACACCTGTGCAATGTATTTTTCATCTTTGTAACTTTTTTACTTTTTAAACTATAAATAAAAAACTATTTATTTTTTTCCCCATAGACTTAACATAGGGCTGATGACATCACAATAGGGCCATTAAGCAAATGGAATCTTGTGCCAGATGTTCTGACCACCTGCAGCAACTGTCAGTTTCACAGGCTTTAAGACTACAGTCTGGCTCTCTTCAGAATACAGATCCTGTTCAACTGTTTCCTTTGCCTACAACTGTTTCAAAATAAAAGGCCTCATTACAATAAATAACAATTAAATAATTAAACTATTTAAACTAATCAACCATCCAACTGTTCAGCCATTCGAACTGCCCATTCTCATCAACTATGACTCCCGGCAACTGTTTCCTCTGTGCAAAACTGTTTCAAAATAAAAGTGCTCACTGAAATAATTCACTGTTAAATAATTTAAATATTTAAACTACTCAACTATTTAACTGTTCAGCCATTCCAACTGTGAGTTGTCATCAACTATGACTCCCGCCAAGTGTTTCCTGTGTCCACAACAGTTTCAAAATAAAAGTCCTCACTGCAATAATTCACTATTAAATAATTTAACTATTTAAACTACTGAAATATTTTACTGTTCAGCCATTCCAACTGGCAGTTGTCATCAACTATGACTCCCGCCAACTGTTTCACCTGTCCACAACTGTTTCAAAATAAAAGTTCTCATTACAATAGATCACAATTTAATAATTTAACTATTTAAACTACTCAACTATTTAACTGTTCAGCCATTCCAACTCCAATCAACAATGCCAACATTGTTCAAAACTGTTTCAAAATAAAAGTCCTCACTGAATTAATTCACTGTTAAATAATTTAACTATTTAAACTACTCAACTATTTAACCGTTCAGCCATTCCAACTGCCCATTGTCATCAACTATGACTGCCGCCAACTGTTTCCTCTGTTAAAAACTGTTTCAAAATAGAAGTCCTCACTGAAATAATTCACTGTTAACTAATTTAACTATTTAAACAACTCAACTATTAAACTGTTCAGCCATTCCAACTGTCAGTTGTCATCAACTATGACTCCTGCCAACTGTTTCCACTGTCCACAACTGTTTCAAAATAAAAGACCTCATTACAATAAATCACAATTAATTAATTTAACTATTTAAACTACTCAACTTTTCAACCGTTCAGCCATTCCAACTGCCCGTTGTAATCAACAATGACTCCTGCCAACTGTTTCCTCTGTCCAAAACTGTTTCAAAATAAAAGTCCTCAATGAAATAATTCACTGTTAAATAATTTAACTATTTAAACTACTCAACTATTTAACTGTTCAGCCATTCCAACTGTGAGTTGTCATCAACCATGACTCCCGCCAAGTGTTTCCTCTGTCCACAACTGTTTCAAAATAAAAGACCTCATTACAGTAAATCACAATTAAATAATTTAACTATTTAACCTACTCAACTTTTCAACCGTTCAGCCATTCAAACTGCCTGTTGTCTTCAACTATGACTACCGCCAACTGTTTCCTCTGTCCAAAACTGTTTCAAAATAAAAGTCCTCACTGCAATAATTAACTATTAAATAATTAAACTATTTGAACTATTGAAATATTTAATTGTTCAGCCATTCCAACTGCCAGTTGTCATCACTACGACTCCCGCCAACTGTTCACTCTGTCCAAAACTGTTTCAAAATAAAAGTCCTCACTGAAATAATTCACTGTCAAATAATTTAACATTTAAACTACTCAACTATTTAACTGTCCAGGCATTCCAACTGTCAGTTGTCATCAATTATGACTCCTGCCATCTGTTTCACCTGTCCACAACTGTTTCAAAATAAAAGTCTTCATTACAATAAATCACAATTGAAACAACTAATTTAACTATTTAAACAACTCAACTTTTTCAAAACTGTTTCAAAATAAAACTTCAAAATAATTCACCATTCAAACTGCCAACTGTCAGTTGTCATCAACTATGACTGCCGCCAACTGTTTCTTCTGTTCAAAACTGTTTCAAAATAAAAGTCCTCACTAAAATAATTCGCTGTTAAATAATTTAACTATTTAAACTACTCAACTATTTAACTGTTCACACATTCCAACTGTGAGTTGTCATCAACTATGACTCCCGCCAATTGTTTCCTGTGTCCACAACTATTTCAAAATAAAAGTCCTCACTACAACTTATCACAATTAAATAATTTAACTATTTAAACTACTCAACCATCCAACTGTTCAACTAGCAACCACCCGGAACACCATAGCGACCGCCTAACAACGCTTTATCAACCACCCAGAACACCATAGCAACCGCCAAGAATGCCCTAGCAACCACCAAGAACCCTATAGAAACCATCTAGCAATGCCAAAGCAACAAACCAGAACACCAAAGCAACTACCTAGCAACACCCTAGCAACCACCCAGAACACCATTGCAACCGCCTAGCAACGCCCCAGCAACCACACAGAACACCATAGAAACCGCCTTGCAACGCTCTAGCAAGCACCCGGAACACCATAGCAACCGCCTAGCAACACCTTATCAACCACCCAGAACACGACAGAAACCGCCAAGAATGCCCTAGCAACCACCTAGAACCCTATAGAAACCGTCTAGCAATGCCCTAGCAACAACCCAGAACACCAAAGCAACTGCCTAGCAACACCCTAGCAACCACCCAGAACATCATAGCAACCGCCTAGCAACGCCGCAGCAACCACACGGAACACCATAGAAACCGCCTAGCAACGCTCTAGGAAGCACCCAAAAAAGCATAGCAACCACCTAGCAATGCTCTAGCAACCAACCGGAACACCATAGCAACCGCCTAGCAATGCCTTAGCAACCACCCGGAAAACCATAGCAACCGCCTAGCACTGGCCTAGAAACCATCAGGAACACCACAGCAACCACCTAGCAACGCCCTAGCAACCTCCCAGCACTCCATAGCAACTCCCAAGCAATGCCCTAGCAACCACCCGAAACACCTAAGAAACTGCCTAGCAATGCTCTAGCAACCACCCAGAACCCCATAGCAACTGCCTCGCAATGCCCTAGCAACCACCTGGAACACCATAGCAACCGCCTAGCAACGCCCTACCAACCACCCGGAACACCAAAGAAACCGCCTAGCAATGCCCTAGAAACCACCCGGAACTCCATAGCAACCAGTTCGCAAAACCCTGGCAAGTACCCCGAATACTGTATGTGTAGAACATCAGGCACATTCAAAAATTCTACCAGATTTTTCTATTTATCCGACTAACAACCTAGCTACCAATATTATAAAGCAACTTACGCAACTACAGCTTGCATTTTCATGCACTCGTAATTCCCTGGAATTACATTCTCTAGTTATTACTATTATTCTTCTAACGCACTTAATGCGGCCTCAACCGTTTAACGTAGAAACTTCATTCAAACTTGCTATTGCGTAGGTCTTACTTAGGACACCTGTGCAATGTATTTTTCATCTTTGTAACTTTTATACTTTTTAAACTATGAATAAAAAACTACTAATTTTTTTCCCCATAGACTTAACATTGGGCTGATGACATCACAGTAGGGCCATTAAGCAAATGGAATCTTGTGCCAGATGTTCTGACCACCTGCAGCAACTGTCAGTTTCTCAGGCTTTCAGACTACAGTCTGGCTCACTTAGCACTACAGATCCTGTTCAACTGTTTCCTCTGCCTACAACTGTTTCAAAATAAAAGTCCTCACAACATGAAATCACTCTTAAAAAATTTAACTATTTAAACTACTCAAATATTTCACTGTTCAGCCATTCCAACTGCCCATTGTCTTCAACTATGACTCCCGCCAACTGTTTCCTCTGTCCAAAGCTGTTTCAAAATAAAAGTCCTCCCTGAAATAATTCACTGTTAAATAATTTAACTATTTAAACAACTCAACTATTTAACTGTTCAGCCAATCCAACTGTCAGTTGTCATCAACTATGACTCCTGCCAACTGATTCCTCTGTCCACAACTGTTTCATAATAAAAGTCCTCATTATGATAAATAACAATTAAATATTTTAACTATTTAAACTACTCAACTGTTCAACCGTTCAACCATTCCAACTGCCCATTGTCATCAACTATGACTCCCGCCAACTGTTTTCTCAGTCCAAAACTATTTCAAAATAAAAGTCCTCACTGAAATAATTCACTGTTAAATAATTTAACTATTTAAACTACTCAACTATTTAACTGTTCAGCCAATCCAACTGTCAGTTGTCATCAACTATGAGTCCTGCCAACTGTTTCACCTGTGTACAACTGTTTCAAAATAAAAGTCCTCATTACAATAGAACACAATTAAATAATTTAACTATTTCAACTACTCAACTTTTCAACCGTTCAGCCAATCCAACTGCCGGTTGTCATCAACTATGACTGCCGCCAACTGTTTCCGCTGTCCAAAACTGTTTCAAAATAAAAGTCCTCACTACAATAATGCAGTTAACTAATTTAACTATTTAAACTACCCAACTATTGAACTGTTCAGCCATTCCAACTGACAGTTGTCATCAACTTTGACTCTCGCCAACTGTTTCCTCCGTCCACAACTGTTTCAAAATAAAAGTTCTCACTACAAGAAATCACAATTAAATATTTTAACTATTTAAACTACTCAACTATTCAACAGAACAGCCATTTCAACTGCCAGTTGTCATCAACTATGAGTCCTGTCAACTGTTTCCTCTGTCCAAAACTGTTTCAAAATAAAAGTCCTCACTGAAATAATTCACTGTTAAATAATTTATCTGAACTACTCAACTATTTAACTGTTCAGCCAATCCAACTGTCAGTTGTCATCAACTATGACTCCCGCCAACTGTTTCAAAATAAAAGTCCTCACTGCAATTAATCACAATTAAATAATTTAACTATTTAAACTACTCAAACATCCAACTGTTCAACCATTCCCACTGCCCATTGTCATCATCTACGACTCCCGCCAACTGTTTCCTCTGTCCAAAACTGTTTCAAAATAAAAGTCCTCACTGCAATAATTCACTATTAAATAATTTAACTATTTAAACTACTAAACTATTTAACTGTTCAGGCATTCCAACTGTCAGTTGTCATCAACTATGACTCCTGCCAACTGTTTCCTCTGTCCATTACTGTTTCAAAATAAAAGTCATCACTGCAATAATTCACTGTTAACTAATTTAACTATTTAAACTACTCAACTATTGAACTGTTCAGCCATTCCAACTGTCAGTTGTCATCAACTTTGACTCTCGCCAACTGTTTCCTCCGTCCACAACTGTTTCAAAATAAAAGTTCTCACTACAAGAATACACAATTAAATATTTTATTTAAACTACTCAACTATTCAACAGTACAGCCATTTCAACTACCAGTTGTCATCAACTATGAGTCCTGCCAACTGTTTCCTCTGTCCAAAACTGTTTCAAAATAAAAGTCGTCACTGCAATATTTCACTATTAAACAATTTAACTATTTAAACTACTCGACTATTTAACTTTTCGGGCATTCCAACAGTGAGTTGTCATCAACTATGACTCCTGCCAACTACGTCACCTTTCCACAACTGTTTCAAAATAAAAGTCCTCATTACAATAGATCACAATCAAATAATTTAACTATTTAAATTACTCAACTTTTCAACCGTTCAGCCTTTCCAACTGCCCGTTGTAGTCAACGTTGACTCCCGCCAACTGTTTCCTCTGTCCAAAACTGTTTCAAAGTAAAAGTCCTCACTGAAATAATTCACTGTTAAATAATTTAACTACTTAAACTACTCAACTATTTAACTGTTCTGCCTTTCCAACTGTCAGTTGTCATCAACTATGACGCCCGCCAAGTGTTTCCTCTGTCCAGAACTGTTTCAAAATAAAAGTCCTCATTAAAATAAATAACAATTAAATTTAACTATTTAAACCACTCAACTTATCAACCGTTCAGCCATTCCAACTGCCCGTTGTCATCAACTTTGACTCCCGCCAACTGTTTCCTCCGTCCTTAACTGTTTCAAAATAAAAGTCCTCACTACAATAAATCATAATTAAATAATATAACTATTTAAACTACTAAACTTTTCAACCGTTCAGCTATTCCAACTGCCCGTTGTCATCAACTATGACTCCCGCCAACTGTTTCAAAATAAAAGTCCTCACTGCAATAATGCAGTTAACTAATTTAACTTTTTAAACTACCCAACTATTGAACTGTTCAGCCATTCCAACTGACAGTTGTCATCAACTTTGATTCTCGCCAACTGTTTCCTCCGTCCACAACTGTTTCAAAATAAAAGTTCTCACAAGAAATCACAATTAAATATTTTAACTTTTTAAACTACTCAACTATTCAACAGTACAGCCATTTCAACTGCCAGTTGTCATCAACTATGAGTCCTGTCAACTGTTTCCTCTGTCCAAAACTGCTTCAAAATAAAAGTCCTCACTCCAATAAATCATAATTAAATAATATAACTATTTAAACTACTCAACTTTTCAACCGTTCAGCCATTCCAACTGCCCGTTGTCATCAACTATGACTCCCGCCAACTGTTTCCTCCATCCTTAACTGTTTCAAAATAAAAGTCCTCACTACAATAAATCATAATTTAACAATATAACTATTTAAACTACTCAACTTTTCAACCGTTTAGCCATTCCAACTGCCCATTGTCATCAACTATGACTCCTGTCAACTGTTTCCACTGTCCAAAACTGTTTCAAAATAAAAGTCCTCACTGAAATAATTCACTCTTTAATAATTTAACTATTTAAACTATTCAACTGTTCAACATTCAGCCATTCCAACTGCCCATTGTGATCAACTATGACTCCCGCCAACTGTTTCCTCCATCCTTAACTGTTTCAAAATAAAAGTCCTCACTACAATAAATCATAATTTAACAATATAACTATTTAAACTACTCAACTTTTCAACCGTTTAGCCATTCCAACTGCCAGTTGTCATCAACTATGACTCCAGCCAGCTGTTTCCTCTGTCCACAACCGTTTTAAAATAAAAGTCCTCATTGAAATAATTCACTGTTAAATAATCAAACTTTTTAAACTAAAAATCATTTAACTGTTCAACCATTCCAACTGTCTTCAACTAAAACTCCTAACTTTTTTCCTCTGCCCACATTCCACCTTATGCAACTACAGTTTGCATTTTCATGCCATTAAGTAAATCCTGGAATTACATTCTCTAGATGTTATTATTATTCTTCTAATGCACTTAATGCGGCCTCAACCGTTTCTCAGGCTTTCAGAAACTTCATTCAAACTCTCTTAACACTTACTTAGGACACCTGTGCAATGTATTTTTCATCATTGTAACTTATATTTTTTTAAAATAAAAATAAAAAACTACTAATTTTTTTTTTCCCCATAGACTTAACATTTGATGACATCACAGTAGGCCATTAAGCAAATGGAATTTAACCAGATGTTCTGACCATTCCAAACTGTCAGTTTCTCAGGCTTTCAGACTACAGTCTGGCTCTCTTAACACTACAGATCCTGTTCAACTGTTTCCTCTGCCTACAACTGTTTCAAAATAAAAGTCCTCACAACAAGAAATCACTCATAAATAATTTAACCATTTAAACTACTCAAATATTTAACTGTTCAGCCATTCCAACTGCCCATTGTCATCAACTATGACTCCTGCCAACTGTTTCCTCCGTCCACAACTGTTTCAAAATAAAAGTTCTCACTACAAGAAATCACAATTAAATATTTTAACTATTTAAACTACTCAACTTTTCAGCAGTACAGCCATTCCAACTGCCCATTGTCATCAACTATGACTCCTGTCAACTGTTTCCACTGTCCAAAACTGTTTCAAAATAAAAGTCCTCACTGAAATAATTCACTCTTAAATAATTTAACTATTTAAACTATTCAACTGTTCAACATTCAGCCATTCCAACTGCCCATTGTGATCAACTATGACTCCCGCCAACTGTTTCCTCTGTCCAAAACTGTTTCAAAATAAAAGTCCTCACTGAAATAATTCACAATTAAATAATTTAACTATTTAAACAACTCAACTATTTCACTGTTCAGCCAATCCAACTGTCAGTTGTCATCAACTATGACTCCTGTCAACTGTTTCCTCTGTCCAAAACTGTTTCAAAATAAAAGTCCTCATTAAATAAATCACAATTAAATAATTTAACTTTTTAAACTACTCAACTATTTCCAACTGCCATTGTCATCCTAATCCTGTCAACTGTCATTCCTCACTGAAATCATCTATTTAAACTTTGTCATCATGAACTATTTAAACTACTCAACCATCCAACTGTTCAACCATTCCAACTGCCCATTGTCATTTAACTCCCCAACTTTTTCCTCTGTCCAAAACTGTTTCAAAATAAAAGTCCTCATTTCAACAGATCACCAACTTTTCAACTATTCAGCCATTCAACTGCCCGTTGTAGTCAACTTCTGCCAACTGTTTAACTCCTGCCAAAAAATTTCCTCTGTCCATTACTGTTTCAAAATAAAAGTCGTCACTGCAATATTTCACTATTAAACAATTTAACTATTTAAACTGCTCAACTATTTAACTTTTCGGGCATTCCAACAATGAGTTGTCATCAACTATGACTCCTGCCAACTACATCAACTTTCCACAACTGTTTCAAAATAAAAGTCCTCATTACAATAGATCACAATCAAATAATTTAACTATTTAAATTACTCAACTTTTCAACCGTTCAGCCTTTCCAACTGCCCGTTGTAGTCAACGTTGACTCCTGCCAACTGTTTCCCCTGTCCTTAACTGATTCAAATTAAAAGTCCTCACTACAATGAATCATAATTAGACAATATAACTATTTAAAAGACTCAACTATTCAACCGTTCAGCCATTCCAACTTCCCAGTTGTCATCAACCATGACTCCAGCCAACTGTTTCCTCTGTCCATAACTGTTTCAAAATAAAAGTCCTCATTGAAATAATTCACTGTTAAATTATCAAACTTTTTAAACTAAAAAACTATTTAACTGTTCAGCCATTCCAACTGTCTTCAACTATGACTCCCGCCAACTTGTTTCCTCTGCCCACATTCCACCTTATGCAACTACTGTTTGCATTTTCATGCACTCGTAATTCCCTGGAATTACATTCTCTAGTTATTACTATTATTCTTCTAACGCACTTAATGCGGCCTCAACCGTTTAACGTAGAAACTTCATTCAAACTGCGTTGCGTAGGTCTTACTTAGGACACCTGTGCAATGTATTTTTCATCTTTGTAACTTTTATACTTTTTAAACTATGAATAAAAAACTACTAATTTTTTTCTCCATAGACTTAACATTAGGCTGATGACATCACAATAGGGCCATTAAGCAAATGGAATCTTGTGCCAGATGTTCTGACCACCTGCAGCAACTGTCAGATTCTCAGGCTTTCAGACTACAGTCTGGCTCTCTTAACATACAGATCCTGTTCAACTGTTTCCTATGCCTACAACTGTTTCAAAATAAAAGTCCTCATAACAAGAAATCACTCTTAAATAATTTAACTATTTAAACTACTCAAATATTTAACTGTTCAGCCATTCCAACTGTCAGTTGTCATCAACTATGACTCCGGCCAACTGTTTCCTCTGATCAAAACTGTTTCAAAATAAAAGTCCTCACTGAAATAATTCACTGTTAAATAATTTATCTGAACTACTCAACTATTTAACTGTTCAGCCAATCCAACTGTCAGTTGTCATCAACTATGACTCCCGCCAACTGTTTCAAAATAAAAGTCCTAACTACAATTAATCACAATTAAATAATTTAACTATTAAAACTACTCAACCATCCAACTGTTCAACCATTCCAACTGCCCATTGTCATCAATTACGACTCCCGCCAACTGTTTCCTCTGTCCAAAACTGTTTCAAAATAAAAGTCCTCACTGCAATAGTTCACTATTAAATAATTTAACTATTTAAACTACTCAACTATTTAACTGTTCGGGCATTCCAACAGTGAATTGTCATCAACTATGAGTCCTGCCAACTTTTTCACCAGTGTACAACTGTTTCAAAATAAAAGTCCTCATTACAACAGATCACAATTAAATTATTTGACTATTTAAACTATTCAACTTTTCAACCGTTCAGCCAATCCAACTGCCGGTTGTCATCAACTATGACTGCCACCAACTGTTTCCTCTGTTCAAAACTTTTTCAAAATAAAAGTCATCACTGAAATAATTCACTGTTAACTACTATAACTATTTAAACTACTCAACTATTTAACTGGTCAGGCATTCAAACAGTGAATTGTCATCAACTATGAGTCCTGCCAACTGTTTCACCTGTGTACAACTGTTTCAAAATAAAAGTGCTCATTACAACAGATCAGAATCAAATCATTTAACTTTTTAAACTACTCAACTTTTCAACCGTTCAGCCATTCCAACTGCCCGTTTTCATCAACTTTGACTCCCGCCAACTGTTTCCTCCGTCCTTAACTATTTCAAAATAAAATCCTCACTACAATAAATCATAATTAAAAAATATAACGATTTAAACTACTCAACTCTTCAACCGTTCAGCCATTCCAACTGCCCGTTGTCATCAACTATGACTCCTCATTGAAATAATTCACTGTTAAATAATCAAACTTTTTAAACAAAAAAACTATTTAACTGTTCAGCCATTCCAACTGTCTTCAACTATGACTCCCGCCAACATGTTTCCTCTGCCCACATTCCACCTTATGCAACTACTGTTTGCATTTTCATGCACTAAATAATTCCTGGAATTACATTCTCTAGTTATTATTATTATTATTATTATTATTATTATTCTTCTAACGCACTTAATGCGGCCTCAACCGTTTAACGTAGAAACTTCGTTCAAACTGCGTTGCGTAGGTCTTATTTAGGACACCTGTGCAATGTATTTTTCATCTTTGTAACTTTTTTACTTTTTAAACTATTAATAAAAACTTATTTATTTTTTTCCCCATAGACTTAACATAGGGCTGATGACATCACAATAGGGCCATTAAGCAAATGGAATCTTGTGCCAGATGTTCTGACCACCTGCAGGAACTGTCAGTTTCACAGGCTTTAAGACGACAATCTGGCTCTCTTAAGACTACAGATCCTGTTCAACTGTTTGCTCTGCCTACAACTGTTTCAAAATAAAAGTCCTCATTACAATAAATAACAATTAAATAATTAAACTACTACTCAACCATCCAACTGTTCAGCCATTCGAACTGCCCATTGTCATCAACTATGACTCCCGGCAACTGTTTCCTCTGTGCAAAACTGTTTCAAAATAAAAGTCCTCACTGAAATAATTCACTGTTAAATAATTTAAATATTTAAACTACTCAACTATTTAACTGTTCAGCCATTCCAACTGTGAGTTGTCATCAACTATGACTCCCGCCAACTGTTTCACCTGTCCACAACTGTTTCAAAATAAAAGTCCTCACTACAATTAATCACAATTAAATTAATTTAACTATTTAAACTACTCAACTGTTCAACCGTTCAGCCACTCCAACTGCCCATTGTCATCAACTATGACTGCCTCCAACTGTTTCCTCTGTTCAAAACTGTTTCAAAATAGAAAGTCCTCACTGAAATAATTCACTGTTAAATAATTTAACTATTTAAACTCACTCAATAATTTCCAAATGTTCAACTATTTGAACATTCCAACAGCCCGTTCAATCAACTGCCAGTTGTTCCTGCCAACTGTTTCCACTGTCCAAAACTGTTTCAAAATAAAAGTCCTCATTACAATAAATCACAATTAGATAATTTAACTATTTAAACTATTCAACTTTTTAACAGTTCAGAGATTCCAACTGCCCGTTGTCATCAACTATGACTCCCGGCAACTGTTTCCTGTGTCCAAAACTGTTTCAAAATAAAAGTCCTCACTGCAATAATTTACTATTAAATAATTAAACTATTTGAACTATTGAGATATTTAACTGTTCAACCATTCCAACTGCCAGTTGTCATCAACTCCACTCCCAACTGTTCCTCTGTCCAAAACTGTTTCAAAATAAAAGTCCTCAGTGAAATAATTCACTGTCAAATAATTTAACTATTTAAACTACTCAACTATTTAACAGTTCAGACATTCCAACTGTGAGTTGTCATCAACTATGACTCCAAAGCAATTGTTTCCTGTGTCACAACTGTTTCAAAATAAAACACCTCACTACAACTAATCACAATTAAATAATTTAACTATTTAAACTACTCAACCATCCAACTGTTCAACCAATCCAACTAGCAACCACCCGGACCACCATAGCAACCGCCTAGCAACGCTTTATCAACCACCCAGAACACCATAGCAACCGCCAAGAATGCCCTAGCAACCACCAAGAACCCTATAGAAACCGTCTAGCAATGCCGTAGCAACAAACCAGAACACCAAAGCAACTGCCTAGCAACACCCTAGCAACCACCCAGAACACCATAGCAACCGCCCAGCAATGCCCCAGCAACCACCAGAACACCACAGAAACCACCTAGCAATGCCCTATAAGCAACCTGGAACACCATAGCAACCGCCTAGCAACACCTTATCAACCACCCAAGAACACCATAGCAACCGCCAAGAATGCCCTAGCAACCACCCAGAACCCCATAGAAACCGCCTCTAGCAATGCCCTAGCAACAACCCAGAACACCAAAGCAACTGCCCTAGCAATGGCCTTGAAACCACCAGAACATCATAGCAACCACCTAGCAACGCCCTAGCAACCTCCCCAGCACTCCATAGCAACCACCTAGCAATGCCCTAGCAACAACCTGGAACACCATAGCAACTGCCTAGCAATGCACTAGCAACCACCCAGAACACCATTGCAACCGCCTAGCAATGCCCTAGCAATCAACCGAACACCAAAGCAACCGCCTAGCAATGCCTTAGCAACCACCGGAAAACCATAGCAACCGCCTAGTTGGCCTAGAAACCATCAGGAACACCATAGCAACCACCTAGTAGAACATCCAGGCAACCTCCTAGCAACCCAAGCAATCATCCAGGAACACCCCCTAGCAACTCCCAAGCAATGCAACCTAGCAACCACCGGAACACCTAAGAAACTGCCTAAATGCCACCCCATAGCAACTACCCACCCCTAGCAACCACCCGAACACCAAAGGAACCGCCTAGCAATGCCCTAGTTACCACCCGAACCCATAGCAACCAGTTCGCAGAACCCTGAATACTGTGTATGTGTAGAACATCAGGCACATTCAAAAAATTCTACCAGATTTTTTTTCACTAACAACCTAGCTACCAAACTTCCCGGCTTGAATGCACTCGTAATTCCCTGGAATTACCCCAAAACCAGTGAAGTTGGCACGTTGTGTAAATCGTAAATAAAAACAGAATACAATGATTTGCAAATCCTTTTCAACCTATAATCAATTGAATACACTGCAAAGACAAGTTACTTAATGTTCGAACAGGTAAACTTTGTAATTTTTTGCAAATATTAGCTCATTTGGAATTTGATGCCTGCAACATGTTTCAAAAAAGCTGGCACAAGTGGCAAAAAAGACTGAGAGAATTGAGGAATGCTCATCAAACACTTATTTGGAACATCCCACAGGTGAACGGGCTAATTGGGAACAGGTGGGTGCCATGATTGGGTATAAAAGCAGCTTCCCTGAAATGCTCAGTCATTCACAAACAAGGATGGGGCGAAGGTCACCACTTAGTGAACAAATGCGTGAGCTGATTGTCGAAAAGTTTAAAAACAACATTCCTCAACGAGCTATTGCAAGAAATTTAGGAATTTCATCATCTACGGTCCGTAATATCGTCAAAAGGTTCAGAGAATCTGGAGAAATCACTGCACGTTTACGACAAGGCGAAAAACCAACATTGAATGCCCGTGACCTTCGATCCCTCAGGCGGTACTGCATCAAAAACCGACATCAGTGTGTAAAGGACATCACCACATGGGCTCAGGAGCACTTCAGAAAACCACTGTCAGTAACTACAGTTCGTCGCTACATCTGCAAGTGCAAGTTAAAAACTCTACAATGCAAAGTGAAAGCCATTTATCAACAGCACCCAGAAACGCCCGCCCGGCCGCTGGGCCCAAGCTCATCTAAGATGGACTGATGCAAAGTGGAAAAGTGTTCTGTGGTCTGACGAGTCCACATTTCAAATTGTTTTTGGAAACTGGACGCGTGTGTCCTCCGGACCAAAGAGGAAAAGAACCATCCGGACTGTTATAGGCGCAAAGTTCAAAAGCCAGCATCTGTGATGGTATGGGGGTGTATTAGTGCCCAAGGCATGGGCAACTTACACATATGTGAAGGCACCATTAATGCTGAAAGGTACATACAGGTTTTGGAGCAACATATGTTGCCATCCAAGCAACGTCTTTTTTCATGGACGCCCTGCTTATTTCAGCAAGACAATGCCAAGCCACATTCTGCACGTGTTACAACAGCATGGCTCCGTAGTAAAAGAGTCGGTACTAGACTGGCCTGCCTGTAGTCCAGACCTGTCTCCCATTGAAAATGTGTGGCGCATTATGAAGCGTAAAATACTTACAACGGAGACCCCCGGACTGTTGAACAACTTAAGCTGTACATCAAGCAAGAATGGGAAAGAGTTCCACCTGAAAAGCTTCAAAAATTGGTCTCCTCAGTTTCCAAACGTTTACTGAGTGTCGTTAAAAGGAAAGGTGATGTAACACAGTGGTAAAAAGGCCCTGTGCCAACTTTTTGCAATGTGTTGCTGCCTTTTAAATTCTAAGTTAATGATTATTTGCAAAAAAAAAAAAATAAAGTTTCTCAGTTTGAACATTAAACATCTTGTCTTTGCAGTGTATTCAATTGAATATAAGTTGAAAAGGATTTGTAAATCATTGTATTCTGTTTTTATCTACGATTTACATAACGTGCCAACTTCACTGGTTTTGGGTTTTGTAATTTAACTATTTAAACTACTCATTTTTCAACGGTTCAGCCATTCCAACTGCCAGTTGTCATCAACTATGACTGCCTCAACTGTTTCCTCTGTTCAAAACTGTTTCAAAATAAAAGTCATCACTTAAATAATTCCTTTAACTATTTAAACAACTTTACTATGAAACTTTTTAAACTATGAATAAAAAACTGTCAATGACTTAACTTTCCACTGTCCATCACTTAAAAATAAAAGTTCTAATTTCAAATACAACTCAACTAACTGTTCAAGCATTCCAACTACAGTTGTCATCAACTACAGATCCTGTTCAACTGTTTCACCTGTTACAACTGTTTCAAAATAAAAGTCCTCATTACAATAGATCACTCTTAAATAATTTAACTATTTAAACTACTCAACTGTTCACTGTTCAGCCATTCCAACTGCCCATTGTCATCAACTATGACTTCCAAATCCAAAGCTGTTTCAAAATAAAAAGTCCTCACTGAAATAATTCACAATTAAATAATTTAACTATTTAAACTACTCAACTATTGAACTGTTCAGCCATTCCAACTGTCAGTTGTCATCAACTATGACTCCTGCCAACTGTTTCCCTGTCCACAACTGTTTCAAAATAAAAGTTCTCACTACAATAAATCACAATTAAATAATTTTAACTATTTAAACTACTCAACTATTTCAACCATTCAGCCATTTCAACTGTCAGTTGTCATCAACTATGACTCCTGCCAACTGTTTCACCTGTCCACAACTGTTTCAAAATAAAAGTCCTCACTGCAATAATTCACTGTTAAATAATTTAACTATTTAAACTACTCAACTATTTAACTATTCAGCCATTCCAACTGTCAGTTGTCATCAACTATGACTCCAGCCAACTGTTTCCTCTGTCCAACTGTTTCAAAATAAAAGTCCTCACTGCAATAATTCACTGTTAAATAATTTAACTATTTAAACTACTCAACTTTTCAACTGTTCAGCCATTCCAACTGTCAGTTGTCATCAACTTTGACTTCCAACTGTTTCCTCTGTCCAAAAACGTTTCAAAATAAAAGTTCTCACTACAATAATTCACAATTAAATATTTTAACTATTTAAACTACTCAACTATTCAACAGTACAGCCATTTCAACTGACAGTTGTCATCAACTATGACTAATGCCAACTGTTTCACCTGTGAACAACTGTTTCAAAATAAAAGTCCTCACTGCAATAATTCACTGTTAAATAATTTAACTATTTAAACTACTCAACTATTTAACTGTTCAACCATTCAAACTGTCAGTTGTCATCAACTATGAGTCCTGCCAACTGTTTCACCTGTGTACAACTGTTTCAAAATAAAAGTCCTCATTGAAATAATTCACTGTTAAATAATCAAACTTTTTAAACTAAAAAACTATTTAACTGTTCAGCCATTCCAACTGTCATCAACTATGACTCCGCCAACTTGTTTCCTCTGCCCACATTCCACCTTATGCAACTGCAGTTTTGCATTTTTCATGCAATAAAAGTCTTCCTGGAATTACATTTTCTAGTTATTATTATTATTCTTCTAACGCACTTAATGCGCCTCAACCGTTAACGTAAAACTTCATTCAAACTGCGTTCTATGTAGGTCTTACTTAGGACACCTGTGCAATGTATTTTTTCATCTTTAAAACTTTTATACTTTCTATACTATGAATAAAAACTACTAATTTTTTTCCCCCATAGACTTAACATTGGGCTGATGACATCACAGTAGGGCCATTAAGCAAATGGAATCTTGTGCCAGATGTTCTGACCACCTGCAGCAACTGTCAGTTTCTCAGGCTTTCAGACTACAGTCTGACTCTCTTAACACTACAGATCCTGTTCAACTGTTTCCTCTGCCTACAACTGTTTCAAAATAAAAGTCCTCACAACAAGAAATCACTCTTAAATAATTTAACTATTTAAACTACTCAAATATTTAACTGTTCAGCCATTCCAACTGTCAGTTGTCATCAACTATGACTCCTGCCAACTGTTTCACCTGTCCAAAACTGTTTCAAAATCAAAGTCATCACTGAAATAATTCACTGTTAAATAATTTAACTATTTAAACTACTCAACTATTTAACTGTTCAGGCATTCAAACTGTCAGTTGTCATCAACTATGAGTCCTGCCAACTGTTTCACCTGTGTACAACTGTTTCAAAATAAAAGTCCTCATTACAGTAGATCACAATCAAATAATTTAACTATTTAAACTACTCGACTTTTCAACTGTTCAGCCATTCCAACTGCCCGTTGTCATCAACTTTGACTCCAGCCAACTGTTTCCTCTGTCCAAAACTGTTTCAAAATAAAAGTCCTCACAATAATAAATCACAATCAAATAATTTAACTATTTAAACTACTCATTCAAATGCTCAGCCATTTCAACTGCCAGTTATCATCAACTATGACTCCCGCCAACTGTTTCCTCTGTCCACAACTGTTTCAAAATAAAATTCCTCACTAGAATCATTGTTAAATAATTTAACTATTTAAACTACTCAACTTTTCAACCGTTCAGCCATTCCAACTGCCCGTTGTCATCAACTATGACTCCCGTCAACTGTTTCCTCGGTACAAAACTGTTTCAGAATAAAAGTCCTCATTGAAATAATTCACTGTTAAATAGTATAACTTTTTAAACTACTCAACTATTTAACTGTTCAGCCATTCCAACGGTCATCAAATATGACTCCTGCCAACTTGTTTCCTCTGCCCACATTCCATCTTAAGCAACTACAGTTTGCATTTTCATGCACTCGTAATTCCCTGGAATGACATTCTCTAGTTATTATTATTATTATGATTATTATTATTCTTCTAACGCACTTAATGCGGCTTCAACCGTTTAACGTACAAACTTCGTTGAAACTGCGTTGCGTAGGTCTTACTTAGGACACCTGTGCAATGTATTTTTCATCTTTGTAACTTTTATACTTTTTAAACTATGAATAAAAAACTAATATTTTTTTTCCCCATAGACTCAACATTGGGCTGATGACATCACAGTAGGGCCATAAAGCAAATGGAATCTTGTGCCAGATGTTCTGACCACCTGCAGCAACTGTCAGTTTCTCAGGCTTTCAGACTACAGTCTGGCTCTCTTAACACTACTGTACGAAAGCCTGCCAGTCTTGCTTTAATTAGGTGACGTCATGAGCATGCTCCGTTTACCTCTCTTCAGTGCAACACGCGCCTGCTTCAACAAGCACACGGAAATAGTCACTGAAAACAAAAGCGAAGTTTAGCCGACCTGAATGCAGTAATTAAGGAGCAAAGTTTCCTGCCGATGTGACGGAAACCACCAGCAGAGATACCGACTGCATAAACCCTATGTGTGCGTAACGGACAGATATGTAAGCCATAACATTTATTTATGCATATTTCGCTTAAATAACTGTTTGGTTATCATGTTCTGCCTTTGGTTTGTTGCCGCATTGTATGAGTGTATTTGCCGACCATGCTTGTTAGCTTAATTGTTTCTAGTTCAAGTAGTAGTGGATGGAGCTAACGGTTTGTAAGCTATCATGCGAAAATTTACTGCAGTGACGCTGTTAACTGTTTATGTTGCTTGGATAGCATATTTGCAAACTGAACAGAGTAATTGTAACCAGTTGATGCGTTATTTGTCGAATTGAAACTTAATTATTTCCCTCTGCAACTGTTTATGTTCAGACCTGTGGGATAATCTGTGAAATATCATTGTCCTTAAGTTTACAATGTATAGTTAGCAGAAGCATGTGCTATTAGATTCAGTAAAACTCATGACGGGTTTTTTCTTTATGTTTTATTGCAGACCACACACCCACAGATATACCATCACAATTTAAGCGGCTCTTGTATGTACCATTCGCCTTGGAATAAACAAACTTTCATCAGACAATGGATTCTCTAGCCGGAATCATTTCATAGTGTACCAACCCATACTAGTCCACGAGGTCAGATTCCTCACAACTACAGATCCTGTTCAACTGTTTCCTCTGCCTACAACTGTTTCAAATTAAAAGTCCACACACCAAGAAATCACTCTTAAATAATTTAACTATTTAAACTACTTAAATATTTAACTGTTCAGCCATTCCAACTGTCAGTTGTCATCAACTATGACTCCTGCCAACTGTTTCACCTGTCCAAAACTGTTTCAAAATAAAAGTCCTCACTGAAATAATTCACTGTTTAATAATTTAACTATTTAAAGTACTCAACTTTTCAAACGTTCAGCCATTCCAACTGCCCGTTGTCATCAACTATGACTCCAGCCAACGGTTTCCTCTGTCCAAAACTGTTTCAAAATAAAAGTCCTCACTGCAATAATTCACTGTTAAATAATTTAACTATTTAAACTACTCAACTATTGAACTGTTCAGCCATTCCAACTGTCAGTTGTCATCAACTTTGACTTTCGCCAACTGTTTCCTCTGTCCACAACTGTTTCAAAATAAAAGTCCTCATTGAAATAATTCACTGTTAAATAATCAAACTTTTTAAACTAAAAAAACTATTTAACTGTTCAGCCATTCCAACTGTCATCAACTATGACTCCCGCCAACTTGTTTCCTCTGCCCACATTCCACCTTATGCAACTGCAGTTTGCATTTTCATGCACTCGTAATTCCCTGGAATTACATTCTATAGTTATTATTATTATTCTTCTAACGCACTTAATGCGGCCTCAACCGTTTAACGAGAAACTTCATTCAAACTGCGCTATGTAGGTCTTACTTAGGACACCTGTGCAATGTATTTTTCATCTTTGTAACTTTTATACTTTTTAAACTATGAATAAAAACTACTAATTTTTTCCCCATAGACTTAACATTGGGCTGATGACATCACAGTAGGGCCATTAAGCAAATGGAATCTTGTGCCAGATGTTCTGACCACCTGCAGCAACTGTCAGTTTCTCAGGCTTTCAGACTAGAGTCTGACTCTCTTAACACTACAGATCCTGTTCAACTGTTTCCTCTGCCTACAACTGTTTCAAAATAAAAGTCCTCACAACAAGAAATCACTCTTAAATAATTTAACTATTTAAACTACTCAAATATTTAACTGTTCAGCCATTCCAACTGTCAGTTGTCATCAACTATGACTCCTGCCAACTGTTTCACCTGTCCAAAACTGTTTCAAAATAAAAGTCCTCACTGAAATAATTCACTGTTAAATAATTTAACTATTTAAACTACTCAACTGTTCAACCGTTCAGCCATTCCAACTGCCCATTGTCATCAACTATGACTCCCGCCAACTGTTTCCTCTGTCCAAAACTGTTTAAAAATAAAAGTTCTCCCTGAAATAATACACTGTTAAATAATTTAACTATTTAAACAACTCAACTATTTAAAGGGGACCTATTTTGCTATTTTCCAAGTTTATATTTTGGTCTTTGACTCCCCTAGAGTACTCCTGATCGCGCAAAAAGTAAAAAAAGGGTATTTATTTCGCTCATACTGCCATCCTCAAAAAACTGCATTTGTAGTACATTGTAGTCTCTGCCTGAAACACCTCACTGGGGTGGCTCTTCCATAATGGCCCCCCACTCCCGTGTGCCCACTTTCTTCTGACTGGCCAGCTCTGTGGAGGGCGGAGTTGGGCGGACGAGGCTGCAGAACGCAGTTTTCCGTGTCCGCTCCCCAGAGTGAAACCTGAGACACGTCTGCAATCTGATAAGAAGCGGCGGGCAAATTCCTGTTCATCTAACGTTATACTTGAATGTAGATCTAATGACATGATCTTGTTCTAACAAAGCAACGCTGGCGAAAGTGGAGGACGAGTGCGAATATCTCTCAGCGCAAGCTCAAATTTGCTATCGGCTACAGTTTGCTACGGCAACAGTTGGTGAGTACCGCGGTTTTTCTAGTCCTAGCTAGGATGCAAGGGAAGCTAGAATCCACCCCATATAGACACATTTGTAGAACGGGCCGACATGCCCAAGTGTAGACCCGGCGACTGTAGAAATCCGTGGGTCTGAGTTTAGAGGGAAACATGGACAGTGAGGAGCAGCTAAAAGTGGACCAACAGCTTATGGACTGCTTCGTGTGTATTAGGGCCTGCTGGGTCGTGTGCATAGCTGTGGTGTGTTGTTAGCATGGAGCAACGAACAGCTTCAGCTGGTATATGACGGAGGGGCGAAAAGTCCAGGCTAAACGGCCTTTTCGGAAATTGCCCGTGGTTATGGTTTACTTACTGCGTTGGAATGACAAGCGTTTCCTCGCGGAGAATGGGCGCGTTATGGATTGTGCGGGAGAGCAAGCTAGAGCTCCGGTATTGTTATGAGCATAATACAGGTTTTACAAACCGTAAGTTCCATCTGCGTGAACCGTTGCTTATGTGGAGCTAGCGAATCGATCACTTTTACAGGAAATAATTTAATATTCAGTCGCCGATTTAATATTCAATCGACAGCAATGCAGAGAAATCGTTTGTGATAACCATACACGTTATAGCCTGTGCTTTTCCCTATTGCTTTCACCGGTAGCATCAGATAGCTTGCCCAGACATTGGGGATGTATCAGGCTGACCCCGGTCATGGATAAGTAAAGCGATCGTTTCACAAGCACCCAAAAACTCACCCCAAGCTTTGCAAAACCTACGTCTGGTCTAACTGCAGCCCAACTCGGCAGACACATACAGCACCTCTCCGGTTAGCTTCAACTGTAGTGGCTACAATCAGGCAACTTTATGATGAAACTGCCACATTGATGTTTACCGGTTGTAACACAAGCATACCCAATCAGAATCGCTGCATATAAGTTAACCAGGAGCGTTTTTAATTAGCAGAGCAGGGGAACTAACATGCAGTAGCTGATAAGTGGCCATGACTTTGAATGTAATCTGTTGCGCGAAAAATTTAGTTTCAAGGTCCGTGAAAGCGGCTTGACATGCCCGTATTCCTGCGTCTTTGCATTGACTTTGAATGTAATCTGTCGCGCGAAAAATTTGTTTCGTGTCCGATGTGAAAGCAGCTTTATGGATAGTACGCGACAGCTAGAGAGCACGGTTATGTTAGGAACATAATACAGGTTTTGCAAACCGTACGTTCCGTTAGGGTGGACAAGTTGCTTATGTGGAGCTAGCGAATCGATCACTTCTACAGGAAAGAATTACCTATTTAATCTCCGCCTTTTTCGGCTTTTTAGTAGCCACAACAATTTCTAAAGGGGGATGAAATTATGTCAAGGTAGTGCAGAGAATTAATTTGTAAACCGGTAGAGCTTCTGCATTTCGCATTGCTTTCATGGTAGCACCAGAGAGCTTGCTCAGACACTTGTGAAGTATCCTGCTGATCCCGGTCATGGGTAAGTGAAGCGATCACTAACTGTAGAGCCTACAATCAGGCAACGTTATGATGAAACTGCCACATTGATGCTTACCGAAGTAACACAAGCATACCGATCAGAATTACTGCATATAAGTTAACCAGGAGCATTTTTAATAAGCACGACACGCAAACTAACATGCAGTAGCTGGTAACCGAGCGGTCATAACCACAGAGACAAACCCTTGCAATACAGGTTTTACAGACAGCAAGTTCTGTTACTGTGAACAGTTGTACCAAGCATCCAAATTACAAACAAGTATTACAAGTTAGCTTCAAATGAGGTTTATGTTCACACACCTTCTGTAGAATTTCCCCTGATATCACTCTTTCATATTTAGGACACAAGCATTAGCAACAGTAACATGGTTACGTTAGCCGCTGTGCTACAGCCACAATCAACTGGCTATCACGTCAGGTTGGCTTATGCAGTAAAAGCAACTTACAGCTTCTGTGTCTGTGAGTCACGGACAGTCGTGACCGATACAGCTTTATCTTCAGATATTTTACCAAGCCTGCCTTTGAGGCCAGTTGTTAGTGCTAACTATCGCTAGCGGTCCTGCTAGCCACCCGTAACACATTAGCTTCACTGACATTATTTGCTGTTAAATGGTTACTTACAGCTTGTGGCTCCGAGCGCTTGATCGATGCAGCTGCTTCAGGTTTGAGAAGCAGCTGAAACGCTTATCCTGTGTGGAATTATCGTTTATTGGCAAAGCTGTCTTTGGTGAAATGCTGAGCACAAACAGCTAACGCTCCATTTGGCCGTGGCTGATTGCTGCCAGCAAACAAAAAAAGCTACCCACTGGTGGCATCGTCTTTTCGAAGAGAAATATTTGTTTTTCTTCGCGTCCAAAAGTAAACGGACAAGTAGCTTTGGGAGAGATACAAACAAAATTGCAGCTCAAATGATCTGCGGTTCTTCTTTTGTATTTCCAAAAGTGTCAACGCTACTGAGGCATAGTATGATCTGCCGTTGTTAGTGCCTGCCAGAATAGTTTCCGGTGTGGGCAGGTCCAGCGCCATGATTGGCTCTGGCTAGGTCTGTACTAATTGGATGGCACAACCTGACGTCAGGTTTTACCCAGATCTCGTGAAGATCTCGGGAGGAGCTGTTCAGAGAGGAAATCACGCTCACGAAATCACCTTCTTGGATTACGGCAAAACCCCTGTATCTTATGTTTAGAAACTTTTCAGAGGTTGAGCATAGACAACCAACATTATAACATTACTAATATGTATTAAAAGAAGGATCAGCATAATAGGTCCCCTTTAACTGTTCAGCCAATCCAACTGTCAGTTGTCATCAACTATGACTCCTGCCAACTGTTTCAAAATAAAAGTCCTCACTACAATTAATCACAATTAAATAATTTAACTATTTAAACTACTCAACCATCCAACTGTTCAACCATTCCAACTGCCCATTGTCATCAACTACGACTCCCGCATACCGTTTCCTCTGTCCAAAACTGTTTCAAAATAAAAGTCCTCATTAAATTATTTAATTGTGAATAATTGTAACTATTTAAAGTACTCAACTTTTCAACCATTCAGCCATTCCAACTGCCCACTGTCATCAACTATGACTCCCGCCAACTGTTTCCTCTGTCCAAAACTGTTTCAAAATAAAAGTCCTCTGAAATAATTCATTGTTAAATAATTTAACTATTTAAACAACTCAACTATTTAACTGTTCAGCCAATCCAACGGTCAGTTGTCATCAACTATGATTCCCGCCAACAGTTTCCTCTGTCCACAACTGTTTCAAAATAAAAGTCCTCACTACAATAAATCAAAATTAAATAATTTAACTATTTAAACTACTCGACTTTTCAACCGTTCAACCATTCCAACTTTCAGTTGTCATCAACTCTGACTCCCACCAACTGTTTCCTCTGTCCAAAACTGTTTCAAAATAAAAGTCCTCACTGAAATAATTCACTGTTAAATATTTTAAATATTTAAACAACTCAACCATTTAACTGTTGAGCCAATCCAACTGTCAGTTGTCATCAACTATGACTCCTGCCAACTGTTTCCTCTGTTCACAACTGTATCAAAATAAAAGTCCTCATTGCAATAAATCAAAATTAAATAATTTATCTATTTAAACTATTCAACTACTCAACCGTTCAGCCATTCCAACTGTCATCAACTATGACTCCCGTCAACTTGTTTCCTCTGCCCACATTCCACCTTAAGCAACTACAGTTTGCATTTTCATGCACTCGTAATTCCCTGGAATTACATTCTATAGTTATTATTATTATTCTTCTAACGCACTTAATGCGGCCTCAACCGTTTAACGTAGAAACTTCATTCAAACTGCGTTGCGTAGGTCTTACTTAGGACACCTGTGCAATGTATTTTTCATCTTTGTAACTTTTATACTTTTTAAACTATGAATAAAAAACTACTAATTTTTTTTCCCCATAGACTTAACATTGGGCTGATGACATCACAGTAGGGCCATTAAGCAAATGGAATCTTGTGCCAGATGTTCTGACCACCTGCAGCAACTGTCAGTTTCTCAGGCTTTCAGACTAGAGTCTGACTCTCTTAACACTACAGATCCTGTTCAACTGTTTCCTCTGCCTACAACTGTGTCAAAATAAAAGTCCTCACAACAAGAAATCACTCTTAAATAATTTAACTATTTAAACTACTCAAATATTTAACTGTCCAGCCATTCCAACTGTCAGTTGTCATCAACTATGACTCCAGCCAACTGTTTCACCTGTACAAAACTGTTTCAAAATAAAAGTTCTCACTGAAATAATTCACTGTTAAATAATTTAACTACTTAAACTACTCAACTATTTAACTGTTCAGCCATTCCAACTGTCAGTTGTCATCAACAATGACGCCCGCCAAGTGTTTACTCTGTCCAGAACTGTTTCAAAATAAAAGTCCTCACTACAATAAATCATAATTAAATAATATTACTATTTCAACTACTCAACTTTTCAACCGTTCAGCTATTCCAACTGCCCGCTGTCATCAACTATGACGCCCGCCAAGTGTTTACTCTGTCCAGAACTGTTTCAAAATAAAAGTCCTAATTACAATAAATCACAATTAAATTTATTTGAACTACTCAACTTTTCAACCGTTCAGCCATTCCAACTGCCCGTTGTCATCAACTTTGACTCCCGCCAACTGTTTCCTCCGTCCTTAACTGTTTCAAAATAAAAGTCCTCACTACAATAAATCATAATTAAATAATATTACTATTTCAACTACTCAACTTTTCAACCGTTCAGCTATTCCAACTGCCCGCTGTCATCAACTATGACTCCAGCCAACTGTTTCACCTGTACAAAACTGTTTCAAAATAAAAGTTCTCACTGAAATAATTCACTGTTAAATAATTTAACTACTTAAACTACTCAACTATTGAACTGTTCAGCCATTCCAACTGTCAGTTGTCATCAACTTTGACTCTCGCCAACTGTTTCCTCCGTCCTGAACTGTTTCAAAATAAAAGTCCTCACTACAATAAATCATAATTAAACAATATAACTATTTAAACTACTCAACTTTTCAAACGTTCAGCCATTCCAACTGCCCGTTGTCATCAACTATGACTCCAGCCAACTGTTTCCTCTGTCCACAACTGTGTCAAAATAAAAGTCCTCATTGAAATAATTCACTGTTAAATAATCAAACTTTTTAAACTAAAAAACTATTTAACTGTTCAGCCATTCCAACTGTCTTCAACGATGACTCCCGCCAACTTGTTTCTTCTGCCCACATTCCACCTTATGCAACTACAGTTTGCATTTTCATGCACTCGTAATTCCCTGGAATTACATTCTCTAGTTTCAGTTCTTCATCTTCTTCTTCTTCTTATTATTCTAACACACTTAATGCGGCCTAAACCGTTTAACGTAGAAACTTCATTCAAACTGCGTTGCGTAGGTCTAACTTAGGACACCTGTGCAATGTATTTTTCATCTTTGTAACTTTTATACTTTTTAAACTATTAATTAAAAACTAGTAATTTTTTTCCCCATAGACTTAACATTGGGCTGATGACATCACAGTAGGGCCATTAAGCAAATAGAATCTTGCGCCAGGTGTTCTGACCACCTGCAGCAACTGTCAGTTTCTCAGGCTTTAAGACTACAATCTGGCTCTCTTAAGACTACAGATCCTGTTCAACTGTTTCCTCTGCCTACAACTGTTTCAAAATAAAAGGCCTCACAACAAGAAATCACTCTTAAATAGTTTAACTATTTAAACTACTCAAATATTTAACTGTTCAGCCATTCCAACTGTCAGTTGTCATCAACTATGACTCCTGCCAACTGTTTCACCTGTCCACAACTGTTTCAAATTAAAAGTCCTCATTACAATAAATCAAAATTAAATAAATTAACCATTTAAACTACTCTATCATTCAAATGTTCAGCCATTCCAACTGCCTGTTGTAATAAACTTTGACTCCCGCCAACTGTTTTCTCCGTGCTAAACTGTTTCAAAATAAAAGTCCTCACTGCAAAAATTCACTATTAAATAATTTAACTATTTAAACTACTCAACTATTCAACAGTTCAGCCATTTCAACTGCCAGTTATCATCAACTATGACTCCCACCAACTGTTTCCTCTGTCCACAACTGTTTCAAAATAAAAGTCCTCACGACAATAAATCACAATAATTTAACTATTTAAACAACTCAACTTTTCAACCGTTCAGCCATTCCAACTGCCCGTTGTCATCAACTATGACTCCCGCTCACTGTTTCCTCTGTCCAAAACTGTTTCAAAATAAAAGTCCTCATTGAAATAATTCACTGTTAAATAATTTAACTTTTTAAACTATTCAACTATTTAACTGTTCAGCCATTCCAACTGTCATCAACTATGACTCCCGCCAACTTGTTTACTCTGCCCAAATTCCACCTAAAGCAACTACAGTTTGCATTTTCATGCACTCGTAATTCCCTGGAATTACATTCTCTAGTTATTATTATTATTCTTCTAACGCACTTAATGCGGCCTCAACCGTTTAACGTAGAAACTTCATTCAAACTCGCTGAGGTCTTACTTAGGACACCTGTGCAATGTATTTTTCATCTTTGTAACTTTTATACTTTTTAAACTATGAATAAAAAACTATTAATTTTTTTCCCCATAGACTTAACATTAGGCTGATGACATCACAGTACGGCCATTAAGCAAATGGAATCTTGCGCCAGGTGTTCTGACCACCTGCAGCAACTGTCAGTTTCTCAGGCTTTAAGACTACAATCTGGCTCTCTTAAGACTACAGATCGTGTTCAACTGTTTCCTCTGCCTACAACTGTTTCAAAATAAAAGTCCTCATTACAATAGATCACAATAAAATAATTTAACTATTTAAAATACTCAACTTTTCAACCGTTCAGCCATTCCAACTGCCCGTTGTCATCAACTATGACTCCCGCTAACTATTTCCTCTGTCCAAAACTGTTTCAAAATAAAAGTCCTCATTGAAATAATTCACTGTTAAATAATATAACTTTTAAAGTACTCAAATATTTAACTGTTCAGCCATTCCAACTGCCATCAACTATGACTCCCGCCAACTTGTTTCCTCAGCCCAAATTCCACCTAAAGCAACTACAGTTTGCATTTTCATGCACTCGTAATTCCCTGGAATTACATTCTCTAGTTATTATTATTATTCTTCTAACGCACTTAATGCGGCCTCAACCGCTTAACGAGAAACTTCATTCAAACTGCGTTGCGTGAGGTCTTACTTAGGACACCTGTGCAATGTATTTTTTTCATCTTTGTAACTTTTATACTTTTTAAACTATGAATAAAAAACTATTAAGTTTTTTCCCCATAGACTTAACATTAGGCTGATGACATCACAGTACGGCCATTAAGCAAATGGAATCTTGTGACAGATGTTCTGACCACCTGCAGCAACTGTCAGTTTCTCAGGCTTTCAGACTACAGTCTGGCTCTCTTAACACTACAGATCCTGTTCAACTGTTTCCTCTGCCCACAACTGTTTCAAAATAAAAGTCCAAGACAATGAATCACAATTAAATATTTGAACTATTTAAACTGCTGAACTATTCAACAGTTCGGCCATTTCAACTGCCAGTTATCATCAACTATGACTCCCGCCAACTGTTTCCTCCGTCCAAAACTGTTTCAAAATAAAAGTCCTCACTAAAATAATTCACTATTAAATAATTTAACTATTTAAACTACTCAATCATTCAAATGTTCAACCATACCAATTAGCAACCGCCTAGTAACGCCCTAGCAACCACCCGGAACACCACAGCAACAGCCTAGCAACGCCTTAGCAACCACCCGGAACCCTATAGCAACCGTCTAGCAATGTCCTAGCAACCTCCCAAAACACCAAAGCAACCGCCTAGCAACGCCCTAGCAAGCACCCAGAACACCATAGCAACCGCCTAGCAACACCCCAGCAACCACCCAAAACACCATAGCAACCGCCTAGCAACGCCTTAGCACCAACCCAGAACACCATAGCAACTGCCTATCAATGCCCTAGCAACCACCCGGAACACCATAGCAACCGCCTAGCAACGCCCATGCAACCACCCGGAACACCACAGCAACCACCTAGCAACGCGCTAGCAACCACCCGGAACACCATAGCAACCGCTCAGCAATGCCCTAGGAACCACCGGGAACTCCAAAGGAACTGCCTAGCAATGCCCTAGCAACCACCCGGAACACCATGGCAACCGCCTAGCAACGCCCTAGACACCACCCATAACCGGTTCCCAGAACCCTGGCAAGCACCCCTAATACTGTATGTGTAGACTATCAGGCACATTCAAAATTTCTACCAGATTTTTCTATTTATCCGACTTACAACCTAGCTACCAATATCATAATGCAACTTAAGCAACTACAGCTTGAGGAGACAAGTTTCTTAAGTTAAGCCATTGGAATTTGATCCCATTCTTGTTCAATAAATGCTTCCAGCTGCTGGAGAGTTTTGGGTCTCCTTTGACGGACCTTTCATTTAATTATGCGCCAAATGTTCTCAATCGGTGAAAGATCAGGACTGCAGGCTGGCCAGTTCAGCACACGGACTCTTCTACTACGAAGCCATGCTGTTGTAATAGCTGCAGTATGAGGTTTTTCATTGTCCTGCTGATATACACAAGGCCTTCCCTGGAATAGATGTCATCTGGAGGGGAGCATATGTTGCTCTAAAACCTTAATATACCTTACAGCATTCATGGTGCTTTTTAAAACATGCAAGTGTCCCACACCATTTGCACTAATGCATCCCCATACCATCAGAGATGCTGGCTTTAGAACTGAACGCTGATAATAGGAGGGGTGGTCTTTCTCCTCTTAAGCCCGGAGGACACAACGCCCATGATTTCCAACAAGAATGTCAAATTTGGACTCGTCTGACCACAGGACACTTTGCTACAGTCCATTTTAAGTGAGCCTTGGCCCATAGAACACGGCAGCACTTCTGGATCATGCTCAACAATGGCTTCCTTTTTGCATGATAGAGTTTTAGGTGGCATCTGTGGATGGCACGGCAGACTGTGTTTACAGACAGTGGTTTCTTGAAGTATTCCTGGGCCCATTTAATAATGTCAATGACAGAATCATGCCGGTGAGTGATGCAGTGGCGTCTGAGGGCCCGAAGATCACGGGCATCCAGTAAGGGTCTTCGGCCTTGTCCCTTACGCACAGAGATTTTTCCAGTTTCTCTGAATCTTTTGATGATGTGATGCACTGTCGATGATGAGACCCTTCAAAACCTTTGCAATTTGACGTTGAGGAACATGGTTTTTAAAGTATTCCACAATTTTTTTACTCAAGCCTTCACAGGTTGGAGAGCTGCTGGCCATTTTTACTAATGAGAGACTCAGCCTCTCTAAGACATCCCTTTTATAGCCAATCATGTTACACACCTGATGCCAGTTAACTTAATTACTTGCTAAATGTTCTTTCAGCCAATTCTGATATATTAATTGCTTTTTCAGCCCTTTTTTGCCTGTGTCCCAATTTTTTTGAGACCTGTTGCAGCCAAAAAATTAGAGATAAGCTCATTTTGTGGATAAAAATGTAAAATGTCTCAGTTTCAACATTTGAAATGTTATCCATGTTCTATTGTAAATAACATATTGGCACATGTGATCTGAAAGTCATTGCATTTTGATTTTATTCACAATCTGC
Organism: Gymnothorax javanicus; assembly: GCA_029692085.1. Classification (NCBI taxonomy): domain Eukaryota; kingdom Metazoa; phylum Chordata; class Actinopteri; order Anguilliformes; family Muraenidae; genus Gymnothorax; species Gymnothorax javanicus. Next base: position 56,209,314 of record CM056202.1, read on the forward strand.
ACTTCGTCCCAACTATTTCGGAATTGGGGTTGTATCATTGAGGCACAACCCCTACATTGGAGCCATTAAAGTTCAAATTATTTCAAATTCTTCTGAATCAGAAATTTCAAAGTAAATGTAAAATATTTTAGAATAGACTCACGTGCATCATAACGATGTCGATCAGGGCGGGAGAGACTTGGTACTATAGGGAACGCAAAAAGTAACTTTCAGTCAGAGAGCATGAAAAGGAATCATACTTAAAGGGATACTCCATTCATTTATCAAATTTGAAAAGGCACAATTATTCGCTCGATTATCATAATCTCTACCAATCCTGAAAATTTTTTTGATTTCCGAGGTCGTTTACCATTTTAAATGAATTTTTATTGCATTCATGACGAGCGCCGCTGCTCCTGATTCCGCAAAGGGAAGTGACGACAACAGTGCTGTAAACAATCGAGCAGGGTGATTAATGTTCAGCTAAACTATTAGGATTGCAATAAATCAAAACACATTTAGCATGATTTCATTTTGGAACACTGCCATGTTAGTCACATAACACTGTTGCTGTTGCACTTACTCTACAAGAGACGTCATTTTCGCCCCGCTGCCTTAGGTTTTTTTTTAATAGTTTCTATTCTGGATCCAGCAGTATATAAAGAATGTGGTAGTACAATCAATACTTTGCTCAACTGCTCGAGAGCCAGACACTGAGCACCAGATGATCTAAAATGCATCAGCGGACAGTTTTTAGCAAATAAACAGAAAATTTGGCGTTTGGCAACGTTGACGAAAGTTAATCATGGCTTATTAGCATAAACTGACCACATTGTAATAATACACTGCTGGTTGACAATCTATGAAGTATCCCTTATAGAAGCTTTTTCTGCATTTCCATAGAGCATTTTTGCTAACAACGTTACCAACCTACATAGTTCGTACATTCAGTCAATGATTCCAGCTATGCAAGTTAGCATCTATGCCTTTGGGAAACTCACCCCAATCTGCTGCAAACCCAAGATTGCTTGTCATTCAGTCCGGGCCAGTTTTCTGTCAATTTCTGCCACCTGTCAAGATATGCTATATTGTGGTTCTGCACACCCACAATCTTGGGGTCTATTTCTTCCCTTGCATCTTGCATGCATATCATAAAAAAGAATGCTTCTCTAAGGGATACATTACCAATTTTATGTTTATTACCCAAAAACTGTCCACTGGTGCATTTTAGATCATCTGGTGCACAGTTTCTGGCTCTGGGGCAGTTGAACTAAGTACAGATTGTACGACCGCATTCTTAGCGTACAGCTGGATCCCGGATAGAAAGTAGAAAAAAAAACCTAAGCCAGCAGGGTGAAAATGGCATCTCTTGTAGAGTAAGTGCAGTAGCGAAAGTGTTATGTGACTAACGTAGCAGTGTTACAATATGAAATCATGCAATACGTTCTTTGATTTATTGCGATCCTAACAGTTGAGCTGAACATTAGTCTGCCCGGTTGTTTACAGCACTGTTGTCATCACTTCCCTTCGCGGAATCAAGAATGGCAGCACTCATCATAAATGCAATAAAAATCGATTTAAAATAGTAAACAACCTCAACGAAAATTCACAAATCACAAAAATTTCAGGGTTGGCAGAGATTATGATAATCTAGCCAATAATTGTGCCTTTTCAAATATCATAAAATGAGTGAAGTCTCCCTTTGAACTATACAGACCATAATCATTCTCAGGAAACCCATGTAAAATTGTCATATGTAGGCCAAGGTGGGGCTATTCTGGCCTACATTTACCTTCTTTCACTGGTAAAAAACACTAATCAATCCTTTTCTTGGCCAGTAGTTGTTCGAAACTATTGCTAGAACTATCAGAAACAACATCTTAACAGGTTTTTTAATCAAATAAATGCGAAAAATATATAGGCCAGAATAGCCCCACCTTGCCCCAACCTTTGTCGCATTAGGGGCAGGGAGAATCTTACCCTTTTTCCCCCTATTTCCCTTTGTAACAACTCGATTAGCAAACAGCCAAATTAAGTCGCTAATCTGGTCAAACAAAGGCAATGGGGGTTTTTTGGGGTTTCAGTCGAGTAAAATAAATTTAAAAGGTAAATAATTAGGTAACTTTGTATATCATACAATTTACTAAGTAAAACGGAGTTGTTTTCAAGGACTGTGCTACTCTCGCCTGGTTTTACTGTAGCTGATTTAGCTAACAAACTTCAGCAAGCTTCTCAATGCTAAGAATATTATCGAATTACCTGGATATCTAACTATAATCTGGGTTGGTTTCATACTTAGTCGCTTGCCTTTCATACAGTTTTCTAGCCAATAAATACTGACCTCCACCGGGGTTTTTAGTCCTCTTCGGTCTTTTACCACAAACACATTGCCAAGCTTGAATTAAATATTAACGAGAACCAGGGTTTTAGTCTTTTTCGCATCTCATTTTTACCGAAGGGCTCTTCCGATTAAACAGATTGCAAATTACGTTATTTTTGTATTCTCCTCCGGTTGTGGTGCCTTTATTGTTTATTGTGAACGGATCCCCATTAGTCGTCACCATAGTGAGGACTATTCTTCCTGGGGTCCACATAAAAACACAGACAACATAACACAAAATTTGCACAATTCAATCAGAGCAAGTAAGAAAACAGTCTCAGTGTATATCATTCACATGTCCCCCCCAAAAAAAAAATTACAATCTTAAATACAAATAGCCCCTCATTCAAGAGGGGTATGACCCAGAGAGATCTGCTTTGTCATCAAAACAGAGGTACACAAAAATATATATTAATTCAAAACTATGTATTATCCAATAATATATATTTATGACCGAGGGAGATCTGCATAAACAAAAACTGGATGTCGTATAAAAATAAGCATCCTTGCCAGTGATGAACGTCAAACTGGACTAAACATAATTACTTTACGTATCACTGCTTCTTTCAGTTTCTTTTTGAAATTGGACTTATTTCTAATGAGAATCAGGTATTCAGGTAGACTATTCCAAAGTGCTACAGCTCTGTATAAGACAGATTTTTTAAGTGCATTAGATCTAGGCTTAAGTAGGGTAAAACGGTGGCCTGTGGCCTGTCTTGTATCATGGCCATGTCTATCAGTGGTAGGTAGTAGGTCTGAGAACAGACTTGTGGGTTTACGCAGATCTCGTTTTGATGCACTGAACCAAACCGTTGAGCAATAGTCCAGACGGGACAAAACTAAAGACTGTACAGCCAATCTAACGGTTGTATCAGTAAAAAAGCGGGCACACCTTCTGATGCTGGAGATTCCTATGCTCATTTTCGTTGCTATATTTTTAATATGAGTAGACCATGATAGTTTTTCATCGATAGTTATGCCTAATAATTTGGCTTCTTTTACCTGATCAATATCAACACCTTGCACAGAAAGGCACAATGATTGACTTGATCTAAGAGCATAATTAGAACCTAATAAAATACATTTGGTCTTAGAAATATTTAACTTCAACTTGTTTTCTTTCACCCACTCTGAAACCAACATTAACTCTTGTAGAAGGATTTCATTAACTTGCTCAGAGGTCTCTGCAGATGCATATAGGGTTGTATCATCAGCATACATGGCCAGATCAGCATTTTTTAATACAAAATGCAAATCCTTTACAAAAATAGAATAGAGAAGGGGCCCCAGGCAGCTTCCCTGAGGGACACCACACTGAAGCATTTTAATATTTGAGAAAGAACCATTAAACATCACACACTGTCTTCTGCTAGACAGGTAGTTCAGCAAGAACTGAATGGCAGGATCACCAAACCCATAAGCCGATAGCTTCATGAGTAGCAGCTCATGATCTATGATGTCAAACGTAGCACTAAAATCAAGAAGCACGACACCCACAACTGACTTCATATCAATCCGTTTTAACCAGTCATCAGTGAGATATGTCAGGGCAGTGCAAGTGGAATAGCCTGTTTTATATGCATGCTGCAAATCAGAGCTAATGTTGTTTTCAAGAAAATAATTCTGGATTTGTTTAAACACAATTCCCTCCAACAGCTTACTTAAAACAGATAAAATACTTATAGGCCTACAATTTTGACCTGTAAAAGGCTCTCTAGAGTTCTTAACCAATGGAGTAACCTTTGCAATATTCCACACATTAGGATAGACATATGGAGGGTGATTTGTGCCATAATTCAATACAATACACACATTGAAATACAATACATGTGTAACAGTAAATACAATACAAACATGCTTAAATACAATACACATAATGAAAATACAACACATATATTGAAAATACAATACATGTGTAACAGTAAATACAATACAAAAATGCTTTGTTTTTCAATGTGAGTCAGGAATATTTGTGCCAAAATTAAAACAATACAACCGCATTGTATTTGAGATGTGTATTGTATTTCAATGTGTGTATTGTATTTAATTTTGTCATGAATAATCCTGACCGACATTGAAAAACAAAGTATGTTTGTGTTGTATTTATTGTTACACATGTATTGTATTTTCGAGGTGTGTATTGTATTTCGAGCTCTGTGCCAAAAACCTCGCACTGAAATACACCGTGTATTGTATTTCGATATGCAGTTTTGGCACGATGTAGGCTGGTTCTTGGCTAGATACGCCCTGTGTGGCCAGGATTGGCCAGGCGCGGATTTAGTTGGACCAACAAACCTACAAAAATTAATGACGGTTTCCGTAGAGCCAGCTAGCTGAAATCAGTCCGTTGTCACAGCACGCAGCCAGCGAACTGTCAGCAGTTGCTGATACATGAAGTGGACATGTTAGCTTCCTTTGTAACTGTACACAGTTACTATCGTTTAATGAATAAAGCGTGATTACTTCGCTGCTTTAATATTTACGGTCATTATCGCTGGAGCACCAATTGTTAACCGCCCCACAGGATGATCTCGCATCTTTGCACTGACTTTGAATGTAATCTGTCGTGCGAAAAATTTGTTTCGCGTCCAGTGTGAAAGCAGCTTAACTCAATTCTGTAAAATGAGCGATTGTGACGATATGAATGTTTTAATGTCTTTTGTGTGTTGAATAGCTTTGTTTTGTTGTCAACCGTAGTTTTAGCACAGAGTGCACTGTGAGCAAAGACTGCATTTAATTAGCTAGACTGTATTCAGTTAATAGCCTACTGAAAATGAACGTTACTTATTGTATTGAATTATGGCACAAATCACCCTCCATATAGACAGACCCACTCGAACATAAATTAAAAATGTGACATAAGGGCTTTGCCACTGCCTTAGCCGATAGCTGAAGGAGTTTACCATCTATGTTATAAAGCCCACAGGGTTTGTCAGTCTTAATTGTCAATAATTTTTCCATATCCTCCTCCTTAATAGTCTTAAATTCAAAACAATCCTTATTGGCCATAAATTTCATTCTTTATAATAGATTCAGACAGTTTACCGGTTGCATCTGGTCCCTTATTGTATTTACTTTACTGAGGAAGAAACTATTAAAATAATTAGCAATATCAAAGGGTTTGGTTAAAAATGCCCCATTTAGTTCCACGAATGAAGGAATGTTACCCATTTTACTTCTGCCCATTACTTCATTAATAGTTCTCCATATTTTTTTACTGTCCCCATTACTCTCTTCAAATTTGGATTGAAAATTGATTTTTTTCTTTTTCCTATTTAGTTTTGTGATATTATTTCTTAACGAACGGTGAGCTTGCCAATCTATTGAGCTGCCCGAATTAATAGCCGCTTTTTTCAGTAGGTCTCTTTCTTTTATAAGGCTTCTTAGTTCATCATCCAACCAGGAAGCTTAAGTTGATCTTACTGAGAATTTCTTAATTGGAGCATGTTTCTCACACACAGCAGCAAATAGGTATCCAATGCAGACTCTGCATACATATTCAAGTATATTTTCCACATCAGAAACAAAAGTATTCTCAGAGAAAGTTTTATATACTTGCTTGTAGATTACCTTAGGCCCTGCTTTTGGAACCTTCATTTTTATGGCTACAGCTATAATATTATGGTCACTAAAACCTACGGGTGCTGACACAGCACTAGAGCATTTCCCAACACAGTTTGTATAAAAATGGTCTATACATGTTGATGCACTCGTTCCATCATGATTTATACAAATTCTGGTGGGTAAATTGATGACTTGAGATAAATTGTATACAGTAGCTACCTCACTCAACTTCCTTTTTAGAAAACAGCTATTGGAAAACCAGTTTACATTCATATCAGCAAGAAGAAATACCTCATTGTCAGTATCGGTTACATTTTGAAGCATAGTGCATACATTATTCAGATACTCAATATTTGAGTTAGGTGGTCTATAACAACAACAACATGTCAATATAGGCTTCATATGTGGAATGTGAACTTGAAGCCATAAGGCTTCCACCCCAGTCATACCTAGATCCTTCCTGATTTTAGCTGGAATATGGTTCTGTACATAAAGCGCAGTCCCACCTCTGTCCCTGTTTCTATCCAGTCTGAATATGTTGTACCCGGTATAGATATAGCGGTATCACTTATGGCTTCGTCCAAATGTGTCATGGACACAGCCATTATATGAATGTTGTTTTCATGCAGGATAGGACTCAACTCGTGAATTTTGTTCCTTAAACTGCAAATATTAAGATGGGCAAATTTTAAACCTTTTTTCGGTAATTTAATGGATGGTAGTTTAGTGGACATAACCAAAACCAATAGTCAGATACCCTTACACATACTCACAGATACTTGTTTGACAATAAACATCAGTACCAGACATGGACTGAGTGACCAATCCAAAGAATACATGAATAAATACCCGAGCAAAATATGCACAATACTCCATTTCATCCTCATTCATACCGCTCTAGTTGATCCATACTCCTAATACACAGACCCCTGGCGTTTTCAGGTGCATCCTTTTGTTTAATAAAAACCTTTCAGTTAGTGACCCAAACAGAGTGGATCTTACCCTGTTTCCTGAGCAGCCTTGCTTTCCTAGCGATGTCCGCATTGATCTTGGGGAGATGCTCATTTATATAAACATTTGTGCCTTTCAGCTTCCTCCCGTTTGAGTAGTTCAACTTTATGCCTTTTGTTTGCAAAACGGATGATAATAGCAGGAATGGAAGGCTTATCCTTCTGAGCCCTAGCCGACAGAGTGTGACAGGCCTCGATATTTTCTTTATCGATGTCAATATGTTTGCCTTGAAGGAATGCAGTCAACCTGTTCCTCCGTCGTTTCCTCGTGTTCAATGCCGTCCTTAGCGCCGATTCCCGTCACAGCCTGTGAAAAATTTCTTGGTTTGATTTTTAGTTCAGAAATGATGACATCGTTCATCCGAGAGTACTGCTCCAAGTCAGACACCCAATTTTCCAAATAAAATTTTCTGTTTTTGTTCAGAATTCTGCCGTTTCAGCTGTTTGATTTCCCCCAAAAGCTCTGTGATGATGTGGCTCTGCTTCGTAAAAGACGCCATTTCCATAGTCATCATATTCATCGACTCCTTTAATTCCTCCATGTCCTTTTGAAGGATTTTTGGAGTCATGTTGATTTCGGTTCGTAGTAGATCTAGATTGAAAGCGAATCACACTACTACAGTCCTGAACACCGAAAGCTAGCATACAGCAAAGCTCGCTGGTGGTAGCTAGCAAGCCGCTACTGCTGGGGCCTGCGTCCGAGCGAACAGCTTTACCGACCACCGGCTCCTGCAAGCCGGTGCGGGAGATGAGAGAGCCGGGCTGCGGTCTCACGGAGCTCCTGCTCCGAAGTATGCTTCCTGCTGATCATAATCGTGAGCTGATAATCGTAAAAAAGCTTAGAGCTTACAGAACCGCCCATCTTAGAGCTTACAGGTGAAGAATCTCTCCGAGGTGGCGCAGTAGTGATCGGGGATCGAGCCGCAGTGGCGCAGTGCTGCCTTGATCAGCTGGTTAAAGTTTAGTTCCTTCTTTGAGTGCTTAGCGACAGCTTGTTGGGGGAGATTTCGTATTTAGTTTGCTCACTTACGGGTCTATTCTTCCATTTGCGCGTAAGTCCTTTTTTACGCGATTCGAGTTACGCAAATTTGAGTTACGCGTATTCTCCCCTACGCGCTTCGATCACGCCCACAGCGCTTAACTTAAGAATGTAGGCGGCCTTATGCAAGAGGTGTGACTCATTCAAAAGAGAGGCAGACTCTGTACCAAGCTCATTGATTATGACTATCAAGAAAACATGGAACAAGGATTTTCTAATTAACCATGAAAATGCAGTTGTAGTCCATGGAAAACGCAAACAAGACTTTAAATTTGAATATGCCGCTGTAATAGTAGGCCTATGTATGTCTGTGCCAATTACAAGAAGTAATGCAGACATCTTTTTTTATTTCATATTCTAGCCACCATGACATTAAAGCTATGCAAACAAACAAATTGCCGCGATAATGAAATAACAAATAAGAAATTTAGCGCTTCTCAACCAGCGCAATCAGAGCATTGAAAATGTGCCCCTCCTACACCAGCCTGTTTGTTCCGTGGAAGACAGGGAAGAAGACAAATGAACAGAACATTCTAGTCACACAAAAATAACAATCAAAGCCAGTTTATATGATCTATTTTAGAAATTGCGCACTTGAAATCTCAAACTACTCCAATGTCAGGTTTGCAACAAAAGGACATGGCAACGCTTTAACAAACAAAGGATTCTTACCCCGCACGCAGTCACCCCCCGCCTCAACAATCACACAATTCCATATCCGTAGCCTATTACAGGGGTGGCCAACCCTGGTCCTGGAAAGCCGCAGTGTCTGCTGGTTTTTAGTGTTACTCAGCACTTGATTGATGAATTAAAGCAGTTGATTACACACTTCACTTATCTCACCTGGTGTCTTGGGTTTAAATCTGGTGGAGAAAACCAAACTCAGCACACCCTCTGGCTCTACAGGACCAGCATTATCCACCCCTGCTCTATAAACTTTTATCTGTACTCTGTACTTCTACTTTGTCTGCATTACAACTACGCTAAATATCCAATCACATTGACAAATCTTGGTTAACACGTAGATTGCTGTCACAACTTGCAAGTCTGCTTAATTGGCTCTAGGAGTCTTGTGGGTTGTTCCTGCTAATTGCTTGATTGGCTCATTATTACCAAATTAAACCTGAGGCACTAGGGGCCTGTTGTTCGAAAGTAGAATAAAGAAATCCAGGATAAGTGAAAAAGCCAGGTTAGACAAAGTCTCATAAGTCCATCCTGGTTTAATTGGTTGTTCGAACGCTGAGCCAGGCTGATGAGGGGCAGTTTTGTCAAGCCAGGTATAACTAATTCGAGTAAGTGCGCGGCCACGGCTTCCTTCAGTAGACCATAGAGGTTGACCACAGATTCACAGATGAGAGGACAGGTGTGGCAACTTTCCTCCAATGAACAGCGGATCTTAATGCTGACGTAAGGTGACACACCTCTTATAAAACGAAGCACCGCCGCTGTCATGAAGCTCTGAGACGCACGGCGGACTGATTAAATGAGTAAGTAATCCAAAACTATAATCCCTCATAATCACAATTCAAGTTCCTTTCGCAAATTAACAATTGTGCTCTTTGCCTTAATGATAAGCAGTGGAAAATGATCCATTGCAAAAATGTCTTATAATGTAAAGTAACGTTCATACTGCACAAGTGGTCAAAAGGTGAAAATTGAATATAAGAATATAATGCAGTCTGGTGCTTGAATAAATTGCTGATAATGTTCAAATGAGGTGTGTGAATTCTTTGGAACGATCCTGCTCACACATTAATTTTATTTTCTTCAACCAGCATTTTGTCTTTACAGGCGAAATGAGGAGGACACGCGCAGCTTACTTTTCCCTGAACGAGCAACAGCTCTTAATGGAGACATATGAAGCGGTTAAACATTTGATCAATAAAAAGGGTAACACTGCTGCTATGATAAAAATACGGGAGCATGCTTGGCAGACAATTGCGGACCGACTCAATGCATAAGTAATCTAAAACAATACACTTTAAGCTCCAATGAATCCTCATCATTGTAATTCAAGTTCTTTTTGCAAATGCTGTTGCCTTAAATATGAGCAGTGGGAATTGATTCATTGTGCAAATCTTTTCTATCTCATGTAACATTCATACAGCACAAATACAAGTGGCCAAAAACGCACCTGGCAACGGGTGAAAATTAAATACAAGAATATTTTGCAGTCTGGTAAGTGCTTCAATAAATGGCTGATAACTATGCACAAATGAGGTGTATAGATTCTTTGGAAGGTCCCACCTCACACTTTTAATTTTATTCTTATTTTTTACTTCAACCAGCATTAATATAATTCAGTATAGGTTATATATATTTTTTTCTGCTCCATGCCATTTTCGTCCTTTTGCATGCTTTTTGCCACAGCAAATTCCTTGTTTGTGTGGAGTTACTTCAATAAACCGTGTCTGATTCAGATTTTCATGCATGCACTGATTTTTAGCAGTCAAGAAGAGGGCACACAGGTCTGGCACGGGGGGTGGCCCACCAACCGCTGAATTGTTTAAAAACGAGGCCAATACGTAGCCTCCATCAGAACATGGAATAACTGTATAAAACACATTGATTTCTGATCAGCGCAGCCGCTGACTCCACAGATAAGACAACAGAATCAACTAAGCCTGGCATTTAGCCTGGTCTGGAGCAGGCTAACTGTGGAGAATAAATCACCATGGTAACTTGACCAGGATAAAGTTATCCAGCTTTCGAACAACTGACTGCAGGCTAAATTAAGCCAGGATAACCAACATATCCCGGCTTAATCCCTTACCTAGGTTTCAAACAACAGGCCCCAGGTGAGATCAGTTAAGCAAGTAATCAACTACTTTAATCCATCAATCGAGTGCTGAGTAACACCAAAAATCAGCAGACACTGCGGCTCTCCAGGACCAGGGTTGGCCACCCCTGCCCTATTATGTCCCATTTGATTTGAGCGACACATTCACTTGAACTTGTGCCTAGTTCTTTATTATAATCATTTACTGATAATGATTCTTCTCATGTCGGCTATTCTTTATTTGATAAAATTGATTAACAAATGGGTAGTGCTTTGGTATTGGCCAGGGTAGGGCTCAATCTAGACTAGAGTATTTAATATCTTTATTCACACATTAAAACACACAGTATTATCAATGGTAAAAAAAAAAAACATATTTACATAGACACGGGTTAGTTAACACAGATATCCTCAATTAGAAAATCAATCTCCTTCCTAGTGAGAATATCACAACTTTTTAGATTATCACGAACATATAGGGCAGTCACATTTGTTAATAGAACATGAAGACAACGATGGCGACGTCGAGCCGAAGCCGAAAACCAAATTTCACAGATGAGGAGTTAGAGGTATTGGTTAAAATCAGTGAAGAGGCACCACGAGGCGTTGTATGGCAAGGGGTCACTGAAGGTTGATCCGAGGAAGAAAGCTGCAAATCGTTCTGGATGTGGCTTCGGTGGGGAGATGAAAGCACAGTATTTAAAGCGTAAATGGAGAGATCTGCGGGGCGCTGTAAAAGCCAGGATCTCTGCACACCGGAGAAGTGTGCACGCAACAGGTGGTGGGCAATCATTTCACAGCACTGGAGGAGGAGGTGGCATCCACTCTTTCTGCAGTGGAAGTGCATTGAGAAGAACTTGGAGTGGATACGGATGAAGGAGGGTTACGTAAAATTGTCATTTTTATTTGCCTATACTCAAAGTATCATTGTGATAAATACTGGAAACAAGCTTAATATGGTTTCAAATATTTATTGTATTTTTTGGCATTTCAAGCAGTTGCACAGTACATAGGCGTCATGGGCCGAGCCAGGGAATTTGGCGCAGATGCTTAATATGCGCGTATCATGATCGCACACAACCTGAACATTAATGCTGTGCCGACGTCTACGGTCTCTGTACATATTCTCATTAGTGGAAGGGGTTCTGATTGCAACGTGAGTACAATCAATGGCTCCCACAACACTGGGGAACCCGGCGACCTGGTAGAACCCCCCCTTAACTCTCCGTCTTTCAGCGTGTGTTTCGGGGAACATTATGAAGTGGCTGATGTGATGCAGCATCGCGTCAACGCACTGTGTCAGAAACCTTGACACAGACGCCTGCGATATGTGCATGACATCACCAGCCACTCTCTGGAACGACCCAGATGCTAAGACCGACAGCGCAGTTGTGACCTTGATGACCACGGGTATGTTTTGTGGATGATTGCTGCGGCTGGATAGCCGTTCATCTAGAAGTCGGCAAAGATAAATGAGTGCCTCGCAGTCCAGACGAAAGCGCTGGATGCACTCGGTGTCTGTTAGTCCCAGGATGTCCAAACGAGGCCGATATATGCGCGGTCGTCTTTGAGCTCGGCGCTCCTCTTACTCTTTCCCACTGACGACAGAGTGTAAGCAAATGCAGGACTGGCATTTTGGTTTTAGATTGTGAGGGCATGGTAGAATGATGGTCTTATTTATACTCGTATTAATTGCTATGTGTTTGTAATTGAACTAATTGGAGAACAGGCTGTTACGTAATATCAAGTGATGATTTTGATTGATAATTTGTTATGGTTATGAGAAATGTAGTTTAGAAATAAGGATGAATAATCGAATATTGAATGTCTCAACCTTTACCATGTTAAATAAAATAAATGTTAAAATTTGGCCTATAACCAACATCAAACGTAAAATTCTATTTCACCTTATATTGGCGCTTGAGCTTAATACAGCCCTAAAAAGTGTTTATCAGAAAAAGCGCGTAAGCCAGGGGGAGAATACGTGTAAGTGTTATTTGCCTGAGAAATGCCCAGATTTTGGCCTTGCTCCGCCCGAAGTGCGTAACTGCCTTCTGGGCGCATGATTCACAGACTTAAAGGTACCAACCCAGGCGGCTCATTTTTTGGCAAAATTATAAAAATCTGAGTATATCTAGTAAGTATTAGACAGTAATCGATAACATAAGTGATTTGACATATCAATGACGAAATCTGGTCATCTGTGTGAGGAGCAGGGGCCAAAATTAGGCTACCAATCAAATTAGTTTCAGACAACTTTAATTGGATGGCTTGTCTGTCAGTCGAACTGCCAAATCAACATGCATGCTGTTCTGCGCGTGCATTCCAATGTGCACGCACTTTGGCTGTTGCTCCATAGCCAGCAGTAGCTAGCAAGCTAGGCATTCGGACGGAGTCATGGCGCAGCCGAACGAGCAGCCAGTTTTCCGACCACCAACTGCACCCAGCGGTCAACCACCAGCTAAAAAGACAAAAACCTTCATTGAAAGTATGCAAGAGAGACAAGAATATGTAAAAAATTGCAGATGCAACTCAAGTATCCCTTGGCAGAGAAGCATTCGACCGCTGGAGAGAACTGAAGATACTGAAAGGTTTTAGACCGACGCACTCGTAGCGGAGTTTCTCTTGGACTGGTAAGCTATCTTCTTGTCTTTCTTTCTGTGTGAATGCTGTACATAGAAAGTGTAGTCTATACACGTTGAGTAGTAAGGTCTAGGCTATTTTTGGTGTTAGCCAAATAATGTTAGCTATAGCCTAGTAATGGGTAGCTAATGTTTGCTTGTTGTTGTATGCCTAGAGACTGGCACTAGCCTAGGAAACTTGTGTATAGGCTATAATGCCTTGGTTATGCTGTGAATCCAGTGTTGAAAGATACAGGTGTTGTTGTTGGTGGCTTTGTGTGATGTAATGTTAGGTCTGACTGCCAGTGGCCTATTTGTGTGTGGGCTATTATTCCCTGGCTATGCTGTAAATCCTGTGCAACCGCCATCGATATCCACCGCTGCTAATGCTGTCTGTGTTGTAATGTCTCCGGTGCTATCAAAATATGCTACCTCGCGGTTCTGCGCTTGTGCAAACCTAAAATCTTGGGCTCTATTTCTTCGCTCACATCTCAAGTATCTTCAAAAATTATAAATATACGTCTTTTTTTCGGTGCGCCTTTCGACCTTTTAGCGTATTTATATTTGCATGTACACGCTGGGTTTTCTTGAAAACGCAGAGATTGGATGGCAATGGCGTATATGGGCATATATCTTCAAACAAACTTATCCAACTCATTATAACATCTGCTTATGTTAAAATAAGATAACAAATGACAACGTTACTATTGTACAATGATTCATATTGCAATATTACAGCGAGAACAAAAACTTTACGATCGCTTTGCATTACGGTAGCATTTTTTGACAAGGCAGCACAAATTGTCAGAACACCGGCCACACCGGTCAGCTGTTTGTGATGGAATGAAGCACGCGCACGAACTGAGTGGTGGGGACATGGTTTGGGTGATTCCTGATTGGATGGAGGGGGTGGGTACTTATCAGTTGTGCAGTTCGAAAAAAAATTGTACGTCTAGCCACCTGGGATGTTACCTTTAAGTCAAGGGGAGAATACGCGTAGGCTGAAAAGCGCGTAGCTACGCGCTTTTTTCGACTTATGCGCATGGGAGAATAGCCCCCATCGTGAATGACTTGTTTATTTGGTCCGTTTAAATGAAAGGGAACCGGGGCTTTACTCTTTTTCGGTTACCTTAGGTTGTATTTGTGGCTGGCTAACTAGATAGTTACTGTTTGCATTTTTGACTTGGGATCTGAGATTTAGTATTTACAACGGTAGTTACTTTAGTCGTCCATTCGGTTAGGTTGGAATTTTAAACGGTAAAGTTTACCGGAGTGCTCCGCCCCCAGCCCCCCCGTTTCTCCTGAGCTCCTGTCTGTGATTATCTGGACTCTCAGCTAAGCCCTGTGATATTTTTAGATTAGTATATTCCCAGTACTGGGACTATATAAAGTCAAGTTGGCTTATTAAGAGTGCTTATTACATATCGAGTTTGTCTCAATTCGGTATTTAATTTTTGTTAACTGAAACTAAGCCCCTGCTAAAAGAGGCTTATTATCCATTTACATAGTTTCCCCATGGTTTCTATTGTGACTGCTGCTTAAGGCTTCTCAGGATAATAAATTGTGGTTCCTGAGCTTCTGTCTTGGCAATAATAATTTTCTTTGTTATCTAGGGTGAGCGAGGTCATAAGGTAGGGGGTTCAAAATGTGGCCAAAACTATGTGACGGTTGCAGAATGATCACACTTCTGGAAAGAGATTACCAGGGTAGGTCTGTCTGCCACCGGTGCCAGCTAATTGAGCATCTGGAGAGCAAGATCCTTGATCTTCAGGGCCAGTTGGCGGCACAACATAGTTCGCAATCAGTAGAGTTCCTAGAGCAACTGATTAGTATGTCGTTTAGAGAAATGGTGTGTACGCCAAAGCAGGTTTGTGCGGAGACCCCTGAGCAGGCAGGGAGAGAAAGTTGGGTGACTGTAGGACGTCAGCACAGGAAAGGGCGTGCATGCCGTACAGTGACAGCTCCTCCAGTGGTTGAGTCCAACCGTTTCTGGCCCTTGCAGGAACTCGACTTGGCCCCTGACCCTGAGAGTGGGGGGACTGATGAGCATCAGGGCACCCTGTTAGCCTCTACCCCTCAGAAAAGACAGTGATAGTGAGGGACTCAATACTTAGAGGAATAGACAGCTTTGTCTGTTCGCGCGACAAGGAGTCTCATACGGCGTGTTGCCTGCCTGGTGCCCAGGTAGAAGACCTCCTAGAACGTGCGGATAAGCTCCTGGCCAGAGTGGGGAGGGATCCAGTTGTCATGGTCCATGTTGGGACAAATGACATAGGTAAGGGTAGGTTTAAGGTTCTGTGAGACAAATTTGTGGAATTAGCTGAAAAGCTTAGGAGCAGATCCCCCACGGTAGTTTTCTCCGGGATTCTACCGGTACCAAGTGCAAGCAGAGGGAAGCAGAATTTTATCTGGAGATTTAACAGGGGACTACAAACCTGGTGTAGGAAAGAGGGGTACAGGTTTATAAGGCAGTGGAACTTCTTCTGGGACAGGGGTGACCTGTTCAAGCTGGGCTACACCTGAACCAGAGGGGTAGCTTTGCACTGGGTCAGCGTATGTTAAGGGTATCACAGAGTTATTTAAACTAGGGACTTGGGGGGCAGGGAGATTAGAAAGTGTTATACATAGGGAAATGCAGACTGCCCTGATGGAAGCTGACAGCGTTACTTGCACTATTGATGATATATTTTTAAAGCAACAAAGCGTAGTGGGGGGCTTGGAGTTGCAGGCACATGTGAAATCGAAGGGGAAGAGCATTCGTAATAACTTGAAATGTTTTTATTTACAATGTAAATGCAAGAAGCATAAAAAATAAATTTCCAGAACTTGAGGCTGTTATGATTAGCGAGGGCTACAACATAGTTGGGATTACAGAGACATGGCTTACTGAAGAGGATGGAGATGAATATAATATGGAAGGTTATAAGCTCTTTAGGAAGGATAGATGTAATAGGCGAGGAAGGGGTGTAGCACTCTATGTGAGCAAAAACATAAATGTGCAGGAAATTCCTGAAATTGAACATTCCTTTCCCTGTGAAGATATCTGGGTCAGGCTCATTGGCAAACACGAGACAGGTTTAAATATAGGAGTATGCTATCGACCACCAGCTTTGGGCAGTATTGTCAATGAAATGCTCTTTAAGAGTATTAGGCAAGCTTGCAGAGGAGGAGGGACTATTATTATGGGAGACTTCAATTATCCTGGTATCGATTGGGAAATGGTGAAAGGACAGGGTAAAGGGGAGGAAGATTTCTAGATGTTATAAATGACAATTTTTTAGTGCAGTATGTTAGACCTAATGAACCTACAAGAGAGAAGGCAATTTTTGATTTATTGGTCTGCAATGACCCTGATAGAATTAGCAATGTTGAGGTACTGGAGCCACTTGGGACTAGTGATCACTCTACTGTTAATTTTGATGTTTCATCGGAAGTTAGAAAGGTGTCTTTGATAACCAAAATTTTCCATTTTAAGCGAGCAAACTTTGACAGGATGCGCTCATATCTAAGCAAAATAAAATGGGAGGCACTCCTGGACTGTGAGTCTGTAAATGAGATGTGGGAAAGATTTAAGGGGTTTTTACTTGATTCACAATGCAAATTCATTCTAAAGGTGTCCAAAAGTAAGCTGATAAAGCATAATCCTCAGTGGATGACCACAGCTATTCGTAGAGGGAAAATAAGAATCTTTATAAGATGTAAATAAAGGATAACAATGAGAATACTAAGGCTTAATACTGTAAAATGCGGGCTATGGTCGAAAAAGAGCTGAGGAATGCCAGAAGACTGTATGAAAGGCAAATTGCCGAAGAGGCAAAAATTAATCCTAAGTGCTTCTTTCAGTACTGTAGCAGAAAAAGGAAAGTCAAAGAGGAGGTTAAGTGCATAAAGAATAAATGTGGATTGCTGCTATATGATAACAAGGATATTGCAGATACCTTAAACAGTTACTCTGTTGAGAATTTTACCTCGGAGCGGGTTTTTATTCGGCCAGAGGGCATGTCCAATGCTCAAGATTATTTAGCGGAAATTGAGGTTAGGGATAATGAAGTAGTAGATCAGCTGTATAAACTAAAGGCAAATAAGGTGGTGGGTCCTGATGCCTTATATCCTAGAGTGCTCAGGAAAGTTAGTGAGATCATCTTTAAGCTGCTCTCCGCTATCTTCAGACAGTCTTTAGAAACTGGAGAAATACAAAATGATTGGAAGCAGGGCAATGTAATACCAATATATAATAAAGGGGACCATACCAGGAAGTTACAGGCCAGTCAGTTTAACTTGCATTGCATGCAAAATACTGGAATCTATCATAAAAGATGAGCTGGAATTATTTCTTGAATGTAATAATATCTTGAGGGATAGCCAACATGGTCTCTGTAAGGGAAGGTCATGCCTGACAAACCCTCTGGAATTTTTGAAGAGGCCACCAAGTCTTATGATCAGAGCAGGGCTTATGACATCATATACTTGGATTTTCAGAAAGCATTTAATACAGTACCACATAAGAGACTAATTTTTAAAATAAGCTCCATTGGAGCTACAGGATGTATTCTGGAGTGGATTCAAAACTGGTTACAGGACAGAACACAAAGAGTGGTGGTCAGTGGAATCTCATCTGAGCCAGGTATGGCGGGGAGTGGTGTCCCACAGGGATCGGTGTTGGGACCCCTGCTGTTCCTCATCTACATTAATGACCTTGATAGGAATATTGAGAGCAGATTAGTTAAATTTGCAGATAAAACTAAATTGGGAGGTTTGGCAAATAGTTTAGAGTCCACTAAAGTGATTCAGGATGATCTGGATAGAATCCAGAACTGGGCAGAAATGTGGCAAATGAAATTTAATGTAGCGAAATGTAAAGTCGCACATGTAGGTAATAAAAACATTAGACAGGATTACTTCATGGGAGGTTTAAAACTGGAATGTGCTCCACACGAAAAAGATCTGGGAGTGATTGTTGGCCAAACCCTTACAGGTTCCAGCCATTGTGCTGTAGCAGTTAAAAAAGCCAATCGGATGCTAGGATACATTGCCAAAAGTATTGAGTACAAATCCAAGGAGGTGATGCTTCTCTTGTACAACACATTCGTCAGACCACATCTGGAGTATTGTGTACAATTCTGGGGACCATACTTAAAGAAAGATATAGAGGATCTAGAAAAAGTTCAGAGAAGAGCCACTAAGCTAATTCCAGGTATAAAAGATGAAAGCAATGAGAAGAGGCCGAAGATCCTTAATCTCTTTAGTCTTAGGAAAAGGAGACTTAGGGGTGATCTGATTGGGGTCTTTAAATATGTTAAAGAGATAAACAAAGTGAATTATGTCAGATTCCTTTGGCAAAGTTTTGTTAGTAGAACTCAGGGTCACAAACGGAAGTGGACCAAGGGTAAATTTAGCACTGATATTAGGGCATATTTTTTCACCCAAAGAGTAATTTTGGTGTGGAATAGCTTGCCTGACCATATTATTGAGGCAGAAACCTTGGGAATTTTCAAGAGCAGGCTTGACTTAAAGCTAGATACCATTGAGTCATTGAGTATCTGAAGTGACATATTCACCATAGTAAAAAGAAACTGGCGAGCCTAGTTGGGATGAACGACCTGTTCTCGCCACTTATGTTATGTTAAGCAAAATGGTCATAATCAACTAAAGTGTTAAGTTTGGGAACAAACTTTGTTAGCTTGACAAAGCCAATCTGTTCACAATGATGCGAAAAAACCAATTCCTAACTCTCCACAACAAACAGTTAAATAGCAATGAGGAGGAAAAGCAAAGCCAATCAGAACAGGGGGTTGGAACTTGTCTATTAAAATATAAACCTTTCCAGAATCTAATAACCCAACCCTCTACCCTCTACACACAGATCAAGAGATAAGCAAAGCCAATCAGGAGAGGGGGCGTTGATTAACATGACCCTTTCCTGAGTTTAAATAACCCAACCTGAAACTCAGAATGACACAAAGTGCCCTATTTTAATTACATAAGCTCACGGTCTGAAGCACGTGATGCAAGTGCATTTAAGGCGTGTCCAAATCCATTTTCGCCAGTTTAATGGTGAGTTATTTGGCACAATGCAAGGTGCATGGTTAAAAGGGGTCAAGGTTAAAATCTGAATAAATCACAGGTGTGTTTTTGGCAAAACATGAAACAAACCAGTCAGTGTCATCTTCCATTTCCTTTAAAAGCCAGATGCCATTGCATCTTGGCAAATTGCTATTATAGGGGCGGATTTTCCAAACAGTATTAAAAAATATTTCTCTGCAAAGCAAACAACTCTGCTTATGCTTGACGCGAAGACATGTGAGCGAACCACTGTTGAAATTATGGAAACCTCATTATTGTTAATTAAATATTGGTCAAAATTGTTTTAATCATATTTCGGCGAAAAGTCATCATACACTGTGAAACCTGAGGTCGCATTTGAATGTGGGCATAAAACAAGAAAACAAAATTTAAAAAGTTTTAATTCAGGGTTGAAGGTAAAAAAAAAAAAAAAATTATTTGCTGAGAAATCAAAACGAACAAAGAAAAAAACAGCCCAGGGGAAAGAAACTAAAATAATGTTATTTCGATTACACTACTGTAACCCCTTGAATAATATGCAATATAGACAGCGAGGCTGGGAAAGAAATGGATCAACCTGGATAACGTACGAACAAAAATAATTGTTGGTGAATACCAAAGCATTGAATTCCCATCCATGAAGGCCAAGTCGCGTGTATGGAGGAAATCTGGATTAAATACAGATGGTGACCACAATTTTATTCATTGCTTTAATGCTTATAAAGTTCCGCCTTTTATGCTTGGATGGGGGGAGGGGCAGATACCACAACGTCTGCCCTTTGTGAAAGCCTCAAATGTAAAGTGAGTTTGAAGGCTCTTGAGGATGGAGAGAGGAAAAATGAAATGGGGGAAGGGCAATGGAAACATCAAAATCCTTCCTGCGGAGAAGACTGAAGCCATAAAGAAGGGTTTGAGGGCTTTAGCCTTCAAATTGTGGGAGTAGGAGGGCTTGGATGCAAGTGAGGGATCGTAAAAAAAAAAAAAAGCACAGTACATTTGATGTTTCTCGCTATGATACTGCACTAGTACGGGCACATTTTTTTTTTTGGGGGGATTTTTTTCCCTTTATTAGACAGTTATATAGTGGAGAGTGACAGGAAGGTTGGGGAGAAGAATGGGGGAAGACATGCGGCAAAAGACCCGAGCCGGAATGGAACCCGGGTTGCCGCGGGAAGAACACAGCCTTTATGGTGCGCGCGCTAAGACCGATGTGCCACTGGGGCGCCCCTATGAGCAAATTTTTAAAAAATCACCCACGCCTAGTTACTGGGGAAAAAAAAGGTATGAAGAAACAAGCAAAAGAAAGAAGAGAGTTATTCACTCAAAAAGCAGAAGCAACCTGCCTTGGCATTTCGTCAAGCTGCTCTTCAATTTCTGGCTTCAGAGCAGTTGGACGTGACGCTTTGGCTGATTCAGAGCATAATCATAAATGAATAAATAAATTAATTAATTAAATAGCATATTGAATATATACATGTGTGTTTTCACAATATTGGAGAGATTTCAAGGATAGTTGTTCATTGTCTTCTCAGCAGATAAAGATTGATACATTTAATACATGTTCATTTTGTTTAGCACATATAGAATATATAGTGAGGATAAAACTAGCACTTGAACCTCAGTAGTTTTTTTTTATTAAATTAATTAAAATGATTTTTGGCTCAAATATGGTCACCAATATGTGACATCAAAAATAAGTTCGTAACAGACAGGATGTGGGAAATTAAAATGAGTAAATATCATATTGATTTGCCCATAAGTTATTTACTCGTAGTCCAGTGAATAAATTCCACTTTGTCAAAAAACTTCCTGGTCAGCACATCGGAGGATATCAGACTGAAATTATTGGACTACGGTCGTTGCTCGTTGTGTCCGCTGCGCAGGTCATGAATGAGAGGCACTGCTTCCTCCACAGAGGAATTGACTTTCCTTGTGCTGATAAACCAATCTCTTCACCGCTAATTTCCGTCGATTTTTAAGAATACTAACTCAAATACTAAAAATAATTTTGTGTCCAGTAAATCACATCTGTCACCAAAAACTAATTTTGATTTTATTCTATGAAAATGGGCGTCAATTTAATGATTTTTCATGTTTGATGGAATGACTCCATGCACACATTTGATCGGCAACCAAAGTTTTTTAGCGTGTTGCTGTGAATCGGCTGATTTCTGCTACTGGGAGTATTGTGTCCACAATTTTAAGCTGCAATGACACTAATGTGAAAAGGGAATTACGATAAAAATCGTCCAAATCCATCCTTAATCTTGATCATTGTCCTGCAATTGGCCATTCTGCTGCAAGGCAAGATGTTACTGACTGCTATTTCCATGACTTTTCAGTATAATTTATGTAATTGATTTCATATTTTAGGATTATAACGCAATTTCTGGTCATGCAGTGACAAATTAATTCGTACCCATTTCTTGTCCACCGTAACCTATTGTGATGAAAGTTATACTTCAGAATAATGTTGTCCTCTAAAATATCGCATGACTTCATTAAGCAGAGCAGTGAAGACAACTTCCGAAATTCAATTTGAATCAGCATTTTCTTTCTTGTTTCAGTAGTGTGCAGTAATGACTATAGGCTGAACAAAATGAAGATACATCAGAAACCAAGTACTATTCAAGTATTTATTTCATGTAATATTGGATAATATAGATGAAAATAAGCATACAAATAACTAGGACTGGGTATCGTTCCAATTTTCTTGATTCCGGTTCTGATTCCAATTTTGTTCATCAAGTTCGGTTCTTATCAAATCTCAGTTCCGATTCCAGTTTTTTTTTTGGAAAGAACAAAAAGAACAAATATTTCAAGAACAAAAATTTGCCTCTTTATTCTTTACACATTTAGGCTATGTAATCCTTTCACTACAAATCTTGTCACCGTTCGGTGACATTCATCCACCCTCTTCGCTCATCTTCCCGTTCATTGCTAAAATGAAAGGAGTTTCTGTACTAAAGGGGGGTGGATGAACCCATGGATGAACCAAGGGTATAGGGGTGCTTTGTGAACTTATCTAAGAAAAATAAATATTGAAATAATTTACAGACATTGTTTGTTTACTTTCAATAGAAAAGGCGAATGTCAGCTGCTTATGTGTTTGTACCTGGGCATGGGACGTTGACACAACTAAGGTTAGCCATGTCTGAGGTGTTACTGTGGCTGGGAGACCGCAACACTTCGAATGCAGTGTATTCCTTCACATTCACGCCGTCCTGAAGTAAATGCTATGCCATGTTACATGTGCTTCCCCCTTTGCACAAAATAATTTTACTGCATGTGTTGCATTTTTCTGCATCCTGATCCTTATTGCTTTTCGTATAGCTAAGCCACACTTTGGAGCGTTTGCTATGGTCTGCAATGGTCACCACGCAAACATAATTGTTTCCTCTCGCTATGATGACGTACTGCGTAACAACTGTGATGTCACCCATTGCTTTCAGCATACCATTTAGGAAGTCTCGATTTTGGCAATTTGAACAGCACCATTTTGTCATTTTGAAACTGGATGTGATTCCTATTGGACGAGAGCGTGAATTGAAGACCCAGGGAGGAGCGAGGGGTGGATCTACAGGTGGATCTGACCATATCGGATGAGGACTAGAGGATAGCCAGGCCCCTAAAGCATATTCTGGCTTTATCCTTTATTCTAGTCTATTTGGGACCATAATTTACAAAAATGAACATCATGATATATCGAAGGAGATTTGAAACTTGTGATAGATACCATAAAATCATGTGGAAAATCATTATTGAAATAAGAAATCAGGAGGGAAAGTGGGTCATTTTCTCATTGACTTCTATAGTATTGAACTTCTTTCCGCAACCACCAATATTGTCATCTACTGGCCATTAAATACAATGCAATTTTTAGAGATTTCCGCATTGGCCTCACTTTGCAGATCCGGGTGCTGCGTCCATCTTTATATACAGTCTATGTTGGCCACCCTTTGCTTTAAATACAGCATTTAATCTTTCAGGCGTAGTTTTCACGCATGTTTTTTATTTCCTCACTCGCTAAACCATTCCATATGGTTTGAAGTTCATTCCAAAGAGATTCTTTCGATTTTATGACAGATTTGCTCAATCGGATTAAGGTCTGGACTTTAAGCAGGCAAGACATAACTTTCACGTTACCAGATAATTCTTTCCAACTAGGATAATTCTTGCACAACTTAGAAGTGCATTTAAGGTCATTATCTTGAAAATAAAATCCCCGACCATTCAGTCTCTTTCCACTTGGCAATGCGTGCCTCACAAGGATGCTGCGATATTTCATTTGATCCATGATTCCGTCGATTTTTGTGAGATCACCAACCCCTTTCAAGCAGACTGAGCCCCAAACTATAATATTAATAAGGGGTTAAACAGTCATTTTTTAAACATTCTCAAACAATACGGCACACGAAAATTCTGCATTTGGATGAGAAAATTTTGAATTTTGATTCATCAGTCCAAAGGACTTGCTCCCAGTCAGTCGGTGTCCAAACCTTGAATTTCTCGGCAAACTCAAATCTTTTTTTGATGTTCCCAGCTCTTAGCAGCAACACAACCAATCAGACCATTTTCACTCAGGGGTCTGGAAATAGTAGATCTTGATACTTTCATCTCTTCACTTCTGGTGCCATTAATATAACCACAGTAAGGTCCCATCAGTGGTCTATTGGATTTAGGTCAGGGGATCGAGAGGGTTAGTCAATGGCAACAATGCCTTTCTGCAGGCATTGTCCTGCACGAGGAGAAACCCAGGGCCCACTGCACCAGCTAAGGTCTGACAGTCGCTCTCAGGATTTGATCCCGGTACCTAACAGCAGTCAGGGTACTGTTTGCAATAACATGGACGAGTCAGTGTGACCCTCCAAGGATATGCCTCCCCAGACCATCACTGACCCACCAATCAACGTGGGAATGATTTTTTTGTTCTCATGGCCTACAACAGTACTATTCAATACATTTTCACCAGAAAATTATAGAGATGTAATATATTAGGACCTCTTTTAGACAAAAGTGGTGATGTATAATCATCATTGCACTCTACTGATCGTGATGAACAAATTATTCAAGTTGAAAATCCTTACTGATGCCCACTGTATAATTTTTTAAAAACAAAATGACGTAACAACGGTCAGTGGAAACCAAAATCATTAACTTATCGAGGGCTAGATTCAAAATCACCCCAAAAATGAAAGTAATTGAACTCACAGGCTTATCCAACTTGCATAAATTTTATCACAGCAACTCATAATGGGACTCAGTAGTGTGTATAGCACCCACATGCCTGTATTCACCCCTGAAAAGGTCTGGGCAGCTCCTGATGAGTCGGTGGATGGTGTCCTGTCCTGGGGGATCTCCTCCCAGACATGGATTGGGGCACCAGCAAGCCCCGGCACAGTTTGTGGCAGTACTTAGCGTTGTCAAATGCATCAATATGTAACGTCCCATCAGTGCTCAATTGGATTTAGGTCAGGGGAACGAGAGGGTCAGTCAATGGCAACAATGCCTTCATCATCCAGGAATTGCCTAAACACTCTGGCCACAAGAAGCCAGGTATTGTCCTGCACGAGGAGAAACCCAGGGCCCACTGCACCAGCTAAGGTCTGACACTTGCTCTGTGGATTTCATCCCGGTACCTAACAGCAGTGTTTGCAATGACATGGAGGTCTGAGTGACTCTCTAAGAAACATGCCTCCCCAGACCATCACTGACCCACCGCCAGATTGATTATACTGGATGATGTTACAGGCAGCATAACATTCACCAAGGCGCCTCCAAACTCTTTCATCCTGTCAGATGCTCAGGGTGAACGTGTCCTCATCTGTGAAGAGAATGGGGTGCCAATGGCATACCTTTATTCTGGTGTTCTCAGGCGAATTCCAATCAAGTTGCACGGTGCTGGGCTGTGAGCACAGGTCCCATTAGAGGATGTCCGGCCCTTATGCCACCCTCATGGAATCTGTTTCTGACAGTTTAGTCAGAAACGTGCACATCAGTAGCCTGCCACAGATCATTTTGTAGGGCCCTGGCGGTGCTCCTACCATTCCTTCTCGCACTAAGGAGCAGATACTGGTTCTGCTGCTGGGTTGATGCCCTTCTACAACCCTGCCCAGCTCTCCTCAGGTAACAGCCAGTCTCCTGGTATCTCCTCCATGCTCTTGAGACTGTCCTCGGGGACAGCAAATATTCTTGCACCTGCACGTATGGCTGTGCCATCCTGACGGAAGCTGCACTACCTTTGCAACCTGATTGGGCTGCAAGTACTGCCTCATGCTACCAGTTGTGACAAGGACACTAGCAGAACACAAAACTAGAGAATAATCTGTCAGGAAGGATAAGGAGATAGCAATTGTCAGTGACCACCACTTGCACAACCATTCCCTTTTTGGGGATTGTCTTGCATTTTCCTCTCTATTGCACCTGCTGTCAATTGCATTTGCACCAAAGCATTTAATGTTATGTTCATAGCGCAGCAGCCAGGCCAGGTTAATAGTTCAGGGGGGAGGTTCGAGTGGGTGTTTGGGCGGGATCTCGATACCGCGGCTCGACCCCAGATCACTACTGCTCAGACTCTGGCTCCAAATATGCAACAAGGCAGCGCCCGTATCTTGGATATTTTGGCACAATTTTTGATCAATGGGAGTGAATGGAGACGCGTCGTCCATATTTATATACAGTCCAAGGTGATTTCCAATACAAAATCTTGTCTTTTTAATGCAGTGTCGCCTGAGAAGCTGAAAATCACAACCATTCAATATTAGATTTTGGCTTAGTCCCATGTGTACAGATTTTTCTTGATTCTGGACCGTAGTGGATAAAATCTACTAATTCCTGACAATTTTAAGTTGAAAACATTATTATTAAATTGTTGAATTATTTCCCCATGCAGTCTTTCATAGAGTAGTCAAGCCCTTGCTATATTTAATTATGAAAGACTTTTTATACCCAATCATGTAACTGACCTGCTGCTAAATAATGTAATTAGCTGTGAGATGTCCCGCCAGTTGTCTTTTTTAGCATCACACTACTTCTCCAGTCTGTTGTTGCCCCCGCCCCA
Source organism: Gymnothorax javanicus (assembly GCA_029692085.1). Taxonomy (NCBI): domain Eukaryota; kingdom Metazoa; phylum Chordata; class Actinopteri; order Anguilliformes; family Muraenidae; genus Gymnothorax; species Gymnothorax javanicus. Next base: position 56,235,809 of record CM056202.1, read on the forward strand.
ACTTTTTCAAAAAGTGTTGCTGGCAATAAATTAAAAAAAACTGATATTTTTCAAAAAACAATGCAATTTCACAGTTTCAAAATTTGACGTTTGATGTGTTGTCTTTGTCCTATTGTCAATTAAAAATAGGGATTCAGTGATTTGGAAATCATTATATTCTGTTTTGATTTACATTTTACACAGCATCTCAGCTTTTTTTTGGAAATAAGAGAGAGGGAGAGAAAAGAGACATTAAAAACGCAACAATGTAAACTTTCGACTTTTAAATTGCGTAAAGGAATTTAAAAAAAAAATTAAATGTTCAAGTAATATATTTTAACAGCTTTCTTCACGTTTCTTAATGTAAACTTGACAATTTTACTAAATCAGACATCCTCCTGGATCATATGACAAACAGCACTGATAATGTGTGCATCCACCGTTTGCTGCAAACAATGCCTGAATCCTACATGGCATAGAGGTCACCAAATTATTGATCTGTCTCTGAGGGACCTGATCCCACTCGGCTAACAGAGCAGCAGGAAGTTCACTGTGAGTCATGGCAGGGTGATCCTGATGGTGAACTCACTGATCCAAAATGTCCCAAAGATGTTCAATGGGGTTCATGTCTGGTGAATAAGAAGGCCAATTTAACACCCTCATGTTGTTACAGTCCAGGCAGTGCTGGGTAATCCTAACTGTATCTGGACGAGCGTCGTCATGCATGAGGATGACTGTTTTCGCAGATGTGGGGCACATCTCATCCACATTGTGCTGTGCCGTCAGTGTTCTGTCAACAAATACCAGCGGACACCTTCAGCCATACCCTATAGCTGGCCAGACCATCATACTACCACCGCCGAATCAATCCATTTGCATGACACATGGATCAGCGTACCATTTACCTCGCCTCCAGTACAGACGTCACCTCCCATCATTGCAATATCGCAAGAAGCGCGACTTGTCACTAAAATAATGTGACGCCATTGACGATCTGGCCAATTTCTCTAAGAATATGCCTTTTCCCACTCACAACAAGCAGCATGTCCGCGATCCGTCAGTACTATCCCAACATGTGCTCTAAATGAAGAGGTGCCTTCATCCTGCAGCCGTCTTCACACTATGGACGAAAGTGGTCTCTAAGATGCACCACACAAATGTGATGGTTCTGCGCACGCTTGATCACTCATAGCTGCCCAGGCCTTGGTCGATCTTGGGCGTTTTCTGTCAACCTATATTGCATTTGCGGACATGAAACATTCGCACAAGGCACTCTAAAGTACGCCGGCTGGAATTTTCCCAGGTATACTTTTGTTAATGTGTAATATTGTCTATTAATGGACTGGTGTTGTTGCAATTTTCCGTACTTTTGGCTCAAGAATGTTACATTGTATTTAAAACATGAAACATGGAGTTCTCTGCTCTTGTAATGAAAATTACATGTCAACATATATATATTTGTGTGTATGTATGTATGTATATGTATATACAGTACTTTGTTTGTTCATTTTTATCATTATTTTTGTTTTGTACAACCCCAGCAAAAGTTGTCTGTTTTTATAAGTTGGGTCTTTGTTTTACCCTCCCCTTTTTTTTGTGAATTGTGACTTCAACTAAAAATAAAGTTGACCTCCCAAGGGGGGGGGGGAAAAAAAAATAAATAAAATTACATGTCTGGTCAGTGGTCTGTTCATGAAAAAATATAAATAAATAAATATATAAAACACTTTAAATAATAAATTAAATCATAATAAATAAACACTTAAATAAAACACTTTTTTTTAATGTGATAAAAAACAATTTTCAATTAAGTTCAATTTTGTTAACAACCCAACTGCAGTCTGATTGCTATTACCAGGAATGCACGATAAAAAACATGATTTATGTCAATTTAAGAAAACAGAGATATCCGTTTTGCCCATAAATTCTTCATTAATAATGTGGCTGTCGTGGGTGTGGGGATTTGCTATGTTTCTGCCTAACTGTACAATCACTCTTAAAAAAAAGGAAAGAGACAAAGTAACTTGCCTGACATCATATCGTCATCATAGTCTGGAGGAAGAGTATGAACATTTCAGGATGAGAACATGGGTCAGGTTGCAGTCAGACAAAGATCACACTGGTGACAGGCTCACAAACACAGGAACTAAAATTCTTTCAGAAGCTGAATTTAAGTTGCAATCCTACCTACATACTGAAAACATGCATAATTTGTCACCGAACCCCCCGCACCATATTTTATGCACTGATTGGCCAGATCACCTTTTGGTTACCCTGTAAATACCAAGCAGCCTTGTACGTAGTTCCTTTGTCCCATGCAAACAGTCAGTAGATCTAGATACAGAAACTAAAATTGTAGCAGATGTGGTGCAATCGAGCGAGCAGTTTCGACAGAAATAAACTTCATGCTCGGGATATTGAAAGCATCAGTTAGCATTATTATCAATCAATTAGTTGGGTGATGTTAGAAAGGTAGTTGCATTTGAGCTTCCATCCCATGTTCATTCCACCATCCCAGAAAATTCTGAATTTACTGTAGCACTTGTGCCAAGAAATTTCCAAATAGTTTTTTTCATTACAATGAATCATTTGGACTCAACAAGCAGGGACTAAACCATTGAAAAACTACATTAGGAGACACAGCAGTATTGTTTTATACAATACAATGAGCTTCAGTATTATAACACGAAACACATACTAAATCACACGATATCAAGGCACACTAATAATCAAATAAATTGTGATAGGCCCATGAAGAGAACCTTAGTTACATCCTGGAATGCAATTATTTCTCTGTCTCTGCCATAGACTACTTCTTGAGTTTTATTGGTGGTTGATAAACCAGGACTGCAAATAACTACTGCTGCATCAATAGAGTACTAAAGTGATGACGTCACCGCTACTTAGATTCTAGTGTCGGAAGTAAAATCCCTATGGAAATTTATAATGGGGTTTGGACACTTTCCAGCATTGCTCTAACTCGTATTAATTTTAAGAGCCGCCTCGCTCCGAGATTAGCCTGCAGGGTATACAGATACAAATGATCACATCAAATTTGTAGTTTATTTCCAAAAAATTATATGCTTTTGCACTTGTAGTCCAGTTTGTAGTCCACCTCTCAGAACTACATATCCACTACTCAAGTGGCCGAGTACCCCGTGATTTGTCCCAAGCCAATGAGGTACCTCAGTTTCAGTTCATAATGTACCACAACGGTAACCAATCAGTGCCCTAAATTGCCGTATGTCCGTGCACCCATTCCTACATAGCGGGCTACTATTAGCTAACTACAACATACATACCTAGAAATGAATGGATCACAATGAATAGTTATTTTGCCATTTAGCTAGCTAGCTAGCTACCATTAAGCTAGCAAACCACCTAGCTAGCCAGCTAGTGAGCTTATTACATCTTGTGCACATAGCTAAACAGATAGAAACAGTAGCTAAATGGTTAGTTTACCGTCACTTATGGTTCTTTAGCAAGCTAGCTAGCATGATTATTCAATAAATATCACTAGCTAAGCTAGCAAAATAGCTAGCTTACTAACTAGCGAGCTAGCTAAGTGAATAAAATCAGTGAAGAGCCATTACTTGGCTACTTGGCTAGCGTTGAGCTGCGAGCATTTCACAAGCTGGCATTTAACTAAATGCGCCAAATATGAAGTTAGCCAACTAGCCTACCAAAGTGAGTAAACTAGCTTGCTGGCTAAGTTAGCCTGCTGACAGCTTGTTGGCTGTCAGTTATGCATTGACAAGGCTTATTAGCTCCTTCGCTGACTACCGAGTTTTTAAGCAAACAAACGTAGCCAAAGATGCCTGTCTATAAAAGTAAATTGGCGCTAATTGTAAAACTTGATATCTAGCAAGGAAAGCGTAACCAAGTAGAACGTAGAATGGCTAACTAATTAAGCAAACAAATGGCTATGGCAAGGTGCAGGAAAATTCGAGACAGGAGACTTCTAGGCTGTATTCGAATCCCTGTTCTTGACTGTTTTCAAACAGCTTGGGAATGAGTCGGGATTCGAATATGCCGGAACAGTCGGGAACGGTAACCATGGATACGCGTCTGCAATCATATGTGTGGACCCACGCTACTGAATGTTTGGCAGAGTTACCGAGGTTGTCAGGGGCAACGCGGTTCTCGCAAATAGTCTATTCAAGATCACGAAGCGAAGAATTGTGAGCATTTAAGTGATTTTTTTTCAATCCAGAATTGGGTCAACGTCAAGGCCTAATAGATCAGTGAATAGATGAAATTGTTCCGAAATCTACAAGTTATGTAAAAAAGACCATACGAGGGATAAAATCAGCTTACATTTCATCAGTTTCACCAGTGGCCGCCATGTTTGTTCCCTGTCGTTCTTCGGTCAAGAACGCCGAGAACGCGTTTGCGAACACATTCTTGGGTATTCGATTTGCGACGAACAGTGTTCTCTGTTCGAGAACAGGGATTTGAATACAGCCCTAACGCGTTCTGAACTCCTTCAGCCCGGGAATCAGGATGATCATGGGACGTTAAGTTTTTAGACTACAAAGAGGATTAGCATGGCAGCGAAAAATTAAAATTATTTGAAATATAACTGATTCCGGTCAAGCAAAAATATATTTGTTCTTAGTCGGAAATATAATGCAAAATCTCGAAAAAGATGGAGGCTTGAAAACAATGGGAAGTGATTCAAAAGTGACCTGAAAAAACAGTCTATGGGTAAAATGAATGGGAAATTTTACTTCTGACACTAGCGTGACGTCCTCACTTTAGTACTCTATTGGCTGTATCCCCTTCTTTCAGTGGATTCAAGCCAGAGCACATATCATATAGGCCAGTTTCTGCAAATGGCAGTTGCATCTAACTGTATCAGGTTAAGGTCCTGTGGGTTTTCTAATATATTTGAGTAATGTAGGAATATGTCCTTGTGACGATCAAACATAATAGTGTATTCTGTTTTTATTATTAATGGGAAATTCCACTGCTTGGAACCACTGAAGTTCAAATTCTATTAAATTCTCATGAATCGGAAATTTGCAAATAAATGTAACATTTTTTCTAACTGACTTACCTGCATAGGACGGGGGACCTGGTAGGCCTATTACAGGGAAGACAAGAGGTGACTTTCAGTCAGAGTGCATGAACAACAAATCATACTTAAAACTACAAAGATCACAATCTTTTTCAGGAAACATACAGGAAATAGTCATGATGAATAATGTATAAACCATATAAGCAAAATGATCACAATCAACCAGAATGTCAAGTTTGTGAACAAACTTCAAATTAGTTAGACAAGTCAAACTTTTATCATCAGAATGATGCTTACAGTTCAAACAAACCAATTCCCAACTCTCTACAACACATAATTAATTATGGAGGGTAAAAGCAAAGCCAATCAGCAAAATGGGCAGGGCTACGTCGATTAAAATATTAACCTTTACAGAGTCAAACAACCCAACTGTAACGGCCGGTGCCCCGAGAAGGAGTGGGGGCACGGGGTGAGCAAGGACCCAAATGCTGAAGACGTGGTTCATCAAAGTCCGGGGTAAAGCAAAAAAACAAAACACGATGTGTTCTGACTTTGGCACACCAAACAGAAACGTGTAATTAAGTACTCAGCTAAGGTTGTCCAAGGCGAGTAAATAAGTAAATAAAATTATGTGTCAACACAGCCAAAAAGTATTCCCCATTGTCAGCTCTAAAATGCTGAGGGCTTGTCCGATAATACCGCTAAAACCACGCCCAATCGCAAGGAGCAGCATCTCTCAACTCTGTCTCAAGTGCACCACAGCCAGAGAAATGGATACTCCAGGTAACAATTTACTAGAATAGAATAGTTGTATGTGTTTGAGCCACTATAGCCAAAATCCAGCTCGAAACCAATGAACACAGAATTACGCCACAGTCAACCTCATTCCTTATAGTCTACAGCTGAAGTAAGTCGTATTTAGTAATACCAACCAAGCCAAATCAAGTAAGATTTTCAATGAATAAATAGGTGCAACAAAAAACTATTTTGTCACATTACCAGATAGTTGTCTTTGTCTGTACAGTGTTTCACAAAATTATTCTATTTGTGGTGGTAGCTGACCGGGATGTTGGGTGATTAAGTGAAACCCATGACTGTAAACTGAAGGTCTGTCTCCTGAGCTTCGATGGGAAGGAGGTGGGACCGCAGGGTGCGCTAGCAAGCTGGCAGGCAAGCATACTTAAAACAACATCAGAGTTTGATTCTGCAAGAAAAATGCTGCCGTTGTAATTTTTTTCATTTGTTTTCTGATAAACAATAACTTAATCAAATTCAGACATATGGATATTTTCAAGCTACTATAACCTCCGTAATTATTGAGATTCCTACTCGCTGGAGACAAAACTTTTTTCTGCTCCATGTATACCATATACCAGTTGAACACAAGAGTCATCTAAATCAGTTAAGAGCTGTAAACATTTTAGAGCAATTTTTATCCAAAAGAAAAAAAAATCCACAGCACCAGTTTACTAATTATCCATCCATTCCATCCATTTTCCGCTGCGTATCCAGGGCCGGGTCGTGAGGGGTAACAGACTAACCAGAGATGCCCAGGTGCCCCCTGCCCCAGCCACTTCCTCCAACTCTACCTGGGGGACCCCAAGCCGTTACCAGGCCAGCCGGGAGATATAGCCCCTCCAACATGTCCTCGGCCAGCCTCAGGGCCTCCTCCCTGTCGAACATGCCCGGAAAACCTCTAAAGGGAGGCATTCAGGTGGCATCAGGACTAGATGCCTGACCCAACTCAACTCACGCCTCTCGATGCAGAGGAGCAGCAGTTGTACTCTGAGCTGCTCCCGGATGTCCAAGCTCCTCACCCTATCCCTAAGGGTCAGCCCAGTCACACCGCAGAGAAAGCTCATTTTAGCCACTTGTATTCACAGTCTTATTCTTTTGGTCACTACTCAAAGCTTGTGACTTTAGGTGAGGGCTGGAACGTAGATTGACCAGTAAACTGAGAGCTTCGCTTGTAAGCTCAGCTCCTTTTTCACCACAATGGACCGGTACAACGCCTTCTTCACTGTAGAAGCTGCAGTGATCCATCTGCCAATCTCATGTTTCATCCTACCCTCACTTGTGAACAAGACCCCCAGGATACTTGAACTCCTCCAGTTGGGTCGACAACTCACCCTGAACTTGAAGGGGACAATCTACCTTTTTCTGGGAGAGTACCATGGCCTCAGATTTAGAGGTGCTGAATCTCATCCCGACTGCTTCACACTAAGCTACTAACCGCTCCAGTGGTGTTGGAGGTCGCAGCGTGATGAAGCCAGCAGGACCGCATCATCTGCTAACGCCAGAGATGCAATCCTGAGGCCACCAAACTCGACACCCTCCAAACCTCGGTTGCACCTTGATATCCTGTCAATGAAAATCATGAACAGAATAGATGACAAGGCACACCCTTGGTGGTGCCCAACACCAGCTAGAAATGAGTCTGAATTAATGCTGAGAATGCGGACGCAACTCTGGCTTTAGTTGTACAGGGATCAAATTGCTCAAATCAACAGCCCTGGAATCCCATACTCCTGCAGCACCCACCACAGGATACCTTGTGGGACACGGTCATAAGCCTTCTCTGGATCCACAAAAAACATGTAGACTGGATGGGCAAACTCCTATGACCCATCCAGTATCCATGCAATGGTAAAAAGTTGGTCCACTCTTCCATGGCCAGAACGGAACCCGCATTGCTCCTCCTGAATCCAAGTTCAACAATCAGGCAGAGTCTCCTTTCCAGCATCCTGGCATGGGCTTCTCTGGGAGGCTGAGCAGTGTGAGCCCCCTATAGTTGGAGCACACCATCTGGTCCCTCTTTTTTTAAAAATGAGAATTACCACCCCAGTTTATCAGTCCAAGGGTACTGTACTCGACATCCACACAATGATGAACAGGAGTGTCAACCATGACAGCTTAACAACATCCAGGGCCTTCAGCATCTCAGAACGAATGTCTTCCATTCCCAGTGACTTGCCACTGCAGAGCTTTTCGACCACCTCAGTGAGTTCCACCAGGGAGATAGGCAATGACTCGCCCGAGTCCTCCATCCCTGCCTTCTCAGTGGAGGGCGTCTGCCGGATTCAGGAGTCCCTCAAAGTGCTCCTTCCGCCGCTGGACAATATCCCCAGTCAAAGTCAGCAGTTCCCCACCCCTACTGAAAACAGCCTGGGTGAAGCCCTGCCTCCCCTTCCAGAGTCATTTGATGGTTTGCCAGAACCTCTTTGAGGCCACCCGAAAGTCCTTCTCCATAGCCTCCCCAAACTCCTCCAAAACCCAAATTTTACTTCAGTGACTACCGCGGCTGCAGTCCTTCTAGCTTGTCGACACCAGTCTGCTGAGTTGGGGGTCCTTTGGACTAACCAAGCCTAAAAGGCCACCTTCTTCAACATGACAGCCTCCCTCATCGCTGGGGTCCATCGATAGGTTCTTGGGTTGCCACCACGACGGGCAGCAACAACCTTCAGGCCATAGCTCACAACAGCCGCTTGCACAATGGAGACTTTGAACAGGGTCCACTCGGACTCCATGTCCCCAGCCTCCCCCGGCATATGAGAAAGCTCCTCCGGAGGTGTGAGTTGAAAATCGTGCGGACAGGGTCCTCTACCAAACGCTCCCAGTCAACCCTCACAACACATTTAGGCTTTCCAGGTCTGTCCGGCAGTCTTTTCCACCATCTGATCCGACTCACCACCTGGTGTTGATCAGTTGACAGCTCTGCCCCTCACTTCAACGGAGTGTCCAAGCATACGGCTTCAGATCTGATGACATGATTACAAAATCCATCATCGACCTTTGATTAAGGGTGTTCTTGTACTAAGTACACTTATGAAGACCCTTACGCTCGAACATGGTGTTTGTTACGGATAATCCATGACTAGCACAGAAATCCAAGAACAAAGCACCACTCAGGTTAAGATCAGGGAGGCCGTTCCTCCCAATCACTCCCCTCGAAGCGTCTCCATTGTTGTCCATGTGAGCTGGAATGCAACTATTTCTCTGTCTCTGCCATACTTCTTAATTTTTATTGGTTGTTGACAAATCAGGACTGCAAATAACTACTGCCCTTTGATTGGCTGTGTCCCTTTGTTTCAGTGGATTCCTGGCAGAACACATTTCATTTAGGCCTGTTTCTACAAAGGACAGCTGCAACTAACTGTATCAGATTAAAGTCTTGTGAGTTTTATAACATATTTTGAGTAACGTAGGAATATGTCCTTGTGACGATCAAACATAATAGTTTATCCTGTTTTTATTATTAATGGGAAATTCCACTGCTTGGAACCACTGAAGCTCAAATTCTATTAAATTCTCCTGAATCGGAAATTTGCTTATAAATGTAACATATTTTCAAACAGACTTACCTGGAAAGGACGGGGGACCTGGTGGGCCTGGTGGGCCTATTACAGAGAAGACAAATCATGAAAACAAATCATACTTAAAACTACAAAGATCGCAATCTTTTCAGGAAACATACAGGAAATAATCATGATGAATAATATATAAACCATATAAGCAAAATGATCACAATCAACCAGAATGTCAAGTTTGTAAACAAACCTCAAATTAGTTAGACACGTCAAACTTTTATCATCAGAATGATGCAAACAATTCACACTAACCAATTCCCAACTCTCTACAACAAGTAATTAGTTATGAAGGGTAAAAGCAAAGCCAATCAGCAAAATGGGCAGGGATATGTCAATTAAAATATTAACCTTTACAGAGTCAAACAACCCAACTGGAACGGCCAGTGCCCCGAGAAGGAGTGGGGGCACGGGGTGAGCAAGGACCCAAATGCTGAAGACGTGGTTCATCAAAGTCCGGGTTAAGCAAAAAAAAAACACGATGTGTTCTGACTTTGGCACACCAAACAGAAACATGTAATTTAGTACTCAGTGAAGGTTGCCCAAGGTGAGTAAAATAAGTAAATAAAATTATGCATCAAAACTGCCAAAAAGTATTCCCCATTCTCAGCTCTAACATGCTGAGGGCTTGTCTGATAATGCTGCTAAAACCACGCCCAATCGCAAGGAGCAGCATCTCTCAACTCTGTCTCAAGTGCAGCACAGCCAGAGAAATGGAAACTCCAGCTAACAATTTACTAGAATAGAATAGTTGTATGTGTTTGAGCCACCATAACCACAATCCAGTTCAAAACCAGAGAACAGAGACTTACTCAACAATGAATTTTGTTCCTTATAGTCTACAGCTGAAGTCGTATTTGGTACTACCAACCAAGCCAAATCAAGTAAGGTTGTCAGTGAATAAATAGCAACAATACATATTTTGTCACGTTAAAAATAATAATAATAATAATAATAAAATAATAATAATAATAATAAAAGCTGCTTTGCAGCGATATAGGGGCCAGACAAATTTAAGCAATTCGGAGCAACAAGAGGCAAAAAATGGAGGATAACAAGAGAGGGGGTACATCGTACATTTTGCATTGGTTGACATTTGAACTAATAATCTCTGACACCAAATAGCCTAGTATCCTTCGTCTCACTGAGCTAATTAGCAAGTAACTTTTAAGAGTTACATGCATTTCAAACTTCTTCTAGCGCATTTTAGGACTAAATTAAGAAATAAAGCAGCGACGGCTTGTCAATAAATCAGTTATTTAAATACATAAAAGTTAATATACAACTATTTTCATAATGGATTGATTATTTCAGGCATGAATATTCTCAGTTGAGGATATCCCTCTCTTTGACGTCAACATGACAGGAAGATGCTTGCTGCAGATGTGCTGCAACAACAAAAGGGCTCTAAAGTCTCGTGCATTGGGCATGAGACACACACTCACACACCACACATGACATTTCTCACTTTGAGAAGTGATGAAACCTCAGAGGCCAAGGCAGGTTTTTCTGCTTAGTCCATCCATACAGCTGTCTTGAATTAGCGAGCTATCAGCCAATCAGGGAATAGTATTTCTTGTTGCTGGGTCTGAAGGTTTGTAGTGAGTTTAAGTTGACAAAAGTTTCTAAAGTATTGGGGCTACATTTTGGTGAAAGTTGCAAAACTGTAGCACGTACGGTTGGTTTGGTAGGAATTTTCAAAGTTTTTAAATTTAAGCGCTTATGGAGGAAAACAATAAGTTCCTAAATAGGCAAATAACAAGAATATCATCATTACAATGTCCATTGTGCCAGAGCTGGAGCTAGAACTCACAACCTCTCGTGCCATAAATTTACTCCTAACTTATTGAGCTAATTGGCTGGAAGTCAGAGCAGGTGTGTGGCTTCATTAATCGACTCAGGGAGTCACCAGCCAGGCAGCAGTTGTCAAGGAAGATTTCAAAAATTGTCAAAATGTCAAAATTTCTGTTATCAAGACAAAAATCTGATAATACATAAATTGCAGCTTGACAGCATAGAAATGTTGGTGATTTGTTTTTAGCAATAAGTGTTTTGCTTCATAAGAGAAAATATAGGGCCCTATTTCCATACAGGCGCAGTGCGCAAAGCGTGGCCAGTCACTGGCGCAGTGGAATTTTGGTGAGGCTCAGTGAAGGTTTCTCTTCGCCTGGGCATGTTTGGTATTTTGGTGACGCGCTGTGCGCCAAGGTGGGAGGAGAGGCGCAGTAGTGGGTGTGTTTTCATAAATCCCCTGACACACTGGAATTTTGGTGCCATGGATGACCGCGATTTGCGCCCGCCAGAGCCCGCCTGCTCAGACTAGGTCAACGGCGCGGCGCACCTAGGCGGAGTGTTATTTTCGTCACTTAAGTTGGAGGAGACGCGTCCAACTACACGTTCCTGAAATGACAAAATCCTGGTTTATGTGTTAAGCTGGTCTATTTTTGCTTTGATATGAATCTCACATGTCACAATACATTATCCATTTTAACACACATGCTGCGTGGTTAAATAATTCTACAGTATCAACCACACTGTTGTGCGTCATGACGCATCAAGCATAATGAAATTATCATAATGAAATCTCGCCTCTAAATGGATTTTTACTAAAGGACTTCAAATTCACCAATAGATCACACCTGTGTTTACTAAAAGAGGGCAGAGATCAGGTCTATTTATTCATTGCATGCACAATGCATCAGACTGGATGCACAGACTGGAGACTAAAGGGTGGTAAGTCGGTTTTATAAGATTGCGGCCATGAAAACGTATATATGCTGAAGTGACCGTGTAATTTTATACACTTTATTTAATTTGTAGGAAATGGAATACATAATTGCAAGGCGCAGGCGGAGGTACCGGCAAAGAGTATATAAAACCAGAGTCACATTCGCACATTTAATGGAGGAAGAGTGCTGACAAAAGCAGCATGTCTCTGGTGCTGTTATTAATGAAATTTGCCGACAAAAGCTGCATGTCTCTGGTGCCATTATTAATGAAATTTGCTGAATAGTCGCAGCCGACAGCGATGGCAACTCATCAGGTCCCTGCGCACTCCCTGTGCCAGCAAAAGTGACAGCCGCACTCACCTTCCTTGCTACCGGTTCTTTCCAGCATACCCTGGGCTTGTTGGCTGGATTGAGCCAAAGTGCTGTCAGCTCCGCTATCCATGCGGTTTGTTCAAGTCTAGTCCGACATGCAGATGAGTACATCATCTTTCCCACATCACCCGAGGCCCAGCTACAAACCAAGCAAAACTTCATGCGAAAAAGTGGACTCCCCGGAGTGTTGGGTGTGATAGATTGCATGCATGTACAGTTGCGTGCACCTTCCACACAACCTCTCGTTTATGTGAACGGAAAGGCAGTCCACTCCATTAATATCCAGGTAACCTGTGATGCAAATTGCCTGGTGACACACGTGTGTGCAAATTATCCAGGGTCAACCCATAACTCTTTCATCTTGGCCAACTCCATCATACCAAGAGTCTTCCAAGGGGATACACCTTTGGATGGGTGGCTGCTTGGTGACAATGGCTATCCATTAAAAACGTGGCTGATTACGCCATACATTATGCCCACGACACAAAGGCAACATGCTTTTAACCATGTGTTCAGTAGGGCCAGGTCAGTTATAGAGCGCACATTTGCATTACTTAAAATGCTTTTCAGATGTGTGGACCGGTCGGGTGGTACATTACAATACAGCCCTCAGAGAGTCAGTGCATTCACCACCAGAGGGTGCTGAAGAACAAAATAAATAGCTGACCAGCAAGGCAGCAAAAACAGCATGTAACAAATCTCCATTTACAAATGAAATATAATGCTGTACATAAAATACTCGTACATAACAATCATTCGTGGTTAATTAAGCCAAATCCTGGGAATATCGGCGATACCTAAAATCACATATCGGGATGATATACCTGTCATCTGCTCAGCATCTGATATAGACTGATAAGTGACAGAAGCAAACCGTTAATGTTGAAGCAACCCTGCGTATTTCAAGAAGTACTTAACACCATCTCGTGCAACTAGCCAATGGGCCATATTGAATGATCTTTTGTCATAAAATAATGGACTGGGACAATCACACTATCCAACACAATAACAGCGCAGACCTCTGGCCGAAGGGCGATGTTTTGTCATTCTCGGGCGAGGTTACGTCATTATCACGCGACCGTTGAAGCAGATGACAACTAACTGGGGGAATGAAACCTCATTTATCTCGTCTTTGAAAACAAAAATTCCACATTTTTGTATTTTACAATATTTATTTACTAATTATGATTGTATAAAACAGCATTATGATTTAGCCCTGAGTTCCCCTTTAAATTTGACAGTCTGCTCGGCCTCTTGATCTGCATGAGCGGCAGAAAGCTGTCACATATGGAGCCGGACCTATCTGTTGACATACAATAGTTACAACATTTTTTGTGCGAGTTTGCGCTTCCTGCATATTTAGTGAGACTTTCACGTTTAAAGTGTTTGGACCCAGTAGCTAAAGCGCTGTCACTTGCGAGATCCAGGCCACAAGCTTTTCAGTGAACACAGTACATTTCACCTTCCTAAAACCTCAGCCATTCAAAATCTCCAAGCCACTCTTCGCAAAAATAATAAACTCTTTTCGCCGCCGATGCATCTGAATCACCGTTGTTGTCATTGTTGTGACGGCCCTATGGGTTAGCCTTTTTGGGGAGTAGTTGCTGCTCTGCTTGCTGTTTTCTTGTGTTCAGGTAATTGCTGGGCGGAGCTGGAGCCTGCTCTCATGCAGCACACCTGAGCCAGCTGAGTTCAAGAGGCTTTATGAGGGCCTGAGTCTCTCTTCCCCTGGCCATCTTGATTGCTGCTAGGCTCCCTGTTGGTGCTTCAGCTACACACATACACCTACATTATGCATCCTTCATTTCCACACATCCAGGCACTGCAGACACACTGACTGACGGATTGACATGGATCATTCTTTTTCTTTTAATAAAATTGGTAAAATATCTGGAAAATGTGTGGCCACCCTACTTTGTCACATTCAGTGAGCCGGTTTGTGACATTGTCATGATTCTCAGTTTCACTAACGGTACCAAAAAGTCTTCTCCTGTTTTTAGTTTCATTTTCCGTCCAGCTCTTGTGGGTAGTTACAGTAGTAACTCTCAGTACAGCGAAACTGAGTGATGACTAATATTGACCGAACTAGAATCAGTACTGAGGTTTCGGACGTCAAGCTCCCCTTTGATTGGTCAGAATAGTCACTGTCAGCTCAAGGGAACACACTGGGCGTGCTCCATTCTTACACTGGTATACCCAGCTGCGGTATGCCGTGTTGATGTATACACAGCTCCGACACATACGCCCATCTGTATTCCAGCAGCAGGAGCGGTTTGCATATCTACGGACCACCAAATGTACAGGAAAAGAGGCACTTAATTGGGGGTAAATGCGGTTGCACGGGTGCGACTGTTTTTATGTAAAGGTCGCAAAGTGTTCATACTGGTCGCATGTGCGACCGAAACAGTCGCAATTTCGAGCCCTGCAAGCGTCAGCATGTCGAACATGATCACCGAAAAACTGCATGGAAAACCAACATTCTTTTACACTATAAATCACAGAAACTATCATAAACATTTTTACATGTTTATTTACTACTTCTGATAGCTACTTTCAGCAACTAATTTCCACTAAAAGACGGCAAACGTACAAACCCCAATTCCAATGAAGTTGGGACATTGTGTAAAACATGCATAAAAACAGAATACAATGATTTGGAAATCCTTTTCGACCTATACTCAATTGAGTACACTACAAAGATAAGATATTTTATGTTCAAACTGATAAACTTCATTGTTTTTTTGGAAATATTCACTCATTTTGAATTGCTTCTACATCAGCCATTCACACTTTGTTGATGGATCACACTGAGCCTTGCTTTTAAAACTGGAAGTTCACAGATCAGCAAAAAAAAATGGTTCAGTTGGATTCTGTCTATTATCTGAGCAATTTTAAATAATGGCCCTTCATACGTCTGGGGATGAAAACTTGATAAATGGGATTAAAAAATGAGTTAAAGAAAGAATAGAGGTGACATTCACTCAGTAGTAGTAGTAGTAGTAGTAGTAGTAGTACTGGCACTGCCGCCTTACAGCAAGAAGGTTGTGGGTTCAAATCCGGCCCGGGGCCTTTCTGTGTGAAGTTTGCATGTTCTCCCCGTGTTCTTGTGGGTTTCCTGCGGATTCTCCGGTTTCCTCCCACTGTGACATGCACATGAGGCTACTTGGGGATGCTAAATTGCCCATGGTATGAATTTGAGAGTGAATGATGTGTAAATGGTGCATGCACCCTGCGATAGACTGGTGAGCTGTTCAGGGTGGGTCCCTGCCTTTCGCCTGTAGTCAGCTGGGATGGACTCCAGCTCCCCCCTTGACCATAGTGAGGAAGAAGCAGGTATAGAGAATGAATGGATGGATAATAATGAGGCAAAGAAGAAGAAGAAGATGATGATCAGGAGGTTGATCATGTTTTCATTGACCTGTTCCTAATATAACTGTTGTAAGGATCTTTCTCAACTTTGGTACAGAGGTTCCATCTTGGATTTAGTTGTACCCCTATATTTTTGGATATCATTTACCTATTCAAAATGGTCACAATGATTCCATCTTGAATTTTGACAAGCACATTTTTTACTGCTATTCCCATGAAGCTTCTGCAAGGAGTCTTTTTCGTATATCGTAAGCACAGGTTCCCTCAAATGTTCACTTTTGCGTTGCGTTATTTTTGATATCACTTCCATATTCAGAGTTTCTTTAGAGTAGCTGATAAGAATTCCAAATTAACTATGCTTTGTCTGTGTTATTTCCAACAGCCTATTATAATCTATAACAAAAAAGACTAGGTCAGACATTTAAAACTAGAAAGAAGCAAGAATAAAAATAGACATAGCACAAATATACTGTACATCATTGTTATATTTAGCTACTTCTCCATGTGAACTGCAAAAACAACTAAAAAAAGTTTAAAACATATTTTCTATCAGTAAGGCTTTTTAAAATTTTATCATCCAAATGAATCTGATGCTGTGGCTTCTTTGCACTGTTTAGAATAGATGCCGACGTTCGATGGTAGGCACCAAGATCCATACACAGATCTCGTTTTTTAATTGCATTCTTGGGTGAATGCCTATATGATCTTGTGTTTAGCATCCTCTTGATAAGAAATGAACAGATAAAATGTATTTTATAATTGATTTACCTTGAGGTGAAAAAAAATGGAATTCCGACACGTGAACCTTCAGTAGGGACAGAAGAAGACACTTTCAATCAGTCTAAGACAGAGGATCATACTTTTTAAAATGAACTAGAAACTGTTCTTAATAATGGACATAAAACTGTCATGCTGAATATTGTGTCTCATATACCAAACCAAAAGGACTGGTACATCGTGATACAAACTATTTTAACCAGACCCTAGGACCTGCTGGTTAAAAAAAGACTTAGGTAATTCATAAAAGATTTGGCAAGTTTAGCACTGCACTGACACAAAACAGACACAGTCGGCCTGATTTTTCTGTGAGGGCTATGTCTGATGGCATGTTCACTGGCAGATCTGCACAGTGTTAAGGAAAAGGATTTGCCCCCAATTTCCCAATTTCTTCTATTTTTGCTTTTTTGGCATATGTAAACATTTCAGATCTTCCAACTAATTTAAATATAAGACAAACACAAGATGATGAACCACAAAATGCAACTTTTAAATGATAATAGCTTTTATTGAATGTATAGTTTTATTGAATGTCATTCAAAACCTGTATCACTTATGCAAAATTAATTGGCCCCCTAAACCTAATTATTAGTTCTGCCTGTCAGTATTTCCCAGTTTTACCTTTGTTTTCTTGGTTTTCTATTTATTCTACCTTTTTTCTTTTCTGATTTCTGTGCCTGTGTTTTTCATTTAATTAGTCACTTAACTGATTTCCACGTGCCCGTGTCTATATAGTCTATTCCTCTCATCTTCCTCCCCCAAATCTGGTTCCCCCATCGTCTCATTTGTTTCCACACCCCTGTCCACTCCCTGCCTGCTTCACATTCCCTGTTTGCCCTTGATTACCTCCCAGTCTATAAGCCTTTAATTTTGTGAAGACCAGCACAAGTCTGTTACTCAGAAGCCTTTCTTTTGGGATTCTGTCTCTCTGTGTTTTCATTTCCTTTGACTCACGGTTTTCGAGTTTGGATTGCTCTCAATGTCTTGTTGCCCTCTGGATTTTTGGATCTTTTTGCCTGTTTTTTGACCTTGCCTCTGTCTAGCATTTCTGTACTTAATTCTGCCTCTGGTTGCAAACTTAGTCAAAAGAACTTTCTGTGCTGTTTTGCCTCTGTCTGTGCATGGGTCCATTCATCACACTGACAATAAAGACCTGGCCTCTATAAACCCAGTAGACATTACTTTCAACGAGAAGCTACAGGATCTGGAATACCCACTTCTGTGCTTCCAGCACTACTGGAGGAAGGCACTGGCTGAGGAGGACATGTAAGCAGTCCTGATTAAGGTAGAAAGGGCAGTAGGCACTCAGCCCTGGCTGAGGAACTCACTGCCCGAGTGGGTCGTGGAATTCCTTTACTCCGCAGACTCTTCACTTCCTCAACAAACCACCAGGTCGCGGCCCAACCCAACCTCCAGCACAGTGTCAGCAACCTCACGCACCAAGGTGAGGTCTCAACTACCCCAGTCGATGAAAGTCAGGTTTGTGAGCCTGCCACCTGCAGTCTTGGAGCCGAACCTTACCCCCGACCCATATCTCTAAGCCAGCCTGGCACAGGGAGACTATCGGACAGGCCCCCAAAGAGCCACATCCTCTCAACTGTCCAGAGCCACAACCTCTAAGCTGTCTTGAACCATGATCCCTCAGCTGTAATGAGCACAATCTCTCAGTTGCCCAGAGTGCCGAAGCCCCAGTGGCCCAGAGCCCTATAGCCTCTGCTGTCCAGCACCACAGACCTTCCTGCTCTAGTTTCCAGCAGAAAATGGGATCTTCCTTGGGTTCTTGACTCGGAAGGGCTCCCAGGCTCTCGTTTTCCTGGCCTGAGGGGGCCCCCACGCTTCTGTTCCCAACCGAGTGGGGTCTCTTTGCCCTGATCCAGAGGGCACTCTGCCACCCAGCCCTGATCCAAGGGTGCTCCATCGCCCGCTCCTGAACCACAAGGCACTCCGTTACCCACTTCTGACGCAGGTGGTGATCCACTGCTGGTTTTTGACCTCATGGGTAATCCTCCGCTGCCTCTTAAGTCTGACCCTGTGGACAATCATTCGCCTAAGCCCAGAGGTTCTAGCCTGCTGTCCGAGCCTTGTGGCTCCAGACTGGCCCCCTGAATCCAAAGATCACAGCCTTCCGCCCGAACCCTGGGGTCCCAGCCGTCAACTCAAATCTTACAGGTGTCCCAGGCTTTCAGCCAAGCCTTACAGGCATGCCAGGCCTCTGGCTAAGTCAGACCTGTGTCCCAGGCCTCCAGCCAAGCCAGATGGGCATTCTATCTAGTGTCAGCCAATCCTGCCCAGTCCTTTATCAGTTGCTCCACGCCTTCTTCAGTCCAGTGTCGTCCGCTCCAGGCAAGTCCTGCACCAGTCTAGCCTCGGAGATTTAAGTCCAGCTCCAGTCTAATGCTGGCCATTTCAGCCCAGCCCTGTCCAGTCTTGTCTGATATGAGCCCTGCCCTGTCCACTCCCAGCTGTTCTGGGTCCTGCCCTGTCCAGTCCGGGCTGCTCTGAGCCTTGCCCCATCCAGTTCCAGCCACTCTCAGTCCTACCCCTGTCCAGTTCTGGCAGCTCACATTCCTGTCCAGTCCCGACTGCTCTAAGTCCTTCCCTGTCTAGACCCGGCCACTTCAGGTCCTGCCGTGTCCAATCCTGGCGGCTCAGAGTCATGCTCTATCCAGTCCTGGCCACTCAGAATGCTGTACTATTCAGTCGCAGCTGGTCCAAGTCCTGATCTGTCCAGTTTCAACCCCTTGTAGTTTTACTCAGTCCAATTAGAGTCCTGCCCTTTCAAGTTCCAGCTGCTCAGAGCACTGCCATGTCCAGTCCCAGCTGCTCTGAGCACTGCTCTGTCCAGTCCTAGCCACTCCGAGTCCTGCCCCTATCCAGTACCGGCGACTCTACATCCTGTCCAATTTCAGCCGCTCCAAGCTCTGCCCTGTCCCGGCCGCTCCATGTCCTACCCTATCCAATCCCGGCTGCTCTGAGTCCTGTCCTGTCCAGTCTTGGCCCCACTGAGTCCTGCCCTGTTTAGTCTCAGCTGCTTCTGGTCCTGCCCTGTCCGGTCAAGGCCGCTCCAAGTCTCGCCCTGTCCAGTCCCAGCCACTCCATATTCAGCCCTGTCCAGTCTCGGCCGCTCCAAGTCTTGCCCTGTTCAGCCCCAGCCACTCTGAGTCCTGCCCTGTCCAATCCTGGCTATTCTGAGTCCTGCCCTGTCCAGTCCCTGCCTTTCTGAGTCTGACCCTGTCTAGTCCCAGCCGGTCCAAGTCCTGCCCTATCCACTCCCGGCTGCTCTGAGTCCTGCCCTGTCCAGTCCCAGCCTCTCCGAATCCTACCCTGTCCAGTCCCGGCCGCTCCAAGTCCTGCCCTGTCCAGCACCGGCCGCACCGAGTCCTGCTCCTGTCTAGTACTAGCGGCTCAGTGTCCTGTCCTGTCCCAGCTGCTCAAATTCCTACCCTATCCAGTCCCTGCAGCTCCGAGTCCTGCCCTGTCCAGTCCCAGCCCCTCTCAGTCCGGCCTCCGACCAGTACTGGTGGCTACAAGTCCTGTCCAGTCCCAGCTGCTCCAAGTTCTGCCTTGTCTATTCCCAGCTATTCCAAGTCCTACCCTGTCCAGTCCCAGCCGCTCTCAGTCCAGCCCCTGACCTGAACTGGTGGCTCCAATTCCTGTCCAGTCCCAGCCACTCCACATTCTGCCCTGTCCAATTCCAGTCACTCCAAGTTCTGCCCTGTCCAGTCTCAGCCGCTCTGAAACCTGCCTTGACCAGTGGATGTGGCTCAGAATCCTGTCCAGTCCCAGCCACACCGAGACCTGCCCTGTCCAGTCCCGGCCGCTCCAAGTCCTACCCTATCCAGTTCCGGCTGCTCATAGTCCTGCTCTGCCTAGTCCTGGCCATTTAGAATCCTGTCCTGTCCAGTCCTGGCCTCTCCAGCCATTTTATCCCTTTAGTCCTTCCCTCTGGTCCCTCCGAGTTTGGCATGGGGGTCGCCAGGTGGCGACGCTTGGGCAAGTACTGTCTGTATTGCATTTTACTACACAATCTCCTTTCTTCAAACTGTACGAAAAATTTTATTTTGACTCATCGTTTGTTGTTTATGTGACAAGATCCTTCTTGACAATTAGTTTAGGTTTATATCCTTTGTTAGGTCATGGCTCGATATAAATTTTTCGAGCGAATCAGTGCCTACCAGAAGAGTAGCTGTTGGTTCAGTTGATGAATCTTGACCGTCAACATCCGACTCGTCAGCTATATAATCTTATATAAGATCCATTATTAAATAGCATTTACAAATCACCTAACTTCACAAGAGGACGAACTTATGTGAGAAGATTTCTCACACTTAACAGATAAACAGATAAAATCACTTCCGCAACTCCTTGAATGACCGTGACCTTGCACATTGATAATCTCAAACCGGTTCGGTTGAAAATCTCTAGACGGACTTTGAAATTTGACATGCCTGGTACGGTATGCAAAGTTTGGGTACTCTCCTGCACTGCTTGGGTACCCTGCTGTATACAGTAGAGTACCCGAGGCACCCTTCTGTAGTACCCAATGTTAAAACCACCCTTTCTGCGTCAGTATTTCCCAATGTTTCAATGTTTTTTTACTTTTGTATTTGTTTTTCTGTGTCTGCATTCTGTGCCTGTCTGCCTCATTTCATTAGTCATTATCCTTGTTTCCATGTGTCTGAGTCGATCTTCTCAAATCCTCTTGTCTTCCTCTCCCCATTCTAATTCCCGCATAGTCTCATTACCTCGCTCTTCGCCACGATCCTTTCTGCTCCCTGCCTGCCTCTTCACCTGCTCTTTATCTCCCTCATTACATCCCAGAGTATTTAAGCCCTTAGTTTCGTGTAGCCCAGTAGGAGTCTGCCGCAGTCTTGCTGTTACTCACAAACCTTTCATCCAGACTTCTGTCCCCCTGTCATTTGAGCTCCTTTATTTCACAGTTTTCGAGTTTGGATCTCCTCAGTGTTTGGCTGCTTTCTGGGTAATTGGATCTTTTGCCTGTGTTTTTTACCTCACCTCTGTCAAGTATTTTTGTATTTTATTCTATCTCTTGATACTGTCTTGGACTGTAAACTCAGATTTTTGGCAAAATAAACTCTCCGTGCCATTTTTACCACTGTCTGCACTTCCAAGACTCCAACAGTGAAAGGAAATCCAAATGATAAGTCAGAACGCCAGCCAAAGTCGTAATCCAAAAATACACAATACACAGAGGAGTAGGCAATCTCATAATCCCTTTCACAAAAGGAAATCAAAATCAGAAATCAGAACTCTTGGAAAATACAAGGCTATTGGGTAAAGTGGAAAAACCAGGGCAACAAACTTGCAAAGATTGACAGAAAGAAAAGTAAACACAATAACAAATAATAGCTAGGCCTACGCTGTCGGCAACCGACAGCAAGGGTTATATCCCCGAAATTCCCCAATCCTCGAAGCCCCCTTTATTAGATTCCCCTTTACTAGACCTACAATATGAGGCAAATTTGAGGTCTGTGTAAGTAATTGTTCCAGAGATATGGTTAAAAAACTGATTTTTTCAATATATAGCGCCACCTGTTGGCAAACCTAGGAGCGCATACTTGCCCAAAATCTAATCAGTTCATCCTCTCAACCATATCTACCCATATGCTAAAAATGAGAAGCCAATGTAAAGCATTTTGTGAGTGAACGCGCTAACGGCTAAAGCTGGGTTTAAACATAGGCACGATGCATTACGAAAATCATTTTCCCGTCATTCATGGCACATTTGTGACATTCGTAATGTGACTCAACGCATTTGAATAGGGTTCTTAACACCGCGTGTCGTTTCGTGACATACGTGATATTCGTGGAGCATGTTTTTGGCTGCCAAAAAAATCTTCCACGAATGTCAGGAATCACCCTCGATTCGTGGAGTTCACAACTGAGCGTGTCGATTTGTGGTGATTAGTGGTGATTCGTAATAGAGCGTGTCAGCATTCGTAGTGTATTCTTGCCATTCTTGGAGCCCATACTGTCAAGCATCGTTACAAATCGACATGAAAGCTGTCAAGAACTGAACTGAATGACGCGTGACGCCTCTGCCCGGAATCATCAAATTCATTTCAAATTCTTGATCCTCGGTCACGAATTTAGATTCGTGGCATTCGTGATTTGTCGTCGTTATGTGTAAACCCAGCATAAAATCTGCGGACGCGGTGGCGGACGCGGCGGGTGGGGCAAACCATGATATCCCCGAAACTCGTATTTCGGGGATATAAATATAGACACAGGAATAACATGTAAAATAACAACATACGCAAGAATTATAATTATACAGACTCAAAGATAATTATACTGACACCAACAAGCATAATATGACTCCTTGAAAAAAATGCAACCCATTTTGAATTGATTTACCTGAGGTGCCTGGGTCACCTTCAAAGGGAAGAGAAGTCAGAGTGCAAGACAAAGCATGAAACTATGAAAATCATAATCACGCACAAATGTCAGGCAAAATACATGAGTCAACATATAATCAGTACATAAATATTTGGACACTGATATATTTCTGCTTCTGGCTCTGGAATCCAGCAAATGGCAATGAAACAGAGAATGGTTCAAATATTAATTGTCAGCTATAAAGTGAGAGTACTAACATCTATAGAAATCGATTTATGGAATTACAGCCATTTTAAAACATAGTGACATCCTGACTACTTACAGACTGCACTTCATGCTGAGTTAGCTACAGTAACTCTAACAGAACAATCAATCATCATACTCAGGAAATTTCAGTTTTTATGAGTCTCAAAATTAAGTCAAGTAATTTGAATATCATTTGTTTTAAATGCTATAAATTTTGGAAAGATGCAGTATTTGATGTTATTTTTGTACAAGCCCAATTCCGAAATAGCTGGGACAAAGTGTAAATTGTGAATAAAATCAAAATGCAATGACTTTCAAATCACACCAGCCAGTATTTTATTCAAAATAGAACAGAGATAACACAGCAAATGTTAAAACTGAGAAATGTTACAATATTATCCACAAAATTAGTTCATTTCAAATTTGATGGCTGTTACGGGTTTCAAAAAAGTTGGGACAGGGGCCCGTTTACCATGGTGTAGCATCCCTTCTTCTTTTTAACGCAGAGTGGAGGCGTCTGGGCATTGAGGAGACAAGTTTCTTGAGTTTAGCCATTAGAATTTGATCCCACTCTTGTTTAATACAGGCTTCCAGCTGCTGGAGAGTTTTGGGTCTCCTTTGAAGACTTTTCGTTTAATTATGCGCCAAACGTTCTCAATCGGTGAAAGATCGGGACTGGAGGCAGGCCAGTTCAGCACAAGGACTCTTCTACTATGAAGCCATGCTATAATAATAGCTGCAGTATGTGGTTTTGCATTGTCCTGCTGAAATACACAAGGCCTTATGTCGTCTGAAGGGGAGCAAATATGTTGCTCTAAAACCTTTATATACCTTTCAGCATTCATGGTGCTTTTTAAAACATGCAAATGCCCCACAGCATGCACCAATGCATCCCCATACCATCAGAGATGCTGGCTTTTGAAAGGAACACTGATAACAGGAGGGGTGGTCTTTCTCCTCTTTAGCCTGGAGGACACACGCCCATGATTTCCAACAAGAATGTCAAATTTGGACTCGTCTGACCACAGGACACTTTGCCACTTTGCTACAGTCCATTTTAAATGAGCCTTGGCCCACAGAACACGGAGGCGCTTCTGGATCATGCTCAACAATGGCTTCCTTTTTGCAAGATAGAGTTTTAGGTGGCATCTTTGGATGGCACAGCGTACTGTGTTTACAGACAGTGGTTTCTTTAAGTATTCCTGGGCCCATTAGAGTAATGTCAATGACAGAATCATGCCGGTGAGCGATGCAGTGGCGTCTGACGGCCCGAAGATCATGGGCATCCAGTAAAGGTCTTTGGCCTTGTCCCTTTCGCACAGAGATTTTTCCAGTTTCTCTGAATCTTTTGATGATGTTATGCACTGTCGATGATGAGACCTTCAAAGCCTTTGAAATTTGACGTTGAGGAACATTGTTTTTAAAGTATTCCACAATTCTTTTACACAAGCCTTAACGGGTTGGAGAGCCTCTGGCCATCTTTACTTCTCAGAGACTCAGCCTCTCTAAGACATCCCTTTTATAGCCGGTCATGTTACACACCTGATGCCAGTTAATGTAATTACTTGCTAAATGTTCTTTCGGCTGATTCTCTTATATATTAATTGCTTTTCAGCCCTTTCTTGCCTGTCCTAACTTTTTTGAGACCTGTTGCAGCCAGAAAATTTGAAATGAGCTAATTTTGTGGATAAAAATGTAAAATGTCTCAGTTTTAACATTTGATATGTCATCTGTGTTCTATTGTACATAACACAATGGCTCATGTGATCTGAAAGTCATTTTGATTTTATTCACAATTTACACTTCGTCCCAACTATTTCTTAATTGGGGTTGTGGTATTCTGGAAAATATTCTAGAAAATTCCAGTGCAGATCTATTTATATATGATTTTGACAAA
Source organism: Gymnothorax javanicus (assembly GCA_029692085.1). NCBI lineage: Eukaryota > Metazoa > Chordata > Actinopteri > Anguilliformes > Muraenidae > Gymnothorax > Gymnothorax javanicus. Next base: position 56,260,922 of record CM056202.1, read on the forward strand.
GAATATTTGCCAAATAACTGCAATGTATTTTTAATTTACCTGAAGCTCCAATGGTTCCTTAAAAAGAGAACAGAAGAAGAGAAAACTTTTCACACAGAGTGCAACAAAAAGGACACAATATAACATATATTATAACATATAGACCACATATACATACTCATACTACTTATTAATGTTTCAAGTAAAAAATAATCTGTCTTATAAAGAACCCCCTAATTCTATAATTTGATTGGTAAAATTCTTTCCCTCTTTTACGCAACTGTTTCCAAACCTGGACCAGGCATGCATGGATATTTCTGTCAACATGCAGCTAAAGAGAATAAATAACTTTTCTAACCTTGGAATGCACCTAATTAAGACAAATTATCAGCTTGTTAAAGTCCTGCAGTAGCAATTGTTGTCAGAACAAAAACCAACATCCACAGTGGGCCCCCAGGACTGAAGTTGAATCTGGCTCTACAGTGCATATTATTTAAAGTTTCAGGGGATTTGGAGAAGTCCCTGCCTAAAGGATGAGATTGAAAATCAGTACTGATGGCCCCTGATTTTCATTCCTTCAGATGGCACTGCATTAAAAACCAAAATGTTTTTTGGATAGAAATAATCACATGGGCTGGGACTAATTTAGAATACCTTTCCTAATAAATAGCATTCATCACTGCATTCACAAATGCAAGTGAAGATTGTGTGCACCAAGAGAAAATTCGTCAGAAATGTTCAGAAATGCTGAGGTCTTCTCTGGGCTTGAGCTCAACTGTAATGGACAGATGCGCACTTGAGAAATGTTGCTGTTGTTAGATTAGTCAACCTTGGAAATTGGTTGTGGGTAATAACGGATGATGTATTCACAAGCCCAAAAAAGGACAGCCCTGGTTGGTATTAATATAAGATACAAAGCCTATGTCCGCTACACTTAGGGGGTTTGTTTATGCCCATAGCATTGGTTGTCACGGGGAGTGGCAGGACCCAAATGCAACACAATCAACACAAGTGAAGTTTTACTGGTTTTTAATGATCTCTGAAGAAGGGTAAACAGAATGCAGAGCAGGGTAGCTTGGTGCAGATCAGGATCAGGAATTCACGGATTGTGAGTGGAGCTCTGCCGGGGACTCAAGGGAGCAGGCGCCTATGGCGGGATTCGAACCCGGATCGTCCACATGGCAGATGGGAGAGTTACCACCGGGCCACTGGGGCAGGCTGGCTTGACGCTCGGCGGACAGGATCGTGTCTACGCAGGCAGGCAGCGGAGCGGCAAGACGGGTGGCTTGGACAGGGGCTTGGAAGATGGCAAACGGGAACCAGGAAGCACACAGGCAGAAGGCTTTCAGGTTTAGTGGGGCAGGAACGAGAGGACGTAGTCAGAGGCAGGCAGAGTCAATTCCAGGAAGTCAGACCGAAGACAAAGGCTGGAGAGTAGTGCATGCTGCAACCACAATCTGGCAATGGGTTAGAGAAACAGAGCTGCTTATATGCTGGCTGGGTAATGAGACTCAGCTGAGAACAACTGCAGCACAAGGGGTGTGGCCAAGCAGAGAGAGAGACGGCAGCAGCAAAGCAGTCTGTGACAGACCCCCCCAGGGACGACTCCCGACATCCCAAAAGGAAGCACCACCAAGGCCGGGCAGGCGGAGGGGGCCGGAGGAAGGGCCTAATATTCCTCTGAGCTGGATTAGTTCATCTCCTCAGCCGGATCGTCAGGGGAGCCCAAGTCGTCAGAGTCCGTGTCGACCGATGGCTCCTCAGCAAAGAATCTCCCACAGTGAGATCAGGAGGGAGGAGGGGTGGGCCAGCGGGCGGGGATTCCCTGAAGGCATGATGGTGCCGGACGGCTGGTTAGGATGGCAACAGTGGAAGTCGGTGATGAGGTCCAGGTCGAGGATTTGGCGAGCAAGAACCCAAGACCTCTCCTCAAGACCATAGCCCTCCCAGTCCACTAGGTACTGGAGTCCCCTCCCACGACAACGGGACCGGACCAGGTGCCGCATAGAGTAAGCTGGACCCCCATAAATCAGGCGAGGAGGAGGAGGAGGTGGAACAGCACGCGACAGAAGACTCTCATGGACCTTTGACACATGGAAGGTGGGGTGGACACGCATGGAGCGAGGAAGTTTGAGCCTCACCGCCATCGGACTGATGACCCTCTGGATGGGGAATGGGCCAACAAACCTGGGTACCAGCTTCTTAGACTCCACCTAGAGAGGCAAATCTCAATGGAGAGCCACACCTTCTGGTCAACCTGGTAGACTGGGGCAAGAGAGCACCACCGGTTGGCCGAGTTGGTGTAGTGCCTAACGGCGCGCTGGACGGCAGAGCGAGTCTGGGCCCAGGTTCGGCGATAGCGGTGGACGAGGGCTAGGGCTGACGGCAGGACACCTCTCTCTCCAACGCCGGGAAAAGCGGATGCTGATAGCCAAAGATGCACTGGAATGCAGAGAGGCCTGTGGTGGAGCTGGTGAGGGAATTGTGGGCGCACTCCACCCACAGGAGCTGCTTGGACCAGGAGGATGGGTTCTGGGACACCATGCAGCGGAGGGCAGTCTCCATCTCCTGGTTCATCCGCTCCGTCTGCCTATTGGATTGGCGGTGGAATCCGGAAGAGAGACTGGCGGTGGCTCCCATCAGGCTACAGAACTCCTTCCAGAATCCTGAGGAGAACGGAGGACCCCGTTCAGACATCACATCCACAGAGAGGCCATGCAGATGGAAGACATGTAGCAGGACCAGTTGCGCAGTCTTCTTAGCTGACGGCAGCTTAGGCAGAGGGACAAAGTGAGCCATCTTGCTGAAGCGGTCGACCACCATGAGGATGACTGTGTTACCGTCAGAGGGTGGAAGGCCCGTGACAAAGTCCAAGGATATGTTGGACTAAGGTCGCTGTGGGACAGGAAGGGGTTGGAGGAGTCCAGCAGGTGCCTGATGGGAAGCCTTGTGCTGATTGCAGATGGGCACGCCTTAACAAAGTTGCGGGTGTCTTCCTCCAGGGTGGGCCACCAGAAAGGTTGGAGGAGAACGTCTCTGGTTTGCTGGATACCAGGATGGCAAGTGAGCTTGGAGGCATGGGCCCACTGCAGAATCTCCGACCTCAGGGCTTCAGGGACATACAGACAGTTGGGGGGACAGGCGCTGGGACCAGGTTGACCCTCAGTGGCGGCCCTCACTCTCTCCTCAATGTCCCAGGACAGGATGGCTACGACACAGGGGGAGGGAAGGATGGAAGCAGGCCCCACAGTGGAATCTTCCTTCCTCAGGAACTGCCGGGACAGGGCATCAGGCTTGGAGTAGCGGGACCCCAGGCGGTAGGAGAGAGTGAAGTTAGAAAGGGGTGAAGAAGAGGGACCAGCGGGCCTGGCGGGAGTTCAGCCTCTTGGCAGTGCCGAGGCACTCAAGGTTCTTGTGGTCGGTCGACACTAAGAAGGGTTCCTAGGCACCCTCCAACCAATGCCGCCATTCCTCCAGAGCCAGCTTCACCGCCAACCGCTCCCTTTTCCCGATGTCGTAGTTCATCTCGGCAGAGGACAAGCGCTGAGAGAAGAAGGCGCAGGGGTGAAGCTTCTGGTCAGAGGCGGATCTTTAGGACAGGACAGCCCCTACCCCTACATTCGAGGCATCCGACTCCACCACAAACTGGCAATCTAGGTCAGGCATCTGGAGGATGGCGCAGAGGTGAATCTGGTTTTCAGGGTCTGGAAGGCCTCATCAGCAGCAGTTGACCACTGGAAGGGCACCTTGGAGCTGGTGAGGGCAGTAAGAGGGGCGGCTACTGAACTGTAGTTGCGGATGAAGCAGAGATAGAAATTAGCATACCCCAGGAAGCGATGCAGTAGTTTGTGCAAGTCAGGAACAGGCCAGGAGGTGGCTGCAGAGACCTTTGCCGAGTCCATCTGGAGGCTTCCTGTAGCCACAATGTACCCCAGGAACGAGACGTGAGGCATGGAATTCGCATTTCTCTGCCTTGACAAACAGGGAGTTCTCAAGGAGGCGCTGGAGCACAGACTGGACATTATGAACGTGCTCTTTCCTGGTCTTAGAGAAGATGAAGGATGTTGTCCAGGTAAACAAAGACAAAGCGGTTGAGCATATTTCAGAGTACATTGTTTACCAGGGCTTGGAAGACGGCAGGAGCATTAGTGAGACCGAAAGGCATGACCTGATACTCATAGTACCCTGCAGGAGTGTTGAATGCCGTCTTCTATTCATCCCCCTCTCTGATGCGGACCAGATGATAGCTTCTATGGAGGTCGAGCTTGGTGAAGATGGTGGCCCCCTGAAGCAGTTCGAAGGCGGAAGAGATGAGTAGCTGGGGATAACGGTTCTTGATTGATTTTGTTCAAGCCCCAATAGTCAATGCAGGGTCGCAAGGTCTTATCCTTCTTTTCCACAAAGAAGAAGCCCGCCCCAGCAGGAGACGAGGAGGGGCAGATGATGCCTGCAGCTAGGGAGTCATTGATGTAAGTCTCCATAGCCTTCCTTTCAGCAGCAGAAAAAGAGTACAGGCGGGCTCTAGGGGGCGAAATGCCTAGCAGGAGGTCTATGGCACAGTCGTAGGGCCGATGCGGGGGCAGAGAGGTGGCCTTAGCCTTGCTGAAAACCCGCCAGAGGTCGTGGTATTCGGAAGGCACCCCGGAGACATCAGGTGAAAGATTGGTGGTGGGACAGTGGAACAGCGAGGACGCATGCTTAAGGCAGGTGAGGTGGCAGGATGTTCCCCACTCATGGACGGAACTGGTCTCCCAGTCAATGTGGGGGTTATGTCGACAAAGCTAAGGATAGCCCAGGATTAGAGGCAGGCCAGGAGAATCCAGGATGTGGAACTGGATGGTCTCGTGATGATTTCCAGACAGGAGCATAGTAACCGGGGTGGTCTGGTGGGTAATGGTACCCAGTCCTGGGTGAGGACTGGACGGGGCAGAGGAACCCGATCGAGTCCCAACTGCACGGCCAGCTCCCTGCTCATGAGGCTGACATCAGCACCAGAGTCCACCAGGATAGCCAAGGTGAGAGGACCGTCAGGAAGGAGGAGCTGGGCTTGGAGATGCAGTCTGTTGTTGTAGAGAGGTAGTGTTGTCGAGCTCACCGTACCTCCCTGGCTATGGGTGAGCCTTAGCTTTTACCGGACAGGCTGACACAAAGTGACCCTGCTTCCCACAGTACAGGCACAGGTTCAGGCGACGTTGACGCTCCTGTTCTTCTGGGGTGAGAGGGGTGCGGCCCAGCTGCATGGGTTCTGACTCCTTCATCTGCGGAGTAGGCAAGGTGGATGATCGGGTGGAACCCGCTCTGGACCTGGTTGGCGTCTGGCAGTGGGAAGCCCCCGACTTCTCTCCCGCCTATAGGCCTGGATGTGGAGGTCAATTCTTACGGCTAGCTCGATGATTCCGTCAAGTGTGGAGGGAACCTCGTACGAGACCAGCTCATTCTTGAGGTTGTCAGCCAGATCGTGGAGGAAGGCATCCACCTGGGCTGCAGGGTTCCATCGGCTCCGGCTGGATCTGGTGCGGAAGTCCATGGAGTAGTCAGCAACCTGCCTGTTCCCTTGTTTCAGGCTCAGTAGCCCCTGAGCAGCCTCAGAACTGGAGACCCCCCAAGCTGAAGACCTTTCGTAGCTCCTCGGTGAAGGACTGGAAGGAGATGCAAGCTGGAGACTCTCTCTCCCACTCAGCGGTGCCCCACAGACGAGCCCGGCCCGTCAGGTGGTTGATCGTGAAGGCCACTTTTGCCTGCTCTGAAGCGAAGGTACGGGGCTGAAGGGAGAACAGCAGGGATGAGTTTGTCAGGAAAGGGCCACAGGTCTCTGGGTCTCCGTCGTAGTGCTCAGGGGTTCCCACTCGAGGTTCTGGGGCCCCGATTGGTAGCATGGGATCAGGACCTGGTACTAGTGCAGGAGGGGCAGCAGGCTGAGAGACCATGGATGTCAGCTGCTTCAGATGGCCAACTAATGCAGCGAAGGATTGCCTGGTGTCCGAGGCGGCTGCTGACATCATTGCCTCATGGTGTTGGAGGACAGCTTCAATCTTCTCGAGTCGGCTCAGGGGAGCCGGATGGTGTGCTGGGTCCATGGCTGGCCAGATTGTACTGTCACGGGGAGTGGCAGGACTCAAATGCAACACAATCAACACGAGTGAAGTTTTATTGGTTTTTAATGATCTCTGAGGAGGGGTTAACAGAATGCATAGCAGGGTAGCTTGGTGCAGATCAGGATCAGGAACTCGAGGATCGTGAGTGGAGCTCTGCCGGGGACTTGAGGCAGCAGGTGCCAATGGCGGGATTTGAACCTGGGTCATCCACATGACAGGCGGGAGAGTTACCAAAGCTGGCTTGAGGCTCGGTGGACAGGATCGTGTCCACACAGGCAGGCAGAGGAGCGGCAAGATGGGTGGCTTGGACAGGGGCTTGGAAGACGGCAGACGGGAACCAGTAAGCACACAGGAAGATTTTGGAGTCAGAGGCAGAAGGCAATCAGGTTTACGGGGACAGGAACGAGAGGACGTAGTCAGAGGCAGGCAGAGTCGATTCCAGGAAGTCAGACTGAAGACAAAGGCTGGAGAGAAGTGCATGCTGCAATGACAATCTGGCGATGGGTTAGAGAAACAGAGCTGCTTATATGCTGGCTGGGTAATGAGACTCAGCTGAGAACAACTGCAGTACAAGGGGTGTGGCCAAGCAGAGGGAGAGACGGCAGCAGCAGAGCAGGCTATGACATTGGTAACTTGAACATCAGTGTCGGTACAGATATTAGTACAGACTGCAACAGCATGGCATCATAGGCTGCGAGACTTGTCTATCTGAGGTAGATAACTGACTCCTCTTGAAAATATATAATGCTTCAAGAAGCGCAAAACAATAATGAATTCCACAGGCCTCTAAGCAACTGAGGAAGCAGATAATGGAAGAATAAAAAAATAAAAAAATTCAAAACTAGAACAATGGGCATCCCCAGTTCCACAGATGATTACTTACAGGGCTGTAGAATGGAAAGGTGATGTAACAACGAGGTAAAACACTGTTGGGACCTCACCATGTGGGCAAACAAAGAAAGGCCTATATGTGAAACCCTAAGCCTAACAATAGAATTCCGCCAAAACCCCATCAAGCTTTGCACCTCACACCAAGGTGCAAAGTTTAGCCAGAATGCAAGCCCTGAGATCCCATTGGACAAAACCATGGAAATCCCATGGGATCCCTAAGAAAAGCCATGACATCATTGGGATTATAAGACTCAGGACACTCCTCCATACTATGCCTTTCCACACTGACGCAAGTTGCTATAGGAAGTATTGGTAAATCAAACGTTTGTACTGCTTTTATTAACATAGGCAACAGTCCCCCACTTGCTATTTTCAAATAATAAAGTCGCTCGGAGAAGCGTCCCCAGATTTATCTGCAGAAGGAAGAGATTTGGACCATCTGTTCTCATAGAGAAAGAGAAGAAGAATCTCCGCCCGCTCTTTCATCTTAGTCGACTCGCTGCATCCTGCGCAGCCACAAGTGAGGATCAGCTCGCCGTGGACTCACAGACCACCGGCCCTGTAATCGTTTGAGCCCAAGGAAACTCCGCCAGACGTGGAGGACATACTATTCACACTAGCTTAGTAAGAGGCTTTCCTCTGGGCAGAGAGAGGATAGTTATTAGCGCAGTGGTTCCCAAACAGTGTGCAGCTAGGCAAGTCCACATTGTGCTGTGGGATGTTGTGATAACTGCAGTATATTTAGGGGAAACGAATCACTGAAGAGTAGCGAATCATGTGGTCTTCAACAGACGACATTCTCATAAACACGTCAATAAAACTGCCATTCTAGCACTTCAATAAACGGTCTGTTAACTGCAAAAAAAGGTAATGTCAAATCATGTGGCAAATGGATTTTTTGTCGCTGTGTTTGATGTTTAATTATATGGGTGATATGAAATTAGGTAATCTGACCAGAGCGAAGGAAAATGATTTTCCTGGTTTAAGTAGGGACGTGGCTGTGGTTTCTAGTTAATTCCTGGTCAAGTATGTTTTTGTAAAACTGCAATTTAGCAGTCTTTCATCGTATATTATGTCTAGGACTTCCACAGTAAGGCAAACAGCAAGATTTGCTGCATTCTCTCTAAACAGGACAATGTACTGTACGTCAGCATACATCTACATGTACATTCACTTAGGGGTGGTCTCATAATGTTGACACATCATTCAATAATTACTTGACAACTCATTCTTGGTTCCGATTCAGTTTGCTTATTAGATATTATAAAACTACCTTCAAACCATGGTATATGTGAAGAAAGTACTCCCCCACCCCTTGGTTATCTACAATGCGAATTGCACTATTGTCAGATTGTAAACAATGAGAATTTTCTCTACTGTCAACACTTGGGCCTGATTTAGTCGAAGGGAGTTCTATATTTTAGTGATTTTCATCTGCTTTTGCCTTTAAGTACCATCATGTGAATATTAATGGTAAAGCTAAAATAAATGCTGCTAAGTCAGCGAAAGTTTCGGATTTTTTGCGTATATCGTCAGCCGAGGATTAACTAGGTCTATCTGCCATTTTTGTGTTTTCGAGGAAATTGCGATTAAAGATTTGGTATTAAAAATATACCCTTTGGGTTTTTCCAAATTAAAATATTTTTTACCCTAAACAATTGGAATACGACGAGACTAAACTGGGCTAATTTACATACCCCTATTCGTCTGTCAACATTGAATTCTGGGTACCCAATTTTGCAGATAGACCATTATAACTTTAGAATTCATAAAATTCCAGTGTTACTTTGGTCTATCGTGCAGATTACAGGTTTTAAAAAATATGGAAATGAATTAACAGTCTCTTAAAACCGCATTTTAAAGAAACCCCAATGTTTATTAACTAATAATACTTATGAAACAACTTTTAAACACTGTCGCAGTAAAAAAGGAATACAAGATTAACACTTTTTAGGCCCTTTTCAACATGACCTAGTAATGAGAGAGAAACATTCACATGTGAATGATCTCACATCAAGGAAATATGAACATTATAACTGTGAACAACAAAAAGTATATAAACAATGTAATTTTTTGACTGCCAATTTCTCTGATTGATCGAAGATTGAGGCCTGAGGTCACGTGATGCAATCCCTCTAATATTATTGGTCAATTGCAGATAGACCTACTTAAAACTTGGTGAAGCGGCAATTTTGAAAATATACCCTTCCAATATTGCCCTTTGACATAAACTAAATGCATATCTACAGTAAGCAGGATCATAACCTAAAATAGACCTTGTTAACTTAAAAATCATTATGACAGAATATCACAAATATTCAAAAAAATGCAGATAGACCAAGTTAATTCTCAGCCGACAATATGTTCCATCCTGACAATGTTGTATCAATTGGATAAATGTAGGCAACAGGCATTCATTTTTTTCATTATTGTTTCTTATTATGGATCAAGAATTGGTCTTGGTCATTCAGTCGATAAATTGTTTTGATTGTAAATCAGGCAAAACTGAACGAGAACAGCTTGAGGACAATCAAGCGGTAAAGTGTGAGGTTACTAAAGCCCCTGGGAACATGTGACTGAACTCCGCTGTAAATATGTAAGCTATTATATAAGGCCCTTTCTCGGCGAGTTGCATAGTGATGAAATTTGCTCCCTGATGGAGTGATCCGATAACACTAATTTTGATCCACTACTACTTTTAGGAGCTGTGTCACAATTACTGTGCATGCTCTCCACTTTGAACGTAGTGATAGGATTGAGCTACTGGATTAAGGTTTTTCTCTCAGCAGACACAGATCCACACACGCACCCATTCCCAGCACCCTCCCCTCGCTTACCACACACACACACACACACACACACACACACACACACACACACACACACACACACACTCATTCCCAGCCCCCTCCCCTCACTCATACACACTCACATCAATATCCTCCCACAGTGAGGGGCGCCTGGCACTTGGTCAAACTTGGTAATTGCTGTATTGTGCTCAGAAGGAAGGTACATGATCAAAGGTAATATCAACATCCTGTAAGTTTGGCTGGATGTTTATGGGAAGGTGTTACATCCACCACTTGCTCTACCACTGATCTTGTACTTAAACCCCGAGATGTGAACAGTGTGTTAGGATTCTCTCTCATGAATGCTATGTCGGACGCTAGAATCCTCCCTTGCGCATTGTAATAAAAGCCTTTTCAATTGGAAAGTGGTCATTGGTGTGTCACTTCGTCGGTCCCGACTTGATTCCACGACAGAAAACAGTCTTAACAGTAGTAAATCCGCTCAAATGAAAGTCAATATCTAGAGGGTATTTTTCATCTTCTTTGATAACTGGCGATGGCAAACAGGTTACTTTCTTCGTATTCCTTGGCTAAAGCTTAAAATTGCGCTTCAAATCCTAGAACTAAACTAAAATGTATAAATAGGATGCAAAACGAAGACGGATTGTCAAGGATAGAATCAAATTATGACTTGCAGTCAAACAGATTCACTTTCTTGGGATGTAAATTCTAAGCATGTGCAGTAATCGTGGCACAGCTCCTTCACGGTAGTATAGATGATAAAGCGCCGCAAAGCGGTGCAAGATGGCTGTCTCTTACACACTTAAACAGTACGAGCATGAGTGCAGAAGCCAAGATATTTTAGTAAGCAAAATCAGCATTTGGTCTTTCTCAAGTTTGTTCAGGTACGTCTCCAAGATGTAGCTTTGAAAGCCAATGGATGGTACTGTGTTAGAACTGCTAATGGCCAAAGAACGAGTGACGCGAACACCAGAGTTTCTTGCTAAAATGGCGGACTTTCAGCACTATTCTGTACTACACCATGTATTTTCGGCTGATTAAGCCATCATGCGCTGCTTTGCAGTCCTTTATCATCTTGGCACAGTAGCTCAATGGAAAACTATTTTCCATGATAATACGAAAGACTGTTCATTATGTCCCTGGTATCACCGCAAAGAAGAAAAAAAAACCTTTAAAACTATCCTAATTTGTCATTTAGTTCTGAATAGCAATTAGCATCCGATCGGAAAGTGATCTGCTTTTCCTAAAGGTACTGTATATATTATAATTGCACAGATCAAGGGCAATGCAATGAGAAAAGTATTTTTATTTTGTGGCCATAAGATGGCCATAACTCATCCCACTATTTACTTGACTGGTGGTCACAAGCTGTAACCCGTTGCTTCACTTTAATTAACTCTCACCGTTTAGTTTGTCCTGAGGATTTCTTAGTGTGGACCTGCCTCCCATTTAGTGGATGGCCAGTAAGGGAGCTAGTTAAAATTCTTAGATTGGCAATTGAAGCCCCCAGAACCTTTTGATGCTTCTCCTTCATTGTTCTGCAAAACGATAGGAAGCTTCTGACCTTCAGAGAGCACCATGAGAGCTTGTACTGTTAAGTTGATACTTGCAAAAGCGTAAAGCGTACCTCAGGTGAAATAACAAAACTTTACCTGTTACACCTTAGTAATAGTAGAGTGTAATTTTCCAGCTTGTTAAGCCAGGTTTGCAAAGGTATACAGAAAATCATCAAGTCTTTACTGAATGCCTGAAGTTTACGGGGGGTCCTAGATGGCGCCATTTTCCCAGGTTCTGGCCCTCTCGGAAGTTGTGCTGTGACGTAGGCTCATTGATACATTTTTCTGGGCTAGCCATCCCATGGGGCGTCCTGATCAGCTGGTGACGAGGGAAATCCAGTCCCCCCATGTCAATTTGCGTCATTTGAGTCATCTTAGTAGTTTTCACAGTAGTGACGTATTCTCAGAAATAAATAAGCCTACTCATAGCATTTTAAATTCCATGGTAGGATTACACTTAAAATAAGTTTCACTATTTATCCAGCCAACCCAATGCATGGGTAAATTTGTGATCTCACCAGATCACAAATAGACATAATGCACTAAGTCCCGCTCCGATGTCGACTTACATTGAGCAGAGTAAACAGAAACATTGGTTAAAATTCTCGGTACTCATCTTGAAGAACTGAGCCGTCTTATCAAAACATTCCCGTTTAATATCTAAATGATTCAGTAGATTTTAAGAAATTAAAAACAATAATCGACTGTCGGACGCGGAGTTATATTGAAACCATCCGACTGTCGGACATGGAGTTATATTAAAACCCTGTCCGACTTTCGGACACATAGACACTGCAAAAAACGCGCACGCACCGTTCATTTGGTGTATTTTCCAAAACTTTCTTCAGCTTCAGGCTAATTCATAAAAATAAAGATAGTCCCACACGAAACTCATTCAATGTCTTTTCATATTTTATCTTAAATGTGCAAATAGGCCTACCAAAAACATGCATAATTTTTCCCCATTAGGCTATGTTGTGAGCAGTAGTCCTACGTGCTGAAATTGAGCCTAATATCCGCATCTATGACCTCACATGTACGCGCGCGCACTACGGTCACGCGCAAAGTGTCCCGGTTTTAGTTTTAGGAAATCTGGTCATCCTAAAATAGCTGAATCTGTCATCTAATCAGACAATCTCAGAGATCATCACAGAAATAATGTGGGTGGACTTTCTACTATCATATGCATGTACTGGAATAACAGCAAGCTGGCTGGCATGCATACTGATTAGGCTTTATGTTGCTTGTACTGTTATAACTGCTAGCTAGCTTGATAATTAGGCTGGAGTTAAGTTGTACTGTAATAACTGCTAGCTAGCTTGCTAGCTAATTGGGCTACAGTTTGCTTGTACTGTAGTAACTACTAGCTAGCTTGCTAACCACTGCAAAATGCAAATTAAACTGAAAGATTGCTTCTTGATCTGTCATCTGAAATCTTATCAGTCGTTGGTGTTGCTGGCTAGCCAGCTAACAAAGCTTTAACTGCCCAGTAAAAAACTCAAACATAGCAACAGATGTATACTAATGACACACTTACTTAAACAGCCATGGACATTGTGCAGGTACCAAACAGGTTCTCCAAATGCTAATATGACCCAAACGAAATGTCCAGAATTGGATACAGCTTTTAGAATGTCAAAGTTACATGCGCTATCATCAGTTTGAGGAGGACTTGGAGCAATGGAGGCAAGCTGAGGTGAAAGCTAGGTCACAATTAAAACACACAAATATAGCATGGCAAAAACATGACAACTTTAAATGAATTTGGCTCAGTTGAATTTGCAATAGGTGTAACTAGCCAGTCCAACATTAGCTCAACCACAACAATGATGTACATTTATAACCATAGTTAAATCATGAACTTTTGCATAGCTAATTTCACTTTGTGTGGCACATCGCCATGAGATATAGCTGGCTTTTCTTCTCTTTAAATGTAGCTAACACATCCTTAATTAAATTCTGTCATTCGCAAACACCCTGCACAGTCAACTGGAGGCTAGAAAGAGTAGAGGAACTGAAACAGGCCAGCACGGATGAATTTTGAGCCATCTTTATAATATGAACTTTTAAAAATTTTGTCAGCATTTACTGGTTTGACAACTGATCTGGCGCTGAGCCTTTCACAAACTGCTGGATTATACAATTAATAAAGAGCATTTCCAATGAAGGCCTGTGTGCAGTGTCAGACATTCAATTTCCCCTGCATCCATACCACAAGTTTGTGTTCTTTGCAGAAATAACACTCTTCATCAGACTTTTGAGGCACACAGGGTCCACACCACTACCACACTGAGCATTTAGCAAAGGCCTTCTCTCCAGTTTGCTTTGGCATTTCTGGCTCCAGTGACCAAACTGTCCAAAGAATCTGACTCATCAATATGCCCGTATTGCCCCGGAAATGCCCAAGCTTCTGAAAAAATTTGCCATTTCAAGAACCAAGCCACACACCCAAACAAATGCACGGAGTGACTAGCCAGCTGACCCAATCAACGACTTGACGTCACAGCAGTCAAATATGGCTGCCCCCTGGGTTCATCTTGGGCCTTTAGCGGCATGGTTTTCCTCAGGGAATTTGCCATTGCTACAGTTTGTGAATTTTATTTTGCATTGGTACATAAAGGCAAAAATTTAGAGAATGATCAGAGTGAGAACATGCATTATGGAACCTATATTGCGCAGATATGAATACAGTTGTGCCTTGAGATTTTGGCTTGCCTTTTTGTGTGCCTTGGGCTCAAAAAGTTTGAAAACCAGTGTATTAGTGTGTTATTAACTCCTGTTCGTATTTGCTGAAACTAGCATTGAGATAACAGACTCTCAAGTCTCTTTTGTGCCTACAATGTACGTTGTAATATGATCTGTTTTAGCTTCAACTAGGTGCTGATTTTGTTGTCCCACAATGTTGGGTTTTATGGTGTGGTTCGTCGCTGTGTGGATAAAGCTAGTCAAATGCATGAGGATGACAGTGAACAAACCCCAGTTTGCTCGCCAGGCTCCTGAGTGAAACAGGGCAGTTGCTATGAGAATCCGTAGCTTTGCTTGTGCCTCCTTGCTGCTTTCCTTGTTCACTTCTGCTTTTTCTCTCTGACTAACCCACACGCTTCGCACACATTAAAGTGGGTTGCTGACAGCGTAGTAGCATGAACCAGTTCGCCACACATATCTGGCCATTTAAGGCACGCTGAACCGCGGTTTCCATTGTCTCTTTCTCCTTCATTTTCAAGTGACGTACTCACTCGCCTAGCTACGTCGGCCATCTTGCCTTCTCTTTCTTCTTTCCCTTTCCCCTTTTGTTCCCCCTGACATAAACGAGCACACGCGCACATTCATGTGTGCCGTGTCTGTTACCTTCAATGTATATTGTAGTTTCTTGTCGAGGTATCTGTTTGCTATGGCGGTTGTAGGAGTAATAGATGTTTATCAATTAAAATATTGTTGATTGCCATCAATATTACAAAAATTAAATGAACTCTGTTACATTTATATTTTAAGACAGCTTTCTGTGATTATTTGTGCATGCCTATTGTGGCAACAGCTAGTTGTGAGGTCCAGTGCTCGAATTCCATCCTTCACTGTTAATTCCACAAATCTAAGCATTATAAATTATTGACCTTTGGGTTCAGACAATTCCTATGAGACTGAAGTGATGGTTCGGTTATTGGTCCTTGATCCCACGCTGGTGCCCCATTAATATTTACTCATTAACAAACCTATTAACATTAATCATTTTCTTAATATCAATTGTTATTGTTAATACCTGTGTATTACTAAACCTACCCTTCCCAGTTACCCCAACAACACCCAGGTCCCAATTTTTATGGAACGTATTGCAGACATTCAATTCAGAATGTGAGTTAATTTCAAAATTAACAATAAATACACAAATGTATTAAAAGTCTTGTCTCTGGACTGATTTCAATTTAATACAGGAAAAGGATGATTTACAAATCAATACTTCATTTTTTATTTAAGTATTCTATATCATCCCAACTTCTTCGGAAATAGAGTTGCATATAAAAATACTATCATATACATGTCAGGCACAATAGTATCTGTCACGCATTCTCTCAGTTAATTATCTCACGGTTCGGTTAATCCAGCCATGTCTGTTCTAGCAAATACAGTATATTCAATATGCAAAGTGTTTCCTACTGTTAAAACTTAAGAGAGTTGATCTGAGTTTTCCATCCAGGAAATATAGTTTTTGTCACATGCCTGGGAAAATTCAACTCACATTTTCTCATTATGAGCTTTGCAAATGTTGATAGCTTTAAAATGTGCGTTTTCCTACCTGCAAATCCTGACCGTGGGCGAAAAGCACTCCAAGTAATCCTGTCTGGATTCAATGAACATTTACTCTCCAATTTTTTTTCACAGCTAAATAATGCAAAGCAGGTTCATTTTATAGAAAATGACATTAAATGTGGTGATTTAAGGAGTAAGACATTTTATGCACCAGTCACAAAAATGTAATACCACTGCCACATCTTCTCAGTCAGCAATGCCATTTCCAACCATGTTGATTGCTTTTAACAAGATTTTTATAAGTTCAAAAGTTGACATGGGCAATTATGGTGGTCATTCTTAAAGCACGTCGTACAACTGAACCAGGTAAAATGATAATATTTTTAAAGCAGACATCCTAATCTTAACAGCTTGCTGAATTATATCACAATTGCAGAATTAATACTTTTTACCCGATCCCCTTTTTACCCAATGAATTTACCCTTATCTTGGTAAAGGAAGTTCAAGTACGCAGTTGGTAGTCGTCAATAACCTCGACAGGGCAGCTAAATATGAACACGACTCAAATACCAATGTTTAACTGAAAGCTTAAAGGGACATTATCATGGTACAGCTAGTCACACTCAATAGCAGCATAAATATACAATATCAATGATGTGTTGGAAATTTTTCATGAGGGGTCATCCTTTCGAATTGTTTAGATGTTTTTGAAAAGTTTATGGAATGCCCCATGACACTTCTAGCAGACGGTGTTTTTGAGGAAATACCGCTAAGGGCCCTGTAAATAGTGACGTCTTCCCTGCTTACTATGGCTGTCATTTTCATGTGTATTGCATTCACGCATTATGCATTGTGATGATAATATTTGAACATTACGCGTCTTTTGTGTGATATCTGGCTCTGAAAATGGATCGCCTGCCTTGAAAAAAAAAAAAACGGGTAAGTTAGATTTCCTGCACCTAGACCTCGACTATGTCTGCATGACTGACATACAAACATACATGACAAATGACACAAACTCATTGGGCCTCATGCAGCAACATTCTCTTAAATTTCTCTTATTTTTTTGCTAAGAGAAATAATAAGAGAAATAAACTCTGGATGCACCAAGCGCTCTTGCCGTCCAAATCTGCTCTTATCCATGTGTGCTAAATGTTGAATCCCACTTGATCATAAATTGGAAGCGCGTAGCCGGTTAAATTAGCATATACGACGCCCACTAAACACCATATTAGGGCAGGTGACGTGCCGTGTGCAAAGAGCTGACTGCTCGTGGCAATCTAGGGAACTTTCACACTAGGTATGATTGTTCTGTACTGTGCCACAGCAGGAATATCGTACCATACTCGAGTACACTTGCATACATATCAAACTTCCGTTACAGCGCATTGCAGTATGCACCTAGGTGGTTTTAAATGGGGAACAATTTTAAAAGGAGTCGCCAATATAATTCAGGGGGGTTTTATGATTGAGAAGGGGGTTTAGAATATTAATATCGAATATTAATAACGCGAATGCATATGCTGTGCGTGCCCTAGCAACCTGGTGTGTCATCTGTAACATGGATTACCACGTATAGCAGCACGAAAAATTAAACTCAAAGTATTCTTGACTGAATGCTTGATGTTTTTACACATCCGAATCTTTCTCTGGGTACCCAAACATCAAGGTAAGCCGAAAATGTACTGATTACATTCGATATAGGTGGATGTTGCTTCTTTCGCCCTTGCATTTTTGGCCAATTATGCTGTCCGCTGCCTCATACAACGAAAATGTATCTATCACGTAACTTGAGCTGCCAGACTTTCGCACCGAGTCTCGCACTTTGAAATATCGCAGCCGCATTTTCTTTAGTTTGTCACGGCACTGATCCATTATTCTGTGATAACCACGCGAATGTAACTACTCACGAATCATTCCATAAATCTCCGAGTTTTTGCGTGTAGTATCCAGTTGTGATTGTATATTTTCGTCTGCCTACATTTCGAGCAAGCATTGAATTTCTTTGTTTAAATAGAGATATCTTTTTGTCGCTGCATTTGTTAGAACAAGAGAGCTGTAACATCTCCCATGCTCAAGTACGGTTGCTTTCACATTTGGTATGAGTCGCCGTTCATCTGTCTCAGCAAACTCAGATCCGTGCGATCTCTAAAACGCGCTCTCTACACAAGGCCTGGATGGCCAGAGAGTCCAACAGCAAGAGGTAAGCCATTCAGAAGCAGAATGCACGCAAGTATCCAAGGGTTTTTATAGCTTAATCCTAATTAGGATCAACTGGCCAAACTCTTGCCCAAGAATTAAATAATAAAATCATTCTAATTTCTCAAAAACGTAAAACAATCAAAATTTGATTATATGATGAATTTTCAATTTTTAGGTTTTAAAACTTGTGTTTCCATGCATTGGACAAGCAATTTGTGGACAGAAATTACAGTTTTATGATTTCTCTTATCTTGGCAAGAGTCCTCTTGACCACTCGTAAAATTTTCTCTGACCTAAGAGAAGAGCAAAAATAAGAAAACATTGGTGCATCCAAAAAATCAATGGTTAAGAACAAAATAAGAAAAAATCGGGGATACGAACAAAAATAAGAGAAAATTTGTTCTAATATCACTTCTTGCATGAGGTCCATTGTGCGGTACGGTAGCCTACCCTGGGGATATACATGATATAGAGGATTTTACGAGTAAGCAAGTCAAATGAAAGTTAGGAAACAAGTTGAGTGAATTTTGCGTTTGTTGCAAACTTTGTGTTTGTATTGAGCGTCATCACTTTGATACGCCGTAATGAGTCATAGACATTCACGGTTGAACTTGTCATGGTTTTTAAATTCACACCCAACACTGACTAGCCAGCTAGCTAACAAACTAAAGTTACATAATGGTTATGGAAAGGTACTTCGTGCACAATGGCTTGCTTGCTCATTTCATAAAAAGTTGCGGAGGAAAGACGGCGATTGTACTGTGTATGCTGTATGTAGCGTATGTGCAGAGTAGCTGCAGTAACGTCATAGCTAAGCGCTGAAAAAGAGACTGCTCTAATAAAATGGCAAACCCCATTCAAGGGAGCATTGCCTGTTTGCTCACACCCTTTGTTTGATATTTGAATTTCGTGAAGGTTGAATCATCCGGAAAAGGATAGAAGTTGAATATTGATGTCTGGGAATGATTTAAGTGGCAAATTGTATTGGATGATAATGTCCCTTTAACTTATTGAACACCGTGAGTTGCATTGATTCCACTTGGTTTCACTGCCGTGCACCTGACTCAAGATTTAACATAAAAACTTGCATCGCGATACATTTCGTTCGGCATCGAACAAAACATGTCCGTACGCATAGCTTGCTGGACTTTGATCCCCTTACCTGTAATACATGTTCATAAAGCACCCATGTCACATTTTACCATGCCAGAAACATATTTAGCCCTCCAAACTGCAATGATTTGCGATGACAGATGAATATAAACATGCAAAGTAGAATGCGACTGAGAGAAGCACGCTCAAGCAAGACATGCCCAGGGTTCTGCCCAGGATGCTCGGAGTGCTGGACGGAAAATTTCTGCCGTCTTCTAAACTGACAAACCGCCTTCCATGAGCTACGAAGCATAATATGAGGGGCGTAAGTTTAATCTGAGAGTTCGTATGAATATATGTAATGCCAGCGCGCTGTATGCGCGAGCTGGAAATTTTTTTTTGCGACAATTTGAAAGCAAATGTTGCCTCTGAGTCACCAGAGATTACTGTGTTTCTTTGATGTTCTCCAAGGCGCATTGCGAGATGCCTATGCCATACTCATAAACTTGGTTCTCTATTTTGTATCCAAATACTTTTGATTAAATTTCTGGCTACAACTTAACAACAGTCATTTACGTCTTGAACACTTCTTCAGTGGCACCCGCTGGACAGACAACAAGGAGGGCGATAAACGTCTCTAAACTGCTTATTAGTCTTGATCTGTTTTCAGTCATTTTCCTTGATAAAAGATACTTTAACCCTCCCTTCTCAGGTGTAGCTAATTGTCTTCGTTAAAACAAGAGCGAAAACGCGTCAATTGAAGGCAAAATAGTGCGCATTTCAATCTTTGTTGTCAATTAAAGGGAGTTCCCGATAACGTAGGTTAATGAACAGGACCACTCCCAATGCGCCTTCCTATTCGTCCTTACACCTATATATACCTCCTACATCCCCACAATCCCCACTCCTCTCGTTTCTACGTCGTTCACTCGCTAACCAGACAGCCAGCGCACAGCAAGAGTTCGCTTACCCGAAGCATGAAATCCGAAATCCTAGCAAGTCCATCAGGCTCAGAATAATTAGGTGATTCTCTGAATTCGGTGCCCTTTGTGTCCCACAGGTTTGCCTCAAAGATTTTCAAATAAAGTAAACCACAAAATGCATTTTAAAACAAGAAATGGAAAGATCCATGTGTCTTTGCATTATAACACACAAACATATTTTAAAAATTATGTTTGGAAAAATTTTATGGGTTGCTGAGGAATAGAGGTCAGCCAAATGAGCATGTCCTCACTGACCAAAGTTACTTTTTCATTGAATATAAAACAAATAAAAATAGCCAGTTACCGCAAGTTTTTTCTGCTAATATAATCATTTGCCTGTCTACTTTAACCAAAATAAAAGAAATATGAGAAAAATACATTCATTATTTATAAAATAGCACTATTTAATCATGTCCCCCAGTTTTGTTCAACCCCGTAACAGCATACCAATCCCCCCCTTTTTAAAAATAATGGCTCAGTCCAACTTCCTCAGCACCCAGGAAGTGACATCACTCAAGTCTTTTCCCGCTTACACTGTAAAGAGAGGTAAGTGTTAGCATAATTACTTACCTATATTTCATTGTTTTTATCGTCAGATTGACATTGTCAAGCTCAACCCTTCAACACTGTTACATGCATAAATGATATTTACTATTGTTTGGGAAGAAGCAAACAATTGTCTTGGAAAAATATATTAATTTATTGTTTTCCTCATGCCATATGCTGCTCCATACCCTAGCTAGTGTGGACTTACGGCTACTTTTAGCTAAAATCTTCAACCCCGTAACAAAAAACACTGTTACAGGGTTGAATCATTGTTACGGGGTTGAAGGTTGGACTGTTCTTAAGCCAGCCAGCCCCTTTTCTCTAAATATTATCTCATGTTCATTATTTTCAGAAAGAGATCTGGGACAGACTGTCTGACTAAAGGATGAAAGAACCATAAATAGCAAAATCAGGTAAGAATAGAGACCATCCACATTCACATTCATTCATCAAACTTATTAGATCAGAGTTTAGTGAACACTTAATTCCCAGATTTTAGAGCAGACAGCAATGTACATTTTTTTTACTGCTGATACTGCAGACGACAGATTCATTCTATTAAAGTCTGTGAAGAACATATGAAATTATTTTAATGTTAACATTTATTGTTAAGAGTGTAACTGTGTAGTGATGTCAATTGTTACATTGTTAAACTGATTCCAGTGAGATAGATTTTGTGAACTGCATTCAGCCTAGTATGCTGTCATTCTTCATTTTGTCTTCTCATAGGACAGATCCGTTCAATCGAAATGTGATATTATTTTTAAACAATGTTAAATATTACATATCTAATGATATGTTTCTTTCCTCTTGTTTGTTTTAATGAATTAATTATATATTAATTAATATACTTGAATTAATACTTGTTAATTATTAATATATTAATACTTGTAATATACAACCCCAATTCTGAAATAGTTGGGACAAAGTGTAAATTGTGAATAAAATCAAAACGCAATGACTTTCAAATAACATAACATAACATGAATGGCGAGAACAGGCCGTTCAGCCCAACTAGGCTCGCCAGTTTCTTTGTACCATCGTGAATATATCACTTCAGATACTCAATGACTCAATGGTATCTAGCTTTAAGTCAAGTCTGCTCTTGAAAACTCCCAAGGTCTCTGCCTCAACAATATGGTCAGGCAAGCTGTTCCACACTGAAATTACTCTTTGGGTGAAGAAATATTTCCGAATATCAGTGCTAAATTTACCTTTAGTCAGCTTCCATTTGTGACCCCGAGTTCTGCTAACAACACTTGGTTGAAGGAATCCTACATAATTCACTTTGTTAATCCCTTTAACATATTTAAAGACCTCAATCAAATCACCCTTAGTCTCCTTTTCCTAAGACTAAAGAGATTAAGGATCTTCAGCCTTTTTCTCATAGCTTTCATCTTTAATACCCGGAATTAGCTTCGTGGCTCTTCTCTGAACTTTCTCTAAAGCCTCTATGTCTTTCTTAAAGTATGGTCCCCAGAACTGTACACAATACTCTAGATGTGGTCTGACGAATGTGTTGTACAAAAGAAGCATCACCTCCTTGGATTTGAACTCAATACTTTTGGCAATGTATCCCAGCATCCGATTGGCTTTTTTAACAGCTACGGCACAATGGCTAGAGCCTGTGAGGGTTTGGTCAACAATCACTCCCAGATCTTTCTCTTGTGGAGCACATTCCAGTTTAAAACCTCCCATGAAGTAACCCCGTCTAATGTTTTTATTACCTACATGTACTATTTTACATTTCGCTACATTAAATTTCATTTGCCACATTTCTGCCCAATTCTGAATTCTATCAAAATCATCCTGAATCACTTTAAAGGACTCTAAACTATTTGCCAAGCCCCCCAATTTAGTATCATCTGCAAATTTCACTAATCTGCTCTCAATATTCCTATCAAGGTCATTAATGTAGATGAGGAACAGCAGGGGTCCCAACACCGATCCCTGGGGGACGCCACTCCCCACCCTACCTAGCTCAGATGATATACCACTGACCACCACTCTTTGTGTTCTGTCCTGCAACCAGTTATGAATCCACTTCAGAATACCACCTGTAACTCCAATGGAGCTCATTTTAAAAATTAGTCTCTTATGCGGTACTGTGTCAAATGCTTTCTGAAAATCCAAATATATGATGTCATAAGCCCTGCTCTGGTCATAAGTCTTGGTGGCCTCTTCAAAAAATTCCAGAAGGTTTGTCAGGCATGACCTTCCTTTACGAAAACCATGTTGGCTATCCCTCAAGATATTGTTACGTTCAAGAAATAAGTCCAGCTCATCTTTTATGATAGATTCCAATATTTTGAACGCAATGCAAGTTAAACTGACTGGCCTGTAATTACCTGGCTCAGCACGGTCCCCTTTTTTATATTGGTATTATATTGCCCTGTTTCCAATCATTTGGTATTTCTCCAGTTTCTAAAGACCGTCTAAAGATGGCAGATAGCGGCTTAAAGATGATCTCACTAACTTCCCTGAGCACTCTAGGATATAAGCCATCAGGACCTGCGCCATATCTGCCTTTAGTTGATGCAACTTGTCTAATACGACGTTATCCCTAACCTCAATTTCTGCTAAATAATCTTGAGCATTGGACAAGCCCTCTGGCCGAATAAAGACCCGCTCTAAGGTAAAATTCTCAACAAAGTAACCGTTTAAGGTGTCCGCAATATCCTTATTATCATATAGCAGCGATCCATTTTTATTCTTTATGCACTTAACCTGCTCTTTGACTTTAGTTTTTGCCCCCTCTGCAATTTGTCTTTCATACAGTCTTCTAGCATTCCTCAGCTCTTTTTTGACCACAGCCCGCATTTTACAGAATTCGGCCTTAGTAATCTCATTGTTATCCTCTATGTACATCTTATAAAGATTCCTCTTTTCCCTCAAACTCCTACGAATAGCTGCTGTCATCCACTGAGGATTCTGCTTTTTCAGCTTACTTTTGGACACCTTTGGAATGAATTTACATTGTGAATCAAGTAAAACCCCCTTAAATCTTTCCCACATCTCATTTACAGACTCACAGTCCAGGAGTGTCTTCCATTTTGTTTCACCTAGATATGACCGCATCCTGTCAAAGTTTGCTCGCCTAAAATTAAAAATTTTTGTTTTTGGAGACACCTTTTTAACTTCCCATGAAACCTCAAAATTAATAGTAGAGTGATCACTTGTCCCAAGTGGTTCCAGTACCTCAACATTGCTAATTCTATCTGGGTCATTACAGAGCAGCAAATCTAAAATTGCCTTCTCTCTTGTAGGTTTATTAACATACTGCACCAAAAAATTATCATTTATGACATCTAGAAATTCTTCCTCCCCCCTACCCTGTCCTTTCACAATTTCCCAATCAATACCAGGATAATTTAAGTCTCCCATAATAATAGTCCCTCACACCAGCCAGTATTTTATTCGCAATAGAACAGAGATAACATAGCAAATTTTGAAACTGAAAAATATTAAATTTTAACGAGCTCATTTCAAATTTGATGGCTGCTATAGGTCTCAAAAAAGCTGGGACAGGGGCCGGTTTACCATGGTGTAGCATCCCCTCTTCTTTTGAACACAGAGTGGAGGCGTCTGGGCATTAAAGAGACAAGTTTCTTGAGTTTTGGTATCGGAATTTGATCCCACTCTTGTTTAATACAGGCTTCCAGCTGCTGGAGAGTTTTGGGTCTCCTTTGACGGACTTGTCCTTTAATTATGCACCAAATGTTCTCAATCGGTGAAAGATCAGGACTGCAGGCAGGCTAGTTCAGCACACGGACTCTTCTACTACAAAGCCATGCTGTTGTAATAGCTGCAGTATGTGGTTTTGCATTGTCCTGTTGAAATACACAAGGCCTTCCCTGGAATAGATGTTGTCTGGCGGGGAGCATATGTTGCTCTAAAACCTTTATATACCTTTCAGCATTCATGGTGCTTTTAAAAACATGCAAGTGTCCCACACCATATGCACTAATGCATCCCCATACCATCAGAGATGCTGGCTTTTGAACTGAACGCTGATAACAGGAGGGGTGGTCTTTCTCCTCTTTAGCCCGGAGGACACAATGCCCATGATTTCCAACAAGAATGTCAAATTTGGACTCATCTGACCACAGGACACTTTGCCACTTTGCTACAGTCCAATTTTAATGAGCCTTGGCCGACAGAACACGGCGGCGCTTCTGGATCATGCTCAACATTGACTTCCTTTTTGCATGATAGAGATTTAGGTAGCATCTGTGGATGGCACGGCAGACTGTGTTAACAAACAGTGGTTTCTCAAAGTATTCCTGGGCCGATTTAGGAATGTCAATGACAGAATCATGCCGGTGAGTGATGCAGTGGCATCTGAGGGCCCGAAGATCACGGGCATCCAGTAAAGGTCTTCGGCCTTGTCCCTTACGCAGAGAGATTTTTCCAGATTCTCTGAATTTTTTGATGATGTTATGCACTGTCGATGATGAGACCTTCAAAGCCTTTGCAATTTGACGCTGAGGATAATTGTTTTTAAAGTATTCCACAATTTTTTTTACGCAAGCCTTCACAGGTTGGAGAGCCTCTGGCCATCTTTATTCTGAGAGACCCAGCCTCTCTAAGACATCCCTTTTATAGCCAATCATGTTACACACCTGATGCCAGTTAACTTAATTACTTGCTAAATGTTCTATCAGCTGATTCTCTTATACAAAACCCAAAACCAGTGAAGTTGGCACGTTATGTAAATCGTAGATAAAAACAGAATACAATGATTTGCAAATCCTTTTCAACTTATATTTAATTGAATACACTGCAAAGACAAGATGTTTAATGTTCAAACTGAGAAACTTTATTTTTTTTTTGCAAATAATCATTAACTTAGAATTTAAAGGCAGCAACACATTGCAAAAAAGTTGGCACAGGGGCCTTTTTACCACTGTGTTACATCACCTTTCCTTTTAACGACACTCAGTAAACGTTTGGAAACTGAGGAGACCAATTTTTGAAGCTTTTCAGGTGGAACTCTTTCCCATTCTTGCTTGATGTACAGCTTAAGTTGTTCAACAGTCCGGGGTCTCCGTTGTCGTATTTTACGCTTCATAATGCGCCACACATTTTCAATGGGAGACAGGTCTGGACTACAGGCAGGCCAGTCTAGTACCCGCACTCTTTTACTACGGAGCCATGCTGTTGTAACACGTGCAGAATGTGGCTTGGCATTGTCTTGCTGAAATAAGCAGGGGCGTCCATGAAAAAGACGTTGCTTGGATGGCAACATATGTTGCTCCAAAACCTGTATGTACCTTTCAGCATTAATGGTGCCTTCACATATGTGTAAGTTGCCCATGCCTTGGGCACTAATACACCCCCATACCATCACAGATGCTGGCTTTTGAACTTTGCGCCTATAACAGTCCGGATGGTTCTTTTCCTCTTTGGTCAGGAGGACACGACGTCCACAGTTTCCAAAAACAATTTGAAATGTGGACTCGTCAGACCACAGAACACTTTTCCACTTTGCATCAGTCCATCTTAGATGAGCTTGGGCCCAGCGAAGCGGGCGGCGTTCTGGGTGCTGTTGATAAATGGCTTTCGCTTTGCATTGTAGAGTTTTAACTTGCACTTGCAGATGTAGCGACGAACTGTAGTTACTGACAGTGGTTTTCTGAAGTGTTCCTGAGCCCATGTGGTGATGTCCTTTACACACTGATGTCGGTTTTTGATGCAGTACCGCCTGAGGGATCGAAGGTCACGGGCATTCAATGTTGGTTTTCGGCCTTGTCGCTTACGTGCAGTGATTTCTCCAGATTCTCTGAAACTTTTGACGATATTACGGACCGTAGATGATGAAATCCCTAAATTTCTTGCAATAGCTCGTTGAGGAATGTTGTTTTTAAACTGTTCGACAATCAGCTCACGCATTTGTTCACTAAGTGGTGACCCTCGCCCCATCCTTGTTTGTGAATGACTGAGCATTTCAGGAAGCTGCTTTTATACCCAATCATGGCACCCACCTGTTCCCAATTAGCCCGTTCACCTGTGGGATGTTCCAAATAAGTGTTTGATGAGCATTCCTCAACTCTCTCAGTCTTTTTTGCCACTTGTGCCAGCTTTTTTGAAACATGTTGCAGGCATCAAATTCCAAATGAGCTAATATTTGCAAAAAATTACAAAGTTTACCTGTTCGAACATTAAGTAACTTGTCTTTGCAGTGTATTCAATTGAATATAGGTTGAAAAGGATTTGCAAATCATTGTATTCTGTTTTTATTTACGATTTACACAACGTGCCAACTTCACTGGTTTTGGGTTTTGTATATTAATTGGTTTTTCAGCCCTTTTTTTGCCTGTGTCCCAACTTTCTTGAGACCTGTTGCAGCCAGAAAATTTGAAATAAGCTCATTTTGTGGATAAAAATGTCAAATGTCTCAGTTTCAACATTTGAAATGTTATCTATGTTCTATTGTAAATAACATATTGGCTCATGTGATCTGAAAGTCATTGCATTTGGATTTTATCCACAATTTACACTTCGTCCCAACTATTTTGGAATTGGGGTTGTACAAGTAATTAATATACATAATGAATATATTTGAACACAGGATTTATCGCAATCGATTTACACAGCACTGTGTAAATTGATTGCGTTAAATCCTGTTTTCAGGTATATTAACCAAATAAGAACCTCAGTTGGTATGTTGGTTGATGGGTTAATTGTGAAAATGAAATAATTTGACAAGGGTGAAGTTCTGTTCATGTCTCATTAAAATATTGGGCAGCAGAATATCGATCGATTGGCCGCCGAAACAACAGACGCCGCAAGTAATTTCAAAGAAGGGCATTCATCTTTACACAAATACATTATAAAATAAATATGAACAGATCAGATACTGTGAATAAATAGTACATTTCATGCATTTTTGTAATTTGTTTTGATTTTTGAACTTATTTGTGCATTAAAATCTCGTCAAAGTTACTAAGTCAATTTCAATTTGATTAAATGCTGTGTCATTCATTCAACCCTGTTACAGTGTGTTCAACCCTGTTACTTGATATATTTTCATACATTTTTTGATAATAATAACAAATATTAGATAAATGTTACTGAACTGTATGCAAAGTTTAGAAGACAAGAAGAAAATATTTGAAAGCCTAATCTAATGTTTATGTTGAAGTATATTTTCATGATTAATGAAGACCGCTTGTACATTAAGTTGCCATATCCTACTTGACAGTCAAATTATTATTATTTAGAATCAAATAAAATATACTTACAATAGGTTATTTTACACAAGGAACAGGTGATTACTAAGGCACTGGAAGAATTGTTTGAATATGTTTTAGAATTATACTCATACAGGAATCAAATTGTCCCGTTACGGGGTTGAATTTGAAACAACCTAAGTGACAAAGAAATTCCTAATAATGTTTGGGATTTCATGTCTAAGGTGGGAAAACGTATTTTCTCAGACGTTCAAATAGTCCTTCATCAGATGCAATGTTCAGAAACACAATTTTTTGTGGTGTATTTTTCAGTAACCAGAGAACTCGATGTGCACCGAATTCAGAGAATCACCCAATTCCAAGGCTCCGATGCTCCAGTGGAATCTTCTCAATCCGTTCCAGCAACTCCCTTTCTCCTCCGTGAACCCGCCTGCGTTCTGCCATCTTCGTACCTCCACCACAAAGCATCGTCCGCTTGCCCCAAACGGGGTGCCTATATACCGGGCCACGCTCCCCCGCGCTGCCGACCGAAGCAGTTTCCCTGTTGCGGGCTCTGCGATTCAGAAATTCCAGCTAAGCTCCTCGTTAACCGCGGCGCCCAGAAGCGAGAGCCCGAGGCTCCCCAGCAAGGCTTACCACGGCTCGCACCCCAAGCTCATCCAAGGCTCCATGTGGGACCGTCGCCAGACTCCATCGGGCACTCAAGCAGAAGAAAATCCCCTTCCACCGCTCCGACAACAAGACCAGACTACTAAAAAATTATACACCGACTCTTTCAGTAATGTAGCTGATCCTCCCCATGTGCAGACCAGACATGTACAGACCACACAGCACTTCCGGGTTCTGCGCTCAATGTCAGCGCCATTGTCATCATGTTCGGCCACGTCCTCCCCACTCCAGATTCGGCAGAAGTCACTCCTTCCGCAAACCAGCTAGTTCCCCCCCGTGCCTGCTCCCTCTGTTTACAACCTCTTTGCTCTATTTTCGTCCCCTATTTTGTCCCTGTGTTCGCAGGCTGCACCTTTGCCTCGTGCACATGCGTCCCCTCCCCCATCACTTCCGCCGGACGAAACCCAGCTTCTACACTCCTGCTGCCCACAACCGAATTCTCCAAGGCTCCAGCAGTTCTGGTGTTAACCTACCTACACCCGATGAAGCACCCGCTGTTGCCTCATCCCCTCGTCTCTTCCCTCTCGCACTATCTTTCCCCGCTCCCCTCCCCTTACCCGTTTCCCAAGTCATTAATTCTGTGCTTCCTCCTACAGGTCCACCCCTCCCATCAACTACTTCGGTTCCTCGCAGTTTTCCCCTCACCACAGTTTCAGCACACGCTAGCCACCGCCTCACCTCCCAAACGCCCCTCATAGCCTATTTCAAACCCTTCGCCATTATCCCCGACACTTAGACAACAGATTTATCGAAAATGCATGTCGACCTGACCCAGCTCATTCAACCATCCTATTTCCGCATTTATATTTTAGTCGTGAGAAAAAAAAAATCCAAACAGTCATTGACCTCACACAGCTCAAACACCCGACCCCGACTCGTTGCGGAAAGTATACGGGAATCGAGTTCGTCGCTTCCCACTCCACTCAAACGATACAATCCACCTTTCAAGGCAGGAACTGGACGGTATCCTAACGCTAGTTTTCACTCTCGCTATTCGTTTCGACAGTACAAGATTTTACCATGCCACATAAATTTTGCCCCTGTTGCCGCATTCATATTTTCGTAGTATATAATAAATTAAAAAAAAAAAAAAGATCCTTGCTGTCATCGACCCTGCACAGCTCAGGCACCCGAACTCCGCTCGTTCCGGGGAGCCCACGCGAACCGAGTTCGCCATTCGCCGTCCCACTCTACTGAGACACAATCCCCAGTCCTTTCCTTATCGGAGGCAAGAAGTGGACGATTACTTAACACTCATTCTCTATCTCGCTTTATGCTTCGGCTGTACGGTAAGCGATTGCCTGTTTGCTACGTTGATATAATTGATGTGACTCCGCAAGGATGACAATCTGCAAAACCGAAACTCTCGCCGACTCCGCAGCAATTATATTCGCCATCACTCAGCTGTGCATCGTACCGAACAACGCCATTCAGCTGCCACTTCATTCAGACTGTAGAACGGATTCTCATGGCTTATTGCTCTATGAGCCGCAAAAACTTATTTATGCGAATCTGCGTTGTTTTCACGAACTACACGAGCACAGAAATTGCAAAGACTTATTGACATTTTCGTAGTCATCGATGTGCGGAAGAAAATGCCATATAATTTCGTAGCGCAATGTATAACAAGGCTTTCAAAAAATAAATAAATTAAGTAAATAAATAAAATATAGCCGCAAGCAGCAATTCCGGGGTTCAAGCCAAGAAAGACCATTAGTAGTTGAAAGCTTTAACAGCTTAATTAACAAGTGTTGCCACTAAACGTGGCCATGTCCCCCGCCAGGTGACGGAAATCGACTGGGGTCGGCGTATCACAAAATTACACATTGAAGCCAAAGATGAATAAAATCGGTCAAAGCGTTCTCGAGATTTCGCGTTCACAACAAACGGGACGTGGCGGACAGACGGCCGGACGGATGGACTGATGGAGCTGAATGCTATGTCCCCCGCCCCTAATACACCTTGACACCAAAGTTGAATGGAATCGGTCAAACCGTTCTTGAGATATCATGTTGACAAGGTATTTGTAAGTGGTCAAATGGTCGTAATGACCTTGAGAATCATGGCAACGTCAGGTAAATCGAGTGGGCTGTGAGCTCTCCCCAAAAACACCTTGACACCAAAGATGAATGGAATCGGTCAAACCGTTCTTGAGATATCGCGCTCACAACAAACGGACATGACGGACAGAAGGACGGGCGGACGGAGCTGAAGAGTATGTCCCTAGGCTCTAATACACCTTGACACAAATGACGAATGGAATCGATGCAACTGTTCTTGAGATATCACGTTCACAACAAACGGGACATGACGGACAGACGGACGGGCGGATGGAGCTGAATACTATGTCGCCCGCCCCTAACACACCTTGACACCAAAGATGAATGGAATCGGTCGAACCGTTCTTAAGATATCATTTTGACAAGGAATTTGTAAGTGGTCAAATGGTCGTAATGACCTTGAGAATAATGGCAAGTTCACGTAAATCGAGTTGGCTAGGAGCACTCCCCTAATACACCTTGACACCAAAGATGAATGGAATCGGTCAAACCGTTCTTGAGATATCGCGCTCACAACAAACGGGACATGATAGACGGACGGACGGACGGACGGAACTGAATACTATGTTGCCCGCCCCTAATATACCTTGACACCAAAGACGAATGGAATCGGTCAAACCGTTCTTGAGATATCACGGTCACAACAAACGGGACGGGACGGACGGACGGATGGCCGGGCAGACGGATGGAGCTGAAAACTATGTCCCCAGCCCCTAATACACCTTGACACCAAAGATGAATGGAATCGGTCGAACCGTTTTTGAGATATCATGTTGACAAGGAATTTGTAAGTGGTCAAATGATCGTAATGACCTTGAGAATAATGCCAAGGTCACGGAAATCTACTGGGGTCGGTGTATCACACCAATATACCTTAACACCAAAGATGAATGGAATCGGTCAAAACGTTCTTGAGATATCGCGTTCAGAACAAACGGGACATGACGGACGGCCAGACGGAGCTGAATACTATGTCCCCCGCTCCGCTCGCTATCGTGGCGGCGGGGGACAAAAACCAATTTAAGAGTGTGTTGCAGGTATTTATGTGGACCTATTTTGCCAGTGTAATGATTGGACCAACAATTTATGATGTATAGCCTGATTGTGTTATGTTAGGCTATTTTGTGCATTTATGGCACCCCCTACTGGTCGATTTGATTGAAAGTTTCAGGCTATGTTTCAGGTTCTTATGTGGACATATCTTGTGAGTTTTGTAATGATTGGAAAAACTATTTATGATTTATAGTCTGATTTGTGTGATACCACGTTGCTTTGTTTTGCATTTATAGCGCCCCTTATTGGACAATTTGAATGAAATTTTCTGGGTATGTTTCAGGTACTTGTATGACTATATCCTGTGAGTTTTATGGCTATAGGACAAACAATTGCTGATTTATAGTCTGATTTGTGTTATCCCATGCTGCTTTGTTTTGCATTTATAGCGCCCCCTATCAGTCAATTTGAATGAAATTTTCAGAGTATGTTTCAAGTACTTATATGAATATATCCCATGAGTTTTATGGCTATAGGACAAACAATTGCTGATTTATAGTCTGATTTGTGTTATACCACGCTGCTTTGTTTAGCATTTGTAGCGACCCCTATCAGTCAATTTGAATGAAATTTTCAGAGTATGTTTGAAGTACTTATATGAATATATCCCATGAGTTTTATGGCTATAGGACAAACAATTGCTGATTTATAGTCTGATTTGTGTTATACCATGCTGCTTTATTTTGCATTTATAGCGCCCCCTATCAGTCAATTTGAATGAAATTTTCTGGGTATGTTTCAGGTACTTGTTGTTAAAGATCGGTGATTTGTATGTTTGTTTTTAGTTAGTTTCTAGTTTTAGTTTCTGGTTTTAATTCCTAGTATGTTTCTTGTTAGTTTTTAGTATTGCTAATTATTTATATATTTATTATATTTATTCGTTTTAGAACATGTATGTTTCTGGATGATTGCTTTGTCTCTGGTCTTCAGTGTCTTCCTCTCGTTTCTGTCTCGTGGCGTCTTGTCTTTTTCATCACAGTCTCTTCCCTGTAATTTCGGTTGGGTGTTTCCACTTCCTTCTCTCTCGCTGTTCTCATTGGCTATCCGCACCTGAGAGTAGTTTATTGAGGCACGGGTGTTTAATTAGATTAGAGTTAGGACTCCACCCGTTTTCCCCTCTCTCTCCTATCACCGTCCTTGCTTTTCTAGTTCCACCTCTCTCTACAGCTGTTCTGTGTTTAGCTGGGATTCCACTTAATTTGTTTGCGTATAAAAGACCCACTTTTCCCTCAGCTTCTTGTAGACTCGTTTCTACCACAGCTCGTTCTTGGTCAGTCTTGTTTCTGCGCTATTTTCTCGTTTCGATTGTTGAAAGCTCGTTTCTTGTGATTCTCCCGTAAGTCTTGTATTTGATTGT
Organism: Gymnothorax javanicus; assembly: GCA_029692085.1. Lineage (NCBI taxonomy): Eukaryota > Metazoa > Chordata > Actinopteri > Anguilliformes > Muraenidae > Gymnothorax > Gymnothorax javanicus. The sequence continues at coordinate 56,293,653 of CM056202.1, forward strand.
TTGTATTGCGTTGTGAGATTGCGGTTTGGTTGATTAGTACTTCGCTCTCCCTGATCCCCATTTTGTATCTGTTTAGTATCTCCTGTGTTCTCCCTTATCCCATCCAACTCCCTTTTTCCTTCCCCTTCCATTCCCTTAGTTTCAGCCCCCTTTGTTACTGTCTTTTGTGCGGACTGATTCTCTGGTTACTGGATTATTTTGCTTGTCCCCTGACTTCGATTCTGCCGATTCTGCATTTCCTGTTTGCCTGGCTATTGATCCATTTCTGTTTGACCATGAGCTTTGTGAATCCCAATAAACGCCCTGCCGATGCTGAACTGCATTTGGAGTCTATGCCCGTTCCTTTCAGTTGTATGACTATATCCTGTGAGTTTTATGGCTATAAGACGTACGTTTGCTGATTTATAGTCTGATTTGTGTTGTACCACGCTTTGTTTTGCATTTATAGCGCCCCCTACCAGTCAATTTGAATGAAATTTTATGGGTATGTTTCAGGTACTTATGTAACTATATGCTGTGAGTTTTTTTTGGCTATAGGACATACAATTGCTGATTTATAGTCTGATTTGTGTTAAACCACGCTGCATTGTTTTGCATTTATAGCGCCCCCTATCAGTCAATTTGAATTAAATTTTCAGAGTATGTTTGAAGTACTTATAGTACTTTATAGTCTGATTTATGTTAGTGCCCCCTATGGGCCGATTTGAAATAAACTGTCAAGGTATGTTCCTGGTACTTATATGGACAAATTCTGCAAGTTCTGTGATTGGCCCAATGGTTGTTGAATATTGTCAATTTATGTGCTAAGCCACGCCCCTGCTGAAGTTCATTGGTCAATATCTAGGAAACAAAATGAGACTTTAACAAGCTTTGTGCAATCTTTGATAAGCTTGGTTCACTGATGATCCACAGCAAATTTCGAAGGAATCGGACCTACGGCCTAGGAGGAGATGTCAAAAATGTGTTTCAAAAAAATTCGAAATTCCGGAAATTCGGAGGTCTTTATATGAAATTTGTAGAGATTGGACCAAGGAATGTCTGTACCAACTTTCGTGTAAATCGGACTAACTGCGTAGGAGTTATGACCTTTAAAGTGAAAACCTGTTTTTCTTGAATTATAGCGCCACCATCAGGCCGATTGAGTTAAAAATGCCTGGGTCAGCATTGACACACAACTTCCAACCAATGTGCAAAATTTCAGGTCTCTACCATTTACCATATCACGGGAATTTGCGAAAACATTTCTGAAGAAGAAAAGAAATAATAAATATAGCCGCAAGCAGCAATTCCGGGGTTCAAGCCAAGAAAGACCATTAGTAGTAGAAAGTTTTAACAGCTTAATTAACAAGTGTTGCCACTAAACGTAGCCATGTCCCCCGCCAGGTGACAGAAATCGACTGGGGTTGGCGTATCACAAAATTACACATTGAAGCCAAAGATGAATAAAATCGGTCAAAGTGTTCTCGAGATTTCGCGTTCACCATAAACGGGACGTGACGGACGGACGGACGGACGGACGGACTGATGGAGCTGCATACTATGTCCCCCAGCCCGAATACACCTTGACCCCTAAGATGAATGGAATCGGTCAAACCGTTCTTGAGATTGCGTTCAGAACAAACGGGACATGACGGACGGCCGGACGGAGCTAAATACTATGTCCCCTGCTCCGCTCGCTGTCGTGGCAGCGGGAAAGAAAACCACTACGAGTGTGTTGCAGGTATTTATGTGGACCTATTTTGCCAGTGTAATGATTGGACCAACAACTTATGTCTAATTTGTGTTGTGTTAGGCTATTTTGTGCATTTATGGCACCCCCTACTGGTCGATTTGATTGAAACTTTCAGGCTTTGTTTCAGCTTCTTATGTGGACATATCCTGTGAGTTTTGTAATGATTGGAAACACTACTTATGATTCAGTCTGATTTGTATTATACCACGTTGCTTTGTTTTGCATTTATAGCACCCCCTATCAGTCAATTTGTATGAAATTTTCTGGGTATGTTTCAGGTACTTATATGAATATATTTTCTGTGAGTTTTATAGCTATAGGACAAACAATTGCTGATTTATAGTCTGATTTGTGTTATACCATGCTGCTTTGTGTTGCAGTTACAGCACCCCCTATCAGTCGATTTGAATAAAATTTTCTGGGTATGTTTCAGGTACTTAAATGAATATATCCTGTGAGTTTTATGGCTATAGGACAAACAATTGCTGATTTATAGTCTGATTTTTGTTATAGCGCCCCCTATGGGTCGATTTGCATGAAACTGTCAAGGTTTGTTTCTGGTACTTATATGGAAATATTCTGCAAGTTCTGTGATGATTAGCCGAATGGTTGTTGAATTTTGTCCATTTATGTGCTAAGCCACGCCCTTGCTGAAGTTCATTGGTCAATATCTAGGAAACAAAATGAGATTTCAACAAGCTTTATGCAATCTTTGATAAGCTTTGTCCACTGATGATCCACAGCAAATTTCGAAGGAATTGGACCTACGGCCTGGGAGGAGATGTCCAAAATAAGTTTTTCAAAAAATTCAAAATTCCGGAAAATCAAATATGGCGGACCTTCGACATTCTCTAAGAAAGTTGTAGAGATTGGACCAAGGAATGTCTCTACCAAGTTTCGTGTAAATCGGACTTACAGCGTAGGAGTTATGACCTTTAAAGTGAAAACCTGTTTTTCTTGAATTATAGCGCCACCATCAGGCCGATTGAGTTAAAAATGCCTGGGTCAGCATTGACACACAACTTCCAACCAATGTGCAAAATTTCAGGTCTCTACCATTTACCATCTCACATGAATTTGCGAAAACATTTCTGAAGAAGAAATAATAATAGGGTTTCAGCCCTACAGGCTTGAACGTCTAATAAAAATAATAATAAACCAGCATAAAAACAATAGGGTTTCAGCCCTACGGGCTTGAACCCCTAATAATAATAATAATAATAAAACTAAAAATAAACCAGCACAAAAACAATAAGGTTTCAGCCCTACGGGCTTGAACCCCAAAATATAGCCGCAAGCGGCAATTCCGGGGTGCAAGCCACGAAAGACCATTAGTAGTTGAAAGCTTTAACAGCTTAATTAACAAGTTTTGCCACTAAACGTGGCCATGTCCCCCGCCAGGTGACGGAAATCGACTGGGGTCGGCGTATCACAAAATTACACATTGAAGCCAAAGATGAATAAAATCGGTCAAAGCATTCTCGAGATTTCGCGTTCACAACAAATGGGACGTGACAGACGGACGGCTGGACAGATGGACTGATGGAGCTGAATACTATGTCCCTCGGCCCTAATACACCTTGACCCCAAAGATGAATGGAATCGGTCAAACCGTTCTTGAGATTGCGTTCACAACAAACGGGATGGGACGGACGGACAGCCGGACGGATGGAGCTGAATTCGATTTCTATTTTCAAAGATGAATGGAACTGGTCAAACTGTTCTTGAAATATCATGTTGAGAAGTTATTTGTAAGTGGTCAAATGGTCGTAATGACCTTGAGAATAATGGCAAGGTCAAATCGGTGAGTTGTGAGCAGACCCCTAATACACCTTGACACCAAAGATGAATGGAATTGGTCAAAACCTTCTTGAGATAACGTGTTCACAACAAACGGGACATGATGGACAGACAGACGGGCGGACCCCCACCCCTAATACACCTTGAAACCAAAGGCTGAATGGAATCGATCAAACCGTTTCTTGAGATATCACGTTCACAACAAAAACGGGACATGACGGACAGATGGACGCACGGAAGGAGCTGAATACTATGTCCCCCTCCTCTAATACACCTTGACACCAAAGATGAATGGAATCGGTCAAACCGTTCTTGAGATATCGCGTTCACAACAAACGGGACATGACGGACAGATGGACGGGCGGAAGGGAGCTGAATACTATGTCCCCCACCCCTAATACACCTTGACACCAAAGATGAATGGAATCGGTCAACCGTTCTTGAGATATCACGTTCACAACAAACAGGACGGGACACAGACGGACAGACGGGCGGGCGGACGGCTGGAGCTGAATACTATGTCCCCCGCCCTAATACACCTTGACACCAAAGATGAATGGAATCGGTCGAACCGTTCCTTGAGATATCACGTTTACAACAAACAGGACAGGACAGGGACGGGGGCGGACGGCTGGAGCTGAATACTGTGTCCCCGCCCCTAATACACCTTGACATTAAAGATGAATGGAATCGGTCGAACCCTTCTTGAGATATCACGTTTACAACAAACGGGACAGGACGGACAGACGGGCGAGCGGACGGAGCTGAATACTATGTCCCCACCCCCTATACACCTTGACATTAAAGATGAATGGAATCGGTCGAACCGTTCTTGAGATATCACGTTTACAACAAACGGGACAGGACGGACAGACGGCCGAGCGGATGGATGGAGCTGAATACTATGTCCCCCGCCGCTAATACACCTTGACACCAAAGATGAATGGAATTGGTCAAACTGTTCTTGAGATATCATGTTGACAAGGAATTTGTAAGTGGTCAAATGATTGTAATGACCTAGAGAATAATGCCAAGGTCACGGAAATCTAGTGGGGTCGGCGTATCACACAAATATACCTTAACACCAAAGATGAATGGAATCGGTCAAACCGTTCTTGAGATATCGCGTTCAGAACAAACGGGACGTGACGGACGGCCGGACGGAGCTAAATACTATGTCCCCTGCTCCGCTCGCTATCGTGGCAGCAGGGGACAAAAACCACTTTAAGAGTGTGTTGCAGGTTTTTATATGGACCTATTTTGCCAGTGTAATGATTGGATTAACAGCTAATGATGCATAGTCTGATTTGTGTTATGTTCGGCTACTTTGTGCATTTATGGCACCCCCTATTGGTCAATTTGATTGAAACTTTCAGGCTATGTTTCAGGTTCTTATGTGGACATATCCTGTGAGTTTTATAATGATTGGAAAAACTACTTATGATTTATAGTCTGATTTGTGTTATACCATGTTGCTTTGTTTTGCATTTATAGCGCCCCCAATAGGACAATTTGAATGAAATTTTCAGAGTATGTTTCAAGTACTTTTATGAATATATCCTGTGAGTTTTATGGCTATAGGACAAACAACTGCTGATTTATAGTCTGATTTGTGTTATACCATGCTGCTTTGTTTTGCAGTTATAGCCCCCCCTATCAGTCAATTTGAATGAAATTTTCTTGGTATGTTTCAGGTACTTATATGAATATATCCTGTGAGTTTTATGGCTATAGGACAAACAATTGCTGATTTATAGTCTGATTTGTGTTATAGCGCCCCCTATGGGCCGATTTGCATAAAACTGTCAAGGTATGTTCCTGGTACTTATATGGACATATTCTGCAAGTTCTGTGATGATTGGCCCAATGGTTGTTGAATTTTATCCATTTTTGTGCTAAGCCACGGCCCTGCTGAAGTTCATTGGTCCATATCTTGGAAACAAAATTAGATTACCACAAGCTTTATGCAATCTTTGATAAGCTTGGTCCACTGATGATCCACAGCAAATTTGGAAGGAATCGGACCTACGGCCTAGGAGGAGATGTCAAAAATGTGTTTTTCAAAGAATTCAAAATTTCGGAAATTCAAATATGGCGGATCTTAGAGGTCCTTCTGGGAAAGTTGTAGAGAATGGACCAAAGAATGTCTGTACCAAGTTTCGTGTGAATCGGACTTACAGCCTAGGAGTTATGACCTTTAAAGTGAAAACCTGTTTTTCTTGAATTATAGCGCCACCATCAGGCCTACTGAGTTAAAAATGCCTTGGTCAGCATTTACACACAACTTCCAACCAATGTGCAAAATTTCAGGTCTCTACCATTTACCATCTCACGGGAATTTGCGAAAACATTTCTGAAGAAGAAGAAAAATAATAATAATAAATATAGCCGCAAGCGGCAATTCCGGGGTTCAAGCCACGAAAGAACATTAGTAGTTGAAAGCTCTAACAGCTTAATTAACAAGTGTTGCCACTAAATGTGGCCATGTCCCCCGCCAGGTGACAGAAATCGACTGGGGTCGGCGTATCACAAAATAACACATTGAAGCCAAAGATGAATTAAATTAGTCAAAGCGTTCTCGAGATTTCGCGTTCACAACAAATGGGACGTGACGGACGGATGGTCGGACGGATGGACTGATGGAGCTGAATACTATGTCCCCCGGCCTTAATACTCCTTGACCCCAAGGATGAATGGAATCGGTCAAACCGTTCTTGAGATATCGCGTTCACAACAAACGGGATGGGACGGACGGACAGCCGGACGGATGGAGCTGAATTCTATATCCTCCGCCCCTAATACACCTTGACACCAAAGATAAATGGAACTGGTCAATCTGTTCTTGAGATATCATGTTGACAAGGTATTTGTACGTGGTCAAATGGTCGTAATGACCTTGAGAATAATGGCAAGGTCACGTTAATCGAGTGAGTTGTGAGCACCCCCCTAATACACCTTGACACCAAAGATGAATGGAATCGGTCAAACCTTTCAAGAAGATATCGTGTTCACTACCAACGGGACATGACGGACAGACAGACGGGCTGACCCCCACCCCTAATACACCTTGAAACCAAAGATGAATGGAATCGGTCGAACCGTTCTTGAGATATCACGTTTACAACAAACGGGACAGGACGGACAGATGGACGGGCGGACGGAGCTGAATACTATGTCCCCCTCCCCTAATACACCTTGACACCAAAGATGAATGGAATCAGTCGAACCGTTCTTGAGATATCACGTTTACAACAAACGGGACAGGACGGACAGATGGACGGGCGGACGGAGCTGAATACTATGTCCCCCTCCCCTAATACACCTTGACATCAAAGATGAATGGAATTGGTCGAACCGTTCTTGAGATATCACGTTTACAACAAACGGGACAGGACGGACGAACAGACGGCCGGGCAGATGGATGGAGCTGAATACTATGTCCCCCGCCGCTAATACACCTTGACACCAAAGATGAATGGAATTGGTCAAACCGTTCTTGAGATATCATGTTGACAAGGAATTTGTAAGTGGTCAAATGATCGTAATGACCTTGAGAATAATGCCAAGGTCACAGAAATCTACTGGGGTCGGCGTATCACACAAATATACCTTAATACCAAAGATGAATGGAATCGGTCAAACCGTTCTTGAGATATCGCATTCAGAACAAACGGGACATGACGGACGGGGACAAAAATACCCCTTTATCGTGGCGGCAGGGGACAAAACCACTTTAAGAGTGTGTTGCAGGTTTTTATGGACCTAGTTTGACCTATTAATGATTGGACTAACAACTAATGATGCATAGTCTGATTTGTGTAACAACTAATGATGCATTTATGGCACTGATTTGTGTTAAACTTTAGGCTATTTTCTTATGTGACATTTCCTGTGAGTTTTGTAATGATTGGAGAACTATTTATGATATATAGTCAATTTGATTTGTTTTGAAATAGCGCCCAATTTGAATAAATTTTCATTTTCAGGTTCTTATATGAATATATCCTGTGAGTTTTGGCTGATTGGAAAAACAACTTATGATTTATAGTCTGATTTGTGCTATACCACGTTGCTTTGTTTTGCATTTATAGCACCCCCTATCAGTCAATTTGAATTAAATTTTCAGGGTATGTTTCAAGTACTTATATGAATACATCCTGTGAGTTTTATGGCTATAGGACAAACAATTGCTGATTTATAGTCTGATTTGTGTTATACCACACTGCTTTGTTTTGCATTTATAGCGCCCCCTATCAGTCAATTTGAATTAAATTTTCAGAGTATGTTTCAGGTACTTATATGAATATATCCTGTGAGTTTTATGGCTATAGGACAAACAATTGCTGATTTATAGTCGGATTTGTGTTATACCATACTGCTTTGTTTTGCAGTTATAGCGCCCCCTATCAGTCAATTTGAATAAAATTTTCAGAGTATGTTTCAAGTACTTATATGAATATATCCTGTGAGCTTTATGGCTATAGGACAAACAATTGCTGATTTATAGTCTGATTTCTGTTATAGCGCCCCCTATGGGCCGATTTGCATGAAACTGTCAAGGTTTGTTCCTGGTACTTATATGGACATATTCTGCAAGTTCTGTGATGATTGACCCAACGGTTGTTGAATTTTATCCATTTTTGTGCTAAGCCACGCCCCTGCTGAAGTTCATTGGTCAAAATCTTGGAAACGAAATGAGATTTCAACAAGCTTTATGCAATCTTTGATAAGCTTGGTCCACTGATGATCCACAGCAAATTTCGAAGGAATCGGACCTACGGCCTAGGAGAAGATGTCAAAAATGTGTTTTTTAAAGAATTCAAAATTTCGGAAAATCAAATATGGCGGATCTTAGAGGTCCTTATGGGAAAGTTGTAGAGAATCGACCAAAGAATGTCTTTACCAAGTTTCGTGTAAATCGGACTTACAGCCTAGGAGTTATGACCTTTAAAGTGAAAACCTGTTTTTCTTGAATTATAGCGCCACCATCAGGCCTACTGAGTTAAAAATGCCTTGGTCAGCATTTACTCACAACTTCCACCCAATGTGCAAAATTTCAGGTCTCTACCATTTACCATCTCACGGGAATTTGCGAAAACATTTCTGAAGAAGAAGAAAAATAATAATAAATATAGCCGCAGCGCGGCAATTCCGGGGTTCAAGCCACGAAAAGACCATTAGTAGTTGAAAGCTCTAACAGCTTAATTAACAAGTGTTGCCACTAAACGTGGCCATGTCCCCCGCCAGGTGACGGAAATCGACTGGGGTGGCGATCACAAAAATTACACATTGAAGCCAAAGATGAATTAAATTGGTCAAAGCGTTCTCGAGATTTCGCGTTCACAACAAATGGGACGTGACGGACGGATGGATGGATGGACTGATGGAGCTGAATACTATGTCCCCGGCCTTAATACTCCTTGACCCCAAGGATGAATGGAATCGGTCAAACCGTTCTTGAGATATCGCGTTCACAGCAAACGGGATGGGAGGGACGACACCGGACGGATGGAGCTGAATTCTATATCCTCCGCCCTAATACACCTTGACACCAAAGATGAATGGAACCGGGTCAAAATGTTCTTGAGATATCATGTTGACAAGGTATTTGTAAGTGGTCAAATGGTCGTAATGACCTTGAGAATAATGGCAAGGTCACGTAAATTGAGTGAGTTGTGATCACCCCCCCTAATACACCTTGACACTAAAGATGAATGGAAACGGTCAAACCTTTCTTGAGATATCGTGTTCACAACAAACGGGACATGACGGACAGACAGAAGGGCGGACCCCAACCCCTAATACACCTTGAAACCAAAGACGAATGGAATCGGTCAAACCGTTCTTGAGATATCACGTTCACAACAAATGGGACATGACGGACAGATGGACGCACGGACGGAGCTGAATACTAAGTCCCCGTCCCCTAATACACCTTGACTCCAAAGATGAATGGAATCGGTCAAACCTTTCTTGAGATATCGTGTTCACAACAAACGGGACATGACGGACGGACGGACGGGCGGACGGAGCTGAATACTATGTCCCCCACCCCTACTACACCTTGACACCAAAGATGAATGGAATCGGTCGAATCGTTTTGAGATATCACGCTGGGACAGGACAGACGGACGGACGGCTCACGGATGGAGCTGAATACTATGTCCCCCGCCCTAATACACCTTGACACCAAAGATGAATGGAATCGGTCAAACTGTTCTTGAGATATCACGTTTACAACAAACGGAACAGGACGGACAGACGGACGGGCGGACGGAGCTGAATACTATGTCCCCCGCCCCAATACACCTTGACCTCAAAGATGAATGGAATCGGTCGAACCGTTCTTGAGACATCACGTTTACAACAAACGGGACAGGACGGATGGACAGATGGCCGGGCAGATGGATGGAGCTGAATACTATGTCCCCCGCCGCTAATAAACCTTGACACCAAAGATGAATGGAATTGGTCGAACCGTTCTTGAGATATCATGTTGACAAGGAATTTGTAAACGGTCAAATGATCGTAATGACCTTGAGAATAATGCCAAGGTCACGGAAATCTACTGGGGTCGGCGTATCACACAAATATACCTCAACACCAAATACGAATGGAATCGGTCAAACCGTTCTTGAGATATCGCATTCAGAACAAACGGGACATGACGGACGGCCGGACGGAGCTGAATACAATGTCCCTTGCTCTGCTCGCTATCGTGGCGGCAGGGGACAAAAACCACTTTAAGAGTGTGTTGCAGGTTATTATGTGGACCTATTTTGGACTAACAACTAATGATGCATAGTCTGATTTGTGTTATGTTAGGCTATTTTATGCATTTATGGCACCCCCTACTGGTCAATTTGATTGAAACTTTCAGGCTATATTTCAGGTTCTTATGTGGACATATCCTGTGAGTTTTGTAATGATTGGAAAAACTATTTATGATGATTTGTGTTAGACCACGTTGCTTTGTTTTGCATTTATAGCACCCCTATCAGTCAATTTGAATTAAATTTTCAGAGTATGTTTCAAGTACTTATATGAATATATCCTGTGAGTTTTATGGCTATAAAGCAAACATTTGCTGATTTATAGTCGGATTTGTGTTATACCACGCTGCTTTGTTTTGCATTTATAGCGCCCCCTATCAGTCAATTTGAATGAAATTTTCTGGGTATGTTTCAGGTACTTATATGAATATATCCTGTGAGTTTTATGGCTATAGGACAAACAATTGCTGACTTATAGTCTGATTTGTGTTATACCACACTGCTTTGTTTTGCATTTATAGCGCCCCCTATCAGTCAATTTGAATGAAATTTTCAGAATATGTTTCAGGTACTTATATGAATATATCCTGTGAGTTTTATGGCTATCGGACAAACAATTGCTGATTTATACTATGTTTATATTGCTATATATACTATACTATACTATACTATATACTATACTATACTATACTATATACTATATTTATATTGTTTTTATTGCTGATTTATACTATGTCCCCCGGCCCTAATACACCTTGACCCCAAAGATGAATGGAATCGGTCAAACCGTTCTTGAGATATTGCGTTCACAACAAATGGGATGGGACGGACGGACGGCCGGACGGATGGAGCTGAATTCTATATCCCCCAGGCCTAATACACCTTGACACCAAAGATGAATGGAATCGGTTAAACCGCTCTTGAGATATCATGTTGACAAGGTATTTGTAAGTGGTCAAATGGTCGTAATGACCTTGAGAATAACGCCAAGGTCACGTAAATCGAGTGGGCTGTGAGTACTCCCCTAATACACCTTGACACCAAAGATGAATGTAATCGGTCAAACCTTTCTTGAGATATCTCGTTCACAACAAAAGGGACATGACAGACAGATGGGTGGGCGGATGGAGCTGAATACTATGTCCCCCGCCCCTAATACACCTTGACACCAAAAACGAATGGAATCGGTCGAACCGTTCTTGAGATGTCATGTTGACAAGGAATTTATAAATGGTCGAATGATCAAAATGACCTTCAGAATAATGCCAAGGTCACGGAAATCTACTGGCGTTGGCGTATCACACCAATATACCTTAACACCACAGATGAATGGAATCGGTCAAACCGTTCTTGAGATAACGCGTTCAGAACAAAAGGGGCATGACGGACAGGCGGACAGAGCTGAATACTATGTCCCCCGCTCCGCTCGCTATCGTGGTAGCGGGGGACAAAAACCACTTTAAGAGTGTGTTGCAGGTTTTTATGTGGACCTATTTTGGACCAACAACTTATGATGTATTGTCTGACTTGTGTTATGTTTGGCTATTTTGTGCATTTATGGCACCCCCTACTGGTCGATTTGATTGAAACTTTCAGGCTATGCTTCAGGTTCTTATGTTGACATATCCTGTGACTTTTGTAATGAGTGGAAAAACTATTTATGATTTCCAGTCTGATTTGTGTTATACCATTTTGCTTTGTTTTGCATTTATAGCGCCCCATATCGGACAATTTGAATGAAATTTTCAGAGTATATTTCAAGTACTTACATGAATATATCCTGTGAGTTTTATGGCTTTAGGACAAACAACTGCTGATTTATAGTCTGATTTGTGTTATACCACGCTGCTTTGTTTTGCATTTATAGCGCCACCTATCAGTCAATTTGAATGAAGTTTTCTGGGTATGTTTCAGGTACTTATATCAATACATCCTGTGAGTTTTATGGCTATAGGACAAACAATTGCTGATTTATAGTCTGATTTGTGTTATACCACGCTGCTTTGTTTTGCATTTATAGCGCCCCCTATCAGTCAATTTGAATGAAATTTTCAGAGTATGTTTCAATTTGTAAATTTTCTTATATGAATATATCCTGTGAGTTTTATGGCTATAGGACAAACAATTGCTGATTTATAGTCTGATTTGTGTTATACCATGCTGCTTTGTTTTGCAGTTATAGCGCCCCCATCAGTCAATTTGAATGAAATTTTCAGAGTATGTTTCAAGTACTTACAATAATATATCCTGTGAGTTTTATGGCTATAGGACAAACAATTGCTGATTTATAGTCTGATTTGTGTTATACCATGCTGCTTTGTTTTGCAGTTATAGCGCCCCCTATCAGTCAATTTGAATGAAATTTTCTGAGTATATTTCAGGTACTTATATGAATATGTCCTGTGAGTTTTATGACTATAGTACAAACAATTGCTGATTTATAGTCTGATTTATTATACCATGTCTTTGATTTGCAGTTATAGCGCCCCCCTATCAGTCAATTTGAATGAAATTTTCATATATTTCAACTTATATGAATATGTCCTGTGAGTTTTATGTTCCTGATTTATACTCTATTTGGACATATTCTTTGCAACAACTTGGTCTGTGATGATTGGCCCAATGGTTGGGCCCAATGGTTGTTGAATTTTGTGCATTTATGTACTAAGCCACGCCCCTGCTGAAGTTCATTGGTCAATATCTTGGAAACAAAATGAGATTTCAACAAGCTTTACGCAATCTTTGATAAGCTTGGTCCACTGATGATCCACAGCAAATTTCGAAGGAATCGGACTTACAGCCTAGGAGGAGATGTCAAAAATGTGTTTTTCAAAAAATTCAAAATTTCGGAAAATCAAATAGGGCAGACCTTAGTGGTCCTTATAGAAAAGTTATAGAGATTGGACCAAGGAATGTCTATACCAAGTTTCGTGTAAATTGGACTGACCGCGGAGGAGTTATGACTTGTAAAGTGAAAACCTGTTCATCTTGAATTATAGCGCCACCATTAGGCCGATTGAGTTAAAAATGCCTTGGTCAGCATTTACACACAACTTCCAACCAATGTGCAAAATTTCAGGTCTCTACCATTTACCATCTCACTGGAATTTGTGAAAACATTTCTGAAGAAGAAAAGAAATAATAATAATAATAATAATAATAATAATATTAATAAACCAGCACAAAAACAATAGGGTTTCAGCCCTACGGGCTTGAACCCCTAATAATAATAATAATAATAAAAATAAACCAGCACAAAAACAATAAGGTTTCAGCCCTACGGGCTTGAACCCCTAATAATAATAATAAAAATAAACCAGCACAAAAACAATAGGGTTTCAGTCCTACGGGCTTGAACCCCTAATAATAATAATAATAATAATAAAAATAAACCAGCACAAAAACAATAGGGTTTCAGTCCTACGGGCTTGAAACCCTAATAATAATAATAATAATAATAAAAATAAACCAGCACAAAAACAATAGGGTTTCAGCCCTACGGGCTTGAAACCCTAATAATAATAATAATAATAATAATAATAATAATAAACCAGCACAAAAACAATAGGGTTTCAGGCTGAAACCCTAATAATAATCATACTAATAATAATAAACCAGCACAAAAACAATAGGGTTTCAGCCCTACGGGCTTGAACCCCTAATAATAATAAACCAGCACAAAAACAATAGGGTTTCAGCCCTATGGGCTTGAACCCCTAATAAATAAATTAGACTTTCGTCGGTTCTACCAATTAGTCAGAGCCACTCTTGCTATATACGAACGTTGTGTTCTTCTCAAACTAAATGCCACACATTTATGGTGCTGTTGAATGATTGCAATGTTTATTCCAAAATTGTAAAATCATTACAAATGCTGATGTTCTTTGCCTCACCGGCAAACATTCATGGATACTACGCATATCCACCTCACGGCCACTCGCAAAAATTCACAGATACTGCACGTGTATCCACCTTACAGCCACTAGCAGTGGCACAGCTTGCTAGCGCTTCGGTTATTGGTGCTCTTTGCCTCGTCGGCAAACATTAACGGTTACAACGCACATCCACATCCACCTCACGACTACTCACATTGGCGCAGCCCACTAGCGCTTCGCTCGCACTTCAGTTATTGGTGCACTTTGCCTCTTCGGCAAACATCCATGGATACTGCAGGAGTATCCACCTTACAGCCACTAGCAGTGGCGCAGCCCGCTAGCGCTTGGCTAGCACTTCAGTTATTGGTGCTTTTTGCCTCACTGGCAAACCTTAACGGATACTACGCGTATCCTCCTCACGGCCACTGGCAGTGGCGCAGCCCACTAATGCTTCGCTAGCGCTTTGGTTATTGGTGCACTTTGCCTCGCCGGCAAACATTCACAGATACTGCGCGTATCCTCCTCATGGCCACTTGCAGTGGCAGCCCACTAGCGCTTCGCTATCGCTTTGGTTGTTGGTGCACTTCGCCTCGACGGCAAACATTCACAAAAACTACGCGTCTCCACCTCACAGCCACCCGCACTGGCAAGGTTCACGTTCTCGGTCGACTGTCAGTCCCGCAATCCATCATTCCGCCTCGCCTGCACACCGTCCATCTGCCGTCTTCACGCTCAAGCACGTCGCTCCATGCAATCCGACTGGACGCATGCCCAACAGTGGTTAACCCTTTACTGATTGTCCTCCTTCTCACCACTCTCATCCGCCTCGCCGGTTGCGGTGCCTGGTTGGCTAAAGCCGATATCGCAAACGCTTAGAGCCGTCCCACTCGACCCACACTTTTTTTGGGGGGTACCTTTGACGTTTCCGGGAAGGAGCGCTATTACCTCGCTGTTCGCCTCACCGTATCCCATCATCGCTTCCTCCCTCATTCGGGGTCACAAACGGGCCGCCAAATGTATAACCGTACATTATGACAACAGACCACAGTAGACATCGTAGACAAAGGCAGTTCCCACTCCCTCTCGTTCATGCCGTTCCTCAGGAAACTAACCCTAATTTCCACAAAACACCAGTCCATGCTCAAAGCCGCACATATTCCCGACCGTAAAATGCCATCGCTGATGCCCCTCCTCGTTTCTCCTGGCAAAGAATCAGATGCCTAGCACCGCACTCGGACATTCACCCCACTCCGGTTCCTCCGTTTTCTGCAACCGTCGACCCCTGACACTACAACCTGAGCCATTCGCTGCTTTATCTCGAGATGTCATTCTAAGTGGGTTGCTCCACGCTTACTTTCCCCGTACCTTGCAGGATGGAAGCAATTCAAGAAATCCCATTCAGCCCTCCGATGGCAATTTCCGGCAGTTGACGTTGTTTCCCTTACGAGCTTCTTTTTGTACATTCACTCCATACACCTTGTTGACCAGCCCCAATACAAGTCTTCCGAAGCGGCATCAACTTCTTCATCAAATTGGCCACTGGTTATCCGTGCTCGTCTATTTCCCACTCTCACGTGTAAACACTGCTGAAAGGTTTACGTAAACAAGAACCTTCAGCTCCAACCAAACGTTTACCCCTAATGGCAGACCTCCTCTGACGCTGCGTTCAGGGTACCATTCTCCTTCCACGGATTCCACTCTAGAAGCAGTGTTTCTATTGGCCTTCTTTGGTTTTTTGAGATGTGCCGAGTCCGCTCCACTCTCTGCTGATTATTATCTTTCTCGTCACGCCAGCCTAAACAACATCTCATTCTACTCCACCGACTGCCTCATGTTCAAGATAAAGAGTAGTAAACAGATCAGTTCGGCATTTCTCAGCCCATATTCCTATTTCGCCTAGACTCTGCCCTCAGTCCGTTCGAGCCAATATCAAAATACGTCACCTCGAGATACAATAACCACGCTTCTCCCCCAGACCCGTTATTCACGATCGACACCAGGGCCGTAGCCACTCGCCACTAGTTCCTCTACCATTTCTGTCAAGTTTTAATTAGATCCAACATTCCACCCAAATACTCCTCTGGGCACTCTTTCCGCATCGGCACCGCCACCACAGCATCCAAGCGAGGAGTGCCGGACCACCTGATTAAAATCCTCGGCCGCTGGACATCGAACTTGTATGCAAGCTATATTCGCAATAATGTTGACGACGTACGTAGAGCCCATCTCTCGTTGATACATTAACACTTTTTGGGGCTTGGGAGCCACACAGACTCTGACAAGAGATGCGAGCCCCACCCTGAGTCTCGCCACCCGGGGGGCGCCCAACATCCACACAATCACAGACTAAGTCCAACACCACACCCACCCCGATCTCCTATCCGCAGTCCCACCCAATACTCTCCTCTACTTTGGGAGTGGTCCAGAATTCATTAAAGGGAGTTCTTGATAAAGTAGGTTAATGAACAGGACCACTCCCAATGCGCCTTCCTATTCGTCCTTACACCTATATATACCTCCTACATTCCCACAATCCTTGCTCGTCTCATTTCTACGTCCCTTCCACCCTTCCCCTCTCCAAGATAAAAGCAAGAAACAGCCACCATCTGAGACCCCGTGGGGCTTGGGAGCCCGTCCCGATCTTCTATCAGCAATCCCACCCAATACTCTCCTCTACTTTGGGAGTGGTTCAGAATTCATTAAACAATCATGAAGTGAGGGTTTGATGGCTTGCTTTGTAGGATATGGCAAAAGTTAACGTGGAAAATCCACATTTGTTTTTTTTTTCATGAAGAGTTACCTACTAAGCCATGTGAATTAAATGTTTTTATTGAATTTATTATTCACTCGCCTTGACACTTCATTAAAAGGGAAACTGTGTACTTAACCGCCAATGGATTATTCATATTGTTGGAAAATGTGTTAACCAAGAACAATGATTAAAACTGAGTCAATAATCTCATCCGTTTTGGGCGCCCCAGTGGCTCATTGGTCTAAGTGCACGTACTGTAAAGGCTGTGTCCTTCCTGCAGCGACCTGGGTTCGAATCCGGCTTGGGTCATTTGCTGCATGTCTTCCCCCATGCTTCTCCCCAACTTTCCTGTCTCTCTACACTGTATAACTATCGAATAAAGGAAAAACTCCCAAAAAATAATAAAAAAATAATAATCTCATCCGTTTCAAAGTATGTTTTTCGCCCCCTCGGTTTTCCGTCCACCGACCGCCACTGTTATTAAACATTGATAGATTAACATGTAAAGAATGTTACTGTCCTCGACAGAGATTTATTTAGCTTTGCTGTCGTTTATATAACAAGAACACTTTTCTCTCGACATGCGAAGTACAGCGCTACAGATATCAATCACCCTGCCCCAATTCCAATTGCCTGTCTTTCATTAGATTGAGACAACTGCACCGATCATTTCCCCACAGCCTCAGATTCAATTCGCTCATGAATACCCAGCACACGCGGGCTCGGATGGCACTTGGTGTTTCCATCACTGTTGGGCAGGTTTTTCAGTATCAATGACGACCATCGCAGACCGTATTGGCGATTGCTCAAGTTGGTATAAGCAGAGGTGCAAGTAAAAATTGTACGGGCAATAACTTAAAGGCCAAATGTACAGGTTTTAACATCAACAAAATTTTGATGTACAGTGCCTGACAAAAGTCTTGTCGCATAAGGACATAGTAACTAAAAATAGCATATAACTTCATTTCTAACCAATCAATTGTTAGAATAAATGGTCCATTTTAATGTCAAGGGCTTTCACATTAATAATTTGGTGCAAAATGAAACCGTCAAAAAGTGTTCTGATGTTCACAGCTTGGCTAAGCCCACATGTTTTTGCTAGGACAAAAGTCTTGTCGTCTCTTCAGATGATGCAACAAATCGCAGATTAGAGTTTAACCTATGACAAATATTGTAATTAACACATTCCCAGATGTGTATAGAAATAACCCCAGCGCACCAGACTTTCATATGAGGTGTGACTAGACCTCTGACAACATACCAAAGATTCCACCACAGACCAAAGTGCTGATCACCAAGAGCCTGAAGACTGAGTCTGCTGCTGAGGTGGCAGACATCTTTAATATATCCAAATGTCAAGTGGAGGGGATGAGAAAAAGATTTGAAGAAACTGGTGACGTTCATGGCAAGCGCAGGTCAGACAGACTCCGGTATGACAACTGATTGAAAGGACCGTTTGTTGCTTCAACTGTACAAGGCTAGCCCTTCTTCAGCTACAGCGAAGCTACATGAGGAAATGTCACCAAAAATCCCGGTATCTACAAGAAGAGTTTGTCAAATTCTCTCTCAAAGTGGTTTTCATAGCCAAATTAGTACACAGAAGTCTGCATTAAACAGAAAACAAAAAACCTGCATTGCATTTGCCAAGGCCCACAGCTCGCAGAAAGGATTGATACTGGAGAAGTGGCTGAAAGTTTATTTTTCTGGTGAATCATCCATTGAACTGCATGCCAGTCGCCGTACAAGACCTGTTGGAACCCTCATGGACCCAAGATTCTCCCAGAAAACAATCATGCTTGGTGGAGGAAAAATCATGGTTTGTTGTTACATCCAGCATGGGGGTGTGAGAAAGATCTGCAGAGTCGATGGCAACATCAACAGCCTGAAATATCAAGAAGTTCTTGCTGCTCTACTTATACTGCTGCTCCTTCTCATTCTTCTGCCTCCATGTCACAGTTCCTGAAAGCGAAGAAGGTGAAGGTACTCCAGGATTGGCCAACCCAGTCACCTGACATGAACATTATTGAGCATTTCAGGGGTAAGATGAAGGAGGAGGCTTGGAAGATGAAACCATGGAATCTCGATGAACTCCGGGAGTCCTGCAAGACTGCTTTCTATGCCATTCCAGATGATTTCATCATCAAGTTAACTCAGTCATTGCCAAGACGTATGGATGCAGTCCTCCAAGCTCATGGGAGTCATACGCAATATTAATTCTTTTTTCCAAGGCACCATGGCTTTATGTTCTGATATTATAGAGGCATATTCGTGTATTCAAAATAAAGTGTATGTATGATTTAGACATCTTTTTTCAATGCGACAAGACTTTTGTCCAAGCAAAATCTGACCTTTCTGTACAAATTAAATTATAAAACTCAATCAATGACACAAAACTCTATTTTGGTATATTTCGCGTAATCTAGAGGGCTTTGCCTTTCATATAAGCCATTTTTGATTCCAATTGATCAACTACAAGTCAGGTTATTATTTGTTGTTCCTACAACTTGGATAAATGACAAGACTTTTGTCAGGCACTGTATGGTAGTGCAAACTGAATATTAAGCATGAAATTTCACTCAAGTTTATTATGGTAAAGAAGTAATTTGGCATGTTCTTCCTATTTTTCATGGCTCCAAAAGCTCAAACTTTTTCCCGGACTCACTTGGAAACTATTGCTGCCTGACATCACGCGCATCAAACTGAGACTTGAGGACCACAGACTGAACAGAACTTCTCTCAGTCTTGTGTCACACTTTCATAATGCAAAAAAGCAATGGTTTTTATCCGCATCATTAACCCCCTTGCGCAGATATAGACGCCGGCGTTCGTAATTTCCGAGATTAAATTTCTAAATATTTTCGTAATTGAATTTCCAAATGTCTTGCTTCACTGAAATAATTTTCCACAGTCTCTGTGACTCAAATATAGAGTTATAAAGCCTAAATAGGCTCATGCACAACAGGAAAAATTGGCATTATTTGTATTCTGCGCAAAGGGGCTAATTTAAAAAATCTAAAGGTGCAGTCCCATTAAGGGCGTTTTCTGGCCCAACCCACCAATTTCAAAATAATTTTCAGCATTGATAAACCACCCCATGGGGTTCATGAATCCACCAGAGAAACCTGCGATATCAATTTTTGTTGTGACAAAAAAATTATATTTTTAACATGTTTTAGTTTTTGGGACGGGCCACCCATTCTGGGGCCCCACAAAGTGTCACCAATTATTATAATCATGTGGTTATCAATGCACATTGTAGCTGATATATTTTCCTCATGAATGAAAAAAGAATTTGTTGAAATTGACGTCATACTGCCGAGATACGAAGATATTTGTTCAAAAAGTATGTTCTGAAATGGAGATTTCCAATGGCCACATGTGTAAACGACGGTACATTTGACAAAGTTCCCAGCCATGATACACTGAGGGAATTTGCTGAAATTTAATGATTGAATGTCCGCACACTGAAGGACAATGCTTTCCGAAAAATTTATTCAGCGTGTCGATGCGAGAACTTTTTTGGGGAGCATTATCCTTCAGTGTGCAGACTTTATTTAATCATTTCATTCGCGGATTCTCAGATTGTCCTGCACCTGTATTCGAGTGGATGTGCATGTTCTACTTTTATTTTGCTGAAATTTGCCCTAGGGTATGGCCAACAGTGAATGAAAAAAGCAGGATGTGTCGACACCGGTAACATCTTCATCCGAACACTTGCATCAGCCGACCGTTGTAAACCCTAAAATGGGGTGTGTTGATACGAAATGGATTGTGTGAGTATGGCTCTCACTTAATTCTTCCAGGTTAAGTTTTTTCAGTAATATAGTTATTAACTATGACCCTTATGATGTGTGTGCTTAAAAATATTGCCTATTCTTAGACCTTCAAACTGAAGGAATCTCAAGACCACGACAAGGTGACAGGTCCCCTTGCGGAGAAACTACCATGCTATCATCATGCATTTTCAACATATGATATATTTGACACAAAAATTACTAGATTTCATGCACAAATGAAGTGATAAAACCTTCTTGAAAAATCAGAGTTATACTCTAATGTTGGATTTATACCATTGAGGGAGCCTCAACACCACCTCCAGTGACGGTATAAACAGAAACAATATAAAGACGAGACTGTGCACCTCAGGCATTTTCAATAGAACGGTTCGTAACACTAGAGATGGCGGTTGTATGACACATCCCACCCCCTCCCCAAGAAAGCCAACTGTCCACTTTATACACCAGAATCGGGTAACATAACTAACCAACTACGTTGCTGCTTTGACGCCAAGCACACAGTTGAGATTCACAACAGTTTCAATCCTCGAGGTTTTAACAGATTTGGTGTTTTTTGTTCAAGTGCTCTGGTGGGGTCATAGACTGTATAAAAATATGGACACAGCACCTGGGTCTGAAAAGTGAGGCCGATGAGGAAATCTCTGAAAATTGCATTCTATTTAATGGCCAGCAGATGGCGACATCGATGATTGCAGAAAGAAGTTCAAAGCTATAGAAGTCTTTGAGAAAATTACCCTACTTTTCCACCTGATTTATTATTTCAATAATGATTTTCTGCATTATTTTATGGTATCTATCGCATGTTTCAAGTCTACTTCGATATATCGTGATGTTCATTTTTGTAAATTATGGTCCCAAATAGACTAGAATAGAGGATAAAGCCAGAATATGCTTTAGGGGCATGTCTATCCTCTGGTCCTCGTCAGACATGGTCAGATCCACCCTTAGATCCACCCCTCGCTCCTCCCTGGATCTTCAATTCACGCTCTCGTCCAATAGGAGTTACATCCGGTTTCAAAATGACAAAATGTTCAAATTACCAAAATTGAGGCTTCCTAAATGGTATGCTGAAACCAATGGGTGATGTCACGGTTGCTTCGTCCATCTTTTTATACAGTCTATGGATGGGGAAAGCCCATTGAGTGTATATCATTCAGTTCAGTGGAATGAGCAGATGGCGTCACGCCGCATCAAGCTGTAATGGAAGTTGGTGTCGTGAAACCTTGTGCATGCGTAGTAAAAGTACAACCTGTTGGGGAAAATGTATTTTAAAGGTAACCAATCTTTTCCACTTTTTTGATAAAATTTAATAGATTTGACCAAAACAAATGGGAATAAATAAATGTTTTCTCCGAAAATGCTTGTAACCCCCCAAATAATAAATGTGAAAATAGTTTTTGCGACCCACAAAAACTCCCCAAGCCATTTTTTGAAATACCTTATTAGTATTCATGAGTGTGCAAAAATGATGTCATGCGAAAGCAGATGTGCGTGGTGGACGCAAAAATGAAGAGTAGCTGGCCAACAGCAACATGCCATGGCCAAAGAAATTTCAAACTGATTCGGCCCGTAAAAAGAGCAAGAAAAGGCCAGGAAGAAGATCGATTGAAGGCCAGGATAAATATTAAAGGCCAAAATGATCGCTGGCAAACTTTTAAAGCCAGGTTTGGAGATATCTCCGATGAAGATGTGGCCAAACTTTTGCTGGAAATGAAAGTAAACTTGATGCCTGGTGCAAAATGCCCGATTTCCCTGTTTCCTAGCACTTTCAGATTGTTAATGTACTTGAAATCATCCCATATTTGTAACTTGACATATTTATAGTAATGCATTTCTAATGCATAAACTTAATTAATTAGCAGTCGAATCTGATGACTGATCTGACATGACTTTTCATGCGAATCACTCATGCATATTAAGTAGTAGGCACGTCGAAATGGCCGTGGTCAAGCAGCCACAATGGCTGGTCGTAACGGTCGATTGATTGCTTCCTTAGGAGTTATGTCTCCCCCCCGCATTCGTGCCGGCGTTCCCACTTCGTTTCCGCAGCGTAACTCTAAAACCATTTGCATGATCTAAACAAAACTTTGCATCCTTACTACTCAGGTCTTGAAGTGGTGCCTTCTAGTATGTGCCACTCTGTCCGTCCGTCTGTCTGTCCGTCCGGATATGATCCATTTCTGTCCGGAGCATAACTCCTGAACCGTTTGCATGATCTTCACAAAACTTTGCATACTTGCTACTCGGGTCCTACACTGGTCCCTTTTGGTATGTGGCTTTCTGTCTGTCCGTCCGTCCAATGGGTTAGGCGGGGAAAGGGGCCGGGGGGAGACGTACATTTTTTCGAGTAAAAACACGTTCTAGTTTATCCTTGTTAGGGGTCGAGGACGACATTAAAACTTAAACACAAATCTTTTTATTGGAACAGCCTGGCAAATTATGCGATAAAAGGGCAGACATTAAAGGAACGAATTGGCTACCTTTAAACATTATGTTCGGGCAAAGTCACCAAACTTTTTAGGCAGTTTTTATCAGATTTGAGGCCAGACTAAGTTAATTTTTCAAAGCCTGGATGTTTTTTTTTCAAAATTTCTAGGGTCACTTGGTCTGAAAAAAATGCTAAAAAAATAAATGGTTTTATGAATACAATATGAAGTGTCCAAAGACGATTGGCTAACAAATTGTAATATAATCATTCTTAAAGTCATGTTAGCCGTGAACTGGACTATTTCGATTTGGTTTCAAACAATTTTGTGCTAAATATTGAAAATAGATGGGGATTGACTTTATCACATTTAATGGTGTTTCTCATGCCGATTTTAAATACAGAAGAAATCAAACAAGTGAAAAAAGACGCGCCGATGCAAAAAACTGAACCACTTGAGAAGAAAGACTTACATTTTCTTTATTCTGTGGGGCTATATGAGTTATTTAAAAAGCTATCCAGCTTGTTACTTTGTTTCAGTCTCTTCAACCCCAATTCCTGGTAATGCTGGTGTTATCGTATTTGCAGCCGAGTGCCGCTAATGTTTTACGCTTGATGGATCTTAACTCGTCCCCGTTTGAGATCGCCTGAATAACAATCAAATAATTTATTCAATTACCAAGAATAATACAAAACCGCATAATGAATAAGAAATTACTAATTAGGAAATAACGAGACCACTGATAAGCTACGTTGAAAACATATATACTGTAGCCATACTGCACAGATGACAATTATGACTGTAATTCAGAAATCCAAAGCTTCATTTGAATTCCATCACCCATTTTTCCAACTTTAGTTGGCGGTAAACCAGCAATGTGCTCATGTTACCAAATCCTTTGTCCTCCTAAAACTCAAGAACCACAAAAGACTCAAATTTGAAAACTTGACTGGAAACTTTTATGTGTTCAAGGACCAGTCTCTCCAAATTTCATGATATCATGAACGTGAACGATCATTTCATGAACGATCATTTCATGTAGTTTTCATACTTTAATCAGTAAAACCAATGAGCCTCTACTGCATGCCTCCATCTTGTTTCGAAGGTCCATTGTTTACGTTGCTCTCTTGAACAGTGGGATGTTATGTGACCTCAGGCCGTTCTGGATTGGCTGATTACGTTGATATTGTTCTAGTGATGTTCTGGAGTGATCAGAACAATGGACCATTATTCTATGAGCACCCTAGGACGTCCTGGATTGGTTAATCATGTTGGTATTGCTCTAGTGACGTTCTTAAGTGACCAGAACAATAAGCCATTGTTCTATCAGCACATTAGGATGGCCTGGATTGGTTAATAATCTGAAGTGATCTAGTATTGAAGTTTAAAGTTCTTCAAAATACTAAACAAGTAAAGTTGGTCTGTTGCCCTTACGGGCAACTTACTTGTAGCATTCTTTACATTTAAAATAGAAATATCTTTGCATCGAACTCTATGAAGCACTGGCGCAGCATGGTGTTCCTTATAAGCCTATAGTTATTTTGTGCCGTTTTATGAACTATACAGGACGGAATCAGCCCCAAAAATTAATTTAGAAAACATCCTCCAACAAAATCCTCAATTCGAATAAAGCGATTCATCGCACTGAATGAGCCACTATTTTGATTCAATCAACTTTTTTAATGAATGGAACTTGTCAGTTTTGTCAACATAAAGGCCTGCAGACAGCAGACTAATCCGAATGTGGCGGGCCGAAGGAGGGCCTGGGTGGGGAATTGAACCCAAGACTGCCGAGTAAGAGTCATACGCACTGACTACATCGCCAAAGAGCCAGGTTTATTGGCAAGGTAGCCAGGGCGCGTATTTCTTAGGAGGCATTTCAAGTGACAGGACCCTTCAACTGTCACATCTCTCCCCCCAGATCCTGCCGATTACACCAGAATGTGGCAGGCTGAAGGAGGGCCCAGGCGGGGAATTGAACCCCAGACTCCCAGGTAAGAGTCAAATGCGCTGACCACATCGCCAAAGAGCCAGGCTCGTTTGCAAGGTAGCCAGGGTGCATACTTATTAGGAGGCATTTCTAGTGACCGGACCCTTCAACTGTCACACAATAAAATGCATTAAATAACAATAGCCTGATAAGCATGCCCTTAGAGATCATCATCCGCATTCTTAAAATGCTTCCAAACCAGCGATTTCTTCGATATCTTTCCACAGCGGTTGCTGCACCAACCGAATGCAGACAAGCTACACAATTTAATCTTAAATAAGTTATTGGGCTCTAAATTCGTAGACCAGGCGCAGGCACGGCGAATGGGGGGTGCGCCGCGCCAGCGGGGTGTGTCCAGGCGTATTTTGCAATTTCGTGCCCGGTGCAGCCTTGCGCAAGTACTCCTCTGTCCCGCCTCGGTCCCTCCTGCCGGCGCAAGTGGCAAAGAGGGAGGAGAGAAGGCGTGTTTGGGTATAACACAGCCGAGTCAAATCTTCACCAATCAAATGAGCTCCTCTCCTCACCTTTAATGTGTTGGAATATAGAAGCCTCTGTCCTATATCTGCATGATGCGTTAATGTTGCATTTTACTTTGCTGCTTCAGGCATGTTTCCTGCACCGCTTATGTCTATATTAAGCATTAACGAATATGAGTTAGCTGGCTAGCTAGAGCATTCGCGAATTATTACCATTAGCGAACTTGAATAGAATTTCAAAATGAAACTACGTCAGATCATTCAAACTTATGAAGTTGGAATGAAATACGACGGTTGCTCATTTATTTCTTCTGCCTGCATCATTGGGAAGAGAAACGATGGATAGCGTGTTCCTATTATTGCACCCTGTTGCTGCTTTAAATTTTGGGATTAACATGCATAGACAACAACGCAAGATACGTTACACATTTATTTTCAATATGTGATCTTAACTCAGTACGAGATCATAGCAATCAGGCTGTATTCCTTTCCCCCACTAAAAACGATAAAACCTAAGTGACAATAATAGTAATAAGCCGCTTGCACACTGGACGCGAAACGGATTTTTCGCACGACAGATTACATTCAAAGTCAATGCAAAGACGCGAATACACGCGTATATTCCCATCTTTGCATTGATTTTGGCCGAGTTTCCCAGTTAAGAGTGTTCTTAAGGAGTTAAGAAGGCTCCAAAGAAGAATTCAGCTAAGAGGGAGCCTTAAGATAAGAGTGTTTCCCAGATTCGTTCTTAGTGCCCTTCTTAACAAGTGTCTTTGTGCCCTTCTTAACTGCCTTCTCAACTGGAGCTCAATAAGAACTTAGAAAAATAAGAATGAAAACATAAAATAAAGTCTTTACATTACATGAGTGAAATCATGCGGTTAAACCTTATTCAACTTGATTTGAGACATGCAGCTCAAGTTGCTTTATATATAGAGCGTACAACAAGTGGTCAAGTAGAAGACCGGAAATATTAAGGAAAAATTTAGGGAAATACGGTAAAATATTTCAACACATGGAACCATAGAGGAGAGATGCAAGTTTTCCCTCATTTTAAATGCTCAATGGGTAGTAGGGGTGCATGAAAGAAGGGGGGGGTATTGCATTGAAATGTGCCTGACATTCTGGAAACCTGCCTGTGAGGTTTCGGTGACGTGTGCGCACTGTGCGCCAGTCAACCAAATTACCACTGCACAGAAAGTAAACCAGGTTGGAGCTGGCAAGCTCTCTGCGCAACTTCAGCGGAGACTTTTGCTATGAAATTGTCACTGCTTCTTGATGAATATGTGACACCTCCCCCTACTACGCCGCCTCACCCATCTCGGCGCACGTCCGTCTACCAAATTGCCAAAGTGGCTGCGCACGGTGTTGCACCGCACGAAATTACCACTGCGCGGGCTGCACTGGACGAAATTACCACTGCGTGGGCTGCGCCACACTACGCCACGCTGCACCACCCTGCGCTGCGCCAAGAACTTAGAGCCCATTATAATGGTGCTAGAGCCGAAAAGGTGAAATAGCCGAAATTTTTGTTAAGGTTATGTAATGTGATTTATGGTACTGTAGATTGCGGTTTGACCGCCCCAGTCCATCTGCTTGCATGAGGCAAGCAGGAGCAGCGAAAAATTCAGTTTTGAAACAAAATTGCCATACAATGCCTATTGAAGCAGGAAATTGAAACAATCAAAATTTAAGGAACATTGACTGCTTGCGATGCAGGCTATGGTTTCACTGCATTAGAAAATACGTATTTTAATAGAATTCGGAGTTTCGATTTTGTTAAGAAATTTTGAAAACTAAAGTCTTTGAAAGTTTTTAATATTTTATAGTTTTCCTTAATAACACCTGTCTTTTTAATTTTATTTTCATTTCACGTGAAATAGGGTCAGTCGGTTCCATGCATTGAAAAATTAGCTTGTCTGGCCTGGCTGGTGATTCTACACATGCAGTTCTTATGTCCCAGTGACCATTGAAAGTGAAAGTTTTGATAGGAGCCAGGTCTTCTTAGCCCAACATAATTGCCCCAGGGCATTGCCAAGATGGTCGCTGACTGGTGTGACTTGCCTATAAACACTTTGTAATAGCAAGGGTCTCATTTGCATATTACCCTTAGTAGAAGACTTTGAGGCTTAGGGCCAAAAAAGTCATCTTTCAGTGAGCAGGTAGTCGTACTGGTGCAATGCAGCAATGTATGTGGGTACATACACGCAAAAGGGTTGAAAAGTGTGACAAAGGCACATAATTTCAGAATATGCCCCTTAGTTATCAACTTTTAGGTTTAATTAGTTCTTTCAGTTTACTTTCAGGAGAAATCAAAGAAAAGATAAGAATAATGTTTGGAAAGTTGTTATTTTACTTGATACATGATTTACTGAAATCATCACTTACCTGATATTGACAAGTAAATACCCTGAAAAATTCCATTTAGTGACAAGAGAAAACTTCTTTTGTCCTTTTCAATATAGAAACACTCCTTCTAGGGTGAAAAGGCAAAAACATTCGGAAATATCCAACTAGCTCTATAAGAAAATACAGTTTAAGTAAAATACAGTATAAGAACACCCTACAGTAAAAATTTGCGCTTCTTAGCTCATAATCTAAGGGAGCTAGAGCTGTTTGAAGTTTTGCAGATAAAGCCACCTGGTGGCCAAACCAAAAATGGCAGCATGCCCAAAATCGAACTCGGGCTAGATGTTGGGCCCACATACATGCATATAAAATATGAAAAGGATCCGTGGAAAACTGAAAGCTGTATCGCGCTGAAACGACAATTGTAGACGCACTAACGCACGCACGGACACACGACTGACCACCACTAATGAATTTCTAGGAATCAATTGTCAAACTCATTCAGTAGGGTCATCAGTACTGGCCACATACAAAATTTCATTCACGTAGGTGCAATAGTTCCCAAGAAAACTTGTCCCCATTGCAAATCCCATACGCCAAGTCGACGAACAGAAACAAGGACCATAACTCCGTAAAATTTATTTCTCGGAATCAACTGTCAAACTCATTCAATAGGATCATTAGTACTGGTCACCCACAGAATTTCATCCACGTAGGTGCAATAGTTGCCGAGAGAACCTGTCCCCATTGCAACACCCATACACTTAAGTCCACGAACAAAGTCAAGGGCCATAACCATGTAAAAATGAATTTCTCGGAATCAATGGTCGAACTCATTCAGTAGGGTCATCAGTACAGGCCACATACAAAATTTCATTCACATAGGTGCAATAGTTTATGAGAGAACTTGTCCCCATTGAACCCGGACGGACGGGCAGACGGACGAGCGCCATTCCAATATCCCCCGATCCACTTCGTGGCGGAGGATAAAAATGTGAAGCACTTCCTAAAGGAGCTCCGTGTCGAGGCTTGTATCGTCTCGGCAAAATGACGTCACTCATTACGTTCGAAGCCTCATTTTGGATGCTGCTTCGAGAAGGGGGTTCACTTTCGGCGAGTGATGCAACTATAAAAAGTCCCAATTCTCTTCTGCAGCTCGTGGGTTGTTGTCAGTAGTTTAAGTTTGTCAGTGCGGTTTGTGATTTTGTGCGGTGTGCGAGTTTGTCATTGCGTGCGATGGAGCCAGCAAGAAAGCGAAAGTTTTCACGCGTTCAGGAATACTTGGATTTGATTTCACTGAATAAGGTCACTTAGTGAGGCTATTAGTCCAAATTGTTAGACTATTATGTGATGTAATATTTTCAAACCTTTTCAAATTATTTCCAATACATAATAAATTCCCTTAGTTTGATAGTATTTCATTTTATTATTAGGGGAAAAGCTTATTATTTTTGAACAAAAATACAAAGCGTTTTGTTTCACAAGCACATTCACGACCCTCTGTCCAGTCCCCGAAAGTATCTTTTAGTTTTGTTATGACAACATTAGTCAAAATACTTGATTTTATTTTGCATTTATTGATTTTGCCACTTTCACGCTGTAGGCTTATGCTTGCCTATCATTTCCTACGAAGCACAATTCGTATGTGTTTTAATTGACCAATAGGGGTCTCTAGAGTGTATTCGAAACCTCAAGAAATGAACCACACTTCAACACATCTGGCTGGAAAGCTTCAACCCTTCATGAAGCTTCATCTCACTAGCACTACTTCCCGGATGCAGCACGATCGGGATTACGTGGAAAAGTTTGATTTTATTCCCGCTCGTATTATGTTCGACAGTCACATCAAACATTCATACGATAATCCACTGAAGATTACATATTATGAATGAACATGACAGTCTGAACGAATGTGAGTTTCTGCAAAATTTTTGATGGAAAAACTTACCAAAGTTGCCTGGTCACCATCTAAACGCTTTTTGCGTCAACCTTGGCTCCAATCAGCGGGTTGCATCAAAAACACAAACTTACTACCTTGCCCGTGACATCTGATTGCTGAAAGCCGCGATGAATGTAATGTGACAGTTGACGGAAAAACAACATCTAATCTTACATCAGCTTTTATCAGTTGCCAATTGTACAGGCAATCAGGGGATAAACTGAATTTATTGCAAAAACAACTGAATAACATAACCTGAACTCTTTATTGTTGTCTTGTGTTTAGAGCATAATGAAACAAGGTCTGCAGTTCGGTCATGTGTTTGACGGAATGCATCACGTAAGTGACGGTAAGAATTTGTTTGAAAAAATACAAAAAGTTAGCCCAACATCTCAGAAAATGGGTTAGAGTGTCTTTTAAGTTGATGCTGAAGATGTGGTCAGTTCCTAAACACAGATTCTACAGCTTTTAGATCATTCTCAAGAAAGCTTAAAAAATACAGTACAAAAAATGTCATAAAATGGGGTCTTAAAACTCACCCTGTTTCAGATATGTTTTTCTTCCTATAAAAAAATGAAGCAATGGAGCAACTTGAAACTATAATAGTTATGCACCACAGTGATGTACTTTAAGACAAAAATAAATAATCACATGTATCATCTCAGACTTGGTAAAAAATCACATTGGACTCGTGTGCACCTTTGCATGGATGGACCCATGTACGTTTGCACAAGGAGATGTAGATCATGGAGATTTTCTCATCTTAAATATACTCTTCAAAAAACGTAGGGGATATTGAAATGGCACGATCAGTAACAAACTAATGACATAAAATAATTGATTAAAAACTAATTGTATCTTAACAAAGAAGAATTGAGTAAACAATTCACCCAATATTTCATTAGCTCAACAGCTTCTATTGCTGTTATGGTCCGTGAAAGAAGGAATGGATGAGAAACGGAAATTGGAAGTTGACATTTTTGCATCAATTGTGCATAATGCCCCCTTTATTAGCCAAACACTCAAAGATTCTTTGATCGTGTGCATCGTGTGTGTGAGTCTACCCATGATTATTTCATGCACTCTGTCCCATTCTTCTACCAACGCCTGGCCAAGTTCATCTGGCATGGCTGGTGGCCTTTCACATTGATGCACACGTTGGCCCAAGATGTCCCAGACATTTTCAATGGGGGAAAGGTCAGGGCGCATTGCTAGCCAGGGCATCCTATGGATATTGTGCCGTTAAAGGTGGTTATTGACTATTTTAGCATGGTGAGCACAGGCGTTGTCGTCCTGAAAGAAAAAACGCTGCCCCTCACGTCGTGCAAAAGAGACAACATAGGGTGTCAGTATGTTGTCCCGATAGTACTGGCCAGTGACTTTTCCTTGCACGATATGGAACAGGCCTCTCGATGACCCGAGGTCTCGATTCAAATACGCACAAAATCAAGATTGGACGCACAATAGAAAACTGCAAGAGTCAGAGCGATGCACGAATAATTAAGAGCTTTGATCCCTCGTCTTGAATAAATGATACACAGTAAAGTTTTCCGACCCTTTCCAGTGTTGTGGCCATCATGAAATGATGCTCAAAATTGTTTGACCAGCAAGAGTGGGGAAAAGACGCATAGCAAAACAGCGCCGTCAAAGTACAACCCCAATTCCGAAATAGTTGGGACGAAGTGAATAAAATCAAAATGCAATGACTTTCAGATCACATGAGCCAATGTTATTTACAGTAGAACATAGATAACATTTCAAATGTTGAAACGGAGACATTTTACATTTTTATCCACAAAATGATCTTATTTCAAATTTTCTGGCTGCAACAGGTCTCAAAAAAGTTGGGACACAGGCAAAAAAAGGGCTGAAAAAGCAATTGATATACAGTGCTGTGAAAAAGTATTTGCCCCCTTCCTGATATCTTCTTTTTTTTTGCATATTTGTCATGCTTATATGTTTCAGATCATCAAACAAATTTTAATATTAGACAAAGACAATCCGAGTAAATACAAAATGCAGTTTTTAAATGATGAGTTCATTTATTAAGGGAAAAAAGCTATCCAAACCTACCTGGCCCTATGTGAAAAAGTAATTTCCCCCTAAATCCTAACAACTGGTTGTGCCACCCTCGGCGACAACAACTGCAATAAAGTGTTTGCAATAACTGGCAATGAGTCTTTCACATCACTGTGGAAGAATTTTAGCCCACTCTTCTTTGCAGAATTATTTTAATTCAGCCACATTGGAGGGGTTTTGAGCATGAACGGCCTGTTTAAGGTCATGCCACTGCATCTCAATAGGATTTAAGCCCGGACTTTGACAAGGCTACTCCAAAATCTTCATTTTGTTTTATTTTAAGCCATTCAGTGGTGGACTTGCTGGTGTGTTTCAGATCTTTGTCCTGCTGCATAACCCAAGTGCGCTTGAGCTCGAGATCACAATCTGAGGGGTTGGCCATTCTCCTTCAGGATTTTCCGGTAGAGAGCAGAATTCATAGTTCCATCAAGTATGACAAGTCGTCCAGGTCCTGAAGCAGCAAAGCAGCCCCAAACCATCACACTACCACCACCATGTTTGACTTTTGATATGATGTTCTTTTTATGAAATGCTGTGTTAGTTTTGCGCCTGATGTAATGGGACGCACACCTTCCAAAAAGTTCAACTTATGTCTCGTCAGTCCACAGAATATTTTCCTAAAAGTCTTGGGGATCATCAAGATGTATTTTGGCAAATGTGAGACGAGCCTTCATGTTCTTTTTGGTCAGCAGTGGTTTTCGCCTTGGAACTCTCCCATGGATGCCATTTTTGGTCCAGTCTCTGTCTTATTGTTGAATCATTAGCACTGACTTTAACTGAGGCAAGTCAGGCCTGCAGTTCTTCAGATGTTGTTTTGGGTTTTTTTCTGACCTCCTGGATGAGTAGTTGATGCACTCTTGGAGTAATCTTGGTAGGCCGGCCACTCCTGGGAAGGTTCACCACTGTTCCAAGTTTTCTCCATTTGTGGATAATGGCTCTCAACCTGATTCGCCGGAGTCCCAAAGCCTTAGAAATGGCTTTGCAACCCTTTCCAGACTGATAGATGTCAATTTCTTTGTTTCTCATCTGTTCTTGAATTTCTTTAGTTCGCGGCATGACATGTTGCTTTTTGAGATCTTTTAGCCTACTTCACTTTGTCAGACAGGTTCTATTGAAGTGATTTCTTGATTCAACAGGTCTGGCAGTAATCCAGCCTGGGTGTGGCTAGTGAAACTGGACTCAAAAATGTGGATAAGCACAGTAAATTCATGATTTAACAAGGGGGGGGGGGGCAATTACTTTTTCATACAGGGCCAGGTAGGTTTGGATAGCTTTTTCCCCTTAATAAATGAAATCATCATTTAAAAACTGCATTTTGTATTTATTCGGGTTATCTTTTTCTTATATTAAAATTTATTTGATGATCTGAAACATTTACCGTAAGCGTGAAAAATATGCAAAAAAGTAAGAAATCAGGAAGGGGGCAAATACTTTTTCATGGCACTGTATAAGAGAATCAGCTGAAAGAACATTTAGCAAGTAATTAAGTTAACTGGCATCAGGTGTGTAACATGATTGGCTATCAAAGGGATGTCTTAGAGAGGCTGAGTCTCTCAGAAGTAAAGATGGCCAGAGGCTCTCCAACCCGTGAAGGCTTGCGTAAAAGAATTGTGGAATACTTTAAAAACAATGTTCCTCAACGTCAAATTGCAAAGGCTTTGAAGGTCTCATCATCGACAGTGCATAACATCATCAAAAGATTCAGAGAAACTGGAAAAATCTCAGTGCGTAAGGGACAAGGCTGAAGACCTTTACTGGATGCCCGTGGTCTTCGGGCCCTCAGACGCCACTGCATCACTCATCGGCATGATTCTGTCATTGACATTACTAAATGGGCCCAGGAATACTTCAAGAAACCACTGTCTGTAAACACAGTCCGCCGTGCCATTCACAGATGCCACCTAAAACTCAGTCATGCAAAAAGGAAGCCATTGTTGAGCATGATCCAGAAGCGCCGCCATATTCTGGGGGCCAAGGCTCATGGACTGTAGCAAAGTAGCAAAGTGTCGTGTGGTCAGACGAGTCCAAATTTCACTGCAAAAAGTGAAAGATAAAAATCCTAGGTGAGATGAATTTAATTATTTTGAGACTTTAAACACTTATTTCTGTCACCATTTTTCTTAGTAAGACTAAAAATTTGAGGTAATTTTGACTAGCTTGCCAATGGAATAAGAAAATTTCACTGGTCAAGGAAATAGTAACTTATTTTAAGTTACTATTTGCTTGACAAGTGAAAATTTTAAGTTACTATTTGCTTGACAAGTAAAAATTTCTTATTCCATTGGCAAGCTAGTAAAAAATTACCTCAAATCAGGACAAATTTTTTGTCTTACTAAGAAAAATGGTGATTGAAATAAGTGTTTAAAGTCTTAAACTAAGTAAATTCATCTCATCTAGTATTTTTATCTTTCACTTTTTGCAGAGTTGACATTCTTGTTGGAAATCATGGGCGTTGTGTCCTCCGGGCTAGAGAGGAGAAAGGCCACGCCTCCTGTTATCAGCGTTCAGTTCAAAAGCCAGCATCTCTTATGGTATGGGGATGCATTAGTGCACATGGTGTGGGACACTTGCATGTTTTAAAAAGCACCATGAATGCTGAAAGGTATATAAAGGTTTTAGAGCAACATATGCTCCCCTCCAGATGACATCTATTCCAGGGAAGGCCTTGTGTATTTCAGCAGGACAATGCAAAACCACATACTGCAGCTATTACAACAGCATAGCTTCGTAGTAGAAGAGTCCGTGCGCTGAACTGGCCTGCCTGCAGTCCTGATCTTTCACCGATTGAGAACAATTGGCGCATAATTAAACGAAAAGTCCGTCAAAGGAGACCCAAAACTCTCCAGCAGCTGGAAGCCTGTATTAAACAAGAGTGGGATCAAATTCCAATGGCTAAACTCAAGAAACTTGTCTCCTCAATGCCCAGATGCCTCCACTCTGAGTTAAAAAGAAAAGGGGATGCTACACCATGGTAAACAGGCCCCTGTCCCAACTTTGTTGAGACCTGTAGCAGCTATCAAATTTGAAATGAGCTCTTTTTGTGGATAAAATTGTAAAGTATCTCAGTTTCAACATTTGCTATGTTATCTCTGTTCTATTGTGCATAAAATACTGGCTGGTGTGATTTGAAAGTCAATGCGTTCTGATTTTATTCACAATTTACACTTTGTCCCAACTATTTCGGAATTGGGGTTGTACATTCCGATTCCACAAGCTCAAATTAAAGTTAATTTATGCAGCATTGTCATCCTGTGCAGTGTCTTTCAATCCTGACGTCATAATGCAGTATGACCGGCACATGGTTATGTTTTGATACTTAAGTCGATCATGAGCCTCCGCAGCTTCCACACCCTGCCCACTCTCTTCACTTGTCTGTATGAAGTCTAGTATAGAGAGTCTAAGGTGGTTTGGTAATTTCTAAACGTAGTTTACATTGTTGTCTCACCTTTTCCAGCTTGTATTCTGAAATGGCCAGTTGGTAGCATAAGGGCCTGTTTCCAGTCAGCGGGGTTTTCTTTGAGCTGGAAGCGCCCATAACCTCATCTTCAGGGTGCTCCCCTCCAGTGCTTATTGTTGCTAAGAAGAACCGTCTTCTTGGCACTTCTGCAATCCGTCATTACAAATGTCTAGTCTGAGTGTAGCATCACGTTACCTTAGAAAGGTGCACTAATACAACTAAAAGACATTGCGTATAGTCAGCAACTGAGCCAATGAATGTTCATTTCCCTAAAGCGTTACTAGAACTGTATACATTCGCATATGGTTCAAACCATGTAGCTACGTTGCTAACGTTGCTCGCAACTATGCTACGGGAAACGTAGCTAGCTACCTAATCTCCATTGCAGACGTCTTATGTGGTTCGCTACCGTCATACAACGACGTTTGCGCACTTGAACAGTTTTGTTTTCTAACAATCCTAGAGAAGCTGTGAAATTTCTTGAGCTACCTAATTATAGTTGCACATCAAGTCGTGGGAGCCTGGAAGGACGCGAACCACATTAGACGTCTGCAACGGAGGCTAGCTTGCTGCCCCAGTCAAAGTAAATGGGAACTTACGCGATAGCAATGTACGTTGCTGCAGCTGTTGGGCTGTAGTAGCAAACAATGTTTTAGAAAACATTTATACGAACTAACTAGTCAGCAAACCCAGAGCTCCCTAGACAGAGAATATTTAGCAAACCTAACTGTCGCTAATTTATCTGAAACACCATAGCTGTTGAAATTCTAAGGCCTTCCCTCTTCTTGATTTTGCTTTATTGGAAAGAGAGAAGTGACTGACGAGTTCAGCGCTGTTCCAAAAAGCGCCGTGAACAGAGAGGGAAAAAAAGCTGAAAGTTCACTGCGTTTTTGCGTTGAGAACACTTAGCACTGTAAGCGCTGAACTTCATAGAATTTGTATACAAAATAGACGCTTCTAGCTTCCTGTGGACACAGGCCCGAAAAACCCAGAATCCCACTGTAAGGGTTTGGTCCTTACAGCCCCTCCCCTTTTTCATTCTCCACAAGTGGAGCCCATTAAGATGGAGGTGTTAGCAGAGTGTATAGGGCTGGCAGGTGCCAGTCCGTGGGGCTGGTGGAGAGCAGCGGTCCAGTCTGTGGGGCTGGCGGAGAGCAGTGGTCCAGTCCGTGGGGCTGGCGGAGAGCAGCAGTCAAGCCCGTGGGGCTGGTGGAGAGTAGTCCAGCCCGGGCCTGCGGAGAGCAGCAGTCCAGTCCGGGCCTGTCGGAGAGCAGCAGTCCAGTCCGGGCCTGTCGGAGAGCAGCAGTCCAGCCTGGGCCTGTCGGAGAGCAGCAGTCAAGTCCGTGGGGCTGGTGGAGAGTAGTCCAGCCCGGGCCTGCGGAAAGCAGCAGTCCATTCCAGGCCTGTCGGAGAGCAGCAGTCCAGCCAGGGCCTGTCGGAGAGCAGCAGTCCAGCCCAGGCCAGTCGGAGAGTAGTCCAGCCCGGGTCGGCGGAGAGCAGCAGTCCAGTCCGGGCCTGTCAGAGAGCAGCAGTCCAGCCCGGGCCTGTCAGAGAGCAGCAGTCCAGTCCGGGCCTGTCGGAGAGTAGTCCAACCCAGGCGGCAGAGAGAGCTGCAGTCCAGCCCGGGTCGGTGGAGAGCAGCAGTCCAGTCCGGGGCCTGTCGGAGTCCAGCCCGGGCCAGAGAGCAGCAGTCCTGCCGGGCCTGTCAGGTCCAGCCGGGGCCTGTCGGGAGAGCAGCAGTCCTGCCGGGCCTGTCGGGAGTCCAGTCAGGGCCTGTCGGAGAGTCCAGCCGGGCCAGCGGAGAGCTGCAGTCCAGCCCGGCCTCCGGGCCTGTCGGAGAGCAGCAGTCCAGCCAGGGCCTGTCGGAGTCCAGTCCGGGCCTGTCGGAGAGCCAGCCAGGGCCTGTCGGAAAGTCCAGTCCGGGCCTGTCGGAGAGCAGCAGTGCAGTCTGGGCCTGTCGGAGAGCACCAGTCCAGTCCGGGCCTGTCGGAGAGTAGCCCAGCCCGGGCCGGTGCAGTCCAGCCCGGTCGGCGGAGAGCAGCAGTCCAGTCCGGCCTGTCTGAGAGCAGCAGTCCAGCCAGGGCCTGTCGGAAAGCAGCAGTCAGTCCGGGCCTGTCGGAGAAGCAGTGCAGTCTGGGCCTGTCGGAGAGCAGCAGTCCAGTCCGGGCCTGTCGGAGAGTAGTCCAGCCGGGCGGGCGGAGAGCTGCAGTCCAGCCTGGGTTGGCGGAGCAGCAGTCCAGTCCGGGCCTGTCGGAGAGTAGTCCAGCCCGGGCCGGCGGAGAGCTGCAGTCCAGCCTGGGTTGGCGGAGAGCAGCAGTCCAGTCCGGGCCTGTCGGAGAGTAGTCCAGTCTGGGCCTGTCTGAGAGGCAGTCCAGCCTGGGCCAGCCGGGCCTGTCGGAGAGCAGCAGTCCAGTCCAGGCCTGTCGGAGAGCCTCCAGTCCGGGCCTGTCGGAGAGCAGCAGTCCAGCCTGGGCTGGCGGAGAGCAGCAGTCCAGTCCGGGCCTGTCGGAGAGCAGCAGTCCAGTCCGGGCCTGTCGGAGAGTAGTATTCCAGTCGGGCCTCTAGTCCGGACTTGTCGGAGAGCCAGCCGGGCGGCGGAGAAGTGCAGTCCAGTCCGGTGGAGAGCAGCAGTCCAGTCGGGCCTGTCGGAGATAGTCAGTCGGGCCTGTCGGAGAGCAGCAGTCCTGCCCGGGCCTGTCGGAGAGCAGCAGTCCAGCCCGGGCCTGTCGGGGAGCAGCAGTCCAGCCCAGGCCTGTCGAAGAGCAGCAGTCCAACCCGGGCCTGTCGGAGAGCAGCTGTCCAGTCCGAGCCTGTCGGTGAGTAGTCCAGCCTAGGCCGGCGGAGAGCTGCAGTCCAGCCCGGGTCGGCAGAGGCAGCAGTCTGTCCGGGCCTGTCGGAGAGCAGTCCAGCCCGGGCCGGTGGAGAGCTGCAGTCCTCAGTGTTTCTGGCATGCCAGGAGTCATGCCTTAGGGAGGGGGTACTGTAAGGTTTTGGTCGTTACAGCCCCTCCCCTTTCTCATTCTTTCACCTCCACCTTAATTGGTCACAGGTGGAGCCCATTAATGTGGAGGTGTTAGCAGAGTATATAGGGCTGGCATCCGGCTGCATTTTTCCTTTCCTTTCTCCGTTTGTTTGCTGCTCCCTGTTATTTTTAAACTTGCTGTTTTTGGATTTTGTTTTAATTAAATTCAGTTTTTTTACTCCGGTGTTCACATTTGAGTTTCTCCTTTATTCTTGGCTCATGGTCTAAGTGCCCGCCGGATTGCTTTTGGCATCCGGCGGGAATAATACCATGACACCCACATCTCAATTCCACTTTTTTGAATGGATAGATTCAGAATGTGATTCACTCAACCATCAATGATGGAGTACCATATTTTATAAATGTCTGTGTACATATTTTTTCATGATCTAATTATGCAACTCTGTTACACGGACTTGAAATGTGGGTTTTGGCTCAATTGGTTAGGGTTATTGGGCACCTCATCCTGTGAGCCTGCTTAGTGACATTAATACTCATCTGATCACCCAGTAATCCAAAGATTCATCAGTGTGGGACAGGAAAAGTAAGAGCCAAAATTCAACACAATGGCAATTTAAACGCTAGTTACGAATGTAACTGTGGTTCTATGAATGCCGAATGACCGCCAGAGGCGGCACAGCCTGTGAATGATACCCTTCGCATAGCGTGGATTGAGTCCTTATACCAACAAAGTCATGTATGACGTACCTCGTGCTATAAAAAGCCCTGAAGCACGTCATACGTCCTTGGAAAACTTCTTGCGGAATAACCTGCGACGTCCGAGTGACTAGTAGCTCTGGCGGTCATTCGGCATTCATAGAACCACAATTACATTTGTAACTAGCGTTCTATTTCATGCCTCCTGACCGCCAGAGGCGGCACAGCCTGTGAATGACTTCTACCAGCAAAGTCAGGAGGACGAGCATGCCTCATTATTGCTGATATGGTCTTAGCAGTATGGCAGAGCTTAAGCCTCAGCCAGATGAGGTTACATTAACCCTATAAAATCTGGCAAATGTAGAGGAACTGGACCAAGTCACTGCCGCACAGATCTCAGATAGTGGGGTTCCTCTTAGAGCAGCCCAAGATGAAGACAGTCTCCTAGTGTCATGACAAGCAACAACACCTGGGGGCAGGGAACCTGCTGTTTTATATGCGAGAGAAATTACCTCACAGACCCAGTGTGAAAAGCGCTTTTTAGACAGAGGTGCACTGGTGTTGTGTCCCCCATAGCATGCAGTTGGTCAGACTGTCTTGTAGTTTCAGTTTTCTTGACATAGTGTTTTAGTGCTTGCACAGGGCACAGAAGGGAGTGGTACCCATCACTGACATCCTCATACCCTGAAATCTCAATATATTGGTTGATGAAGGATGGGGACAGAACTTTTGGCAGGAAAGATGGGTTCGGCCACAGTGTTATGCCTGAATAGCCCGGTTTCCATGTCAGACAGTCAGGACTGACTGAGAGAGTGTGCAGTTCACTTGCTTGCCGAGACTATTGCTAGCAGGAAGGCTGACCTAAGGGATACCCACTTTAGTTCTGCTTGAGCGAAGGGCTCAAAAGGAGCATAACACAAGGAGTCCAGAACTAGGTGCAGGTCCCACTGACGACTGCAGGGGGCTCTGCATGGTTGGGGGCGCTGAGCGCCTTTAAGAAAACTGCGGATGAGACTGTGCCAACCAATGGTTGAACCTTCCACTTTGACATGTTTTGCTCATATGGCAGCCACATACACTTTCACAGTGGAGAGGGATTTCCCTTGTGAAGGAGTCTCTGTAAAAAATTTAAAATCAAAGGTAGTGGGCAGGAGGTCAGTGAGACCCCTGATGTATCACACCAGTTGGCAAATAATTTCCTTCGGTTAGCATAAAGTTGCCTAGTTGAAGGCGGTCTCGCGTTTCGACTGTATTGATAACTGCGTAATCACAGTCAGCTAAGAACTCACTGGTCCCAGCGGCCACAACCACAGCTGGAGACGTTCCGGGCAGGGATGCCAAACTTTGCCTTCCATCTGAAATAGCAGATCTGTCCTCTGAGGCAACTGCCACGGTGGTCCCTGCAACAGTGAGTGAAGTAGTGCAAACCACGGTCTCGCCGGCCACCGTGGTACCACGAACAGAACCCAATGTTTGAACTGGCGAATTTGTAGTAACACTTCCAGCAGAAGTGGAATTGGAGGAAAGGCATAAAGCAGACAGTTCGGCCAGTCATGTGCCAGAGCATCCCGGACCAGTGCTTTATTTCCCTGGGAGCGAGAGAACCACATGCGGCAATGTGTGGACTGCTTGCTGGCAATTAGGTCCACTGAAGCCGTGCCATAGCGAGCCCGAATCTACAATCAATGGGTTCAACCGCCATTCTCCTGGGTCGAGGCGTTGCCTGGACAACAAGTCCGCTACTGAGTTGAGTGTCCCAGGCAGGTGAACTGCTTTGAGTGATGCCAGTCTGGGAAATGCCCATTTCAACAGGCCGCGTGCCAGGCGGTAAGCCGGGGGAGAGCGAGTACCGCCTTGGTGATTGATGTTGTACATTGTAGTCATGTTGTCTGAGCAAATTAGCACATGCCGGCCCTGTAGAAAGGGCGTGAAGTGTTGGAGTGCTAAGTGTATAGCTCTGAGCTCCAAGAGGTTTATGTCTTCCTTCATTCGGTGCTGGATCCATGTACCACAAACCGCCCTGTGTTGCCATACTGCACCCCAACCTGTGAGGCAGGCATCTGTTGTAACTACCTCCCTGCGTGTGGGTGCTGCATCTAGTGGCACCCCTGAAGACAGAACAGGCTGCTGTCGCCACCGGTGGAGAGTGGCCATGCGCTCCTGAGTGAAAAGGACAAGCGTATTCCTGTGATGAACAGCATCGAGGCTAAGCCTGGTTAGCCACATCTGTAGAAGCTGCAACTCTAGCAGGCCTCTAGCAGGCTGTTGCCGTAAGCATGGCCTGGAGGCATAGTAGCGGTCTGAAGTGCACTCTGCACCCCAGGTGAATCTGAGACACCAGAGACACAATATCTGCCACGCGTCGTGGTGTTAGGGCAGCCATTATGTTTTGCGAATTTTGGGTCATGCATATGAACTGAATCGACTGGCTTGGAATGAGTGAGCTCTTCTCTAGGTTTATGGTCAACCTGAGTTCTACAACATGGCTCTGGAGGTTTCCATGTCTGCCAGGCTGTGCTCCCTCGATAGGGAGCATACTAGCCAATCGTCCAGATACGGAAGGATTTTCATGCCTGCCTCCATCACAGGTGACAGCGCCGCCTGCATGCACCTTGAAAACACCCTTGGTGATAGAGACAGGCCGAAGGGGAGGACCCTGAACCGATAGAGATGGCCCAAGAAGGCAAAGCGGAGGAAGCAGCAATGTGCCTGGGCCACAGGAATGTGAAAGTAAGCGATCTTACATCTAAATCTAATGTGAACCTCTCCTCTTGGGAGATTACCCTCAGAACATCTGCTGTGTGCAGCATTTTGAATGGTAGCTTTTTCAGGTAGTGATTTAGCTCCCGCAAGTCCAGAATTGGATGGTAACTGTCGTCTGCCGTTGAACGTAGGGAAGCTCTCGACTTCCTCTATGACTCCTTATTTGCAGAAGAGCGTTTATCTCTGTCTGTAACACGAGAGACTACTCTGAACTTTTACAATTGTGGACCAGAGGCAGACCCTTGGAGGGGGCCGGCGGTTGAACTGTAGTCTGTAACCCTCTGACATTATTTTCAGAACCCAAGGGTCGCGGGTGGTTTTGGCCCAAGCGGCTAACTGAGCTTCCAAGTACAGTCCAACTGCCAACCCGTGACCCTCAGCCATAAGACGACCAAGATCCTGGGTCATGAAGCCAATGCCGTGGAGAGTAGCCTCAATTGCCTCTTTCACGATGGGGTCAGAGCTAGAAGACTAAGCAAGGTAGGAGACAGTGTTATCAATGCGGCCAATGCATGCAGCATGGTTATAGGCCCTAACAAGGTCATCATCAGTGTGAATACAAGCCTTACTGGGGCAACGCACCCGTGGGCGTACTGCTTCGTCACTTGAGACTTCCAAGGCGACAACACAGGTGTCCAAAGGCATCTGGTCCAGCCCAAGCACAGGGGCGTCGGCCATATTTGCCATGGCACGGGTGTGAGCGGGTAGCCGCTGACTTAAAAGCAGTTTGAAACTCCTCTACAAAGGCATTGCACTTTGGAATCAAGGCAGTGGTGTCTGTGGAGGAATGCTTAAAGTATGCACTCACTCCAGAAGTCTGTTCACTGGCTTCAAGCCACGCTGTGCCAGTGCTGAATGAATAGTCGCCATCGCTGAGTGGGACCCGCTTGCAGAGAATCGGGCGGCGCATTGGACTCAAATTCAAATTCAAGTGAGGTTTATTTGCATGACAAGTGAACTTGTGTTGCAAAAGCAGTGGTAAGACTCATCATCTCCAGCAGAGTTAAACAGGGAGTCAGTAACCGCTATAGAGAGCACATCATTTTCTCCCGGTGGGGGGTGGTGACCTGGGTGGCAACAGTGCCACCTGCTGGTGGCAAGCTAGACTGGAGCGGCGCCTTGCGAGGCTGAAGTTGAAGCAGCAAGGATTCAATGCGTGTGACTGCAGTAGAGAGGTCATCCACTCTTATTGAACTCCGATTTAAAGTGCTCTTCACTTTCTTTTTAGGAGGTTGCCCCTGAAGTCTTAGCTGACGGCGAGAGCATGGCATCACTCTGTACAACAAAGCTAGTGAGTCTGTGCTCACATACTGCAATAGGTAGAATTGCGCAGTTCGGGCAGGGATCTGACAACGCATCCCGGAGGTGCTCTAAGCCAAGGCAGGACGGGCATTCCAAATGGCCATCCTCAACCTCAAGTGGCGCTAGGCAAGCTTTGCAGCAGGGAGAATCCATTGCAGCATGAACTCAAGCTAGCTAACGCAAGACACCGACACACTAACTAGCAATACACAATAAAACAATATATATCAAAAATCAACTACCACTCGGCCACGTAAAGCACTGCTATAATTGCCACACAGCATAGCAGAATGCACGTGAGGAGAGAGAGAGTACGGGGGAATTATCATGGCGGAGCCGCTGTAATTCGGTGTAAAAACACATTATTGGCGATAGGGCAAGACATGGGGAGGGCCGCCGTGTAGTTTGATGCGTGTGTGTGGGGAGAGGGAGGTGAACACGGGGTGAACCACCGCACACTATCTCCTGTGCTTGCAAACGTCTGCAGAGGTGAACACGGGGAGAACCACCATACACTCTCTGATTGCGACTCAGAGCAGCACGGGGAAAACCACCGTGAATTCTCTCGATGCAATCACTCTCTCGAAAAAGCTTCAATGGCTAAAACTAGATCTTCCATGTTAACTCGAATCACGCGCGAGAACCCACACGGAAAGAACCTATATAAACATATAGGTTTTAATATAGGGCCAGATATAGGTTTCGCATATATATGACATACATAAAATTGGCCGTTTTCATATATTATAGGTACATATATGTACCTATATGTCACATATATGCGAAACCTATATGTGGCCCTATATTAAAATTAAATTTTTTTTCCGTTTGGTATTTC
The DNA here is from genome assembly GCA_029692085.1 of Gymnothorax javanicus. Lineage (NCBI taxonomy): Eukaryota > Metazoa > Chordata > Actinopteri > Anguilliformes > Muraenidae > Gymnothorax > Gymnothorax javanicus. The sequence continues at coordinate 56,337,680 of CM056202.1, forward strand.
CAATCGCACTCTACCTGGGATACCCAATTAAGGAACTATGTACAAGTGGTTAGACTTTTTCCAGGTTTTATGGCCCCCTATTCACATTCCATGCATATGTTAACAGTTGGCGGTTCTTCTCCGAAGCCTGTGCTTGTACGTAGTTATTTACTAAGTATATACGTTTCCAACTTCGCAAACTCAGAACGAGGGCGGAAGACCCTGGTAATATGGCCAAAATCTGATTTATGAGTGCCCGTCTGCTCGGAAGACCCTGGTGATATGGCCAAAATCTGATTTATGAGCGCCCGTCTGCTCAACAAGACGCGCCTAGGGGAACTCTAATCTACATAACCCTTGCCAGCAGGCCCTTTGCAATTTGCATCCCTGTAGCGCATTGGCCAATTGCGCACTACTTCTGAAAAGAGCTGCCGACCACTGGGCGGGGATTAAAACCTATATGTTTATATAGGTTCTTTCCGTGTGGGAATTTAAGAATCCTTGTTATTTCATCCCTGTAGGAAGAAGTCTGGGACCTTTAGTTGCTACACAAGCATCTCAGATAAAAGACAAGTGTCTGTTCATTAAAACTGTGAACAGAAATGTAGACTTTGTCTTCAAATTCATTAACCACAGTGAAATGCTCAAATAGATGTGGGGATGAAAATGACTTTTGAAAGGCATGTTTACTTGAATGTATGTTCATCTGTGTACTATTATTTTGTTATTTTTGTTTTATTTTGCTACATTTAGACTAAGGACCTCGGAGCCATAATCATCTAGAAACTGCATTACAGACAAGATAGAAAACATTGCCATTTGGTGGATGTAACAGTGTAGTGTATAACCTTTCAGTGGATGTGTATGAGCTGTAATGATGTGAATCCAATTTTATCTAATGCAGTGAATCTGGCAGTGACTTAAACTTGAAAAAATGCTTAATTGATGAAATAAACATAATCAAACCAATTTGTTTTTATACATTTCCTTCTCTTCCACAATACACAACTCAATCTTCATAGAATGGAAATAAGTATGGTCAAGAAAGAATTGATGGAATTGACCTTGTTATTGTTAATGTTTCAGGAAAAAAATGTAACAAATAGTATTAGATATTTGTGTTGATATCAAAGCTTTTTGTCTCCTCTCACTTGCCATAGTTATAATGACTGGTTTACACATAACATGCCGTTGTCACATGTCACCATGTATTTAGGATCAAATGTGATGCCATTTTCACATGTTCACATGCAATTAATAAGTTATTGCATGAAATTCTTGTTATTTCTGTAAGGGACTTTGGACTAATATGCAGATATTACCTTGAGAATAAAAATATGAGCTAGGCATCATGTATGACAGTCGCAAAAGTGAGATATGAGATATACAACAGGTATGACAAACAGAACCTGCCACTGGGTATATGAGCTATATAGGAGACCTATATGCCCTCTATAAGCACATATATATACCTGAATTTGGCCTATATGCGGCATATATGCGCATATAAGCTGCATATATGTGTCATATAGGTTGCACATATGCGCATATATGTTCATATAGATGCTTTCCATGTGGGAAGAATAGAAGGACGTATGACGTGCTACAGGGCTTTTTATAGCATGAGGTATGTCATACATGACTTTGTTGGTATAAGGACTCGATCCGCGCTACGCGAAGGGTATCATTCACAGGCTGTGCCACCTCTGGCGGTCAGGAGGCATGAAATAGAACTCAACATTGGTTTTGGTAATGGTTAGTTGCTGGAGTTATTTAAATCCTAAAGCAAACCAATGCTAAACCCAAGTCCAGCTTCAATAACTCAGTTTTAGCCGCTACAGTGTGAAACAGGGTGGTCAGTCACATTCTTACTCTTGAATAGATCTTGAAGCTGTATTTGGGTTAATTGAAAAAGCAAAGCACATGCAAAATCAAAGCAAACTGCAATAGATATAAGGAAATCTGTATGAAGAGAGAGGGATAAGTGCGTCCATATTTCACCCCTGAAAAGTTGTGAATAAACATCTATGACCCCTGAGTTCAAAGGGTTGACCCCTGAAAAAAAGTCACCGGAGTCACCGACCCTTGACTCCAAAAAAAACAGTGAGAGCCCTGTATGGAGTGGGGTTCGTTGAGTCATAGTGATCCCACCCTACACCATAACAGACCCACCACTAAATCTGTCATGCTGCCTCAGGTTAACATTGGCATGGCATTCGTTCCGACATTGCCAGATGCGACCACGCCTATCAAGGAAGTCTATAGTGTACCGGGACTCATCTGAGATAATTACACGTGACCACTGACGATTTCCCCAGTTCCTGCGTTGTGTACACTGTTCATGTCTATTGGCAATGTGGCGGTTGGTCAATGGCGGCACTATACCAGGCCGTCGAGCATGAAGATGGGCATCGTGTATCATCTAATCTGTCACTTGGACACCAATAGCCTGGTGTAGGTTTGCAGCATTTTGATTTGCTGTTTGAGTGCGATTTCTCAGAGCCTGGGCACGAATCAACCTATCCTGGGCTCTTTTTGTTGATTGTGGACACCCCCTGAACGGTGTCAATCATGAACATAATGGGTTTGCTGATACCTGCTGATCACAAACTGGGAAACATTGAAGAAATTGGCAACCTCAGACTGACGGCTGCCAGTTTCAAGCGTATCAATTGCTCTAAGACGTTCAGCACATTGGAGGCGTCACATTGCGAAAAAAACTATTAAGGGATGTCTCAGATAAACAAAATCAACAAAGGATTATAGTCAGAAGCTTTCAGAATGAAAGAAGTCTCGATCACAAGGGAGTAGATGACCTTTCTCCTAAGTGTCACATTTGAATATGCACCCCGGCCACGTGTTCAGGATTTCCACTTGCTGCATGTGCGCAACATTGGCTGCATTTTGGTGCTCTGTTTCAGAGCAGTTCATGTTATCTTCATTGCAGTCGGTTATTATATCCAAAACACAATCAATATTCTGTTATTGACCTTGAAATTCCAATATCCCCTACTTTTTTGAAGAGTGTAGATCAACATTTTTGGAGAGTGTGATTGTAGAGGATATGAATAGTGAGGTAATGGCGCAGCTCAAGTTGACTGCCTCAACTAGTTTGCAGGCATCATCCCATTTTATCTTAATTAGAAGTTATGCCCGGTAACATTTCCCATAATTTGGTCCATCTGAGGCTTAAATGAAAGTATAATCTGATTGCTTGTTACAACAGCGAAATCATTGTATGTCAAATTGGACCATCTTATCTCACCTGCACATGCACTTCAAAAAGCTCAAAATGGCCAAACAGCACACAAATTCCTTGCATCATCAAATCTACACCGCGACAACAACAGCATCATGAGACAGTATCACGTTATTTTTCAACATGATAAATACAGAATGATGCAATAACGTTTATTTCAATGGCACATACATTTGAGCTGAGGAGTTTTTAAATGCCAGAGTTTGCTTTGCACTCACAGGCACAGTCTAGCCTATTGAGACATCATTCATATAGTATCTGCGCAAAGAATGAATAAAACTACAAAACTGAAAATAATGCAGGTAGGAGTAATCCAAGTAAAACATTTTTGTATCTTTTTGGTCTTTGGTACTCCAGGACTTTGCTAATGTGTTTCACCATATCTTGATTTGACTCTCCAGCCTGAAGCATGAAATTTAGATTACAGGGCCATGATTACAAAATGGAACCTGACTGGGCATGGCAACTGATGGATGCCTGGCTAATCACTGAGGTGAGGTCACAGACAAAGGCTGACTTCTGGCCAGATAGGGCATGGAGCTCCTAACCTGACCTTCTGTTGTAAGGTGCCTCGATCTCTGAATATCTGGCACTAACCTGAGACACGCATGGGAGTCATACGTTGAAGATCGTCTTGAATCTGCTGAATTCCCTCCTTGGGTTTATGGGCCACCTGCTGCTCGCCCTCAGGCTTGGTGACCACCATGGATGTGAGGGGGGTCACAAAGCTGTACTTCAGAGCCAGGGCCAGGGCTTGCGTTTCCATTTGTGACTTCTCCTCTCCGGTCAACAACAACCTGCAGCCAACAACCCACACAATTATACACACACACACACACAAACACGCACGCACCCACGCACGCACACACACACGAGGTGCCGTTTAGGCCATAATTCAAACTTTACCTCTCAAGTTCACCATTTTACCTCTCACGTTCACTGTTTTCACCTCTCGCGTTCAGTTTTTACCTCTCACATTCACTGTTTTTACCTCTCATGTTCACTGTTTTTACATCTCAAATTCACACTTTTTACCTCTCACGTTCACTATTTTTACCCCTCACATTCACTATTTTTACCTCTCATGTTCATTATTTTTCCTCTCACGTTCACTATTTTTACCTCTCGCGTTCACAATTTTTTCCTCTCAGGTTCACTATTTTTTCCCCTCACATTGACTATTTTTACCGCTCACACACACTAAGGCTGCATCCGAATAGTCAAAAACTTACGGCCTAGCCTCTAATCCCTAACCACTTTTCTTTAACCTTTGTGGAAAATGTCATAAGGTAAAGGACAGGTGTAAAAAGGAATTCCTAATGGCTTAAGAGGACTACCATGCTAATTAGAGAATACCAATGCACTTACACCAGGCAACGTGATCAAGTCTCCTCTGCCCATCACATACATCTCTTTATGTGATTTGCGGGATGAATGGTCGACGCTTTAAATATTGCTGCTGCCCAGAATTGTGGGATAGCGTAATCTCCATTCTTTTCGAAAAGGATGGTTTTCTGTACCCTATGCTAAATTAAATAAATTAGGAAGCTCTGAGACACCTTTCCTTAACATTTGAAGAATTCAAATGCACTTATCATGGTTGCCTCATAATTATTTCCGGATCATTTTTTAGGAGTTAGGAAGTTTTCTTGGCAAAAAAGACTATTCGGACACAGCCTAAAACCACCTCTAAATACAGTAGAAACTAGAATCTGTGCTTGTGAAGCACTATGATGTTCCCCGCCATTATATATATTTGGTTGCACATTTTGAAGAGAGAACTATGAAAAGGCACATCTATACCATGTAATATAACAATATGCCTAGTTTGGTTGAGAAAAAAGTGTTTTGGAGTTTTGGTTCGGACAAGGTCCACACTCTCAATACGCACTAAGTTGAAAAGGTTACCATGGAAATCGGAAAAAAGAAAAATTTCTGAACAAACAAAATATCAAAAGGCACATCTACACCATGTGGTCTAACACTATACCAAGTTTGGTAGAGAAATCTCTCATAGTTTATGAGTTGTGGTCCGGACAAGGTTCCCAACCTCATTATGCAGTAAGTTCAACTTGTTTCCATGGAAACTCAAAAATTAAAAATTTCCGAATGAGCAAACTATTAAAAGGCACATCTACACCATGTGATCTAAAGATATGGCAAGTTTGGTGAAGAAATCTGTCATAGTTTAAGAGTTGTGGTCCAGACAAGGTCCCCACCCTCAATATGCACTAAGTTGAACTTGTTACCATGGAAACTGGAAAAAAGAAAAATTTCTAAACAACCAAAATATCGAAAGGCACATGTACACCATGGGATCTAATGATATACCAAATGTTGTGAAAAAATATTGAACGGTTTAAGAGTTGTGGTCCAGACAAGGTCCCCACCCTCAATATGCACTAAGTTGAACTTGTTACCATGGAAACTGGAAAAAAGAAAAATTTCTAAAGAACCAAAATATCAAAAGGCTCATCTACACCATGGGATCTAATGATATACCAGATTTTGTGAAAAAATATTGAACGGTTTAAAAGTTATGGCCCGGACAAACTTGCTCGGAAGGACGGAAGGACGGACGGACGGATGGAGGGGAAAACATTATGTTCTCCGCAACAAAAGAAAAGAAAAGAAAAGAAAAAGAAATCTCTCATAGTTTATGAGTTGTGGTCCGACAAGGTCCCCACCCTCAATATGCACTAAGTTGAACTTGTTACCATGGAAACTGAAAAAAAGAAAAATTTCTAAACAACCAAAATATCAAAAGGCACATCTACACCATGGGATCTAATGCTATACCAAATGTTGTGAAAAAATATTGAACGGTTTAAGAGTTGTGGTCCGGACAAGGTCCCCACCCTCAATATGCACTAAGTTGAACTTGTTACCATGGAAACTGAAAAAAAAAATAATTTCTAAACAACCAAAATATCAAAAGGCACATCTACACCATGGGATCTAATTATATACCAAATGTTGTGAAAAAATATTGAACGGTTTAAGAGTTGTGGTCCGGACAAGGTCCCCACCCTCAATATGCACTAAGTTGAACTTGTTACCATGGAAACTGGAAAAAAGAAAAATTTCTAAAGAACCAAAATATCAAAAGGCACATCTACACCAAGGGATCTAATGATATACCAGATTTTGTGAAAAAATATTGAACGGTTTAAAAGTTATGGCCCGGACAAACTTGCTCGGAAGGACGGAAGGACGGACGGACGGAGGGTAAAACATTATGTTCTCCGCAACATTTGCGGGGAACATAACAAAAGGTGATTTGTTGGAAACAGAGGGTGATTTGTTACAAACGGAAGGTGATTTGATGGAAACGGAAGGTTGTTGAAAGGGACGAAAGAATACTGTGATAATGAACTCCTAAGCTATGGTTCAGCAAACGCCGTTTATCTGGCCTCAGCCAGAAATATTATATCAAACCACAATCTCAATGGCAGCTGGGGTGCGTCTTCCGAAAGCACAGACACTAACTTACATATTCACAGTAAAAAAAGTGTTGCGCCCCCTATACTTTTTTCAGGGTGCGATGTTTTTGAAAGGGTTTAAAGATAACAGAATTAATATTATAACCAGGATTCCGCGTATACCAACAAACCAGTCTTTTGTCTATAGAACGAACTTAAATGGGGTATCCCATGACCTTATGGCATGTAAGAATCTCGTGCTGAACTTTTGCATTCAAATGAAGGAAAAACGAGGACGCAGTAAGAATGGTGAAATCTCAAAATTTAATATTGACCAAACTCATCCAATAGTTTAAAAGTGACATATAGAGATTAGACGAACACAATCAGTCAATATCGGGAACTTCCACCCAGCACTTGGATCACAGCTTGGAGTCTTCGTCTCATACCCATCACCAGACATCGAAATTGCTCCATGGGCAGCTGCTACCACTCCTCGTGCAATGCTGCTTCCAATTCACGCACGTTCTGTGGAGGAGGATCCCGACGTTGAATCCGGCATCCCAAAATGTCCCATACATGTTCCAGAGGATTAAGATCCGGACTCATTGCTGGCCATGGAATGTGTGTCAGAGCATTGTTCTGGATAACCTGGGTCACAGCTCGTGAACAATGTGGCCGAGCACTGTCATCCATGAATATCGGTCTGCTTGCCAGTGGGTGATTGTCAAAATGGGGCACAACAACGGATTTCAGCACCTCCTGGATGTAGCGATCCCCTCTCAAATTGCCTCGTATGGTCACTAAATCCAGCTTACAATCAAATGAGAAGCATCCCCATACCATAACAGATCCGCCTCCATATGGTACAGTTGGTATGATGTTCCTCGCAGTATAAGCTGTTCCAGGACGCCTCCAAACTCTCACTCTGCCATCCACAACATGCAGAAGGAATCTGCTTTCGTTGGACCAGTGGACTCTTCTCCAAATTGATGACGCCTTACCACCCTTAGCAACGCTCTGTCATCTCTAACTGAGGTCTTACGTGGTCTGCCAGAGGGTCTGCGATTCTTTACGTCATTAGCTAGCGTATGTTTTCTTACCAAACGGCTTATTGTTGAGTAGTGACGTCCGGTTCTTCTGCTAATCTCCTTGAAGGAAAGACCTGCTCTATGAAGGCCAATAATCTGCCACTTGACTGCTTCTGACATTCGTCTACCCGGCATTGTGTGTTACAATGGATGAGGCGGTCACAGAACAGCTTTTATAGGCGATATTGATCTTAAGAAGACACTGCAATTTGCATAATTCCTGCAGCATGCTATTCACGTGCTGATTGCTACATTTTGGTGATCATTTTCCCTACGAAAACATGACGCATTTAACACCAGATCTTAACTGAATAGCTACCATCAACAACAGATTTGGGCATTTTAGATATTGTAATGTATCAAGGGTTTTAATGTGGGGGTGCAACACTTTTTTTACTGTGTATAGTTGGAGCCTCTCACTGTGAATGGCCGAACCATGGGCGGTATAAGAACTATGTATGTGGCTTACTTGGTTAGCAGCTACGCTTATGGGAAACACACCCCTGCCTGGACGGGAGTCAAAACAGAGTGTCGCGACCAAGTTGCAGCTTTACTGAGTTGCTTACTTCTATCCCTGGTAGCTATTTGCCGTCTAACCACAACCACATCACTTCAGCAACCTGCTGCCGCACAACGTCTCCGTGGAAGAAGAATTTAAAGCTTTGTTCCCGGTAGGCCATTACGTTAAAGCACTTCCACCGCCAGTGTTACCAATGATGGTTCACGTATGGAGAGAGAGAGCCGCTATCAGACACTGTGGCGTTTAGGAACACCGGGTGAAGAAAGAGGTCAAAGCGATAGCAAACTAGTTTGCTGAAATGAGAAACTATTCACCAGGGGAGCCGTAATTGGCCACTTATTTGCCATTTCCTAGTTTGATGTTTAGGCTACCTTAAATGAGCGAAATTCTCTAGCCTCTTTGCATTTAACATGGGAAATTTTCCATCAAACTTTGATCACTCAGCAACTAGATCGAATTTCACGTGATAAGTTACCTGACACTCGTAGCTTTGAAAATTTAGCCTGCAGGCGCCTCTTATTTATAGCTAATTATGTTAGTATGATTCGTCTACGACAGCCGGCTCTGAAGGATTGAACAGCCAGATAGTTTTCAGACCGACTTGGCAAGAAATTACATTGATTGCAGTCATAGCTTAATTTTGCAATTGCAAATGAATCATAATCGAGTTGAGTTCACAAAGTCATAAAAAATTTATACTCGATCTCCTGCACGAGACCTTCTGTCTTTACAGAAGTAACTTAACGTCAGTAACTTCATGTCAACATGATTCTATAAAATGTTAGCAAACCGTCACTATATGAGGTGTGTCAGAAAAGTTCCAGAACTGAGTGTGCTGTGTGAGCTGTGAGTGGGGGAGGAATCAGCGGGTTGCGTAACCGTGTGACGTAATGTCCAGGGAGTATATAACCGTGATCTCAGCTCTCTGCAGCCATTTAATTTTTTTCACATGCTTTTGTATACATGTCCTCTGTTTCAGGGCGTCAAGCGATGAGCACAGAGGAACTAAACAACCTGACAGAGCAACGAACCAACCTGAAGTTTCTGGTCCGGTTGGAGAAAACTTCGTCAGAAGCACTGGGAATACTGCAGCAAGAGGGATGCAAGGATGTGGAAAAAGACCCCAGGAGCGGAAGGCCTTCAACGAGCAGGACTGAGGCCAACGTTGAGCGTGTCAGGCAGATGGTGCGTGGCGATCGTCGGTTGACCACTCGACTGATCGCAAATAAGCTGGGCATAAACCGGGACAGCAACTGGAAGATTATCACTGAAGATTTGGTATTCGGAAAGTCTGCGCAAAGATGGTGCCGAAGCTGCTGAACAATGACCAGAAGGATCGGCGCATGCATGTCCTCGCGTCCCTCTTTGAACCTCTTGTACCACTCAAAAACACGTGACGATGACATCGTCTCATCTCCGTACACTTGCTGCAGCATTCCCAGTGCTTCTGACAGAGTTTTCCCCAACTGGACCAGATACTTCAGGTTCGTTCGTTCCTCTGTGCTCATCGCTTGACGACCTGAAACAGAGGACGTGTATACAAAAGCATGTGAAAAAAATTCAATGGCTGCAGACAGCTGAGATCAATTATACACTCCCTGGATATTACGTCACACGGTGACGCAACCCGCTAATCCCTCCCCCACTCATAGCTCACACAGCACACTCAGTTCTGGAACTTTTCTGACATATCTCGTATTGCTAGCTGGCTGTCTTTAATAATTTCACCCATTTAAGGTGACCAAAGCATTGAATGCGGAACTGGCAAAAACGTGGCCAAAGTCAGAAATGGTTTCTAATTTCGGAAAGCTAGCTAGCAAACGTTGGCTTGTGCTTTGACCTCGTTCACCTGTCGGTTGTCGATTTTCCAAAACACCGCTGTGCCTGATACCGGGCTCCTTCTCTCCTTACGGGAGACGTCAATGGTGGCACTGGTGGTTGTAGCTACTGTTGTGTTAGCTACGGTTTGACGGGAACAGAGTTTTTAATTCTCCTTCAACAGAGACATGTTATGCAACAGCAGCTTGCTGAAGTGATGTGGTTGTGGTTGCTAGGGATAAAAGTAAGCTACTCAGTAAAGCTGCAGCTTGGCCGAGATGCTCTGTTTCATCTCCCGTCCAGGCAGGGGTGCGTTTTCCATAAGCGTAGCTGCTAACCCAGTTAGCAACATACACAGTTCGTATACTGTCCATGGTTCGTCCATTCACAGTGAGAGGCTCCAACTACGTAAGTAATGCCACCCTGACACTTGCACGATTTTTGTTCCCCTAATGCCACGCAATGCGTCGTGGCAATGATTAAAGTCTTTGGGAACGAGCGTGAGGAGTGTGTGGAGGGTGCGGGGGTGCATGCCAAGTCTTAGAGAGAATTTTGAAAAGTTCAAAAATTTGGCACGCATTCGGCATGCAATGTTCGTGCCAAGTGTGTGCCTCCTGCGCGAACCATGCGTGAACACTACGCGAACTCGGCACGAACACTGCCGACGGTGCGTGTCAATGCATGTCAATGCGTGCCGTTAGGGTGTTGTCACAAGTTGTTCACGTGATCATGGCACGCCCAGCTCACGCATAGTTCGCGCACGTCACAAACCATTCGCCCATGGCAGGAACTTCTCACGGTGTTCACGCATTTCTGGCCGTGTATTGCGAAGACAGTGTGTAACTTATGCGTGTACAGTGCGCGAACAGGGCGCAAACAAGGCTCCGCTGCGTACCACCGAAATGGCACGCCTTGCCGCGACACATTGCGGGGACAAAAATCGTGCAAGTGTCAGGGTGGCATAAGCATCTGTGCTTTCGGAAGACGCACCCCAGCTGCCATTGAAATTGTGGTTGGATATAATATTTTACATTAAGGCCAGATAAACGGCGTTTGCTGAATGATAGCTTAGGAGTTCATTATTACAGTGTTCTTTCGTCCCATTCAACGACCTTCCGTTTCCATCAAATCACCTTCGTTTCTAACAAATCACCTTCCATTTCCACTGTATTAAGAGGTATTTTTATTGTGTGTGAGAGGTACACACAGTGTACATGTGAGGTAAAAACAGTGAACGTAAGAGGTAAAAACAGCGTATGTGAGAGGTAAAATAGTGAACTTGACAGGTAAAAACAGTGAATGTGAGAGGTAAAAATGGTGAACGTGACAGGTAAAAACAGTGAATGTGAGAGGTAAAAACAGTGAACATGAGGTAAAAATAGTGAACGTGAGAAGTAAAAACAGTGAATGTGAGAGGCAAAAACAGTGAATGTAAGAGGCAAAAACTGAACGTGAGAGGTAAAAACAGTGAACGTGAGTGGTAAAAACAGTGAACATGAGGTAAAAATAGTGAATGTGAGAGCTAAAAATGGTGAACGTGAGAGGTAAAAACTGTATGTGAGAGGTATAAATGGTGAATTTGAGAGGTAAAATTGGTGAACCTGAGAGCTAAAAATAGTGAAAGCGAGAGCTAAAAATAATGAATGTAAGAAGTAAAAATAGTGAACAGGACAGGTAAAATAGTGAATGCGAGAGGTAAAAACTGAATGTGAGAGGTGAAAACAGTGGCCATGAGAGGTAAAAACAGTGAATGTGAGCGGTAAAAACTGAATGTGAGAGGTAAAAACAGTGAATGTGAGAGGTAAAAACTGAACATGAGAGGTAAAAACAGTGAATGCGAGAGGTAAAAACTGAATGTGAGAGGTGAAAACTGGCCGTGAGCAGTAAAAACAGTGAATGTGAGTGGTAAAAACTGAATGTGAGAGGTGAAAACTGGCCGTGAGAAGTAAAAACAGTGAATGTGAGTGGTAAAAACTGAATGTGAGAGGTAAAAACAGTGAATGTGAGAGGCAAAAACTGAACATGAGAGGTAAAAACAGTAAATGCGATGGGTAAAAACAGTGAATGCGAGAGGTAAAAACTGAATGTGAGAGGTGAAAACAGTGGCCGTGAGAAGTAAAAACAGTGAATGTGAGTGGTAAAAACTGAATGTGAGAGATAAAAACAGTGAATGTGAGAGGTAAAAACTGAACATCAGAGGTAAAAACAGTAAATGTGATGGGTAAAACAGTGAATGCGAGAGGTAAAAACTGAATGTGAGAGGTGAAAACAGTGGCCGTGAGAAGTAAAAACAGTGAATGTGAGCAGTAAAAACTGAACGTGAGAGGTAAAAACTGAACATGAGAGGTAAAAACAGTAAATGTGATGGGTAAAAACAGTGAATGCGAGAGGTAAAAAGAGTATACGTGAGAGGTAAAAACTGAACGTGAGAGGTAAAAACAGTGAACTTGAGTTAAGTTTGAATTACAGCCTAAACAGCAGCTCATAAACACACACACACGCATGCACGCACACTCACAAGCATATGTCCGCACACATGCTAATTGACCGATCCCAAGCCCCGCCTCCCATTGTTACTGTTGCTAGGTCAGACAACTAACCAGGGGCCTATTGCACAAAAGTCGAATCCTGAGATCCTGGATCAACGCCAAAGCGAGGATCGCCATATCCCAAACAGTGCGTCGCTGGCTTAATTGATTGCACAAAGCCCAGAGCGGGTGGAGGAGGATCGGCTAAGTGAAGCCCGGTGCCGCTGATCCTGCTGAGTGCGCGCACACAGCTACTTCAAATAGACCCTGAGATCGATCACAGAATCGTTGATCATCACCATGGACACTAAGTAGCTGCAGCAGACGCATGTGCCAGCTATAATCAAAGATCGCGTTCAGACAGAGGGACGATGGGATCTCTGAAATGCCTCTGCTTGCTACTCCTTCAGTATCTGTCTGAATGGTGCGAGACGTTTGAGAGGAATATTAAAGTGCGCTAAACTAAAGTGAAAGTAAACTCGGGAGGTGTTTCAGCGCCGTCGAAAAGGAGTAGCTGGTGCACTTTGGCATTACCGTGAATGAGATAGGCCGTCGCTGCCAAACAGGTTTATACAACATTGAGATGTCTAAAGATGGACTCTATTGTGCGTAAGATGTTCATGTGAGCTGCTATATACTAATCAGTGCGCTGAAGTTTTTACATGCATATATTTTTCCTGTACACGCACTTCAATTTTGCTACAAGCCCTTTTCTGTCCTATACAAACTGAAATGATAGTTCGATCAAGAAGACGTTTTCAGACTAGTTGAGTTTACTTTCTGCTTTTAATCACGTATGTTGGAGGCATACTCAAATTATAAAGTAAAATTTAACGTCAGAAAATTACGTCAAGAAGTCTCCTGAAAATGTTTGATTCCAGTATCGCGAAGCGAGCGACATTGCACACGTATCCAGTACTGAGGCAACGACTCTACTTTACCCCGCAGCTGTGCTGTATGAAGGGGGTTACCACAGCGATTTAAGACCGCGCTGAAACACGGTAACCCACTTCACACAACACTGCTCATTTTCCTCTCTGATGGAAGTCTCAACTTGTGGAATAAGGACAAATCTTATAATGACGGATTCTAAATATGGTTAAAATGTGACATGGAAGGGGGACTGATTGAATTGTGATGGTCACTGTCACATGGATACTTGAATATAATGATCGATTATTGGCTATTTTACTGACATCAATGGTTACAAGTTTCTAAGATAATTACGCTGGGCCCACACTATAATTGAGATAGCAATGTGTAGTGGACAATTCAGAATGACTGTTAAGGACATTGATGTTCAATCTGGGTGACTGCTGAATAAGGTGGGGTGAAATTGGCTGGAAGCAAGAGCTTAGCTAGTTCGTAAGCCTGCTTCGGAGCTGGCTAGCTCCACAGACTTTGTTTCCATAGTTACTAGTGCCATGGCTTAGCTCCCACGCTCTGTGCAACCGAAATGGGGTTTGAGATCAGGCTAATCCCGTGCCAATCCTGGGCTAATACCTTATCCCGCCTTCGTGCAATAGGCCTCAGGAAACTTCAGCCTTGCCTGAGTTCAAAACAACAAGCATAGTGGCGCCGGTTCCGTTCACTGATGTGTTGCATGCGAGTCAGTGTTATTTTGGCATCGACATTTTGTCTCCTTAAATATGTGCTTTTAGGAGGATGAAAAGCGGCACACTTTCTAATGGGAAGATCGAAATGTGACTCGGTCTCAACGTTTAAGTGCGAGCAGAAAAGTTAAGTTCACGTGACCGAGGCTTTTAATGACCCTCTAATAAGATATGTGCTTGGAAGTTTTCCCTTGTCGTCGATGAATGTCCGTGTACGCTCTCAAATTACTCTCTGGTTTCCTCACTTCATTGTACCCTGATTGAGCATATTTGCCGTCAACTGAATTGTTCATATTTAATCATATGGCCAATGCCAAAGTTGTTAAAAGGAAGCGCTAGTTAACTCTGGCTACTCCTTTCCTCAGCTTCATCTTTGCCCCTGTCCCATTAAAACACTGCTCTCAGAAATGATCACTGCACAGCACGGATCGAGGGGACAGAGAAAACTTTTTTCTCCTGATTTCTAGCTAACAGCCAAGCCTTTCTCCCCTCCTTGTCTTTTTGAACTCTGTATAAACAGACAAAGCGACTTGTCCACTGTTTTAAATATTATGCCGGTAAGAAGTATTGTCGTTGAATTTCAGTTACAAGCTGCTAGCTTGTTAGCCACCTTGTTAATTTTATTAACAGCTCAGTTAATACAGTCCCCGCGACTGTAAGGGTACCAAGGTAGCTCTCTGGTGACCGTTATCAATCGCTAGCGTTTGTTGTTAGTCAGCGGTCTATTCAAGTCAATGGGACGGCTAATTAGCTAGCTAGCATGAAACGTTTTAATACAGCCCTTCAAATGAATATTGCTGCAAAAGGCATGAGAATACAACTGCGTAGGTTTGTTTGATAAAAGTGCCTTCTGTATTATTCTTATGTCGTAAATTGTAATTATCTTGTGAGATTTATCACCAATGAAAAAGTCACTAATTTCACAACTGTTTCAGATTTTTTTTTAAATTAGTTTAAGAACACATTAAAAAGATTATTATGGTTTTGGAAATGGAATAAAAAACACGCCTTTAACACGGTCGGGATATCGAGTGTCTGTTACATCATTTTACCATCGTCAGAAACCAAAAATGCCTGGTTTGATGGCTTCCTGAGGTGAAAGTTGTCTGAAGTTCGCTCAGACCCCTGCTTGCTCCATTGTGACATAGCCAAAAGTGGGCGGGGCTTGGGATCGGTCAATTACTTACAACCAAATGAATGAACACACAAACAAAGATACGCATGTTCAACCACACTTACGCACAGCCTGTCACAACCCTTGTGTGTCCTTAATTGGTTCCTCCTTTGTTCCAGCAGTCTGCGTGGGTTTTTGCAGTTTGTCTCCTATAATTGATTAATTGTCTTTTCTCCTTCCTTGCTCCCAAGTGTTATCATTCGTATGCCTTGCCCCTCTTGTGAATGTCCGGTCTAAATACAGTGCCGTGAAAAAGTACTTGCCCCCTTCCTGATTTCTTACTTTTTTGCATATTTTTCACTCTGAAATGTCTCAGATCATCAAATTTTAATATAAGACAAAGATAACCCGAATAAATGCAAAATGCAGTTTTTAAATGATGATTCCATTTATTATGGGGAAAAAAGCTACCCAAACCAACCTGGCCCTATGTGAAAAAGTAATTGCCCCCCCCTTCTTAAATCATGAATTAACTGTGATTAACCACATTTTTTGAGTCCAATTTCACGAGCCACACCCAGGCCTGATTACTGCCAGACCTATTGAATCAAGAAATTGCTTCAATAGAACCTGTCTGATAAAGTGAGGTAGGCTAAAAGATCTCAAAAAGCAACACATCATGCCATGAACTAAAGAAATTCAAGAACAGATGAGAAACAAAGAAATTGACATCTGTCAGTCTGGAAAGAGTTGCAAAACCATTTCTAAGGCTTTGGGACTCCGGTGAGAGCCATTGTCCATAAATGGAGAAAACTTGGAACAGTGGTAAACCTTCCCAGCAGTGGCCAGCCTACCAAAATTACTCCAAGAGCGCATCAGCGACTCATCAAGGACGTCACAAAAGAACCCAGAACAACAACTGAAGAACTGCAGGCCTGACTTGCCTCAGTTAGAGTCAGTCTTCATGATTCAACAATAAGAAAGAGACTGGGCAAAAATGGCATCCATGGGAGAGTTCCAAGGCGAAAATCACTGCTGACCAAAAAGAACACAAAGGCTCATCTCACATTTGCCAAAATACATCTTGATGATCCCCAAGACTTTTGGGAAAATATTCTGTGGACTGACGAGACAAAAGTTGAGCTTTTTGGAAGGTGTGCGTCCCGTTACATCAGGCGTGAAACAAACACAGCATTTCATAAAAAGAACATCATACCAGAAGTCAAACATGGTGGTGGTAGTGTGATGGTTTGGGGCTGCTTTGCTGCTTCAGGACCTGGACGACATGTCATAATTCATGGAACCATGAATTCTGCTCTCTGCCGGAAAATCCTGAAGGAGAATGTCCAACCCTCAGATTGTGATCTCGAGCTCAAGCGCACTTGGGTTATGCAGCAGGACAATGATCCGAAACACACTGGCAAGTCCACCTCTGAATGGCTTAAAAAAAACAAAATGAAGATTTTAGAGTGGCCTAGTCAAAGTCCGGACTTAAATCCGCTTGACATGCAGTGGCATGACCTTAAATAGACCGTTCATGCTGAAAAACCCTCCAATGTGGCTGAATTAAAAATTTTCTGCA
Source organism: Gymnothorax javanicus (assembly GCA_029692085.1). Classification (NCBI taxonomy): domain Eukaryota; kingdom Metazoa; phylum Chordata; class Actinopteri; order Anguilliformes; family Muraenidae; genus Gymnothorax; species Gymnothorax javanicus. The sequence goes on from CM056202.1 coordinate 56,354,606, forward strand.
AAGAAGAGTGGGCTAAAATTCTTCCACAACGATGTGAAAGACTCATTGCCAGTTATCGCAAACGTTTCATTGCAGTTGTTGTCGCCGAGGGTAGCACAACCAGTTATTAGGATTTAGGGGGCAATTACTTTTTCACATAGGGCCAGGTAGGTTTGGATAGCTTTTTCCCCTTAATAAATGAAATCATCCTTTAAAAACTGCATTTTGTATTTACTCGGGTTGTCTTTGTCTAATATAAAAATTTGTTTCATGATCTGAAACATTTAAGTGAGACAAATATGCAAAAAAATAAGAAATCAGGAAGGGGGCAAATACTTTTTCATGGCACTGTATATGCAAACATACATACAGTACATGTAGGAGCACATACTCTCACAAGCAAGTATGGACACATGTATATGTGTGCATACACAGTACTGTTTTCACAAAGATATGCAGTTAGAGTACTCATGTGCACATTGTAGTTAGAGAGAATATACTCGCAGTGTAACTAGAGGGCAATCATGCAAACCGTGATGTCTGAGAAGCACAAACACACACTAGGTAGATAGAGGGCACAAACAAGCAGAGTAGGCAGAGGCTACACACAAATAATATGCAGTTTGAGAGTACAAACGCACTATGCAGAGCGAGAATAATGCAGAGCACATCTCATGCTACAGTACATGCAGAAACTGTGCAGTTAAAGAACTCACACTTATGCAGAATAACTCACGCTCTCTCCAGATGCTGCTGCACAGTCAGATAGGCCCACAGTCTCTGGATATACATCTCGAAGATGTAGAAGTCCAAACCTTCAGGCATAGTCTTTTTCTTCTCTGGAGTGGCCCTCAACAGAACCAACTCGCCTTTCTGCAAACAGAGCTTGTTCTTTAGCACTTTTAAACTTAGAGGCCAACTTGCAGTTTAATTGAAAGTCATTTTTTGGAGATTTATACTTCACCTGGCATTAAAATTGACCATTTAAAAAGTTCAGCAGGACTTAATGTTTAACCGGCCATAAGGGCACAGATTTAGCGGGAAAAGTTTTCAGAAAATCTCCTAAAACTCAATTTTTTTCAACACCTCGTAATGATACTTAACAAAAAGGAATCTGTCTCCTCAGCTCTACCTCTGCTCAATGTGTAGTAGTAGGAGGCAGTGAGTCTGAGGTGTTATGACATTGCGAGTTGGTCCTTTTTAGGTAGTTTAATAATGTATCTCACCATTAATCATCATAGTAAACGACTGTGTTTGTGCAGGTTGAACAAATTCCAGCCTGTCAGGACTTTAAGTCAGCAATTTTCCGAACTGGAAACAGTGACAGCTGCTTGGCTGAAGTGAAAAGAGGATGGAAAAATGCCTTTTAATAATGAGTAGTCTTCACCATTTTTCATTTATTTTCCTTGATTAACAAGATTTCCAAGGATTAAATAATCCATTGGCAATTAAACGCGCTGCTTCCTTCTTAATGTAATGCTGCGATGATTACATGGCAAAAAATATTTTAAGAAGAAATATTTAGAAAATTAGAAAAATATTTTATTCACTTCACAAAAAAGATAAACTACTCTGTTAACTTTGAAATTTGCATTCAGCACATCCTGAATGCACTTTATCTGACTCGCACTTCATGATTGAGTAAAATAGAAAGAAAACAAAGATTGGTTACAAGGATCCGCAACTTAATTCAGTTAATTTTGAGTGAAATGCAATTTTGTTTTGAAATGACGCATTTTCTTTCTGGTGTTAACTTCACAAGGAGAACTGGCCACATTTGATGCTGTTGGTTGTTTTCTGAGTTCATGTAATGTTGATTTAAATACATGATTGAAGTTTAAAGTTGTTGTAGCCAGTACCCTCTTTTTTGCTGTCGTGTGCTGGGGTGTGGGCATCAAGAAAAGATGCAAAAAAGCTCAACAAGCTGACAAAGAAGGTCCAGTCTGTTGTGGAGGCGAAGCTGAGCACTTTGGAGGAATTGGCTGAGGACAGAATCCAGACAAAATTCCTTAGGATCATAAACAACACCATCCATCCCCTCCATAAAACACTGGACAGTCTCAAGAGTACATTCAGCCGCAGATACAAACTCCCCCACTGTTCAAGAGAGCGATATAAAAAAACATTCATACCCACCGCAATACAGCTGTACAACTCCTCCTCCTGATTCATTCACTTTAAGCACCCTGAACCCAGCACTTTTTAACCTTTTTACATGCACCTTATCCACATTTTTACTATTGTGGTTTTAATACTATGGGTTTTTATGTATTTTACTTCTGTGTTCCGTGATTTTTTTTTTTTTTTCCATTGTCATGTATTTTTCCCTTGCTGCTGCTTGTGACATTTCAAATTTCCCCTTGGGGATTAATAAAGTAATCTATCTATCTATCTATCTAAAAGGTAAATTCTCATTTTCCCTAATTTTCAACTCAACAGCCCCCATTGACAGGAAAATGAAAAGTGCTAGCTTTAGTACCTGGGCATGCTTCTGTAGGTGAAGACACGGTAATTCACCACTGTACCTGTAAAGAAAAAATGAGCGAGTGCGTGACGCTCAATTTAGACCAGGTAATATGATGGAGATTAGGATGTGACGCTGAAGTCAGGACAGGATGGAACTGACGTCTGGTGGGGTTACAGTCAAGCATAAATCAACAGAACACTCGGGGAAGTACTGGTCATGGATCCAAAAGGGATTCAGCTCAGCGAAAATGTGAACTGTACACTGAAAGACTTGCGTTCTAATGTTTGCTAATGCCTAGGTCCCACTGGGGAAAAATCATCGGCGATGTGGAAATAGACAAATTTTCTCCCGATGCTCCCGATGTTTTTGCCAAAAAAACGGAGTAGTCCTATTAGAAATTGCACTTATTAGGCATCGGGGATGGTCCGGTGAATGTTCACTGATGCTTCGGCTATGGTCACAAAGCTTCTGGGAATGTCCCCCGAACAATGCCCGTGAAACATCGGGGATGGCTCCCGATGCTCGGGGAAGCTCCAGGGTACCTTTGCCGATAATCGGCGAAGGTGCCGCGGAGCTTCCCCGAATTTGAAACATCATCTGGGGAATATCCCCGTAGATTAGGGGATGCATCGGTGAGTACTTGCGAACCATCCCAGGTGCCTCGGGGAAGGGTTATTGGGGAGGTATATATTGTAGCGAGCGACAATTTGCAACCAGCCTCTACTGTATAATTATCGAACAGTTTGGATGGGAATCCGGTGCGAGACGCCAAGCAGGGTTTGGGAAAGAACTTTTTAGTTTTAATGAAAAATCCTCTAACCTCCCTGTGCACTCCCTGTAACTCATCCCACCACAAAAACTGATAGCCTATCGCCGAATGAAAACTTTCTTTTTTTTTAATCACTCGCATTCACTCCACTTACTCCTGCCCCGAGTGACTTTGAACATTGTTTCCCCCTCTCATATTCCCCCTCTAGTCTTTATTTTCATGATTTTGTTTCCTTAATTTTTTCTCTTAATTTTGATATCTAATTGAAATTTGTTTAATGAAGAGAAGGCTGTCGGGCATTGCTTTATTTAGCTGACCGCAACTCGCATCTGGCAAGCACACCTGGTTGTTATAATCTGTACTGCAGCGGCCCAATCTTTTCCTTTAGAAATTAATCAACTATTTTTTATAATTTTTTTTATTATTGAGTGGCTGGATATACGTATTTAGTTTTCTTGCAGGTGTCTAGGCTGGGGCCTGCAATTGGGGTTATTTATTTTCTGCGGATAAATGTGTTTTTTTCCCTTAACCTGTTCATTTTTTTCTCTTGATGTAGCTAAATATTGTTATGATTCGAGCAAACGGAAGTGCCTCTTTCTTTGTTGGTACAATACAAGTTATTTACTTTCTCATAGTTTTGTTGACGAGTTTTTGGTAAGATGCTGTTGTGGAGCTGAACACAACTAATTTATTTTGGTCTAACAGACGACCTGGTGCCCGGAAAAAACACTGACAAAATAACTGTGTTTGGCTACGCTATAATATATGCACATTTTGGGCTCAGCATCATTCTCTCTCTGGCATGTACTTATATGAAATGTAGCTAGGCCTACTTATAGTGAGCGCGAATGCAATATCCAGCGCCATGGGAAGAATGCACTTTTCAACCGTCGCCGAAATTTCGGCGAATATTTGGGGATGCAACCCCGACATCGGGAATGTGTCACCGAAGTTCGCCGAACTTTCGCCGAAGATTCAAATATCCCGGAAGGTCTCCTGACACTTTGGCGAGACATCACCAATGCTTCGGGGATGCCTCGGGGAAAACAATATTTCGCCAAAGCTCCGGAGAAGCATCCCCGGAGCTTCCCCGTGGGTCTGGAAAGCTCCTGCGAGGCCTCCCCGGCCTGTTTTCCCGACAAAACGTCGGGAACACATCGGGAAAAATTTCAATGCAAGCACTGAAATTTTTCGCAGTTCTCCCGATGCCTCCCAATGGTTCCAGATGGCTTGCGACGCTCCCGAAGCTTCCCCGGGACATCAGGGAACCTGTTCCCAACGCCTCCCGAGGTGCATCAATTTCCATCGAGAGTACATCGCCGAGGCAAAAAATGCCCAGTGGGACTGAGCCTTAACTTCCAAATAACTTTGCTAAATGAATGAAAGTTACCCTTTGTTGTGCCTGCTGTGCCGCTGCACTTCTATTAGCTGTATTTTAAACTTTTTATCGAATATTTTATTCTAAACGATCTACTGTGGCATTGACCATGAGGCATTCTTGACGCCTGCTTTTATCGTTGAGTGACTGGTGGAAAGTTGGGCCGAATGATCGCCAATTTGCGTATCACGAGCCGCCATTACCATCAACAATGTGGCTGAACCTGAAGTCTTCTGGGTTTCAGAAGAAACAGAGGTACCAGGGGAGGGAAAGCTGTGCAAAGAAGGAAGATGGTATCTCAAGCTTTATGTCTTTCGAAGGAAAACAGAGAGCTGCAGTGTTTTGCCAATATTCTCGTAATTGTAGCTACAGTTGTATGCAAAAGTTTGGGCACCCCAGATCAAAATTTCTGTTACTGTGAATAGCTAAGCGAGTAAAAGATCACTGCTCTCCAAAAGGCATAAAGTTAAAGAGGACACAATTTCTTTATATTTCAAGCAAGTTTACTTTTTAATTTCCATCCTTTTACAGTTTCAAAATGGCAAAAAAGGAAAATGGTCCAAAGCAAAAGTTTGGGCACCCTGCATGGTCAGTTCTAAGTAACACTCCCTTTAGCAAGTATCACAGCTTGTATACACTTTTTGGTGCCAGCTAATAGTTTTTAAATTCTGGTTTGGGGGATTTTGCCCATTATTCATTTTAAAAGGCTTCTAGTGTTGTCAGATTCTTTGGCTGCCTTGCATGCACTGCTCTTTTGAGGTCCTTCCACAGATTTTCAATGATGTTGAGGTAAGAGACATTGAGGGCTATGGTGAAACCTTCAACTCGCACCTCTTGAGGTATTCAGTTGTGGATTTTGAGGTGTGTTTAGGATCATTATCCTGTTGTGGAAGCCATCCTCTTTTCATCTTCAAATTTTTTACAGATGGTGTGATTTCCGCTTCCAGAATTTGCTAGAATTTAATTGAATCCATTCTTACTTCTACCAGTGACATGTTTCCCGTGCCACTGGCTGCAGAACAAGCCCAAACCAAGATCGATCCAACCACATGCTTGACAGTTAGGTGTTCTTTTCATGAAATTCCGCATCTTTTTTCTCCAAACATACCTCTGCTCATTGCAGCCAAAGAGTTCTATTTTAACTTCATCAGTCCACAGGACTTGTTTCCTAAATGCATCAGGCTTGTTTAGATGTTCCTCAGCAACCTTCTGATGCTGAGTTTCATGGTGAAGATGCAGGAAAGGCTTCCCTCTCGTGACTCTTCCATGAAATACATATTTGAGCAAGTGTTGCTGGACCGTAGGGCAGTGCACCATGACTCCATGGCATGCTATATCTTGCTGAAGGTCTTTTGTTGTCAAAGAGGTGTTTTGATTTACCTTTCTAGCAATCCGATGAGCAGATTTCTTGGGAAGTTTTCTTGGTCTTCCAGACTTCAAGTTGACCTTCACGATTTCTGTTGACTATTATGAACTATTATGACTATTATATTATGAACTGAGGAAATTGCAACCTAAAAACGTTTGCTATCTTCTTATAGCCTTCTCCTGCTTTGTGGGCATTAATTATTTTCATTTCCATAGAGCTAGACAGCTGCTTAGAGGACCCTATGGCTTCTGATTGCTGGGCCAAGGTTAGAGGAGTCTGGATATTTATAAACTTTGAAATTTGCATCACCTGGCCTTTCCTAATGATGACTGTGAACAAGCCATAGCCCTAACAAGCTAAATACAATCTGAGACTATAGTCAAATTTACCTGAGAGCTCAAATCTTTTGGGGTGCTCAAACTTTTGCACGGTGCACATTTCCTTTTTTTCACTCTAGAATTGTACAGAACAAAAAAGTAATACACTAATGCTGCTTAAAATGTCTAAAAAAGTGTTGTATCTTTACATTTATGCCACTCAGAGAACAGTTTCTCTTCTACTTCCTTAACCATTCTCAGTAACAGAAAATTTGATCAGGGGTGCCCAAATTTTTGCATACAACTGTATGTGGAAATCTTGGTCATTCGGGGCTTCGCAACGCAAAATTAGCCAAACTTGTGGAAGTTGAGCAGACCAATAACTTCCTTAATATTTGGCATAGAGAGATGATCTTGGTACCATTGGATTCATATAGGCATGCCCTTTGATATGACTCTGTTATGTTAATGTTGGACAATTCTGAATTTTTTTTCCACACAGCTAGTAATTGTCGGCGCAGGAAAGGACTGAAATCGAAAGACTGAAAAGGTGACAACTCGAACGTCTGTTCTTGTTTCCGTAAAGGTGGTTAAACAACTGCCCACTCACTCTAAAGTCTACCCCAAATGTCTGGTATCGAATGGGCATTCTTTGGCAAAGGAATTTGTGGTAGAAAATCTTTGTGAAGAACTTAAATCCAATGCCGTTGACCTGTGTTTCATCTTGGAGTCATGGTTGAATGAACGTATTCCCCGCTATTTAATTGCACCTGATTCACTTTGCTCTGGAAGGACATATTGACCCGTAAAGGTGGGGGTGTTGCTTTACTGTGTAGAAATGACTGGACCATTGAACGTATGAATTTATCCTGTTTGTTTATGGGCTAAAATTGATTGTGGATGGGGAGTTAAGCTTCGCCGCCTTGCTTAATCATCCCCCACAGCTAGCTTACGATGAATCTGAACTGATTGACTTATTGATTAATGCCTGTGAAGAGATACTTTCAACTACTCCAAAAGGCAAAATCAGTATTGCAGGAGACGTAAATCAACTAAATACCCAATGACTCCAGCTGCATACAAATTTGTCGCAGCTAGTGATGTTGCCTACTAGGGGAAATAATATTCTTGTTAAGTTCTCTTACAAACATCCCCTGAGGTTTGGAAAAGTTTGTTGTACTAAAAGTTTGTTGCAGACAGACCATCTGGGAGTATTTGTACACCAAAAATTTAAACCAGGTCCTCCTAAGCGGACTGTTGTAAAGTTTCGTGATGTAAGGGTGTATTGGAAGATCATGATGATCAAGACCCTGCAAAATGTGGACTGGTCAACCGAGACGAACGAACACAATGTAGCAGCTGCAGTTGACATTATATGGTGTTTTGAAGTATTACTGTACTATGTACATTTTGTATGTGCACTATTGGGGACCACCAAGGCCCGATGATACACCTGCGTCACACTAACCAAAAGTGAACAACAGTTTTCAAGGGAAGATAACTTCATCACTGTCAACCACTTCTACATGTTCTACTGATTACATCAATCCAAAATATCAAGTAAATTTTGCATATGCTTACCTGAAGGCTATGTTAGGGACCGCTTTTGTTGACTAACTTTCAGCCTCTCAGAAATTCATGGGGGCTGCCATATTACGAAGGCTTGCCTGGTCTTGTTAGTGCATAAAATGACTCTACTAGTGTGACAACAGTGTCACTTTGGGCTTAAATGGCAAAATAGTTGAATTTATGTTTTTGACCCTATCCCCTACACCTCAAAAATTTGTGTGATGTAAATGCAAATGGGGCCTAAGAGGGTTAAACACACTACTCCTGTTCTTGATCTGTTGGACAAGCTTGATAGGAGACTTTGGGGTAAAGTTTGTTCTAATTGTAACAACCCACTCAATGATTTCTGGCCACAGAAGAGGCACAGACCATTGTGACCTCATGGCCACCAGTTTACATTGCCATGAGTGAATACCGAAAGATTTCAACAATGTTTTTATCAATAGATGTCTTTTTAAATTTAGGTAGTTTTATTATTTGATTTTTTTATTGCAGTCTAGTTAGCATTTTCACTACTTTTCTTATTCTTATTTCATGTAAATGAATATCTGTTTCAAATATCCTCTTAAAAAAGACACTGTTATTGTAAGACTTCACCAATGAGAGGCAACGTGTAATACTTATTAATTGTTGCACGGAAACATAGCTATCTTGTAAAACTCACCAGTTCATTAGGCATAATGAATAATTTTAGCTAGCATTAGCAACCTGTTCAAGTTTTGTTATAGCTTAGTACATGACTGTAAAGTCTGCAATGATATGATGTAAACACAGCGTTAAATACTGCAGGCTAATGCCTATAAAGATGGCATAGTTATCGCCTTCACCTAGTGTAATGTGGTAAATAGCCACTAGATGGCAGTATTGACTTTTTTTGTGAAGCCCAGTCTGAAGCTAGGTTGGGCATGTCCAGGGCATGCCCAGAGGGGAAAGTCCCAGAAATGGGAGGGGGCTGGACAAGAGTATATGAGGAGAAAAATTGAGAGAGTAGAGTAGTAGGAGAAATTGCAAGAAGGATACATTTGACCAGACCAGTCACTCTTTTCAAGACCTGTTAAGCTTTTTGTGGATTTTTGCCTGCGTTGGAGCATTTTCCTGTCCCAGGACATCACAACATAGCAGCCCATCTCCATTACAGGGAATTGTAAATATCTCATTGTTTATTTTCTTTTCAATCTTGGTCAGTAGGGTAGATTGTAGAGTAGTTCCAAGTGTTTGTTTAATTAAATCTATTGAACTTAAAGGATTTTGTCTGTCATCCCTTGCTGTCCGTGACGCCATAACAAATTGGGGCCATAACAAATTGGGGTCATAACAAATTGGGGTCAAAACACCTAGTATAATAAAAGCATTAGCGTTTCAAGTGGTTCAACATCACAAAAGGAAGCGTGTTGATGCATTAAGCTGGTATAGTGAAATTTTTGTGTCTCAGACCTTGTTTGGGTTTTGACTCTCCCAAACCACCTTTTAAGGCAACCCCTGTTGCTCTATGATGGTTCCATGGGACTGAATCGCAGCCAGCTGAGCTATTTGCGAATGAACGCACATCATTTCCTCCCCATTTTTACTTTTGTTATGTTCCCTACAAATAATACGGACAAAATTCTGGGGGAAATAAAAATAATGAACTTCTGTCTTGCCATTGTTTTAATGCCAAAATGTTGCTCTGTGTATGATTTCAATTGCCTGCACCTTTTCATACTAAATACATTACCTGGTGAATTGACCTCTGCCCCACCAAATGACTCCATGCATATCTGCACTGCAGCATTGTAGAGGGCTGACAGGGTGGCGGTAATGCAAGTTCAGTGCTTGTTCTTCACCATGAAGAAATTTCCAGTTTGCTATGGCTTTAATGCACTGCTTTAAAGGGATAGTTCACTTTTTTTGAAGTGGGGTTGTATGAGCTACAAATTGCCACTACTTACATTAGATGCAGTAGAGATGCAGTAGAAAGCTCTCTGATCTCCTCCAGGTAGCCACACCAGGGCATAGTGCTGGGTGGAAATTTAGGCGATACACTGTTGTGAATGGAAACACAGAAACAGCATATTTTCGTGGCCTAAAAGAGGTCCTACCTGAAAATAGTACACCATTTCAATTGTACGCTATATTTAAAAAAATTACAGCACTTAAGCTGCTCGGAAAAAAACACAGTTGCTCTTGAACTAACCAACTGACGTATTCCTCTGCGAGGAGCATCGTAGTTCACTGCGCTCAGTAGCGATCAGCTGTTTGGGTCAGACTCTGAGCGATTTGCGGCAGAGACAGCATTTCAATGGCATAGAATCACGTCTCAAATTAAAAAAAAAAAAAAAAATCCCTATAATAAGCAGCACAGCAGATACAAAATATGTAGCTGCATAGACCCTATGCGATATCAATTTGTGCTGCAATGTTACATTAGACTTTTTCACAGGCGTTTCACTCTTTTACCTGATGCTTGGGTACAGCAGTGCTTTTCAGCGTGCACCGTTGAGATTTCCCGGAATGTAGCCTAACGAAATCCTCTTTGGAAAAATGAATTGGAAAGGCCGCGAAAATAAGCTGTTTCTGTGTTTCCATTCACAACAGTGTATCGCCTAAATTTCCACCCAGCACTATGCCCTGGTGTGGCTACCTGGAGGAGATCAGAGAGCTTTCTACTGCATCTAATGTAAGTAGTGGCAATTTGTAGCTCATACAACCCCACTTCAAAAAAAGTGAACTATCCCTTTAAAGGAAATTACAGTGGCTTATCTGATTGGCCTTAATGGAACAAAGCCCCTACCACACCCGCAGGCAATAAATTAGTCTTAGTCCAACCCTTTTGACAGTAGCACCATGGCTGCACTATGGCATCCTCTCATGAAATTGCCAGAATATGCATGCCCAGTTTTGATCTATGATACCATTAGCACTTGCATTTGCTGACTGTATTCAGGTCATCAAAATCAGGCCGCACAAAGTAAAAGGAATTGCTATGCATTACACAACATTTATAAGACATGCTGATTCGAATGGCTGTTTTAACAGTTCCCTGTTAAGTTTGTTTGGAAAAAAAAAAAAAACTTTTGGATGCGATTGTGTTCATACATTCCAACATGCTGGCCAGGCAAAAATGGATGAACCCCACTATGGTTTTTGGATTTGGTACACAAATCTAAAAGTCCTCTCATAACTTCAACACTTTTAAAAATGACATGATAAGCGGCATATCATTTATTTGCTATTGATTTTAGGCCACTAGAAATTGCAGTTACAGTACAATCCAATGCATCAGGCAATATTGTAAAGCTTATGGTGAAATGCGCTAGCCTAGCATCTAGCCGTGCACTGGAAAACGCATTCAACTGTGTTCCTGCTTTACCTCCCCATATAGTTGTACAGGCTGAACTGTTTTCTAACCTTTGACCTTACAGCGACGATCACAAAACTTTGTAATCTTCCTCAGATGACAATAATAAAGTAATATATAAAGATTAACATCAAACTGTCATTTTGTTACCGAGAAATAACATGACTTTCTAATTAGGTGAATGCAGCGCCATTGATATTCTCAGAGTTGCGACACTCCCATTGACTCTCGTGTACAAAAAATGGTGGCGCACTTCCGGGTATTGGGAACTTCCAATAGTTCCAAAACAGGATTCTCGCAGCTTCGTACCGATTCACTTCCATTGAGACAACAACGACGGTAAGTAATAAAATATTGATGTCTTATGATTCACGAAATGTATATATCATATCAGTGGTCATGTATCATTTATATTCTCCAATTGTGTATGTTCGATATTTTAAGTCTGAAGAAGTTGTTATAATTTAAGCTTGGGTTCTTTACTTCTAGTTTAGGGAGCTTGTCAAAATTCTGAACGCATTCAAATTTGAACGGGCCTTCAAAAATGAACAAGTCTCCGTTCATGTTCAGCTAAAAAACGACAGTAGAGTGTTCAAAAATGAACGAGCATGCATTCATTTTGCGTTAAAAAATGAACAAGCATGCGTTCATTTTTGACCGGACGGAATCCAAGAACGAACGCAGCTACCCTCTCTCGCGTTTCAAAATGAATCTGCTCTCCACTACGCAAAATTTACACCAACATGCGTAAATATTTCCTTCTTACGAGAAGAAAATTCCCCATCTCCCATCCTGCAGAATTTAGATGTATATTGTAAGGTACATGCCTATTAAACGACAGTTTTCACGTCGACTGAAAAATCCTACTAAATCTCCAGTTTCCAGATTATATCTTTACCGATCGTCAATCTTCCGCCATACGCTTACACTTTTCATTGAGTTAGATAAGATGCTTTAACACATTCCACACTCAAGACCAGAGATAAATTGTGATTCAATGGTACCGGGGTGCGTTCAGTCAGCCAAAACATTCAAATGTTGCTGTGTGAATACTTCGCAGGAAACGCAGTGTCTACGTGTCTGAAAATCGGACAGGGTTTTAATATAACTCCGTGTCCAACAGTCGGATGGTTTCAGTATAACTCCGTGTCCGACAGTTGATTACTGTTTTTAATTTCTTCAAATCTACTGAATCTTTTAGATATTAAACGTGAATGTTTTGATAAGAGGGCTCAGTTCTTCAAGATGAGCACCGAGAATTTCAATCAATGTTTCTGTTTAAGCTCTGCTCAATAAAGTGAGTCGACATTGGCGCGGGACTTTGTGCATTTATGACAAATTTAGCGAATTTCGGACAGAGATCCTGAAATACTCCGTGTCCGAAAGTCATAAAAGTTCTAATTTTTTGAGTATTCCAGCAATTATAAGACATACAAACTTGGCCATGTTTGTGTTCGACCTTCACAAAATGCAAATTGATAGCTATCGACTTTTCTTGGTCTTTTTGTTTGTTTTGAAATTCCATTCAAGTTCGCTAATGGTAATAATTCGAGAATGCCCTAGCTAGCCAGCTAACTCATATTCGTAATGCTTAATAGAGACGTAAGCGGTGCAGAAAACATGCCTTAAGCAGCAAAGTAAAATGCAACATTAACGCATCATGCAGATATAGGACAGAGGCTTCTTTATTTCAACACTTTAAAGGTGAGGAGAGGAGCTCATTTTATTGGGAAAGATTTGACTCGGCTGTGTTAAACCCAGTTACGCCTTCTCTCCTCCCTCTTTGCCACTTGCGCCGGCAGGAGGGACAGAGGTGGGACAGAGGAGTACTTGCGCCAGGCTACGCCGGGCACGAAATTGCAACATACACCTGGACACACCTCGTTGGCGCGGCGCTCCCCCCATTCGCTGTGCCTGCGCCTGGTCTACGAATTTAGAGCCCTTCGTCCCAACTATTTTGGAATTGTAGAATCGACTACATAATTTTACTGTAATACCGCGTGGTTACAACATATTTACGTATTTGCGTTTTCAATGCCTCTCAGTATAATTTACCCAATTTAGTTTTGACGTGACAAACAAACGCAGAGATACACCTTACTTCCTTTCTACCGTGAACAATATGTGGCATTCTCGTAAAACTTCCTGGATTGTGTCAGGGCATGGCCATGGTGTTGCATGAAGTTTCATGTCAATGTACAAAAGTGTAGCTGAGTTACAGCACTACTTCCTGGTTAGCATGGTTGCCATAGCCATTGGTTACAACACACCAACCAAGGCCTTAGGATGGCCAAGATGTTAAATCTGAAGTTCTGTGTTGAAGTCCTTCAGAGTTGCTGAAATGCAGCTGCACTTCCTTTTTTTTGGCGTGTTTCTTGTCCCATTTATTTGGAGGCTACATGAGTATGAAAAGCATGAGTCTTCCTGGGTCTTGTTAAGATTTGACTCTAACCTCATGACCAATTTTGATGTAAATCCAAGAAACATCTATATATGTTGCTCTGGCATTTTTGTCCATGTTGGATTGTAAAAGTTTTTTACCCTCATAACCTTCCAGTCGATGCAGTCGATTAGGGCCTTTCAGAATTAAGCATAGTGCAGAATGTTCGGTACACTTAATGAAAGAAACGTGTAAGTGCTCTGAGTCTACTTCATTGGAACACCTCCCAAGCCTTCATCAATCTCCAGGATTGAGACCATGTTCCTGCTAAGCCCCTCCTTCCTGTTTGCAAGTAGTCCTGCTCCTGCGGGTGGGATTCTGTATTTGGCTTCTGTTCTGGGGCAGTTTCTTGCCTTGGCATGGACATGCCCCCACCTACTCCAGTTATACCACCAACTTTGCTGGACTGCTGTTTCTCTGTTCTGGGCTATGGGTGATCTTACTCTGTTACTGTATTCTTGTTACTGAATAAGCCCTTGTGGATTGTACCCTGAATCTGTGTTTGGTTCCTAAGAAATATTTTTATGCAGCAAAGCAGTGGATTTCTGCCCCACAAAAGGCAAAACTTGGGCAGGAAACAACTGCCAAGCTAAACACTGGACACAATGCATATGGAGGAAATCTGATGAAAATATTTTGACATTCCACTTGAAACTGAAAAAAGTATGGCCATTAGGGAAAATATCTGAGCCATGGGAAGAGGCCAAGGAACATCTGACTTTGCAAAACGCATGAGGGCATCAGTGCCATCATTAATGAGCAGCGTTATCTAGACAACCTGAAATAGATTTGAATAACCTAGTCTACCTACGATGTTGTCTGGTCGAACAACCAAAAATCCCGGCAGTTCTGTCAGTTTAAATATGCCGAAAGTTTTTTTACTTCCCTCTGCTATGGGCACGGCCATTTTGGTCACATTTAAGGCCTGCTGTGCATAAGTCTCATGGATCTCAAACCCATGAGAATGTCAGTCTTTTTCAAATAATTTATCGCAGCAAACAATGAGCTAGAAATGGACAGCACCACTATTGCCAGATTGGTCATTTGGCTTCCAGCCCAAAACAGGTTTAAAATCTGCTGAACTTTTTTTAAAAAAAATGCCCAAAATAACACTTAACAAAACTTATGCTGTTTATCAATGCATTAATTACTTAAGCACATCAGCTTAATCTTTAGCAGATAACCTTAAGCTACGTATCTTATATTCTCAACAAATGTATGTAACAATTTTATCGAGTTTATTTGGGGAAGTCAGTAAACAATAACATTACACCTGAAACTTACTAAAGGACTGTGCTAAAACCCAAAGCCTAGCTAGTAACGTTACATTTATTCACAAAAGTGCAAACTCACACAGAGAGGGAGAGAGAAAATACAATCCATAACTAACGTTACTCTATCAAAATCAAAATAATTACAGCTGTTCAGAACACCAACACTGTATAGGCCTCTTGCCTAATGATTCAGAGCGCCAAAGCACCAGCTAAAGGTTGACAAACCCTCGAGGGGAGGAAACACAATCTAAAGCAAACTAGCTTGCAAGCTGTAAATGACCATCGTATTTTCTGCTCAAGTGCAATTTCAACTCGCCCCTGATTTTACAAACTAAACAAATATTGTTTTTTTTTTAGCAATACTTCCAGCTCATGCAAATTAACTCATTCATTAAAATGTGCAGTTTTGAATGGTCTTTAGGGACTCATCAATAACCTCTGTATGCTCTCTACTAAAATATGGTGCCAGAACAAATTTAATTAACTAGTATTTGCACTTGGTTCTGAACATATCAAACACTCCAGTTTCATAGTTAGCCATATGCGACAAATCATCCAAGTTAAAGCCTTTATTGGCACATGAAATGCAACATAAATTAAGTGGCTTTTCAGAGTTCACAACATTTTTTATGCGCAAGGACAAGATTCACTTGTATTGGAGTGATGGCATTGGCAAGGTGTGGGGGCAAAACGAACTGCACAAGATCAAAAGCGCCATGTCTCCATCTGAAATCATTTTATTGGGGTGTGATAGTTTGGACATGTATAGCTGCCACAGGTACTGGTTAATTTGTCTGTGTAGCCAATAGTTTAACCGTAATGAATTGTGAAATTTACTTTCTATACTATTCAAAAAAAGTAGGGGATATTTTATTTTGAGATCAAAATTTTCACATATACAAAGGGATACGAAACCATGTTGTATAGTTCCTTACTGAGGAAGCATTTCCAAAGAAATTCATCACCCAAACACATCAATGACACTCTCACGATCTGCACGGGATGCTATTGATGATCAAGGGGTTGTGCCACAAATTTGCATGACTTGAATTGGAGGTTAGAGCCACTGTAAAGGAAGATTTTGAAGAGAAAGCATCAGATTATCAGTGGTTGAAGTCGTTAATTAAACAGAGACCATGCGCCGTCTAACACAGGAGGAGAGGTTACGTGCCCTTGGCATGCTACAGGTTGGCACAAGACAGGTCGTTGTGGCAAGGGCAATGAATGTTTCCCAGTCTGTCATCAGCAGATTATGGTCCAGACATCGTGCTACAGGGTCTGTTCAAGATAGACCACGATCCGGTCGACCAAGGGCAACAACTCAGGCTCAGGACACATTCATCCGCACTATTGTCTTGAGAAATCGTATTGTAACAGCAAATCAGATAAGGTCTCAACTTCAAAGGGATACTGGCTTGGTAGTGAGTGGCCAGACCATCAGGAATCGTCTGCACAGATTTCACTTACACGCCCGACGTCCTCGTGTCATTCCCTGTTTGAGGGATCGTCACATTAGGGCCAGACTCCAATGGTGTCGTCATCATCAACGCTGGGATAATCGCCGATGGAACAACGTAATGTTCTCAGATGAGTTGAGGTTCACTGTGGACTTCCTTGACAGACGCAGGAGGGTTTGGCGCCGACGTAACGAACGTTTCCATGACGTTAACGTCATTAGACATGATCCGTATGGGGGTGGATCTGTAATGGTGTGGGGAGGCATCACTGCTGCCAGCAGAACAGACTTGCATGTTGTTGCTGGACGTGTCACAGGGCAGTACTACCGGGACAACATCTTGGCACCCCATGTTGTGCCGTTTGCACGTCGTTATGGCCGCCGTTTCATTTTCCAAGATGACAATGCCAGATGTCATAGGGCCAGGATCGTTACAGATTACCTCCAGCAGCAGAATATCATCACATTACCATGGCCAGCACTCAGTCCGGACCTTTCCCCCATCGAGCATGTCTGGGACATGCTTGGACAGCGGCTACGCCAACGTCAACAACCTCCTGCCAATGTCCAAGAACTTGCTGCAGCATTGCAACAGGAATGGAATAACATTCCCCAAAATGACCTGGGACGTCTCGTTAGGAGTATGCCACGCCGAATTCGAGCTTGTCTAGCCAACCGAGGGGGTTTTACCCGCTACTGACTCTGTTTCACAATGGTGGTAAATTTGCTGTGTGACCCTGTGTTTGTGTCGACCCTTATTCTGGAGAATCTGTCCTTTACTGACTGTACACAGGGTTTCGAATAAATTGACAAATGTTTCCTTAATGTTTTTATGTCATTTGTTTCCTTCCTGACCTCATGATCTGCATTTCATGGTACTTGTAAATCCAATATCCCCTACTTTTTTTGAATAGTATATATCACTCATTGCCTCCAAACAAACTGCACACTGTTTCATCCAACAGCAAGTTAATCTTCATCGAACTGATTAAGCTACAAGGAGTTTTTGAAAGTTGGAAAAGATAAATAGAACATTTTGGATTCAGGTCATCCGCTTGACCTGAATCCAATTGAACAGGCATTTCACGTGCCAAAGTGAAAAGCCCGCAAAACTAGCAGAAGCTTGTTTGAAATGGTTGTAATACAGGCCTGGCTGAGAATCACCAGGTGAGAACAGACATTCAACTGAATTCAATGTCGGAGAGACTAAAAGATGGTAAATTTACATAAGATAAAATACCCCAAATATTACAGTATCCTGAAGTGAGGTGTTTTGGGCGAGTACAATTTACATGTTAAGGGAACATATCCCCAGCACATTTACTTACAGCTATCACAAACTGAACGTAAATCAGCTCAATCTACACAAGCAATACTCTGGTTCCCACCCCCCACATTTTAAATGGAATGTACACCTTAAGAGCATGTCTACATATTGTTGTAATTTCTATATGGTGAAACCAAAGTGTCTGAAATACACTTCAAGGAAATATGATTACAAATCTTGATTACAAATCTAAAATTGTACTGTAAACAACCAACCAAAGAAGAAAAATGTATTTTGCCCCAGACATTATGGATCTCACAATAAATGTGCATTAATTTTCTGAACTTCATTGTATACAATGTAAACTTTCAGGAAGTAATTGACCTCACCTTGTTAGCCTTGACCTCTGCGGTGAGTGTTTCCAAGTCATTGTCAGTAATCTGGCCTGAAACCACGATCTCAGAGCCATTATAATACTGGGCGAAGCGGGTTTGGGTCAGGTTGAACGCACCGCCGTAGTTCAGCTGAATATCCAGCAAGAGTGGTGTGGCCACTTCCTCATAGAAGCCCTGAAGGGGACACAAATTTTGCTTTTGTCCGCTCATTTATCATTGATTAATGTTCTAGAAGCTAACCATGAAAAAGCACACAGTATTTGAAACGGAACTAAGGATACAGGGGAATACAATACACTGAAATGGAATTCCAGGACCATGAAACCTTGTTTCCTTGAATTTCACGCCACAAATTTGTTTTCCTAACCTTTGACACGTTTTCCGAGGGGAGGGGTTCTCAGCGGGAAAAAGCACAAACTTCAGTAAATTCAAGTGGATTGTGGACTCATGACAAATACTCAGAAACAGAAATACACAGAAATGTCAGTGAAATTGGAAAAAAAAAAAGTGAAAAAGTGAGCACAGCTCACTAAAACCCCCGACTTGTGCATTGAAGAAATTATGGCATATTTTTACATAAATTGGCATTGCACTTCTGCATAAAGTATAGAATGGATGACTGAAATTTTAAAACAATCTGATTAGTATTTTTCGAGAAATCGGTCGGACAATATTTGCAGTAGTAAATTTTCTAAGTTCAAAACATGGAAAACAATAATTTTTGAAAAAATCATGACATTTTCATTTCATGGCACTGCACCTCTCCATGAAGTGTAGAATGCATTAATGAAAGGTGGAGCCCCATTAAGGGCATTTTCTGGCCCAAACCACAGAATTCAAAATAATTTTCAGCATTGATAAACCACCCCATGGGGTTCATGAATCCACCAGAGAAACCTGTAATCTCAATTTTCTTTATGACAAAAAATGATATTTTTAACATTTGGTTTTTGGGAGGGGCCACCCATTCTGGGGCCCCACAAAGTGTCACTGTTATGATTCTGTTGTTCCTGACCATGTTTTTGTTATGACTCTGTTTCCAAGCCATGTTTTTTCGATTCAGTCCATGCCATGTTTTGTATTTTGTCATGTCTTTTCCCTGCCATTTCTCATTTTCACAGTTTAGATTATCATTCTGGTTTTTGTATTTCTCATGCCCTGCATTACACATTGTCTCCCCTGTCTGGTGATATGTGATGTGACAGTTTTATTCCCCAGTCTTGTGTGCCACGTTTTCAAGTGATTTCATGGTTTCTGGGTTTCCAAACATTCCTTCCAATCTCGTTTGCTTCCTTCACCTTTCTGTTCTATCTTTACTTACAAATACTAACAGTTTATTATTTTAGATAAATTACTAACATTAACTAACATTGTTTATAGTACTAACTTACTAACGATCACTAGGGATTGTATAGCTGCACATTACTAATTGACTAACAAGCTCTCAACACTCGCTCTGCTCTAATCTCCGCCCCTTGCCTTCACTCAATTTACTTTGCTGCGCTTCAGCGGATTCTCCGCACCTTGTTAAACACTGTTCCGCCTCTCGCTCCGTGCACTTTAGAACTCCCTAACCGGAGTCGTCTGTTTGTCATAGGCTGTCTGTGTAATCCCTGTCCGCGTTTTGGCTTTCGCCAATTTCATGTGGTTAGGCACTTCCTCTTGTTCGCTCCCTTGTTAATTAGTCTGATCCAGCTCACCTGTTCCCTATTATAGCATGTGACTTCCCGTATAGCAGTCATTTCACTACCAGCTCTTGTCAGAACGTTTTCCTGGTGCTGTGTTGTTGATACCTTGTACTCTTTGTGTTATACTTCTGACTGGAACGTCCCGGATTTTGATTTTTGCTGCATCTTTGATATACCTGTGCCCGTGTAATGAACCTGCTTTGTCCGACCCTGAGTCTTGTGTTTGCTGCCCTGTTTACAAACTGGATTACGTCTACTGGATTTTGATTTTAGCTTCGTCTCTGATATACCTGTGCCCGTGTAACGAACCTGCTTTGCCTGACCCTGAGTTTTGTGTTTGCTGCCCTGTTTACGAACTGGATTACGACTACTGGATTCTGATTTTGGATTGTGGACTCTGTACTGTTGCCTACTGCCCTGCAGGGGTTTCCACCCCAGAACTAATAAAGAACAAGTTTGCTGGATATTTTGGGTCTCGCTTCTGGTTCCTGAATGCTCCCTTACAGTCACAATGATCATAATCATGTGCTTATTAATGCACATTGTTGCTGATATTTTCCTCACGAAAGAATTCGTTGAAATTGTCATACTGCCGAGATGGGAAGATATTTGTTCAAAAAATGTTCTGAAATGGAGATTTCCAACGGCCACATGTGTAAGTGATGGTACGTCTGACAAAGTTTCTGGCCATGACAGACTAAGGGAATTAGCTGAAATTTGCCCTAGGGCATGGCCAACTTTCATTGAAAAAACCAGGATGTGTCAACACCGGTAACATCTTCATCTGAACACTTGCATCACCCGACCGTTGTAAACCCTAAAACAGGGTGTGTTGATACGAAATGGATTGTGTGACTATGGCTCTCACTTAATTCTTCTTAAGTTTTTTCAGTAATATAGTTATTAACTATGACCCTTATGATGTTAATGCTTAAAATTATTGCCTATTCTTAGACCTTCAAACTGACGGAGCCTCAAGACCACGACAAAGTGACAGGTCCCCTTGAAGACAAAGTTGAAAACAAATCTTTCTTGGGATCAGATAAGTGCTATGACTAGTCTGGATAAGAAGCAGGTCTCAAAGTCATTCCATGCTGTGACTGAAGCAGTGGAGAAGACCATTATTCCTCATCATCTCGGCCCTGCTCATATATCAAGAGATGATGCTATATCACACAACATGCCTTTCACAAACACATTCTTTGGTGAAATAGTCACTGTCATTCTGGATGGGGCATATTTTTATATACAGGTACAGTGCAAAATATTAGAATCATTTGAAAGTGTGGGGTGTAATCTTATGTAATGTTGCATTGTTAACAATAACTCTCTATGGACCATTTAATGGCATGTACCACAAAAACGTATACTTTATTCCCTGTTAAGTGAAGCCGTAAGTTGACAACCAATATTTATTCAGCATGATTGATCAAGCATTGAAAAAATAATAATTGGAGCAAAAAAATTGAATCACAAAATTTTTGGGGCAAAAAAAACAGAATCAAACATGTTTATGTTACACATTGTCCATGTAATAGTTCATTTTTAGTCATTCGGTGGCTCTGCCTTTTGCTTTGATTACAGCTCTATTTCTATGTGGCATGGAATGAACCAATCTTTGGCATTGCTCTCCGGTAACAGAATTCCAAGATCTTTTCACTCATTCCTTCAGCTCAATAAGATTCCTTCAGCTTGGCTTCATTGAGACTAACTTTTTCTTAGCAATGTTCCACAAGTTTTCAATCGGGTTGAGGTTGGGTGAATTCGCTGGCCACAACAAAACCTCAATGTTGTGAGCCCGAAACCAATCCTGACATACTCTTGGCGAAATGAGCGGGCGCTAAGTCCTACTGGAAAGTAAAGTCTTCAGATCCAAAAAGATGTTCAGCAGTTGGTATCATGTAACTCTCAAGCAACTCTTGATAAATTCCTGCAGTGACTGTTGACTTGATAAGAGAGGCCCGACGCCATCCGCACTCATACCTCCCCAAACTAATAGGGGAATTTAACACTCTTCCTTGTGCAGCTGGGATTATGTATAATAGTATAGTATAACAGTCACTACAAGTCTCCAAAAGCTGCCATACTAGTTTCACTGCGAATTTGCTAGGCGAAGAAGTAGTGGAAGAAAAATAATAGTAACTAGACAGGTCGGTCGCCTGCGACCAATGGGTGTAGCTCCCGATCGCCTACATGTTCCTTTTTTTCTCATATTGTGTAAGATTTTGACCCACACTATATCACTACATCACAAAAGGCTGCTGCTCATCAAAAGGTATAGTTCCATAAATTAGCAATTCTTCAACTGTACTGGACACACTGAAGGGTTCAGCAGGAGAGCTCCAGTTATCTCCTGAGTTCATTAGGGGTTCAAGCCCGTAGGGCAGAAACCCTATTGTTTTTGTGCTGGTTTCTTCTTATTATTATTATTATTATTATTATTATTATTTTTTTCTTCTTCAGAAATGTTTTTCGCAAATTCCCGTGAAATGGTAAATGGTAGAGACCTGCAATTTTGCACATTGGTTGGAAGTTGTGTGTAAATGCTGCCCAAGGCATTTTTAACTCAATCGGCCTGATGTGGGCACTATAATTCAAGAAAAACAGTTTTTCACTTTAAAGGTCATAACTGCTATGCTGTAAGTCTGATTTACACGAAACTTGGTACAGACATTCCTTGGTCCAAACTCTACAACTCTCCCACAAGGAGCCCTAAGGTCCACCATATTGGATTTTCCGCCATTTTGAATTTTGAATCTCCTCCTAGGCCGTAGGTCCAATTCCTACGAAATTCGCTGTGGATCATCATTGGACCAAGCTTAACAAAAACTGCTTCAGGCTTGTTGAAATCTCATTTTGTTTCCAAGATATTGACCAATGAACTTCAGCAGGGGCGTGGCTTAGCACATAAATGGACAAAAGTCAACAACCATTGGGCCAATCATCACAGAACTCGCAGGATATGTCCATATTAGTACCAGGAACATATCTTGACAGTTTCATGCAAATCGGCCTATAGGGGGCGCTATAAATGCAAAAAATGGGCATGGCATGACACAAATCAGACTATTAATCAGCAATTGTTTGTCTTATAGCCATAAAACTCACAGGATATATTCATATAAGTACCTGAAACATACCCTGAAAATTTTATTCAAATTGACTGATGGGGGGGCTATAAATGCAAAACAAAGCAGCATGGTATAACACAAATCAGACTATAAATCATAAACAGTTTTCCCAATCATTACAAAACTCGCAGGATATGTCCACATAAGAACCTAAAACATAGCCTGAAAGTTTCAATCAAATCAACCTCTAGGGGGCGCCACAAATGCAAAAAAGGGGCGTGGTATTACACGAATCAGATCATAAATCAGAAATCGTTTGTCCTATCGCCACAAAACTTGCAGGATATGTCCACATAAGACCTGAAACATACCTTGAAAATTTCATTAACATTGGCCGATAGGGGGCGCTACAAATGCACAAAATAGCCTGACATGACACAAATCAGACTATACATCATAATTTGTTGGTCCAATCATTACATTGGCAAAATAGGTCCACATAAATACCTGCAACATACTCTTAAAGTGGTTTTTAATTAAGCTGTTAAAGCTTTCAACTACTAATGGTCTTTCTTGGCTTGAACCCCGGAACAGCCGCTTGCGGCTATATTTTTGAATTATTTTTGACACAAAATTGTCTATTATTTAGTGAATTACCATGGCAACCGAAATCAATCGATGCTGTGTCCTAACCAATGCCCGTATGTATACCAAATATATACAATAAATAGCTCTCAATTTGTGGCCTGTAGAGCGTCCACAAGGAAATCATAATTATAAAATCATAAAAATAATAAGAAGAAATAGAAGAAGGCCCAGGTGCAATAAGCAGCATGCAAATGTGCGTTGCACATCAGGCACACAAAATAATAAAAATAAAAACAATAATTAGAAGAAGAAGAAGCCCCAGAGACAACAAGCAGCATGTGAATGTGCATTGCGCATCAGGCACACAAAATTATGAAGCAAATTATAGAACTAAGAAGGTCCTGTACAATTGTGCAGTTGAAAACCTACATACCTACAAAACCTACATAATGAAAACCTACATAACAGTGGCACTCGGCAGTTAAATAGCCTAGGTTATAAAAAGCGTGCGGCTCAAGCCATTTGCGTGAGAGTCGACAGGTAGGCTATGCAATTTTGAATAACATAGATTTTAAATACAGCAAATATGCATCCAGATGAATGACTGTCGTCTTACCTAATCGGGGAGAACAAGCAGCACCTGTTAAGTGCTTAGCGCTCTCGGAGTGAACCTTTTGTTAATCATGAAGATGACTGAGAAAAGGTCAGGATTTATAATTGTTTTAAACGGCTGTTTTGTGCAATCCAATTCTCTGTTCCGCCACTGTACTGAATTTAACTCACAATTTAATCGCTGTTAGATCGCATGTGGAGAGAAACCGTGTCTTCAGTTGCCAATTAAAATAATTGGAAGAGACGTCAATAAAGGAAAATGATTGAAATCTAGCCAGGACTAAAAGGGACGTGTCTTCGCCCCCCCTGTAGCTCCGCCACTGGTTGTCAACACTTATTACTCTTTGAAGTCTAACTGACAGGAACAAGCTCCCAAGCTTTTCATCAGTCTCCAGGATTGGGACCATGCTCTTGTGAATCATTTGTTCCTGCCTGTTGCTCAGAGTAAGTTTATCAGTTACACCTCCCAAGCCTTCATCAATCTCCAGGATCGAGAATGCGTTCCAGCTAAACCCTTAAGTCTTGTTGGTAAGCAGTCTTGCTGCTGCGAAGAGAATTCATCACCTGGATTCTGCCCCAGGACAGCCACAGGCCTGGGCGCGAACACACCCCTACCCTCTCTAGTCATTACCAACTCAGCTGGACTACCCCTAAACAGTTCTGGGCTACTGCCTTCCCTCTTCTACTATGGTATTCTTGTTAATAAATACTCGGTTGTAGATTGTATCCTGAATGTGCTTTTGGTTCCTTGCCTAGATCAGAACAATAAAGTGCTCAATAGTTGATGTGCCAACTTTTTTGGACTCTTTTGTGGTCATCACATTGTATATTTTCAATGCATACTTAAATTCACATGCTTGAACATCAAATCATGTGTTGCTGGACTGAATTTAATATATTAAAGGTTGAATTGATTTTTTTACATCAGTCCCTCTTGATTTTATTTGCATGTTCCCTGATGTGCCATCTTTTTTGGAATCAAGGTTCTAAACATTTCCGAAAGAAATGCTGCCCCAAGATGATACCTGAAGTTGCAGGGCTGCGTCAGAGTCAGCATAGATTCTCCTAGCCACACCCTCATTCTCCAGTGCCATCTTTTCCAGGAACTCATAGTTCACATCATAACCAAAGCCCAGACAGTAGAGTGTGTACTTCTTCCCAATAGCTTCCTTCACGTTGGCCTGGATCTGCTTCAAGTTGGTCACTCCTGTCACAAAAACAAACCAAGGTCCACAGCTCATGAACTAACGCAACAATACAAGCGCACAGCCCTAAGCTCTGGATCATTCTTGACCAAAACAAGACCATACTGCTCTGAACAGCCATCCCATTTCAACAAATTCAATTAAAGGGGACCTCGGATGCTATATTTCCAAGGTTATATTTTGATCTTGGACTCCCCTAGAGTACTCCTGATCGTTCAAAGCCCAAACAGGGTCCTTATTTAGCTCATACTGCCATCCTCAAAAAACCCCATTTGTAGTCCATTGTAGTCTCTGCCTGAAACGCCTCATTGGGGTTGCTCTTCCGCTATGGCCCCAACTCCCCGTGTGCCCACTTTCTTCTGACTGGCCAGCTCTGTGGAGGGCGGAGTTGGGCGGGACGAGGCTGCAGAACGCAGTTTTCCAGGTCTGGCTCGCCAGAGTGAAACGCGAGACACGTCTGCAATCTCATAAGGAAGCGGCGGGAAAATTCCGCAATCTAACCTGATACTTGAATATAGATCTAATGAAATTAACTTGTTCTAACAAACGCAGCGGCAAAAGTGGAGGACCGAGTGCAAAAATCTGGCAGCTCAAGCTCAAATTTGCTATCGGCTACAGTTTGCTACAGCGACAGTGGTGAGTACTGTGGTTTTTTTTACTTTATAGCTAGGATGCAGGGAAAGCTAGAATCCACCCCATATAGACACATTTGTAGAACGGGTCGACATGCCCAAGTGTAGACTGGAGACCGTAGAAATCCGGTGGGTCTGAGTTTATAGGGAAACATGGACAGTGAGAAGCAGCTAAAAGTGGACCAACAGCTTATGGACTGCTTCGGTGTGTATTAGGACCTGCTGGTTCGTGTGCATCGCAGTGGTGTGTTGTTAGCGTGGAGAAACGAACAGCTTCCGCGCTGGTATATGACGGAGGGGCTTAAAGTCGAGCTAAACGGCCTTTTGGAAATTGCCCGTGGTAATGGTTTACTTATTGCTTCGGAATGACCAGCTTTTCCTCGCAGAAAATGGCGCATTGTGGATAGCATGCGAGAGCTAGATAGAGCTCGGGTTATGTCATGAACATAATACAGGTTTTACAGACTGTAAGTTCCGTCTGCGTGAACCGTTGCTTATGTGGAGCTAGCAAATCGATCACTTTTACAGGAAAGAATTTAATATTCAATCGATGGCAATGCAAAGAAATCGTTTGTTATACCGGACACGTTATAGCCTGTGCGCTTCCCTATTGCTTTCACCGGTAGCATCAGAGAGCTTGCCCAGACATTGGAGATGTATCAGGCTGACCCCGGTCATGGATAAGTAAAGCGATCATTTCATAAGCACCCAAAAACGCACCCCAAGCTCTGCAAAATCTACGTCTGGTCTAACTGCAGCCCAACTCGGCAGACACATACAGCACCTCTCCGTTTAGCTTCAACTGTAGTGGCTACAATCAGGCAACGTTATGATGAAACTGTCACATTGATGCTTACTGAAGTAACACAAGCATACCGATCATAATTGCTGCATATAAGTTAACCAGAAGCATTTTTAATTTGCAGAGCACGCGAACTAACATGCAGTAACTGATAAGCGGTCATGACTTTGAATGTAATCTGTCGCGCAAAAAATTCATTTGGTGTCTGATGTGAAAGCAGCTTTATGGATAGTACGCGACAGCTAGAGAGAGCTCGGTTATGATATGAACATAATACAGGTTTTGCAGACCGTAAGTTCCGTTAGCGCGGACAAGTTGCTTATGTGGAGCTAGCGAATTGATCACTTCTACAGGAAAGAATTACCTATTTAATCTCCGCCTTTTCGGCTTTTTTATTAGCCACAACAATTTCTAAAGGGGGATGAAATTATGTCAAGGTAGTGCAGAGAAATCATTTGTAAACCGATAGAGCTTCTGCGTTTCGCATTGCTTTCATGGTAGCACCAGAGAGCTTGCTCAGACATTTGTGAAGTATCCGGCTGATCCTGGTCAATGGATAAGTGAAGCGATCACTAACTGTAGTGGCTACAATCGGGCAACGTTATGTTGAAACTGCCACATTGATGCTTACCGAAGTAACACAAGCATACCGATCAGAATTACTGCATAAAAGTTAACCAGGAGCATTTTTAATTAGCACAGCAGGCAAACTAACATGCAGTAGCTGGTAACCGAGCGGTCATAACCACAGAGACAAACCCTTGCAATACAGGTTTTACAGACAGCAAGTTCTGTTATTGTGAACAGTTGTACCAAGCATCCAAATTACAAACAAGCATTAAAAGTTAGCTTCAAATGAGGTTTATGTTCACACACCTTCTGTGGAATTTCCCCTGATATCACTCTTTTTTCTTTGCGTCCAACTTTTTCTTTGCGTCCAAAAGTAAACGGACAAGTAGCTTTGGGAGAAATACTAACAAAATTGCACCTCAAATGATCTGCGGTTCTTCTTTTGTATTTCCAAAAGTGTTGACGCTACTAAGGCATAGTATGATCTGCCGTTGTTAGTGCCTGCTAGAATAGTTTCCAGTGTGGGCAGGTCCAGCGCAGTGGTTGGCTCTGGCTAGGTCTGTACTAATTGGACGGCACAACCTGACGTCAGGTTTTGCCCAGATCTCGTGAAGATCTCAGGAGGAGCTGTTCAGAGAGGAAATCACGCTCACGAAATCACGTTCTTGGATTACGGCAAAACCCCTGTATCTTATGTTTAGAAACTTTTCAGAGGTTGAGCATGGACAACCAACATTATAACATTAATAATATGTATTAAAAGAAGGATCAGCATAATAGGTCCCCTTTAAATTAAAGACATCGGAGGAATGGATATTTGGCTAACACTACTCACCTTTTCCAATTAGTTTTTCAATAAAATTTGTTTTTCTTTGGAAATCTGTGTTCCAAATGGTTTAAAATTCTCATGTATTAACAGAAATATAACAAGGATCTTAAGATTTGAAAAGCTGTATCACAATCTGAGGTCAAGAAGAGTCTCTGCAGTTGTAACACATAAAAAACATACACTGATGCAAACGGGTATAAATGGCTTTGAACGCATCCAAACAAATCCAGGAATCCATTTATGGCCTGAAAAAGGTCTAAACAAATGCAGGCTGGAATGCATAAGTAGACTTAAATGGATGTATTCAGATATGAGGTTGGAAGCGGATCTTAAGGAATACACACAGATCTACAGAAATAGAAATATGTAATGCTGACTACCAGATGTGGGGTCTCCATCAGTAAGCAGTATAAGGATGGACGCGGTACCACTTTGAGGGTGCGATTCTTTGAAGCGGTTCAGCATT
The DNA here is from genome assembly GCA_029692085.1 of Gymnothorax javanicus. NCBI lineage: Eukaryota > Metazoa > Chordata > Actinopteri > Anguilliformes > Muraenidae > Gymnothorax > Gymnothorax javanicus. The sequence continues at coordinate 56,383,086 of CM056202.1, forward strand.
TGTACCCCCGCTAACAGCGCAGAATTTATATCCGTCGCTGCAAAGAAACAGAATATTGATGAAGTTCAGTACCTAGGTATTTCAATGGTGACAAAAACTTTTACTTTTTGATTCTGTAATCCAAGAAAATTGAATTTGAGAACAATAAATATAAAATGAAAGTTGAGATTGCAAGATTTAATTTGCACACACGTGTAGGTTGAAAACAAATGCTAGCACATAGAAGCATTCTTCCATTACCAATGCTGTGTTTCCCGTACTTCAAATGTTAAATATTGATTTCCCACTCACTGATGTGCTAGAACAACACTTGGCTAATTAGTCTCATGGATTCATGAAATCTATTATGGAAATCCTTCTGGGACTATTATTATGATGAAAATGATAATGAATGAGAAAAGCTACTACATTCTCATTTTCAAATGTACGTTATCATTTTAAAGTAGTCCCCTGTAGGCTTCCATCTTGAAAATGTTAAAATAAGTGTTACCATGTCCTCTCCATTTATTAAATAAGTTTATGAATCTGATTCTGTATCAGATTCATACGAAGCCCCTGAGGGGACATTGAGATGGAAAAAAAATTGAAGGGAAAAAAAAAACAGGAATCTTTTGCGAGATCTCACAATGTATTTGCAAGATAATGCAAAACTTTTGCGAAATAATGCAATATTTTTTGCGAGATAACTCTAAACTTTTGCGAGATAATGCAATATTTTTTGCGAGATAACGCAAAACATTTGTGAGATATAGCAATGGACCGTTTCAGTTTAAGGACGTGAAAAAGCGAGATTTGGAGTGCGCATGCTCTCTGCAGACTATGTGGGGCAGAAGATGCGCATATCCTATTTAAAGGTGGGGAATTTTAAGTTCTTTCGCTTTCCCCATGGTAAAAGGCAGTTTACAGCGTGGATTCGGACTATGAACAGGAACATTTTTTGTTTGGGAATATTCTAGGGTGTGCAGTGTACATTTTGCGTCTGGATGACGAGATTAAGAATTCTGTATTCAACCTACGCCAAATATCAATTGATGTTTGGGTACCCAGAGAAACATAAGGATATGAAATCACGTCAAACGTACAACCCCAATTCCTAAATAGTTGGGACAAAGTGTAAATTGATGATAAAATCATAATGCAATGACTTTCAGATCACATGAGCAAATATGTTATTTACAATAGAAGATAGATAACATTTCAAATGTTGAAACTGAGACATTTTACATTTTTATCCACAAAATGAGCTTATTTCAAATTTTCTGGCTGCAACAGGTCTCAAAAAAGTTGGGACACAGGCAAAAAAGGGTGAAAAAGCAATTAATATATAAGAGAATCAGCTGAAAGAACATTTAGCAAGTAATTAAGTTAACTTGCATCAGGTGTGTAACATGATTGGCTATAAAAGGGATGTCTTAGAGAGGCTGTGTCTCTCAGAAGTAGAGATCGCCAGAGGCTCTCCAACCTGTGAAAGCTTGCGTAAAAAAAATTGTGGAATACTTCAAAAACAATGTTCCTCAACGTCAAATTGCAAAGGCTTTGAAGGTCTCCTCATCGACAGTCCATAACATCATCAAAAGATTCAGAGAATCTGGATAAATCTCAGTGCACAAGGGACAAGGCTGAAGACCTTTACTGGATGCCCGTGATCTTCGGGCCCTCGGACGCCACTGCATCACTCACTGGCATGATTCTGTCATTGACATTACTAAATGGGCCCAGGAATACTTCAAGAAACCACTGTCTGTAAACACAGTCCGCCGTTGCATCCACAGTTGCCACCTAAAACTCTATCATGCAAAAAGGAAGCCATTGTTGAGCATGATCCAGAAGCGCCGCCATGTTCTGTGGGCCAAGGCTCATTTAAAATGGACTGTAACAAAGTGGCAAAGTGTCCTGTGGTCAGACGAGTCCACATTTGACATTCTTGTTGAAAGTCATGGGCGTTGTGTCCTCTGGGCTAAAGAGGAGAAAGACCACCCCTCCTGTTATCAGTGTTCAGTTCAAAAGCCAGCATCTCTGATGGTATGGGGATGCATTAGTGCATACGGTGTGGGGCACTTGCATGTTTTAAAAAGCACCACGAATGCTGAAAGGCATATAAAGGTTTTAGAGCAACATATGCTCCCCTCCAGATGACATCTATTCCAGAGAAGGCCTTGTATATTTCAGCAGGACAATGCAAAACACATACTGCAGCTATTACAACCGCATGGCTTTGTAGTAGAAGAGTCCGTGTGATGAACTGGCCTGCCTGCAGTCCTGATCTTCCACTGATTGAGAACATTTGGCGCATAATTAAACGAAAAATCTGTCAAAGGAGACCCAAAACTCTTCAGCAGCTGCAAGCCTGTATTAAACAAGAGTGGGATCAAATTCCAATGGCTAAACTCAAGAAACTTGTCTCCCCAATGCCCAGATGCCTCCACTCTGTGTTAAAAAGAAGAGAAGATGCTACACTATGGTAAACAGGCTCCTGTCCCAACTTTTTTGAGACCTGTAGCAGGCATCTAATTTGAAATGAGCTCATTTTGTGGATAAAATTGTAAAATTTCTCAGTTTCAACATTTGCTACATTATCTCTGTTCTATTGTGAATAAAATAATGGCTGGTGTGATTTGAAACTCATTGCATTTTGATTTTATTCACAATTTGCACTTTGTCCCAACTATTTCGGAATTGGGTTTGTACTTCCAGTGAAGGAAATTTAGAGTTTAGTTTCAAGTGCTGCTATTCGTGTCAGTAGCATGTCGTTAACGGCGGCTATATGTCACTGATGACACACTGGGTTGCTAGGGCAGGCGCAGCATATGCATTCGCGATATTAAATATTAATGTTAAATTCTAAACCCCTTCCTCACTGATAAAAACCCACTAAAACATATTGGCGCCCCCCTTTTAAAATCGTTCTGGCAAATAAAAAGCCGGAAAAAAGTGGAGGCTGGATCCAAAATTCTTCTCCCCCTGACGATACAGCTAGACTAAGCTCTATTACTTTTCTCCTACAAACTGAAAGCATTAACTTCTTCAGCGCAACGGAGACTTGAGAGACTATATCGGCGAGATACTGTCAAGGCAAGTGCTTGACGATGTTATTTTCTGCACAGATGAAAATCCGAAATCAAATGTGTAGCGTTCAGTCAAACAGCAATGATATGGCGGCGTATTTTACATGTGTACCTGCTCACTTATCCATGTTAAGAGGCAATTAGGATCACGTGTGCTTGTCGGTTGTTTTAAACAATGTGAATTCGTCGCAAGAGCACTGTAGCCATCAGCTGACTTTTGGCGTGGGACCCAATCATAGTGGTGTTAATGACATTATTTCACGTCCGCAAAACTAACTGGCAAGCAAATTCAACTTTGTTGGCTATATATAGCAAGTAATTAGGAAATCAAAATCACAAGGAAACCAAATGATTATTGCAAGCAGCGAAATGAAAACCACACCTACACTTAGCTCTGAGGGGCTAAGTTCTGTTATGTACGCCCCTCAGAGCTTACCTAGACTGAAAACGTCGTATGACACTAACACTCCCCCTTTGGCTTGATATTTGTTTGCGTAGAGTTTAACATCTACTTAAAGTCGTATAAAACAATTACACCTTGAAACAACAAAAGATGAAATAATTATTTGACGATTAGTGGGCCAACTTAAATAACTTAATATCAACCAGTACTATATTTCTCCGATCAGATCGCTCTTTCCTTTTAGCTTGTGTCGGTGTGAGATCCTTTCGTTCGTAGGGCAACACAGAGCGAAGCCAACATAATTTGGGTCAACAAAGTCAGGCCAGCCCTGACAAAATCAGTATTGCAGATTCTAGTGTGATCATTCGGGAAAAAGTTCTTCCGATTTACAGCTTGAATCCACGCCTGTCGCTGTCTCTTGCCACGGGGAACACGAAAAAACCGTATGCCCTCGTCTTTATGATACCGGATTATGCACCCCTCTACGTAACAAATAGCCACGATGGGTGCATCTCAAAGCATTGGCTGCATCCTTTGAAGGCTGCATTTTTAAGAATCATCAGTTTCTTCCATCTGCTAAACTGACATTTAGGGTAAGGGACAAGGTTAAATTTAGGGTTAGATTTTGGGCTAAGGGTTAGAGTTAAGGTTAAGGTTAGGGAAACCAATGACAACTCACTGAATCCAAAGCCGTTTAACGGAGATGAAATGACGTTTTGTCAGTTCGGCAGATGGAATTACATGATGACCCCTAAAAATGCAGCCTTCAAAGGATGCAGCCTATGCTTTGAGATGCTCAAAGCGCAGGGTGCATCCTTTGAAGGCTACATTTTTAGAGGTCGTCACCTAGTTCCATCTGCCATACTGACATGATGTCATTTCATCTTCGTTAAACAGGTTTGGCTTAAACGAGTCGTCTCTGGTTTTCCTAACCCTAACCTTAACTCTAACACCAAACCTAACTCTAACCCTAAATTTAGTCTTATTCCTTACCCTAAATGTTAGTTCGGTGGATGGAAGTAAGCGACGACCCCTAAAAATACGGCCTTGAAAGGATGCAGCCTACGCTTTGAGATGCACCCAATATTTCCTTTTGCCCCATATCAGCTATATTGGGCATGCACGCGCGGACTTCGGCCTTAAACTGAACTTGTCTATTGCATTATCTCACAAAACTATAGCATTATCTCGCAAAAGTATTGCGTTATCTTGCAAAGTGATTGCGTTAGCGAGATCGCACAAAAGTATTGCAAGATCTCACAAAAATTGACCAGATTTTTTTTTTTTTTTTTTTTATTTTTTTTTTTTTAATCTCAATGACCCCTTAGGGGCTCAGTAGTATGCATCATAAATCCATCACTGCTGGAAATTAAGTCAGTTGATTCAAATCAGTTGAGCGGCTGAACATAAATGGATGACTCCCATGTCTAATGATGAAATGGATCTTTTAAAATAGTGGGGAAACTGAATGTTGCAGAGGGATTCAGTCTTACAGCCTCTGTCTTTGATGAGCCGGACAAATGAGCGGGCAGCAGCCAAATAATCAGAGTTGGCTGGGACCAGGTCATCTTTCCAGTTGAACACCTGATTATCAAAAGTGATCAGGGCAAAATGATCCTCTTCGGGCAGGTCTCCCAAAATCTTCAGCAGCGCTTCACGTGTCTGTCAGTAAAATGTACTACCGTTATAAATGTCACTCTAAAGCACATCTAGTCACTGTACGGACACACATATTCTTTCTCTCTCCCCAACATGTACACTAATGCTACCTCTCTCTTGCAGACACAGACACACTCAAACACACGCTCACTCTGTAAGGGCTGGTAAAATAGAGAAACCAGGTGCAGCGGCCAGGGAGAGAACAAGCAGCACAGAAATAATACAAACACAGAGAATCACACAGACCACCAGAAAGTACTTGTGCTTCCAAAGGACGTATAATAGTCTGAAAAAACGGAAGCAATGCGACAGAGAGAAAAAGTAGAAAAGGGAAGATTCCTAAAGAGGTAGGAACTCCAAAATAACTGGAAGATATAAAGTCACACAAATACTGACTAGAGATATCTTCGGCTATACTGCTTAGCTACAAACAGACACTGATAGCAAAGGAGGCATGGCGGACTTCTGGCTTATATAGAGTCCGGGGAAGCGCCACCCCAGCGCCAGCTGGTTAAAGAATCCGATGGAAAAGGAATTCGATTTCGTCCCGGGACGAGAGCACCAAAGAAAAGTCCAAAACACAAGCACGCCTCACAAACCATGACAGGACCCCCCCCAAGGGACGGCTCCAGACGTTCCCAGAGAACCCTGAGCATGGAACTCTGAGATGAGGGTGGGGTCCAAGATATCCCGAAAAGTGACCCAGCACCGCTTCTCAGGACCATACCCCTCCCAATCAACTAAAAACTGGGCCCCACGACCCACATGCCTCTCGGCCAGAATACGACGCACAGTTTAAACCGGCCCCTCAATCATCCGCGGCGGCGGTGGGGGTTTATCGACTGGTGCCAGGACGCTAGTGCTAACCGGTTTAAGTCTGGAGACATGAAAAGAGGGGTGGATACACAAGGATCTAGGGAGCTTTAACCGGACAGTGACAGGGTTGATCCTCCGCACTATCTTAAAAGGACCAATGAAGTGGGGAGCCAACTTCCGTGACTCCAATCTTAAGGGAAGGTCCCGAGTGGAAAGCCAAACTCTTTGGCCGACCCGATAAGATGGGGCCAAACAGCGCCTTCTATCCGCGGCGGCCTTCTGTTTCCGCCCAGAGCGCAACAAAGAGAAAAGAACCCTGGTCCACACCGACCGACAACGCCGAACAAAGTGATTGACTAAAGGAACTTCTGAATCCCTCTCAGTCTCAGGAAACAGCGGAGGCTGATAACCCAACTGAGCCTCAAACGGGGAAAGGCCTGTGGAGGAGTTACATAGTGAATTGTGGGAATATTCGGACCATGCCAAAAAATGACTCCACGAAGATGGGTTGTCAGCCACTAAACACCGAAGAGTATTCTCCAGTGACTGGTTGGTTCGCTCTATCTGCCCGTTAGTCTCAGGGTGGAAACCAGATGAAAGGCTCACGGTGGCCCCTAACTGGTTGCAAAAAGCATGCCAGAATTTAGCCGTAAATTGTGGTCCCCAGTCAGAAACCGCATCTTGAGGGAGACCATGCAGCCGGAACACATGGTCCATGTGAAGAAGGGCCGTCTCCCGTGCCGAAGGCAACTTGGGCAGCACGATAAAGTGGGCGGCCTTAGAAAAGCGGTCGACCACAACCAAGATGACAGTGTTGCCTTCAGAAATGGGCAGCCCCGTAACAAAATCTAGAGCGATATGGCTCCACGGCCGCAACAGACCAGAGGGGGGTAGATGGGAAACCTTGTTCCTAGCGCAGATACAGCATCCCGCCACAAATTCCCGGATGGCCTCAATCATGCTGGGCCACCAAAAACGTCGGGCCAAGAACCGCTTGGTCCGATGAATCCCCGGGTGACCCGCCAGGCGAGAAGAGTGCCCCCACTGGAGAACTTGGGACCGTTCCGCTATTGGAACAAACAAACAGCCAGGCGGCTTTCAACCAGGACCGGGATCGGACCTCAAGGCATCCCACACAACAGGCTCAATGTCCCACTGAATGGGAGCCACAATCTGAGCTGCCGGAATAACCAGCTCAGGAATCGGATCATGACCAGAGCGGTCGTAAATCCGCAACAAGGCATCAGGCTTGATGTTTTTGGATCCAGGGCGGTAAGTTAACGTTAAGTTCAAAGCGATTGAAAAACAATGACCACCGCACCTGCTGGGTATTATGTTGCTTTGTCTGTTGGATATATTAGAGATTTTTATGATCCATCCAAACCACAAACGGATGTTCAGCCCCCTCCAACCAATGGCGCCACTCTTCTAACGTCAACTTGACGGCTAACAACTCCTGGTCACCAATGCTGTAATTCCGTTCAGTCGCTGACAACGACCGGGAGAAGTAGGCGCATGGGTGCAACTTATTGTCCCGAAGGGGCGCTGGGACAAAATGGCACCCACCCCAACCTCAGACGCATCCACCTCCACAACAAATGGGAGGGAGGGGTCGGGCAAAACGAGAATGGGCTCCGAGCTAAATTGTTTCTTCAACTCCTGAAAAGCAGCCTCAGCTGCTGGAGACCAAGCAAACGACGAGGAGGTATTCTTCTTAGTGAGCGCGATAATGGGGGCAGCTACCGCACTAAAATAACGAATAAACCTCCTATAAAAATTAGCAAACCCCAAAAACCACTGAACCTCCTTGACGTTTTGAGGGGCAGGCTAATTCCTGACCGCTGCCACCTTGTCAGGATCCATGCGGACCCACCCTTCAGACATAATGAAGCCAGAGAAACGAGACTTTCGTGGCATGAAAAATGCAGTTTTCAGCCTTGACAAAAAGCTTGGCTTTAAGGAGGGCCTCAAGCACTTGTCTGACATGTTGTTTATGCTCCGAAAGAGTTGAAGAAAAAATCTGAATATCTTCAAGGTAGACAAAGATGAATTTCTCCAACATCTCTCAGAGGACGTCATTAACGAGTGCCTGGAACACAGAAGGGGCGTTAACCAATCCGAACCGCATGACCAAATATTCGTAGTACCCGCGTGAGTATTAAATGCCATTTTCCACTCGTCCCCCTCCTGGATCCGCACCAAGTTATAAGCATTCCGGAGGTCTAGCTTGGTAAAAAACGACGTCTCCTGCAGACGTTCAGAGTTCATCAACGGAAGGGGGTATCTGTTTTTAATGGTGATATTATTCAAGCCCCTGTAATCAATACAGGGTCTCAGGCCGCCATCTTTTTTGCCCACAAAAAAGAACCCCACTCCGGTAGGAGACGTGGAGGGCCAGAGCCTCCTGAATATATTCTCGCATGACCCTTTGCTCAGGCCCTGACAGCGAGTATTATGAACCCCTGGGGGGAGTGGTACCCAGGTAGAGATTGATCTCGCAATCATACGTGCGATGAGGAGGTAAAGTCAAGGCCTGTTGCTTCCTAAAAACCCCTGCGGGATCAACATAATCGTTAGGAACATTAGGAGGCAGACAAAAGTTCAGAGCAGCCCCCAAATTCTCACCCTGCTCGGAACCTGCCATCTCTATGTCTGATTCTGAGTCAGAGAAATCCTCCGAATAGCAATCCTCCTCCGATTTGTTACAATTATAGAAGATTATACGTCTGCGAATGAGCTTACGAGCCCGGCTCTCATATGAGCCATCAACCTGCATAGGCTTGCCAGGAGTGGAAATCTCGGTAGGCGGAATAGGTGATGTATGCACGCTGCAAGGAGCATTAACCCGGTTGTCAGCAAGAGCCAATGCAGTACGTTTCTCCCTGTTACGTTCGTGGATGTGGTAATATCAATTCGCACCGCAGTATGAACCAACGAATCCAGAGAAACACAACACTCCAATGTAGCCAGAGCGTCCTTAACCTCCTCAGCCAAAGCGTGAACAAAAACTGTAATAATAGGCGATTCTGGCCAGCCTGTCTCTGTCACCAAGGAGCGAAATGAGATTGAAAACTCCGCGATACTTTCAGAGCCCTGCCTCAGATGCATTAAACGCGTAGCCGCGTCTTGACCACAAACATCCTGATCAAACACCGATACCATTTTTCTAACGAGAGTCTCCACTGTATTCACGACAATTTAGATCAAAAAAATGGCCCGACCCAAGTGAGTGCTGTGTCGGTCAACAGGGATAAAATAAATGAAACCCGAGACTCTTCATTCCCAAACCGTGAAGGCTGCGCTTTAAAAAAAATTTCACATTGGGCAATGAAATCTTTACATCTTCCTGCCTCGCCTCCATATCTTGGGGGTAACTGGAGTTTTGGCTCTCGGGGAAGGTGTACGGGTTGTGCTTGTGCAACATTCTGTGTGATCTGAGTGGACAAGGCTCTAATGCTCTCAGTGAGACTGAACAGAACGTTTTCCTGTTTCTGCATGGCATTCGCCTGAAGGCGGACTCTCTTCGCCAACTCTGTCTGCTGAGTATTCAGGCTAGAAAGACCCTTGTCATACCCAGAGAGAACTGCTCGTTGATAAGCCCCAACTTTCTCTAACGCAGCTGTTGCTGACAACTCCATGCTGGCTAGAGTGTTCTGTAATGGCTGGTAAAATAGAGAAGCCAGGTGCAGCGGCCAGGGAGAGAATGAGCAGCACAGAAATAATACAAACACAGAGAATCACACAGACCAGCAGAAAGTACTCGCGCTTCCAAAGGACGTATAATAGTCCGAAAAAACGGAAGCAATGCGACAGAGAGAAAAAGTAGAAAAGGGGAAATTCCTAAAGAGGAAGGAACTCCAAAATAACTGGAAGAAATAAAGTCACACAAATACTGACTAGAGATATCTTCGGCTATAGAGCTTAGCTACAAACAGACACTCTAGCAAAGGAGGCGTGGCGGACTTCCGGCATATATACAGTCCGGGGAAGCGCCGCCCCAGTTCAATCAGCCAGCTGGTTAAAGAATCCGATGGAAAAGGAATTCGATTTCGTCCCGGGACGAGAGCACCAAAGAAAAGTCCAAAACACAAGCACGCCTCACAAATCATGACACACACAAGCATAGCATGCACACATGTGCACGCTCCCTTGGTATCTCTTTCAGACACATGCCCATACACAAACTAACCTGTTCTATCTTACGTCCATGCATGGAGCCACTCTGGTCAATAATGAACACAACATTTTTGGGAATGCGAGGGAGATCAGTTGGTGCAAAGTAATGGACAAAGTATCCTCGAGACACCTGAGAGAAAGACAGAGAGAGAGAGAGACATCAATAATGGTTTGTTGGACTGAATTGATTGCCCACACCAATGATCCTGACACCATATACTGTGAACACTAACAAATGTCCTCATATATGTCATTCTAATGTTCAAACCTGCTAAAATTTTTCACGCAAATGTTAAAACCTGCTCAAAGCAGCTGTACTCTATTAATACCTGAATTTCTCCCTTTGACTGAGGCCTGTTCACGTCATAGAAGAGAAGCAGATCCCCATTAAGCCCAGAATCCCCACAGCTGGGACACTGTTGTTCTAAGGAGGGTGTGAACTGCACCAGTGCCTGAATAAAGAGTGAGAAATTATTCAGATTTAGTGGATGCTCTTGTCTAGAATTTTTTTTTTTTTTCATTTTAAAATATAACCCCTTCATACAGATACTTGGACAATCATTTGAGGATGTATCCTCATTAGACATCAAACACGTTTATTTCAGGGTACTTTACAGCTTTTTTATGGGTGCATTTACAATAAAAATGAAAAATAGGACACAGCATGAGTCTCCTTGACCAAGCTTTGGAACCACTGATATGTGATTTAATCACTGTTAAATCTCTGTGATCTGAGTGGCCATTGTATCATAGAGTATAAGCAGCATAAGTACAGTATATCACAAAAGTTTTAGGCACAATTAACACAATTCCATGAGGCAAAGATGCCTCCATTAATCATTCAAGCAAAGGTTTGTAAATAATGCAAAACGTACTATAAACTGCTGTGAACTGTTAAAAACTGACTCAAATCAATACTTAGTGTGACTACCCCTCGCCTAAAAATTTGGGGCACTGTCCTGGAGTTTTGTAGTTTTAGAAGATTATTGGCTGTTGGTTGTTCTAAGCACACTGGAGAATATGCCACAGTTCCCTTGCAGGCCCACAGTCTCACTTGTGTCCGTCTCTCCAGATATTCCCAGACTACCTTGATGATGGTGAGATCAGGGCTCTGTCATGGTGTATTATTTGTATCAACTGTATTTAGTGACGAACAAAATGGGAGTGTAAATGGAAGTTCAATCACGAGACGTAGGATTCTCAAGCAATTGCATTTACCCAATCTGCGCCTTCGTTCTTCTTTATATATATGCTTATGACGTGTTCCTGTCTGCTGTTGCAGAGATTCCGCATCGCCCACCGCCTCCCCACCACCACCAACTTCTGACTCCGGCCTCTTCAGAATCTACTTCATCCGTATGACCCTTCTGTCCAACGGGGGATGGCTTCGCCTCTGCCTGCTACCCAGGCAGATCAGCGCCCCACCTCGCTTGAGGGTCCTCGAGGATGGAGTCATCGCCAAATACTGAATTTATTTCATGTCATTGCTTTGTTAATAAATCTCTTTTTCTTAAATCCGAAGTCTTCGTGATTGAACTTCTTGACTTTTTTATTTAATGAACATCCGATGCTTCAAATGTGCTGTTTATCTACAACACCACTAACATGGAGCACTAAAATAAACATCCAGCATCAAATTTAAATAAATAAAATGAAGGGCGCATAAGCCTTTTGCACAGTACTGTGTAAGTCTATTTGTAAGGGTTGATACACTATGTAGAAGGGTCATTTCAATGTGTAAAGGGATAGCAACACAATGCACATAGTTGACCACAGCAACATTACCTCTTTCTCTGACACAGTGGTGTTTAGAGCACTGGACCGGCCCTCCGCAATGAGAGAGCCTTGGGTTTTCAGGAAAGCAATGCCCTGCTGCTCGTAAACTCTAACCTCGATCTGGAATAGGGGTAGGTAAAAGGAGATCACAAAAAAAACATGGTGGAGAATAATTCACCAATGTGCCTCTTTTCATGCAACCTATTCCTCTCTGCAGCTGTCTTACAGCTCGATACTGCTTTCATCCTTTCTCACTCTCTCTCTAAGTCTCACTTCCTCATTCCTCACCTTGAAGTCTTTCACGACCTGAGTGGGGCGGGCCTTGATAAGCAGCTCGTATTGGCCCAGTTTCCGCTTCAGCAGCTCCTCATACGTCAGCTCAAATGTCACTTTACTCAGAGCTGCCACTGTCACTGAGGTCTGGAACTGCTCATGAGTCCGGCCGACAGTGCTGTCTCACATTCAAGGATATGTAATACAGAACACATGCACGTACCCACGTGGAAAAACACACCCAGACACACAGCGTCACAAGATTTTGGTCACACTTACATGGATCAATGACAAATAAGCCTTTCAAAAATGTTTTTTTAATAAATCTTTAAAAGTGTACAGAATACATTTATTTGAAGTTGGAAGAGTGTGTTTAAACAAGTCTTAATGGTTGCACAACATTTACATGGTTTTAGTACTGTTTTAGACTGTATTTGCAATTTCATCAGCCAAAAAATGTCAGGTGGCGCAACCAAAAGTTTCTTGAAAAAAAACACACTTCCCTTTTTTTTTCTAAGTGATTTTTTTATTAAGTATACCTGAGAGTGTCTACTCTGCCTAAAACATTTCTATTTTGTAACTGAGCTGGGTATTAAAAGTAACATGTGGATTCTTTATTGTAGGGGGCGGGTATTTTGGTTTTCCAAACAATTTAAGAACAATTAAACTATTAAACTTTGTTTATTTGAAAGGTTTTCAATATAAAATTATGCCCCCATATTAATATTATATTCATTCTTATTTTAAATTACATATTTAATACATTTCACATAGTGTTAACTTGCTCGGATGGTTGCGCCACCTGACATTTTGAGGGTTTGAGATGGCACAACGTAAAATATATATCATTTTTATGATAAACTGGAAATATGTTCAAATTAAACAGGTTTTATAGAAAAATGATGCTTAATATGAATCATTTTTAATTATTTTAAACCAAGTAGTGCAATCGGACAATGTCACGTCATTGACCCACATACGTTTAGACAAAGTCCAGCAATGGTCTGTATGATAGGTAAGCAGTACCTGACCAGTCCAGCACTCTGACCACGTGAGACTGCCTCTGTGTATTGTGTCTGGGCTTTCTCTTTCTCCTTCACCACCCCGTCGTACACATGGCCATCAATATTCCTGCACACAGACACACACATAGGCACACACACCCCAACCAGTTGCTATTTACTTGTCGCATCAATATCGCACCAATGTCACAAGATCATCAATAATGAACAAACATCAGCATCAAAGAAACATACAAACCCATTTCCAGGAAAGTTGAGATGCTGTGTAAAATGTAAATAAAAACAATGCGATGATCTGCACATCATTTAAACCTGATATTTAATCGAGAATGGTTCAAAAACAACATCAAATGTTGAAACTGAGAACTTTATTGTTATTAGAAAAATATTTGCTCATTTTTAATATGATTTCAGCTACATGTTTCCAAAAAGTTGGGACAGGTGCAACAAAAGATTTGAAATGTTTTATAATGCTAAAAAAGTCAAAGTAAATTTATTGTCATTTTGTTCAAAATATGCCAAAATAAAAAAAAACTCACAGACTCAGTTACTCAGAGATCAATGTACAGTGCCATTTACGTGACTCTCTAATCTGTATAAAAGATAAATAAATAGATATAAATAAATAAAATGTGAAATTTATGTTGAACTAGGTAGTGACTTTTAATCACAAAAAGACATTATTGTAGCCCCGGAAGGAGAGTCCAGGGGTAGTATGGATTTGCGGTGGCCGCACGTTTGCGTCCTGGCCCAGAAGTACCTCTGCATGAGGGAAACGATAGAAGATAAATGATAGTGATAGAAGAATAAAAGTATGAATATCATGTGAAATTTTTGCTTCAGAAAACCGATTTTTCTTAACTACTAATTTGAATACCACTGGCTCAGTATAGATGAAGTGGTTGCTACAGAGGACAATGAATTTTTCAGTCACAAGAGAGGATTTTTGGAATTGCTGGATAGATAGTATGGGCAAGTATATTGAGCGGTTTGCACAGGAGGCTTAGCTGTGGAGTTTCATTTATGCAAGTCTTGAAAAACAGGATTGGGAGTTGGGACTGAACTCGCCAATATTGTAAACTGCGTCGGAGGTCGGCTTGCTGGTGAATATTCAATAACTGGTCCGGGTGTGCCATCTAGTGAGAGAATAGTGTAACTGCGTGCATAAATAGGGCAGCTCCATGTCCCCTGTCATCAACATATGCACTGACGGGTTATGGGTCGGACGGAACATATATATATATATATATATATATATATATATATATACGCAATATGACACGAGAGGGAGTGCTGTTGTGCTGAATATCAGCACTGGTGTGATTCGGTCAGATAATCACACCAGTGCTGATATTCAGCACAACAGCATGACCTCGAGTGTGATATTGCTTTTATGCAAAAGTTCTACAAGCGCATTTTATTAGTTAACAGTAATAAGCGACAAGAGATAATGATTTGTTTATTTAATCATTTATTTGGCTCCGCAAACACAAATAGTTCCGCAACTGGGAGACAAGGCTGTTGCCAGGAAACACATAAACATTTCCTACACACAAGCTTGCTACTCTGTGTCTGCATATTACCTCTACTTTGTATCATTTACATTTATCTGAATGTTTCCATTTATTGTGCAACCACTGAAATAAGAGTCTGTTGTCAGACGCTTTGGTGGCATGATGTATGTTTCTGATGAGTTAACAGCTCGATCAGACAGCACGTTGCTCCATCGTTTCCGGCTCTCCATAGATGGTCTCCAGTAACTTTTTACCGAGCTTTCAGACCTGTGAAACAAGTTTTTGTTTAGACATGTATTTTATGTTCTGTGACACATTATCTATGAATCAAAATTGACATCGTAGTTTGTGTCTGTTTATATAAAGCATCTCACCTATGCCCACTCACTGCCATGATCTCCCTCGCCTCGAGTCCCGCATCCAAACAGTTTCTCTATGGCAGTGGCTCTCAGGCTGTGGTTGGTGTAAGACGTGTGTCCCTGCCTCCTTGCACATCCTGGTTAACATCTGTGACAGCTGGTTTACTCCCAGGGGAACGGCGGTATACCAGAAGCTGTCTGTCGCCACTGTTACCCTCCTCGGCTGCAGATACAGGACCTTTGCATCAGTCGGAATTTTCTTTAGGCATTTTTCGAGCGACGCTACCAGGAAGAGTGCATTTCCTCGCTCCTCATACATAGCGCCCCTCCGGTTTTCTCTGTCTCTCTCCAGTGGGTCTTTATGATTTTTTGTTTCTTCGTTGAACGTCATGGTGAAATATTTTGCTCCATTGTCATCAAATTTAAGGATGAATGAGTCAGGTTTGACATCCCGATTCCCCTCTTTGCCCCTGCATCCAAAGTGCAACTGAATATCATACCAGACCTCGTTCAGTAAAGCCTAATTTATGGTCGTCTAACTCCATCAATGCGCAGACATGCAGAGCCCCTCTCCGACGTCGCAAACGTTCTCCGACATGCTCTTGGACGCATGACGCAAAACGACGGAGACCCCATGGATAGTGCAAGCCTGTGATTGGTCAGCCAATTTCCCTCAAAGGTCGAGCAAGAGCTGCATATTCGCCCGTTCTCTGCCTTGATTCGTTCAGTGGACGAACACACCACCTCCGCCTCTGTCTCCTCTTTCGCTCTCGTGTCATTCTTTGCAACAAAAGCATTTGTTGCTCGATGTCGATCAGTTCCAGCTCCATCACAAGTCGCTCACTCTCGGTCTCCATTCTTCCCCGCGTGTGTCTCTGTGTTTGTGTGTGTGACAGGCCGAGGTAAATAAACAATCCTCGACCATAGACGTCATGAAATAGTAGGCGGGTCTCTGAAAAAAAAAAAAAACGCTTCTCCCCCTATTGTCCTGGCGGTGAATTGCTTTGCAACACTCATTACGCAACGGAGAAGTCTGAAAGGTCCACATCTCCGTCGATACAACTGCGTGTCTGCGCATTGACGGAGTTAAGCAACCATAAATCAGGAAGCCTTTCAGATTGTCTGGACTCATCGCTGCACAATTTTTTAAGATGCGCCGGTCTTCCGGTGAGATCGGGGGGTGGTGTGTTGTTTTGTGCTTCCCTGCTCTTCTTATCTCTTTGACGACTCCTTTGAAAACATTGTTAGCTGGTAGAAACTCGGGGTCCTGCATTAAATTCCATGAACGGCTAACCGGAGGTTCGTTGATATAACGATTTAATCCAGCCCGAAGCCCAAGGTAGCTTCTGATGCTGTAGAGCTCCCCTTTAGTTGTCTGGATCGATTCATAAAACTGCCTCAACACTGTGTTCAGCTCAGTCTTCTTAACTAACTAAAAGTTGACCTGGATATTTTTGAGATTGAGCCAAGTCTGACAGCAGTTCAGAGCCCAGGTTCTCTGCCTTACAGTGTCAGCTTCATTTTTGCTCTTCTCTAATTTGTCGAGGTTGGCTGATGTCACATCAGCACACCTGGTTTGCGCTGATGTATCCAGGCCTCTTTCCTTCCCTTCATCCTCCTCTGAGTCTAATGACCATTCATAATTTAGATCAAATGTTATTTGCGGAAATATGTCCATCTTTGCAGTGCAAAGTTTGCTACAATTTAAGATAGTTAACAACTGATGTTACGTTAATTAACGGTTATTAGCACGCCTGTACAGCGGAGTGATAATATCTGTAAAAAGTCCTAGTGCTGTTGTACTCTATATCAGCACTCATGGAATGTCTCTTGTCCAATCAAATTACTTGGTCGGAACTAACCGTTGTTTATATATATATATATATATATATATATATATATATATATATATATATGTAAATACGTATGTATATATACATACTCGTTATTCGCACTCGCACGAACGAACTGAAGACATGAAAACCACCGTTGAAACCAGTGACCACAAAAATGGTCAAATGTTATTTCAAACAGTACAAATGTTATTTCAATTGTATTTCATTGTGATTCCACATTAGTTCTTTGTAAATTTTCTTGATGCAAATGAAATTACTTCAGTTCATTTATTCACGCACTCATTATTCTTCGTAAATTATGTACGGCACGACAGGCTGAGCCATGAAGTTATGTACGCGAATATTCCTCAGAGGTTTAGCTTATCTTAATGGTAACGCTGGCAGACAGATGCTGATGACCTTGCGAGCCTGTTTTGTAATTAGTGAAGACATAACATTGCTAATAAACCTTGCATTAGGCTAACACTAGCTTTGCTAAGCAGTAATTCCATTTAAGGTAGACTGCAAACAGTGGTATATCGCATTCATGAACATACAGTATGTTTCTCTTTTCAACGTTACATTTCTATTCTTTGTGTTTGATTGTTTGACAAAGAGAGTAACGTTTTAAAATAGTACCGTATTAGCTTAGACCTGGCAGTGAAAATAAACAGCCTTTAAAATGAGGTAGGTTACCTTTTTAAGATTGGGAATTCGTAACATCGGGCGAATTTCAATAAGCGCAAAATCGCTGGCTAGTTTAACTTTGTTCTGATGATGACACACGGAATGCACACTTGTCCACTCGCTCACTCACTGTCTTTATATTGTTTTCAATGTAGAGCATTCACAATGTAATGGCGTTCCATAAATGTACATTTGGAACGCGCCCTATTCTAAGCAAATCATCTCAATGCAAACTCAGTTGAGCTGTTAGATATCAAATCAGCCAATCACAGAGGGCCATGGCAGGACTGGTTCCCCACGCACAGAGAATCGCTGAGTCACTTAGTCAAAGAAATCCTTGCTTGTGCACACCTCAAACTCCTGCTTCTCACGCAAAAAACGTTCATCCTGTCACAAATGTGTAACCACATCATTCAAGGCACGAGACTTTGCTGAGTGCGCGGATGTCTTTTTTATTTCTCTGAGTGATATAATGTTGGAATTACAGTGATCTAAAAACTCTGTGTGTTTGCTGTTCTCCCAAAAATTTTTGGGTGAGTTTTGAATGGGAAAGATAGAGAAATTAGATGTGCCTCGTCCTTTGACTGCTCCCTGAGGCAGAACTATGTACTTCTGTGCTACAGAAACTATAGTACTGTGACAATGACAAATTTTCCGATGTTTTGGGAAATTTCATGAAGAGGGATTCAAATTTGTGGAAGTTATATTGATATGAAAAGTATTTTTTGCAGCCTCTGTGCTCCCAGCTCCCACTCTAGGTGTGAAATCACACACTCTAGCAATGAGAACCCAACTCCCATTCTTTCTAATGGGAAAATTTTTGTTGGTTTTTTGGGAACATTTTGGACACCGTATGACGAAACTCAACCAAAATCGATAGGCTTCATCCTCTAACCACTATCAACGTGCATGTGAAATATCAAAAGGATCGGAGAGGAATTGCAGTCTGTAGAGCATTCACAAGAAAATCTCTACGGACGCGGACGCGCGACGACCGCAAATCCATAGTACCCCCGGACACTCCGTCCGGGGCTACAATAAATAAATACCAAAAAAGATACCATAAAGATACAGATTAAAGTGCAACAGTCATGCAAGTTTAGCTATATTAGCATAACAACAGTCAACGAACTAGGAGAATTATGCAAACATCACGTATAGGTGCAAGGCTATCAAATAAAACGTGTCAATGGAGAAAGAAGCCACCAAGAAAATTTTTTATTCTGCAAAAAGGGACAACATCTCGATCCAACTCAGATCTTCGTCTAGTGATTATGTTTAAAAATGGAAAACACACACATATTTATACATTTTCTACACCAATAGGTTGACAAAATTAATTAAAACATGTGTGGTTAATCCAAACCACCCAGGAAGGTCAAGGACAATAAAAATCAACATACAGCATAAGAGGGGTACACAGAGGAAAATGGGAATACATACAAAAAACAATTAATAATTAACAATCTTAATTACCAGCATATATGTGGAATCAAATCCTCAGCTCATAAAAGAGCAATACAACCATGTTTGAAAAATGTGTTAAAAATTTGAAATCTTTAATTCATATATAAACATTGTATCCAAGACATGAAGCCACACTACAATGTCCTAGGTTCAATTGCAATCATAAAGAGCCACCTACTGTATTCGTGAAAATGGAAATAGAGTAAAACTTACACCCCATGCATACCAAGTATGTGTATCAAAGTATAAAGACCGTGGAAAAAGTACAACAAAACCTACCACCACTGTAATGATGAATTTCATTTAAAGAAAAGGTTTGATATCATATTCTTGATTTATTCCTCTAGGTGTGAGAGTCTGAAGAGCATTAATATAAAAACAGCGTCACCCGGTGGCAATGCATTTAAGAGGGGCAAATCACCGGACGGCCTCTCTGAGATACATTGGCATCGATCACGTTAGAATTCCTAAAACAGGAGGTGACATAAATGCCCTCTTTTTTAAGAAGATTTCTTCTGGAAACCCTTCCAAAAAGCCTGTCGTTGTGGAGGTGGCACCTCATGGTGCTTTTTGAAAACTGGTGACCCCAGGATGCCACCAAGGCCTGCAATTCCTTAACTATGATTCTTGGGGATTTTGTTGCTTATCTCACTATCCTCCTCAGTGTCCTGGGGGGCAAAATGCAGTTGTGTCCTCTACCCTTGAGGTTTTCAATAGTTCCATATCTTTGGAATTTTTTTAATAATTACCCTGACAGAGCTCAGAAACATATTCAATAGTTTGTGAATCTTCTTGTAGCCATGACCAGATTTATGAAGGTCTAGGACCATCTGCCTCTTTTTAACTGACTGATGTTCTGTTTTCTTCATGGTGTCGGATGACAAAGGGATATCGCATGTGCGTTACCTCATTTTTATACCCTGATGAAACAGGAAGTGATGTAATGGCTCAATATAGTTCCTTAACACTTACGTAAAACTTAAGTGGAACTCAATACCTGGTTAAATTTTGGCAGATTTTATTTATAATAATCTTTCAGGGTGCCATTAATTGTGAAACCTTGATTTGGAGGAAATTGATTTTTAATTAAATCAACAAATCATTTTGGTTGATTCCATTGGAACATTAATATTGTGCAGTATTTCCCACATGTCGTTATTCAGAGTTTTTCAATAAATATATTTTTTTGAATTTTTCAAACTAATTTTTGTGCATTGCCAGTTAGGAGTGCCAGTAATTTTGTAGCCCACTGTATTTTTCAAAACCAATCAAATTTCTCAATTTCAACATTTGATATGATATCTTTGTACTATTTTAAATTTAATATAGTTTAAATGATTCACCAATCATTGAGGTCTGCTTTTAATTACATTTTACGTAATGTACCAACATTTCTGGAAATGAGGTTGTACATCAGTGGTTCTCAAAAGTTGTCCAGGGGGGCCCTGTGTATGCCCGTTTTTTGATTCAACCACAATTGCAATCATAGGATTTACACAAGCTTTTAACTTGTTTTAATTAGGTATTTATGTTGAGACCAGTTATTTACCCAATTTAGACGTTTTCACAGAAATATCTATGCATGCCATAAAGAATGAAAGACACTTGAACATAATGTTTCTCTTTATATATTACGAGTAATTTCAGATAACAACATTTTTAAGCGGATAATCAGTGAGCTCCAAATTAGGCTGCTGAGCACAAGTGTTTTATATTCTTTAAAAATACTTTGCATGAGCTTAATAACATAATAAATGACGCAAAACGGGTTTGACGGGCATTTACTTGCATTTTTTGAATTTTCCTTCCTGTATTTTAATTCCGTGTTTGTCTTTTAGTTTTCTGTGTCCAGATGCCTTTGTTGCTATCTCCCTTCTTTGTTCCCTGTCTCGCGTATTAATTATTGAATAATTGTCTCATTGCCTCACCCTTCCCTCACCTGATTCCTGTTAACATGTTTAGTTTTGTGTATTTATACTCCCTGTTTTCTGCTATGTTTGCGAGTTAGTCTCAGTCGATTTTGGTCCTGCGGCAGTCAAGTCATTTTCTACCTGCCTGCCCGCCCCTGCTTTGACCCTGTCTGTTCACCCGCCTGCCCCCCGCCCCCAGTTCTGAACCCATTCCTCTGTTCTGACCTTGCATGTCCGCCCACCTGCTCCCATTCTGACCCTGTCTGTCCCAGTCTTCAAGTTTTTGAATTTTCCCTGGTCAGATCTCTGTGCTTGCCTGTAAAGACCTTTTGCCTATTCCTGAATTCTAGTTTTGGATTTTGATTCGGCACTGCTTTCTGCCCTCTTTGATTTTTTGAGCTCAGCCTGTTAATGATGCCACAACTGTACTGTGATTTAATACTGCATTCTGCCTTCAGGTGATTGAATTTGCCGTATAGCTTTGAGTTCTGCGCTTGATTCCTTGAGCATCCCAGACATTACCGAATAAATCCTGAATTTTAATGACCATTTGTCCATGGTTTCACCACATAGGAACCTACTGATTATACAATTTCATTGGTAATTTTTTCCCTCTTTTTATGCAATTGTTTCCAATAATCACAATGTGGATGTCAGGCCACGCCTCCAGCCGTCCAGCTCACCAGTCTACTGAGACCCGTACTGCATTCTTCACGCCACTTCATCATTTTTTGCAGCTGTGTGTAATTGCCACTGGGTGGTAGCAGCGTGTATTTAAGACCGAGCTTCACACACTCTCATTGTGAAGACTCGTAAATCCAAGCCTGTGCGGCTTTCCTAGTCTTGTGTAAGACCTACTCTCTGAATTTGCATATCTATTTTCAAAACTCTTTAAACTAAGTACTGTTAATGTTTATTTCAGCACTTTATATTACAAAACCTCGATTCCATTTGTTTTCCTATTTGTAACACATTGTTACTGCAGCTAAAGCCCAGAGTCTGTATTACTAATAGTGTTTATGAAGGAACCTCGTTTTCTCTTTGTTATATTTTGCAACGTTTGTGCCTTCTGTTCTACTGTAGGCGTAATAAATACAACCAAGTCCAATTAAGTACTTCAATGTGAGTATTTAATAGATTGAAGCAACTTACAAATACTCAAAGTGTTGTTGCTTATTTTATATTAAAATCAAGTTAAAAATGTACGCATGTATCAAATGTGATACCTTGGGTATTTAAGACTTAGAGATCCGCATGAGCAATGACAATCTCAACCAATATTTCTGCATTTATGAGGCTCATTTTTTCAGCTCGCACAAATGTAGACCTACGACATCCATTTTTTTCTGATAATCCTGTGCAGTTTTGAGAAAAAAAAAACATGCAATTTTTCACAAGCAGCGTCAATGTGTTATTTTCACCTATTGTATTTGAATATTTATGCAAACTGGGGTGTGTAAGCAGTCTTGGAAATTCATAAATTGAGTATGGCTGGAAAATGTGACGTTTCTGGATCCAGTGAGACCAATGGAAGACCTGTGTGCAAGAAGTACCTAAGTCACTAAATAACACTTTTGTCATTTTGGGGGTCAAAGTTTTCAAAACATGTTGCAGGTGTATTTTATGTGCTTTTTAAACACTGTAGTTATTATATATATATATATATATATATATATATATATATATATATATCAGTGATGAGATTAAGGAAAAATATTGATTAGCATTTTTTGCTAATCATTTTATCAATTGATTAGCAATTGTTTAGCACATCTGAAAAATGATTAGCAAAAATTAGAAAACAGTATATCAGATTTTAAATGACCAAAGGACTTTTTAATTCTTTCCTAATGACAAATTACAATTACAATAGAAATACAACTCCACTCCGAAAGCAAAACAAATTATTTCCGAAAGGCATCAATTTTACCATGAACAATCAATTTAGTACAGCACACTTCCGTTTCCCAATGAAATTTCTCTAAACTACTTGTAACCTGCAGTACAGCTGTCTTATCTATACCTTACTGTAGCATAATGCTGTTTAACACCTGATAAGAGATGTGAAAGGATCCATTCCCATTAAAATCCAGTCACATAAGGTACTCTCCAACTCAGTCACATTTTGACATCTCAACATCATGTATTTGAATGATCAGTAATCATTGTGCACGTTTCGGGAGAGGCCGGCGAACGTGCGATTCCCTAAACCATATAGCAATGGGACAAGTTTTGATGACTTTGATGGGCTTACCGTGATGCTTGGGTGACTGGAGGACCATTCGGTGCGTGAAAACGTAAAGCGTACATCCAGTCGAGGCGATTCAGAGCTTAAGCCGAAAATGGTGGTCTGATCCGGTGTTCTGACAAATTTTACTACCTTATCAAAATATGCTACCTCGCGGTTCTGCGCTTGCGCAAACCTAAAATCTCGGGCTGTTTCCTCGCTCATGTCAAAAACCATAAAAATATATTTATTTTCAGTGCGCATTTCGACCTTTAACCATACATATATTTGCATGTACACGCTGGGTTTTCCTGAAAATGCAGAAATTAGATGATAATGGCGTATACGGGCATATATCTTTGAACAAACTTATCCAACTCGCTATAAAATCTGCTTATGATATAATAAGCTAACAAATAACAAAGTTACTACTGTAAACTGATTCATATTGCAATATCAAGGCGAAAACAAAGACTTTACGATCGCTTTGCACTACGGTATCATTTTTTGACAAGGCAGCACACATTGACAGAACACCGGAATTCTTTCCAGTAGGGCAAAAAACAAATACTGCGGTGAAGTTAGTTTTACATTGGATATTCGACGGACATTCGCGGTGCACTCTCCGGCATAATTTCGCGATCTTACCCAGAGATAGTGCTCCGACGGCGGGCTGTCAAATATCGATTCAGCGCTGGCTTCAGCGGTTATGGACCGTCAATAAATTCCAAAAGTATTCATAGTAATGCATACTTAATTTCTCTCGCTACCAGACTATTTGACGCAGGGAGTCAAAGCAATAGCTAAATGAAGCTAATATACATTCTGCATGAGACGCACCACTTTCTGTTGTCAGAAAGTGCTTTGTAGTGGTTTTGAAAGTGTTTAATAAAAATTAATGAATTAATATGGATGGGAAAACAATATTTTTTTCCAACACCTACCAGGAATTACCCATGGATACTTCACAAATACAAAATAATACAAATAATTACTCTTAATGAGACACACCGCATTTTACAATCACAATATTTTTTAATCACATTTTAATAAATATATATCAAAATAATTAATATGAATAGAAAAAACAGCATTGTCATTAATAGCGACCAGAAAACTTGACCCAGGGACTCAAAACAAAAGCCAAATAATTCTAAAATTTATTCTTAATGAGGCAGAGCTCTTTTTCTTTCCACACTTTATTTTGTTGCATTTTAGTAAATTTTGAATGAAGAATTGTACATTACTGTGAATGAATTTTTGTTCTGTCAATAGTTATGAGGCAACTTTATGCAAGGACTTAAACCAAAATCCAAATTATTCCAATGTTCATTCTTAAAAAGGCACACCTCTTCTTAGGGTCAGAATACGATCACTGGCATTGTAATAAATATTAATTGAAAATTAGTGTATTAATATGAAGGAACTGGAAAAGCTGCAAAAAGCACAGATTTTTTTCCAGTAGGTTCCAGGAAACTTGATAAAGGGATACATCACAAAGCCGATATAATTGTACTATTCACTGTTCATGAGGCACATCATTTTGTTTTTCAGAGCTTTCATTGCATTTTTATTAATATTTCATGAAAATTAATGTGGTAATATGATTGTTAAAAGTATTATTTCCGTCAATAGCTTTCAAGAAAGCTTCCAGGTTACTGGAAATAGGGACACAGCACTAAAGGAATATTATTTTAATAGTCATTCTACATGAGGCACACCTCTCATTCTTTCAGAATATGCCATGTTAACATTGATATAAATATTCAATGAATATAAAATTTATCAATATGAATGGAACAGCCAAAACCTTTTTTCAATAGCTCCCAGGAAACTTGAGAAAGGCATGCAAGACAAAGCCAATAAAATTCTACTCATCATTCTACATGAGGCACACCATTCTGTTTTCCAGAATATTCTTTCATTGCATTTTATAAATATTTAATTAAAATTAATGTATTAAAATGAATGGAAAAAGCATTTTTTTTCAATAGCTACTAGGCAACTTCATGTAAAGACTTAAAACAAAATCCAAATTATTCTAAAATCCACTCTTTATGAAGCACACCTCTTCTTATGGTCAGAATTTGATCCCTGGCATTTTAATTATCATTTGAAAATTAATTTTACTATTACTGGAAAAAGCATTACTTTTTTCAATAGTTTCCAGATACCTTGACGCAGAAATGCAGAACAAAAATGATGTAATTTTAACATAGATTTCACATGAGGCACACCTCATTTTTTCAGAATATGCTTTTATTGTATTTTAAATATTACATAAATGTAAATGTATCAATTTGCATGGAAAAAACACAACCTGTGACGTAGCGTTCAGGAACCACACGCAAGAGATGGAAATCCAAAAAACGTATGCCTTTAATGAGGTCCGAGTCAAAGCCAAAAAACACAAGAATTGCCAAGCCACAATACGAAATCCAAAAACAGTGTCGACTAGACAGGCAGGGGTCAGAACCAGGAAGACAGATGAGCAAAGGTACATAAACGGTAGGCAAAAGGTCGTAGTCGATGTACAAAGCCAAGGGTCATACACAGGGCATCCAAACACAGAAATCGTAGTCATACAAAAAGGGTCAAAATCCAAAAAGACAAAACAGTACAAAAAGGGCAATGGCAAGAATCGTAGTCGGACAAACCAGTAGAAGAAAAACAATACTCAACGGCATTCAAGGCGCTCTGCACAATGAAATATTGATCAACGTTCTGACAAGGAGCTGGCCGTGAAAAGACTGCTTAAACAGACGGGAGGAAAGTCACATGCTATGCAGGGAGCAGGTGAGCTGGACCAGACTAATTACAACGGGAGAATCAGATGAGGGAAACCCTAACCGCGAAAACTGGCGAAAGCTAAGACACGGACGGGAATCACACAGACAGCCTATGACATTTAAACAGCTCCGGTCAAGGAGTTCTAAGTGCTCAGATAACGAGTGCAGGAAAGTAATTAAGCACGTGCGAGAGATCTCGGAGAAACACAGGGAGAGACAGGTACAGCTGAGCAAGAGGCGGAGACTAGAACAGGGCGATTGCTGAGAGGGAATTAGTATAAATTAGTAGCGGTGCAACTTCGCAGATTTAACTAGAGTGCTCATTAGTAAGTTAGTAATCTATATACATGGATTAGTTGTGTTAGTAGACTATGATACAAAATACAAATGTTAGTTTTGTTAGTAATCAGAACAGTAAGACGAAGGAAGTAAACGAGAATCGAAGGAATATATTAAACACCGGAATTCATTTAAATCACCCGAAGTAAGTGAGCACGCACACAGGGAAGACGGACTGAACCAACTAGATCACAAGACAGGGGAGACAAGTGCAATGGAACTGAGAAATGGAATGAACTAAAAACCTGAGGATTACAATAACCACAAAGAATAAATAAAAGACAAAATCATGAACACAGATCCTGAACATGAACATAAACATGACAAAAACCATAACCATGACACAAACTTTTCAATAGCTACCTAGAAACTTGACACAGGGACGCAGCACAAAACCTATAAAATTCTAATTTTCATTCTACATGAGGCACACCTCTCATTTTTTCAGAACAAGCGTTTCTAGCCTTTTTTTAATTACTTAATCAATATTAACATATTAATAATAACTGAAAACCACTACTTTTTTCAATAGTGCCCAGAAAACTTGATAAAGGGATGTATCATTAAGCTAATATCATTCTAATATTCACTCTTCATGAGGCACACCGTTCTGTTATAAGAATAAGCTTTCATTGCATTTTTATAAATAGTTTCTGAAAATTAATGTAGTAATATGAATGGAAAAAGCACAATTTCCTTCAATAGCTTCCAGGAAACTGGATATAGGGACACAGCGCTAAAGCTATATAATTTGAATATTCATTCTACATGAGGCACACCACTCATTTTTTTTTCAGAATATGCTTTCTTACATTGTTATAAATATTCAATGAATATAAATGTATCAATATGAATGGAACAGCCAAAACTTTTTTCAATAGTTCTTTGGAAACTTGTGAAAGGCATGCAAGACAAAGCCTATAAAATTCTAGTCATCATTCTACATGAGGCACACCATTCCGTTTACCAGAATATGCTTTTATTGCATTTTTAAAATATTTAATTAAAATTATTGTATTAAAATGAATGGAGAAAGCATTCTTTTTTCAATAGCTACGAGGCAACTTCATGTAAAGACTTAAAATCCAAATTATTCTAAAATTCATTCTTAAGGCATACCTCTTCTTATGGTCAGAATTTGATCCCTGGCATTTTAATTAATATTATTTGAAAATTAGTATTTTACTATTACTGGAAAAAGCATGAATTTTTTCAATAGTTTCCAGATACCTTGATGCAGAAATGCAGAACAAAAAATATGTAATTTTAACATAGATTCCACATGAGGCACACCTCTCAGTTTTTCAGAATATGCTTTTATAGCATTATTATATAGGCATGGGCAACGCTCTGCATAAACTCTAATGGAATGCGTAACAGCTGAACTGGGGCGGTAAACAAGCCTCAGAAAACTTATAAAAAAAATGATGTAAATACCATTTTCATACAAAAAGAACACCTTGGTTTGATTAAAAGCAACCTTTTCAATAGGATACCCGCATTTCATACATGAACTCTGCGTATTACGGCTAATAATGCGATTTGAACAGAGCTATTATTCGCCCGTTGGATGAATTTGTGACCTCAATTTGCGCGTGTTTACAAACTTTCAAGTGCACGGGCGTGGCAAAAATATCCATTTTGGAGGTAGATTTCCAATAGCCCAGCGCTGACGTGATATCCCAGCTACGGCCTGATTGAATTACAGCCATCTAATTTGAGAAATTACGAGTCTGTTCGTCCACTCTAGACCTCCAGGGATGTGAAATAAGTTCAACAGAAGTTGTTGAAGTTCGTCATGAAGTTCGCCGTGACTTCCTCTCAACAATAGCAAGAAAGGTGAGTGTATTTTACTGTCAACCTACATAGTTAGTTGACAGAATATCCTGTGACCCTATTTGTGAAGTTTCAGTAAAATATACCAAGGAATAAACCAGCGCCAGGCATTCAAAGCCTACCAGTGTTCTGACAAATTTTGCTACCTATGCCACCTCGCGAACACCGGTCACAAGATTCATTCACTTATACCCTTCAATTCGAAACTGCGAGGATGGAAATCTGAATAATCAATTAGGAAAAATTCTCGGCTCTCGGTAATTCTGTATATCGTTTAAACATTTTGTTAATCGGATTATGAAATAAGACTGAAAATAAGCGCCCGCTTTTTGTTTAGGTGTAAAAGCGCCTATTTAAAGGAGAATACATTGTATATTGATTAAGCATTGAACTCTGCATAAGTCGAACTGTTTTCATATTTGTTGATGACATTGCTTCGGCTTCCTGGAAGCAAAATGCGCGCAAATCTGCTGTCTAGTGAGCATTTCAGGTTCGATGTACTGAGTAATAACGCCGCAGAAACTTAAACTGGCCCGTCATTCTGCCGAATAGTCTTACTAAACTAGTTAATCGTCTGATTGCTAATCAAGCAAAGGGGAGGTTTCTGCCTCGCCAAACTAACCTCCGACTGCACGTCACTGTGTTTTACTATGAATTATTCACAGTAGCTCATTGAAACTATCATGGGAGGAGGGTATATGGACATTGTAAAAAACAGTGCAAAGGTTTTTTGTTTTTTTTTTTTAAATCACCACGGGTTATTGAAGGGGGAACGTTTGATTCATTTCGTAGCAGTGGGAGGGCAAACAACTGCCGGCATCAGCGACTTCACTGCATTTTATATAGTAATGGGCGAGTAGCGTTAATGTTTGCCCTCCCACCGATAATTTTGACATTTTTGCAGGCCATTGATCCAAAACAAAAAAACTTCACAGGCAACCCATTCATACCATTTTTTAATATCAAGGCAAAACCTAATGTTTGTTGAACATAATTGGGTGAAATTCAATGCATTTTCCATTAAAAAGGGCCTAGGGGGCGCTGCTGTACTTCAGAAAAGGGGTTGATGACTTTAGCACCAATTATTTCTGTTAGGGTACCCTAATGGATAATTTGGCCAGGTTTATTTCTGAGTAGACTGCATTTTCGAAAATGCCCTCAGGCTTCACCCCCCAATTTTCACAATGGGTTTTGTTGATAAATGCCGAAATCAGCCATTTTTGGGACCCTGTGGCTCTGAGACCCTTTCCTGTAAAGGCATTGGACTTGTGGCAAACTCTTCGTCTGTGTCTTCTGTACTTACCTGCAAAAAATCATTAGAAAATAATAAAAACTTTTTTCTCAGCAACTCAAGAAATGTTGTCATTTTATTCATTTGCATTGCCCATGCCTATATTATAAATATTACATGAATGTAAATGGATCAATTTGCATGGAATCAACACAACCTTTTCAATAGCTACCAAGAAACTTGACACAGGGATGCAGCACAAAGTCTATAAAATTCTAATATTCATTCTACATGAGGCACACCTCTCATTTTTTCAGAACATGCTTTTCTAGCATTTTTATAATTATTTAATGAATATTAACATATTAATAATAACTGAAAAATCTTTTTTTTTTCAATAGCGCCCACGAAACTTGACAAAGGGATGTATCATTAAGCTTATATAATTCTAATATTCACTCTTCATGAGACACACCATTCTGTTTTCCAGAATATTCTTTCATTGCATTTTATAAATATTTAATGATAATTAATGTATTAAAATTATTTTTTTTTCAATAGCTACGAGGCAACTTCATGTTAAGACTTAAAACAAAATCCAAATTATTCTAAAATTCACTCTTCATGAGGCACACCTCTTCTTATGGTCAAACCACATCACATTGCTAGATTCCCCTTAACTAGCGTCAGCTAGATTGGAAGATGGCTAGCTTTATAATCTGAAGAGTAACGTAATACGCGATAGCATACACAACAAGATAATTCACGTAAAACTTGCTATAACATAACAAGTCTCAGGCCCGAACTGTCTGTTTGCTCTTCAGGCAAAATAAGCCGGTAATCAATGTTGAAAGAGATGGTCTGCGTGCGATGGCACTGAGAGCGACAAATCAGAGCTAGAAAAACTTCTCCAATGGACATCATAACCACTGTAGATACACTAGCTAGCTAGCCGTACCTAAGCGATTGCTTTTGAACTAACCAGTAAACTAGTTAACGTCCCTAAAATGTGAAAGTTTAATTGGGTCGCACGAAACTGCCACGAAACCTCAGATAAGTTCATGCCTATTGCAGCTGGCAAAGTTTGTAGAGTTGGGGCAAGAAACAAATCATATCGCCTTGATATGATGATCATTTACAAAGATTTTCTTTAGTTAACGTTAGTTAGCTGACCAGCCAACTAGGTGGATTTATCCAAAGAGCAACGTTCGCCAGGGCTCACATAGCTGAGTCTTCCCGTCACGACCAAAGATGATAGAGCGTATGAGCGTATCAGAAAGCCTCCCGAGTCCCAAGCGCATGCATGCGCTCCCCAGAAGCTGATTGGTTGGTATGCAAATAAGGAATATCATTTTCCAGCCAATCAGAGTTGTGAAAACTTCTATTGCTACATGGCTCGGGAACTCGGAAGTTCACAGGCCAGTAAGTCAGGATCCATGAAATATCATTGAGATTTTTTGAATCTTTTGCGAAGGGATTGTTTTGATGATTAGCATTTCGTCAAAACTGCTGAAATTTGATTCGCATTTTGAGATGCGAATCCGCCTAATCTGATCACTGATATATATATATATATATATATATATATATATATATATATATATATATATATATATATACACAGTGGTTAAAGTGGGATTTGACAGGTGGGGGAACCCTAAAATTCAGTGTCGCGGCGCAGTGTGGGAAAATGACACAAATGATTGCAAATAACTGTATTCGCTTCATTTTTGGCCCATTGGGACTATGACATTGAATTTTCGTATTCACATAATCAGGAAGTGGGCATACCAAGAGAAAAGCAGTGATGGATTTGGCTGAAAACTTGCAGAATAATGGGAAGTATGACAGTAAATCAAAACTATTACATAATTACCTAAATGAACAAGTAACAGAAATCTTTGAATCTTTTTGTGATTTCAAGACACTGTCCTTACACTGCACACATAAACCATATTCTACTTCCAAAATGTTCTGATTTCCAATGCAAAATTATGGCTAGATGAATCAAGATGGCTCTCTAATAATTTTATGCTCTAATGCAGTTAGCGACTATGCTTCTAGGAAACGCATTCCTGGATAGTACAGGGCGCTGCGATGCTGCCAGCATAATATAGCTTGCTTGTCAGCTGCTCGTGCTGCTCAGCTCAATGATTTTCAAGTAGCTCTGCCGCTAACTAGCTGGCGACTGTAGATGTCAAAGAACGATATGCACAAGTAACGTTACTGCTGAGCCAAAACACAAACCAACATTGCTCGCATAACTATAGGTGCAATAGAGCCTTCGTCAGACTTTGACTGAATCGCTAATAATTTTATTAATGCACGAGCTAGCTGGTAAACAGCCTGGTTAGCGTTTTGCACATAGCCTAAAGCAGCTAACATTAACCCTTTTTAATTTAAATTATTTAAGTTGGCCGGTTTGAATTGTTGAATATTACAAAACTTCACCATCGACTTCAACTTAAGTTAATCCACTTACTTTGGCTATAAACGCCGTTTCAAACATTGACAATTCCGCGCAGGCTGGTACGTGACCGATGCACTCATTCAAATGAAATACTGCATAGGATACAGCTGCGTTTTAGTGAAGGCGGGGCTAGCAGAGACTGATGCTGCGCTCTGAATTGTTGAGCATCTTGGTGCCTTTGAGAGAGTGGCAGGCAGGTTGTAATTGAAAGCAGCATGCGAAAATGATCTGTAGTCCGCGGCGCTACTGTTAAGGCGCTTTCACACTGGACGCGAAACGAATTTTTCGCACTACAGATTACATTCAACGCAAAGACGTGAATACATGTGTTTTTCGCGTGTATTCACGTCTTTGCATTGACTTTGAATGTAATCTGTCCCGCGAAAAATTCGTTTCGCGTCCGGTGTGAAAGCAGCTTTAGTCAAATTAATATTTCAATTCAAACTAAGGTGGCGCAATGCAGTTCCGGACCATTCCGGCACACTTTAAACCCTATATACATACATATATATATATATATATATATATATATATATATATATGGGCCAGGCTCACGAAATGTGCGCCACCCCCCAACCCCCAGGGTACTGAAAAATAATGAAAGTACCCATAGAGCTTAGCTGTGTGGTTTTTTAATCTATAGGTGTTGTGGGATCATATTCCAAAGCCGTGCGACGGCGACGTTTTTTTTTTTCGTGGTACCTGGTCAAAGTTGGGTCCCTCAACTCATTTTTTGGGCCGGGTTTCTGCCTTAGTTTCAAGACATGCATATCTTCTAAAGCCTCATACATGCATAGATATAGCTATATCTTCTCAACATGCCCTGATATGTATAGAAGGATAGTATAGCTGATGGAAAAATGGTATTTATGTAATATGCTGTTGGGATTGTCAACCCTGCCATGGCCCTGAAGTCGGGGTACGTTTTGCGCGCGGCTGCAAAATTGCTGCGCAAGTGCAAACTGCTCTCTAACACAATGTGTAAAATTAATTCAGGCAACCCTATGCTCTCAGTGGTAATTGTATGTGATAAAGATATATGTCTACTCTCTGAATACCAAATATCATGGTCATTGGTGGAATATTTGGTGAGTTATACGCATTTCCCTATCCCCTTGCTCGTCTAAGTCAGAAACATGAAAACCTACTGTTTGCCTATAATCCATCCAGAGGCCTATAACTAGTGATAATAAAGTTATATGAGCCTCCAATCAGTGTTATAATTGTATATAAGTGATGTCCAGAGGTATATCACCTGAAATTAGAAACCCTACAGTGATTTTTTTCCCTTGGGATCCCGTCGCTGCTGAAAAAAAGAAATTCTGGCCTGCAAATACCTGAAAAATGTTATAAAAACCTATATCAAAACTCAAAAATCTCCTAGAAACACTCCTTATGGCTTAAAAGTATGTAGCCTAGGCAATGCCAAGCCAGAACAGGTGTTTCTTCGCTCAAAATATTGGTATATCGGTCAGAAACCAAATTTTAGTCAGAAACTGCGACTAAGTCAGAAACCCGTCAAAGTGTACCAAACTCAACCCGACTGACTTGCTATTGCCATAATACTTAACAAATAGATAGAATAAGACTCTCAAGTAGGTAATTGATCACTTACCAATGGAAGATGCCACTTGTAGGCTGGTGGACAGGCTGCTTGACAGTTCTTTTTTTTAATTTTGGGTCCTAGGTTCCCCTAGCCTGAGCCCCAGGAGTTTTTTATGATGATTGCATGTTTCTGTCTTTTAGTTATTGTTATTTTGTTGTAGGTGTTGTCTGGTGTCCCCGACCACCTATGCATGTTATTTCAACAAGTTTATGACTGATTGGCCACCAATTGCAGCCACAGCGGCCACTCACGCCCCGCGTCAGTTTCTGCCTGAGATCCCGGTTTCTGACTGAGAGCGTGGGCCAATCGGTCCAATGTCGGGCCTCCGACCGACGCCATCGTTATACAACCCCAATTCCGAAATAGTTGGGACGAAGTGTAAATTATGAATAAAATCAAAATGCAATGACTTTTAGATCACATGAGCCAATATGTTATTTACAATAGAACATAGATAACATTTCAAAAGTTGAAACTGAGACATTTTACATTTTTATGCACAAAATGAGCTCATTTTTTGGATAAAATTGTAAAATTTATCAGTTTCAACGTTTGCTACATTATCTCTGTTCTATTGTGAATAAAATACTGGCTGGTGTGATTTGAAAGTCATTGCGTTTTGATTTTATTCACAATTTACACTTTGTCCCAACTATTTTGGAATTGGGGTTGTATTTTCGATCAAATCGGCTAAAATACACGTTAACAGGTTAAACCAATTTGGAATATCATGTCCCTGACCACCTATGTAACGACTGGAGCCGCATTTGGCCGAATACGCCCGGTTTCTGCCTGAGATGCCCAGGTTTCTGACTTAGAAATCTAAGGCAGAAACCCTAAGTCAGGAACCGACCAAAATGCTTTGCGCGCTGTAGCTATGTCGTTATTCAATAAATAATTGATCTAAACAGTGATTTCCACTTTGATTTAGGCCAACAACAATACCTGAATTGCATTTGGCTACATCTTTTACAGTTTTTTAAAAATACCGTGCAAGCACTGAGGACCCATCGGGCTTTATTAAGTAAATAGATAATACTATAGAAATGCACTTTGACTGCTGAAACAGCAACATTGGCTATGTAGGTCACTAGGTCACAGATATAGGTCACTCATAGAATTATTCCTGGGCACTTTCCTGGCACTTTGGGAACAAATGTAGGTCACTACGTCACAAATGTAGGTCACTCATAAAATGATTCTGTATTGTCCCATGGGCACTTTTGGCCATGTTATAACTGAAGTTATTGCACCCACAGGCCTGTCAAAAAGACTATTTTGGCCTATGTGACATCAAAACTAGGTCACGATGACCTAATTCCAAATTAATTCAACGTCTTGTCCAGGTGTATATTTTCTGCCAAACTGAACTTCCTAGATCAATTAGAACTGAAGTTGTTGCACCCACAAGCCAATCGAATTGACAATTTTGACCCCTGTGACCTCAAAACTAGGTCACCATGACCCATTTTCCAATACATCAAAAGTTGTATCCAGGTGCATGTTTTGTGAGATTTTGGCCTTCCTAGGTCAATTAGAAGTAAAGTTATTGAGGCCAAAAGCCAGTCCAAGCGACCTTATTGACCCCTGTGACCCCAAAACTAGGTCAACGTGACCCATTTACAAACTACTCTGTAATCATCTCAAGACTAATGTTTTGTGTAGATTCCATGCCCCTAGAGCCATTAGAACTGTAGTTATTGTGCCTACAAGCCATTTTGAGGGACGTTTGTGACCCCTGTGACCCCAAAAGTAGGTCAATGAGACCCATTTCCATTCTCGTCCGAGAACTTCTCAAGACTGATGTTTTGTGCAAATTTGAGGTTCCTACTGCAATTAGTATTCAAATTATCGTGCCTACAAGGATAGTGGACAGACAGACGGACAGACAGACAGACAAAGACGACGACAATACCCAGCGGGCCTATATGGCCCGATGGGTAAAAATACATCTAAGTCAGAAACTTTTCTTGAAAAGGTCATTTTTTGGGGACACAAAAATCCCACTCAATCCCTGTAGGTTGGAGTTTTTTTTTTTGCCCTAATGCACCATATATTTGCTGTATCCTGAAGGATTATTAGGGTGTAGGGACCTTTTTTTATTTTTCTAGTTTGCTAAATGTAAAATCTAAGTCAGAAACCAGTACCTTGTGGACAATTTATTAAATGTCACCGCAATACACAAAACGATGATAGGGACGTATGCCGACTGTCAGACATAGCCTACACGTCTATTATGCACAGAAAAAAAATAAAATAAAATAGAACACACTTAAATATAAAAAAAAAATAAAAGTGAACTATTTCACTTTTTACATGGACATCAAAAAGTGCCATTTTTGGCCACTTTTCCAAATTTAAGGGAAAAAAAAGACAGGGAAATATTTATCGCAGACCGACAAAAGTGGGGTGTTCCAAGTTGCTCTTGGTGAGCTCTATCCATCCATGGTGGTTCTGGAATGATCTAGGCAAAATATAAGATTTGCTAGCTTGTGGACACATTTTGGGGAGGGGGGGCACATTTCGTGAGCCTGGCCCATATATATGCAGCTCGTGAACTGGCAACAGGGGAGGCTCAAACAATCCCTTAAAAAGAATGATTGGTCACGACCTGTTTTCAATCATTCATTTAGTAAATTACCATAACAGAAACTCCGAAAACTCTCAACATTATCAGGTGTAGCCAGTTTTCATTTATAACGCATACCTGTCAACTCTCACGCATTCGGTGTGAGTTTAAGTGGCATATTTCGTTCCTCTAGGAGAGAGCCGGTGCGAAAGTAACGTGGGACGAAAGTAATACGGCGATTTACTCACAGCCATCCGCACGTCGATGCGTCAAATTAGGTCAGCACGTCCAGCTCGCGACACTCTCCAGACCCGGGAAAAATCTTGAGGTTTCGTCGCTTCCCCGCGAAACGAGACCGGGAAGATCGTTTTCCACTGTGGTGAGTAAATTCAGACAAATGGTAAACTTTTTTGATTTAAAGATTCTCTTTATCGGTCCATGCAGAGCCGTCGCAAGGGCTGTGCGAAGTGTGCGACCGCACAGGGCCTCGCGCCTTTAGGGGGCCTCGCGGCTGGAGTGTGATTTTTTTTTTTTTTAAATAAATTAATACATTTTTTTTTGCATCACTGCACTTGACTCATCGTGCTACTTAAATGACAATTCTCTGTGTCAGTTTCATTATTTACCATTTCATCTCGATAAAAGCTTACCCAGATTTTTTTTTTTTTTTTTAAATTTTATGTCGTCATACGTAACATGCTCTGTCTCGCTGCTCACTCGCCTTTCCTAACTGCGAGATTGCTCTCAGGGTCTTATTGACGATATCAATAATTGGCATCGGGGTGGCGAAGCTTTTCAAAGTTATTTAAAACTATTTTCGGACCTCCATGTCGCAGGAGAGACTATGCGGGCTCGCCCTTCTGTCTATAGAAAAGACGTTGCATTCAGGCTGAATTATAAGGATTTAATTGCTGAGTTTGCGGCCCAAAAGGCAAGGAAAGTGACCATCACCTAATCAATGAATGGTGAGCGGGAATCTGATGTTTTGAAGTTATACTGCAGCAGAGCGTTGTGACTGACTAGTATGAGAAAATATACTGCATCGTAATCAAATGTTAAACTGTCGCGTGTCAGCGGATACTACGCCTTTGTTAATCTGAAATTTTTCCATAGAAATGAGTCAAAATAAGCCATTGTCACCAGTGAGTGTGAGCCATTAGGTATTAGTGTTTGTTGAATTGTAATTCGTGACGCACTGTCATACTTCAACATGCCAATATAAAGTGAAAGCTGTGCTGATTTGATGATAAAAGCCAATCGTTGTGCAGTTGATCTTTTTACCTTCGAAAGATTATGATATCCTAAAAATCATAGTTGAAATTATTGCCACAATAATGCTGTTTTAGTCTAAAAATACATGTCATTTCACCGGGTATTACTAGAACAGCTATGTGCTTGCAACCTGACATGATTAATGCGCGTGCACGTGAGCAGGGCCTCGCGCATCAAGTCGGCACAGGGCCTCGCACCCCCCCTGCGACGGCCCTGGCTCCATGTGTCATATTTATGATAAAATGATAGGTCATTTAGTTTTGTAACATATCCTGAAGTTTGAAATGTCAGACTTTTTTCACTTTAGAAGCAATCCTGGTTCAAATGTCAGGAGTCACTGTTGGGGCGGTAGTAGCAACGGTTACGTTCGTCTCTCTCTGCTAATGCAGCCAAATTTTCTGTTCTAAAGCTCATAAAAAATGTGTGTGTTATATTTTACCGACAGAAAATGCCAAGAGTTAGGGTCAGAACTAACCAGAGAGGAACGGTTGACCAGCAGGTTTACGAAAGGGCCTTTTTTGATGTCCAAAGAGGCGAGAGTATAAGGAGGGCAGCAGAGGTGCGGGACGGAAGTACCAATGGTTACGTTCGTCCCTCTCTGCTAATGCGGCCGCATTTTGTGTTTTAAAGCTCACTAAAAAATGTGTGTGTTATATTTTACCGACAGAAAATGCCAAGAGTTAGGGTCAGAACTACCCAGAGAGGAAAGGTTGACCAGCAGGTTTACAAGAGGGCATTTCTTGATGTCCGAAGAGGCGAGAGTATAAGGAGGGCAGCAGAGGTGCATGGCGTTTGTCATGTCACCCTGTTCAGGTACTGCAAGAGGAGGGCAGAGACAGGAGGGCAGCAGACCAGAGCCCCAGGGTACAGGGCTCACAACAAAGTCTTCACAGAAGAACAGGAGAAGAGACTGCAGGCATATATAAAGAGAGCAGCTGATATATATTTTGGCCTGAGTCCTAAAGAGGTTGGAGTAACACTGCAAACAGAGCTACACCACTACCACTATTTGCCTAAGATTGCAAGCACCTCCGCTCCGGATCTGCCCCAACTCTGAGCCGGATCAGCTGGAGTCGGCACAGAGCCGGGGCAGATCCGGAGCGGAGGTGCTTGCTATCTGGGAATTAACCTCTTTTTTCATGCTGTTTTAGGTGCGAAAGTTTGCATATGAGCTGGCCGAAAATATTGGCCTCAAAACTCCATGTTCATGGGAAAAAAACCAGATGGCAGGGAAGGATTGGCTCACCTCCTTCCTCGAAGCAACAAAACCCCTGTCCATCCGTCGACCTCAAGCCACCAGCATGTCCCGTTCCACCAGCTTCAACAAGACCAACGTGACAGCGTTTTTTAAAAACCTAAAGACTGTCCTCACCTGGTATAATTTTGAAGCAAAGGACATCTGGAACATGGATGAAACAGGTAAAAATTTATATTTAGATAAATTAAAAAGCAACAGTGATTTGCAACAGCAATAATTCATTTCATTTATTATTTCAGGTACCACAACGGTTCAAGTGCCAGACAAAATCATTGCCACCAAGGGGCAGCGCTAGGTCGGTGCTGTGACCTCTGGGGAAAGAGAGACATTGGTGACTGTTGCCTTTGCTGCCAACGCACAAGGCAGCTTTGTTCCCCCTTACTTTATCTTCCCAAGGAAGAAGTTCCTGGACCACTTCATCCGGGATGGCCCCCCTGGCTGCAGTGGTTCTGCCAATGGATCGGGGTGGATGCAGGAGACAGATTTCTTGGCATTTTTACAGCATTTTGCAAGACACACCCGCGTGATCCCGGAGTCAAAGTTGCTGCTACTCTTAGACAATCATCTATCACACCTCTCTGTGGTAGCGATTGACTTTTGCAAGTCACATAGCATTGTACTCCTGTCTTTTCCACCCCACTGCTCCCACCGTCTTCAGCCGCTAGACCGAAGCATTTTTGGTCCTCTGAAGCACTACATTAACAGTGCAGCAGACAATTGGATGCGAATGAACCCTGGAAGAACTCTGACCATCTACAACATCCCGTGTCTTGTGGCTAAAGCTCTGCCTCAAGCTGCGACAGCAAGCAGCATTTCATCTGGGTTCGAGTGTACCGGTATCTGGCCCTTCCAGAATCCAGATATTTTCAGTTTTGACCGACAGACTTTGCCAGCTCCATCACCAGCTTTCATGACCAGCACCAGCTCCTGCACCATCACCAGCACCAGCTCCATCCCCAGTGCCATCACCAGCTCCATCACCAGCGCCAGCTCCATCACCAGCACCCTCTTCATCACCAGCGCCAGCTCCATCCCCAGTGCCAGCTCCATCACCAGCGCCAGCTCCATCACCAGCACCCTCTTCATCACCAGCGCCAGCTCCATCACCAGCTCCATCACCAGCACCCTCTTCATCACCAGCACCAACTCCATCACCAGCCTGCCCATCTTCATCACCAATGTCCGCTTCATCACCAGCACCAACTCCATCACCAGCCCTCTTCATCACCAATGTCCGCCCATCACCAGCGCCATCACCAATGTCCGCCCATCACCAGCTCCCCCCTTAAGACACCACCAACCTAGCCAGAGCCCATTTAAGCTGCATCCCCATGAGTCTGCCATTCCTCTAGATGGTGAGAGTTTGTGTCTGTGTGCGTCTTTAAATGTGCATGTTGAGCCTTGCCAAGCATTTTTTTTGAAATATTATCTATCCAGGTATGCTTGTGGTTCCAGGAACATCTAGTGGCACGCCAATAGAAAAGGTTCGCCCATATCCAAAGGCTGGCTCAAGGAAAGAAAATAAAAGAAGAGGCAGAAAGAGGTGAGCAGAGTGTCATTTTTAACTTGTCTTGATTTTCTTGCTTGTATAAAAACAAGCTGATTCTGACTATTATCTCTATGAATGTTGCAGGTCAACAGCAATACTGACCGACACCCCAGTAAAAGCTGCTTTGGAGGAGGAGAGTCGGCAGAGGGGCCAGAAAAAACAGTCCTCTTCAAAACGCCCAAAGAAAACGTTGTTTAGTGGACACACTGCAACCAGAGTTTCTCAGGGCAATGATGAGGAATGTCTTGTTTGTGGGGAGACATTTGCCTCATCTTTGCCTGGAGAAGTGTGGGTGCGGTGTATCTTTTGTCTGCTGTGGTCACATGAGGCATGCACTGAGGGTGCAGCTCATTATATCTGTCACAACTTTGATAATGAGTAAAGTAATTTCATAATTTTTATAAATAGACCAATTGCAGTTAAACATGTTCACGTTTACTTTTGAAACATTTGAAGCAAATTAAAATGTTAAAAACAAATGTCTGATTGTTTTTGTTTCTGTTTTAACGACAGTAATTTAAAAGATTCCAGTTAATTTCATCACGTTACTTTTGTCCGGCCTGTGTGCCACTTTCATCCCGACTGGAGGGGTCGAAAGCAGCAATGCGCAACTTCCGTTCGACGTCAAACTATGCCGAAGTCAATAAATATTGGGATGATTTAGCACCTGATATTGACAGAGCACACACGAAAGTAGTTAATCGCTCCGAAAATTTTTTCGATCTGTAACGTTATCTTTTAAAATGACGTCCATGTGAAAAAATGTTACTTTCGTACCAGCTCTCCCCTGCTGTAGTCAGCAATTATTCAATCAACGCGTATGTAAGAGATTCTCTCGCAGAATTGAAGTCCTTGTGCATGGAGGGCTTTGAAGCAATGTCCGGAGTCGTAATCGGTATTTGAAACATCATCGGGGGAATATCCCCGTAGATTAGGGGATGCATCGGTGAGTACTTGCGAACCATCCCAGGTGCCTCGGGGAAGGGTTATTGGGGAGGTAAATATTGAAACAAGCTACAAGGTGCAACCAGCCTCTATAATTATCGAACAGTTTGGATGGGAATCCAGTGCGAGACGCCAAGCAGGGTTTGGGAAAGAACTTTTTTTTTTTACTGAAAAATCCTCTAACCTCCCTGTGCACTCCCTGTAACTCATCCCACCACAAAAACTGACAGCCTATGAAAAGTTTCTTTTTTTTTTAATCACTCGCATTCACTCCACTTACTCCTGCCCCGAGTTACTTTGAACATTGTTTTCCCCTCTCATATTCCCCCTGTAGCCTTTATTTTTACGATTTCGTTTCCTTAATTTTTTCTCTTAATTTTGATATATAATTGAAGTTTGTTTAATGACGAGAAGGCTGTCGGGCATTGCTTTATTTAGCTGACCGCGACTTGCGTCTGGCAAGCGCATCTGGTTGTTGTAATCTGTACTGCAGCGGCCCAATCTTTTCCTTTAGAAATTAATCAACCATTTTATTATTTTTTTTTTTTTATTGAGTGGCTGGAT
The DNA here is from genome assembly GCA_029692085.1 of Gymnothorax javanicus. NCBI lineage: Eukaryota > Metazoa > Chordata > Actinopteri > Anguilliformes > Muraenidae > Gymnothorax > Gymnothorax javanicus. The sequence goes on from CM056202.1 coordinate 56,424,703, forward strand.
ATACATATTTAGTTTTCTTGCAGGTGTCTGGGCTGGGGCCTGCAATTTGGGTTGCCTGCAATTTTATTTTCGGCGGATAAATGTGTTTTTTTTTTCCTTAACCTGTTCATTTTTTCTCTTGATGTAAATAATGTTATGATTTGAGCAAACGGAAGTGCCTCTTTCTTTGTTGGTACAATACAAGTTATTTACTTTCTCATGGTTTTGTTGACGAGTTTTTCCGTAAGATGCTGTAGTGGAGCTAAACACGACTAATTTATTTTGGTCTAACAGACGACCTGGCGCCCGGACAAAACATTGATAAAAAATTTGTGTTTGGCTATGCTATAATATATGCACATTTTGGGCTCAGCATCATTCTCTCTCTAGCATGTAGCTACTTATCTGAAATGTACTTACAGTGCGCGCGAATGCAAAATCCAGCCAATCAGCGCCATGGGAACAATGCACTTTTCAACCATCGCCGAAATTTCGGCAAATATTCGGGGATGCAACCCAGACATCGGGAATGTGTTACCGAAAGGTCGCCGAACTTTCGCCGAAGATTCAAATATCCCCGAAGGTCCCCTGATACTTCGGCGAGACATCACCGATGCTTCAGGGATGCCTTGGGGAAAACAGTATTTCGTGGCTCTGGAAAGCTCCGGCGAGGCCTCCCCAGCCTGTCGGGATGTCGGGAACACATCGGGAAAAATTTCATCCAAGCATTGAAATTTTTCGCAGTTCTCCCACCCTGCAAGAAATGTGCTATAGGAATCCAATAGAATTCTATAGAACTTTAGTACCTCAAGTCCTATAGAAAACAGTTCCATAGAAAATCTCTGGAGAACTTTTTTTTCAGTTTGGCATCTTCAATCCCACCCAAATTTAGAAGGCAACCACTTTATATTACATTTCCCAGCAATCCTTTCCCAACTTCCATCCCTATAGCACAATGACCACTCATGTGCTACTCTGACCAGGGCTCGAATCCAGACACTTCTGCTCCGCAATGCAGTGCTTTAACCAAGTGAGCCATTCGGAAGCTTGTACATTCATGGTAAGAATAAACCTTTAGATGTATAAAGATGGTGGGAATAAGCCTCAGCAGACCTTCAATTGTATTCAAATTAATTCTAAATCTGTATATAATCTGCAATCACATGCATGTGAATGGAAAGGCATAATTCGATAGAATTTTTAAAATTAAGGGAAAAGTTCAAAAGGTCAAACTTTCAACGTAATTCTGCCTTCGTAAGCAATAGAGGAACACGAGTTTTCCATTATAGCATAATAAAGTTGTAATGCCTTACATTTATGTTTTTGAATTGCTGCCGAGGAAATGGAAAGAGGTCTTCATATACCGTAACTGAAATACTGCTAAGTTGTGTGGTCAGCCAGTCAATCAATTGTCTGATCAGAGAATCAATGAGTAGGTATGTGCCTGGTACCCCATGTGCTTAAGCATACCTTAAAGTTAAAAGGGACACAATTTCCTTGCTACTTCTGTATCGTGGATATCACTGCATATTGCACATTTTCATACCATTAGTCCGGTTTCTCACTTCTAGAACCCAGGTACACATAAGGTAAATTGACCCTTCGACAGAGTATTGCAAGGATTCATAAGATTTATTTTTATTTTTATTTAACCCCTTATTTAAGATGTCTTTCCCATTAAGCTTTTGTTCTATTAGAAGGTCCTAAAGACCATCAAAGTCCTATAGAACAGGTTTTTCAACTAGGGTGTTCTATAGGAAGGTCTTATAGAACAGCAATAATCTTTAGAACTTTCTTTTCCATAGAGGTGCTCTATAGGTTTCCAGCAAATTCCTATAGAACACACGGAAAATCTTATAGAACATGCTGTTCTACTAAAATGTTCTATAGAGTTCCATTGATGTTCTATAGAGTTCCACAGAGTTCTGTAGAATTCCATAGAAGTCCTATAGAACATTTTTTGCAGGGCAATGCCTCCCGATGATTCCAGATGGCTCGCGACACTCCCGAAGCTTCCCCGGGACATCGGGGAACCTGTTCCCGACGCCTCCCGAGGTGCATCAATTTACATGGGGAGTGCATCGCTGAGGCAAAAAATGACCAGTGGGACTGAGCCTTACATCAAAGGTCAAGGTCAAGCTCACCAGAAAGGTCCAAAACACATTTTGGTTCATAACTTCGCTACTATTACAGCAAGAGACTTGAAACCAACTCCATTCCGTTCATTCTGTTTCAGAGATCTGTGCATGATTCCGGCAAGTCGTCATTCTATGAATGACCTTTCATTTGTGTGTTTGTTTGTTTGTTAACACTTTAGCAGCAAAACTAATGGCCAGATTCAACCCAGATTGGGTTTAGGGATCGCCACTGACCCAGAATAGATGCCTATTGAATTTCCGAAAAGTAGGTCAAAGTATGTGCGAGGGGCGGGGTTTGTTGTGCCTGGTACCACTTGTTCATGTTGTTATGATGTTATTATGGTCCCCAAAATTGCTATTTTGCATTTTGTTGCAATGAGACTCGTTTTTGAAAGTTGACCTCATTGTATAAAAATATGGAATGTAACACAAAATTAATTTCCTATATGCAAATTACTTTTTCAATTCTTTTTTTTTTATTTTGTTTAAAGGTCCAATAAATACGTCAATTTCAAAATTTGGAATTTCTCACTATTATTTCATGGTTCAGGCTTTACAGAGTAAAAAAAAACATGATCTATATATATATATATATATATATATATATATATATATATTTCAAAGAGTTATTTTACCATCTTTTCAAGTGATGCGCACAAAGATCACTAGGCTGGCAAACACTTTGAGGTAATCAGTTTTCACCAAGAACGTGAGTGCTCCACACTATCTAGGTTCACAGTTCGGCCAGTGTGGATTTTTTTGTCAGAAAGTTGATTCAGTGAGTAAATAACTATTCCAAACATAAAATGTACTAAACAAAGACAAATACTCAGCTTGTAAAAATCCACATGGGGGGCAGGACCAACATTGAAAACCACTGATATTGCCACCAACATGATCTACATCAGCATCAACATCATCAAAAGGGACTCACATGCTAAATTTACTGATGAAGGCATTTTTTGGCAGCTCAACATGGAAGACCACCTCTCGGGATTCATTGGCGCGATTGGCGACTCGGCTGGTAATGACAGTCATAGCATAGCGGCTGCTGACTGTTGACTTGATGTGGAAGCTGTAGATGTCAAGATCCTTCTTCTGAAAGGAGACCAGGGGAACAGGAGCATTAAGAAAACACCCTGCATGTTCCCTTTTTCAGTTGCCATCAATTCCTGTATTTTTTCATGCAGACATAATTCCCTCTCTCACACACTCCCCTTACCTCTTCTCCGCCCATACATACACAAAAAAGCAGGACCATGTTCGAGAACATTTACCTCAGGAAAAGATAATGCCTGCAATTCTGAGTTTAGTAATGGAAAACTAGGGGCATGTTTGTCTTAGCCTGATAACAAGGTATGCACAAACAGCCACAGGACTCATCATTGTTGCAATATATGAGTGTTTATTTGACCAGCAGGGCATTAGCCCGCTGGTCAAGAGCACTTTAGTTCACCAAAGCTCATTGAATTTCTTTCTGCTTATCCGTTTCTGCGTCACTTCATAATTTATTGTGAGAATGGCATAATTTTGTTCACAATTATGCCATTCACATTCACTAGTATGGAAGACAACACAGTTGGGTCCAGTTTTGATCAAATCAGACATTTCATATCAATTTTCAGTGATTCAAAGATGTAACAGCTGCAGATCACAGAGAAACGGCAACAACAGATTACAGTGAGGTAGCATATCACCATGAAGTAAGAGTAGCATATCATCCCTAAATAGCAATAACAGGTCGGATATGGAACAAGTGCATGAATCGGACCAAAAAGTGTGCAAGTACCCTGATCCAGCATGACACAGGCATCTCTTTCTCTTGGATATATTTACACCAGTGGCTGTCGGAGACTCAAAAAATTGGGGGGGAGAGATAATCACGCAGGAGTAAAGAGAAATTTTGCCCCCATAAATTGAGAAGTAAAACCTGTACATTAACTTTTAATTTCAAATCTTTTCATTAAAAGAAAGGTCTTACCAGCAAAGGGAACAAAAGAATATTTTGTGATCACATTCAAATTGAGGTCTATCATATTTTACAAAGCTTTGACAAGTCAATATGAAATTACATAAAAATGCACTAGTATTAGACTGAACAGTATCATATTTATAACATCAATTATATACATGAAATACACAAAATTGCATAAAAGGCTGAAATTATTGACCACATATTTAATGAAACACATCATATGTACAGGAGAGGTAAACACAGGAAACCAACAAATAATAAAATTGTCTTCAATTCAATGCAATCTAGTTGGAAAGAAAGATGTGTCAATATGGTAAAATGTATGGGGTAGTTGTAATGCGGACTAAGAGCGAATAGGGCATTACTATGTAATTACAGACTGGGAAGCATTTGCTGCTGTGTGTATTGCTACTTGCAAACCATTCAATTCGAAGGCCATACTTGCACCACCGTCGTAAGGTAGACCCATGTTTATTTCAGCGAAATTAAATTCTGCCATTTCACTTCGTAAGACTCCGAACTTAAGTTTTCCATCTCCGCTCGATACTTCAAGAAATACAACAAAACTTTCCTGAATGGTACCTTATTCATCAAAATGTTTGATGCTTACAGTTTGCGTGACTGCTTTTGTCTGTGGTCTAGTCAACCTGCCAAAGGCAAAGAAGCTGCCTCAGGTTCCCGTGTAACCGCCCTGTTATTGGTGCTTGTGACGGCAGAAATTCGATGATTTTGCATGTTTTTGACACCACAGTGAAAGCGGACGATACCTTGAAATGGTCGGTCAAGATAGTGTTGTAGGCCGGGGGGCTGGGGGAGAACAAGGTCCCAACCCCCCCCTCTGGCCTTTTTTCCATTTAAATGGGGACATTTTCAGCATTGTTTTCTCTTCATTAAGCAAGCTACATATCTACGCAGATGCCGTTAAAAGGGTGTTTAGCAGTGCGTACTTAGACTCAGTATTCAGTTGGAAGTGGTGGTATGTGAAGGTACTCAGTGCTGATGAGTACCAGCACTCTGTCATGTGCTACCTAGCAAGATAAGGTGCTTCGCAATTATGCGCAAGCGCAGACCCATAACTTTGGGCTCTTTATTTCCACGAACACATCTTAAATATCTTCAAATATCTTTTTTTCAGTGCGCCTTTTGACCTGAAAACCAATGAATATTTGCATGCACACACTGTCTTTGCCCAAAAGTGTGGAAATTAAATGATAATGGCGTACAGAAATTTGTCTTAAAACAAACTTAGCCAGCCCGTTATAACTTGTTCATATCTTATAAGCTAACAAATATCAAAGTCAATACTGTAGGCCGATTCATTGTTCAATATTCAGGCGAAAGCAAAGACTCTGTGATCACGTTGCAGTACA